>JAVIWC010002084.1:2400000-3000000 GCA_031894815.1 Creontiades dilutus
ATTTTGTGAATGCCCAGGAGGCTCATCACTTCGTACCAAACGCTGGCCTTAATCCTACAGTAATGTAGCCAACTCAAAATTGGCACGTCATCGTGTCTAAAAGACCTTTGTCAATAGCTCCACCACATAGATTCGGGGATTCGGTGTTGACCTCTTTCTTAAGCACGAAAATTGTATCTGTTCATTATACCAAGTCCACATTATGAGCATACCATTCATCTTCAAAGCATTAAACATAGCTCACGAATTCCTTTATAACTGAACTAAATTGCACTACAACTTGCTTTGGGGTCTAGCCAGCAGTTCGATCCACCTATGAATGACGTTTAGGGCGTTGCTCACTCTCATTCTCTCTTCCTAGGAGCACCACTTATTAACAAAATCAACTTTCGATACTGCAAAAACCAACTGGGATGATGCCTTTTGATACTGCATTAACAACCTAACAACTTACTTGCTAGTTTTCCCAATCCCAATAAGTATGAACTAAGTTTATTTCTGGTATGTTGCAAGATAACAGCATCACAAATAAGAGCAATGGTACTTGACTAAGTACAAGAAAACGGCGGAAGATCATAGTACAAAGACATGGAAAAATCAGTAAATAAACTGAAACTTTCATTCTTACCTTGAGCTGCTGTAACTTCCAAGAGATTCGTTGAGTTTTTTGGAGGAGCTGGAAGTGGTCTGAATTGAATCTTTTCTGGCCTCTAGACTGTCATCATCGGACGATTCGCTGGTCGAGTAAACGTACTGTAGCGTATCCATATTGAAAGGAATGGAAAAGATTTCCAGAATAGCCGCAACTACTTCAAGAGTGGCGAAGGAGAATATCTTCTAGCAACTCATTTTACCCGTAACCTTCCTATTCAAATCTGAATTGCCTGAAATCAAACACAACTGTCAAATGCTAGTTGTTTCAAAGATTTACAAACATATTTGCACAACCAATCGATAGAGCGCAAAACGATCAAGGAGCCATACCTGAGCCAAACGAAGGCACTTCAAGGAACATCTGAGGTGTTACACTTCCATGGATTTCCTTAATCTTGGCAAAATCAAATCAATCGCGTATGAAAGGTGAAGATACAGTTATTTGAGGATGCAACTATACAATCAAATCTGAAAACACCCATACAAATAGCTGCCTGCACCCAGCAAGAGTAGGAAAAATGGCCGGCAGTGGGAGGGTTGGGAAATTCGCAGCTGAGAAGTGGGGGGATGTGGTACTTACAGAATCTTACATCGAGGAGCACAATAATGTTTACAGCAATAAGGAAAACGTTTTGAGACCAATTGAATACTAATGAAGACCTTTCGGATTGATTCAAAACTACCTACATAAGAGTCAATCACTCTAGGAAACGATGATGTAATGTCGTCTTTCAGTTCAGAGAATGAAAAAGGAAAACTCTCCCCAACGATTATGGAACCAAAAAGACCGATGCCAACATTCGCCCGCAGTTCGAGGCAGCGTTACGTAGCGGCCAATTTTCGAACCTCTTTGACGAAAGTTTCCCTGCACGTAATTTTCCAAGTTTTGAAATATCAGCTGCTATCAACTGAATTCGGAGTTCTGCCATAATCTAATGGCTTAGAAGCAGATCTATCTCGGCTGTTGTGAATAGTTGGTAGGTACGTAAACTTGTGTAATTGAAAGCACAGTCGATTTTACATGTGACAAATTTTAAAAGTGACTGGGCTCACCTTGTCAAATTCGAAGTTCGAGCCTCTTCCTCCATGAACTCTCTTCATCTCTCTGAACTCCATATTGTGGGTTGGATGTCAGCTGTTGGCACCACTGCTGGGATTTAGTTCGTGTTCCTCATCTCTGCCATTTTCCTTCATCCGCGTGTGCTTGTTCTCTTTGAGCTAAGGCCTTTATTCGGCGACTTGCACATTTTCTAACTAAAATCCCATCATGTCGAAAGCTGAGCTCGCTTGTGTTTATTCCGCCCTCATCCTCATCGATGATGATATCACGGTGACGGTAAGTTTTGACTTTTTCTTTGTAAACCTTTGTGATATGTAGCTGTAGTGGCTCACGTGGACGATGTAGTCCTCGTGGGGTCAATGTGAAAGATGCACTTTATAGCTGCAATATCGAACGATTTTCTGTTTCTTCGTTATCGGAGTAACATACCGATCGCACTGGCTGTTCGTCGGAAGCATTGCATTGTTCATTTTCCGAATATAGCTTCTGTTCATAACCTCTAAAATGATGAGGTGCAGATTGTTGTGCGTTTAACCCTACATGCTGCCATGCATAGTTTGTGAGTCTATTATTAGGTAGGTGTTACTGAAACCTAGCATCGTAGGAATAGGAATAGACTTGTTAGACATTAACGTTGAAGGAATATTTTGGTTTTGCAACTTACGAGGCGTGCTGCTATAGTTGTAGGTTGTAGCATGATACACGAAATAATTTTTCCCGATTAGGAAGGTACTCACGCTTTTCTGGATTGGAGGAGTTGCTAGGTAATAATATTTGTGTAATACCCTTGTACCTGATGATTGTGATTAATTTATTCGCCTATGAATTAATCCTCATCGCATGGTCTTGGTCAGCAGTTTGCAGAATAGTTCTGTACACTTGTACACATTAATTAGGGTAAAGTGCCTAACTATTAGTTGTGTCTATGTTATCCTTGCTCACCACTTTATCTGTCAAACTGTTGAAAACAAATGTGGGTTGAAGTTCAGAATAGGGGGCCCCTTCTGATAAGAAGAATATATCGATGTGGACTAGGATCGATGTTTTTATAGGATCATAATATCGATACCGCTGCCATGTCGGATCGCTCTTCATTATTGTCGATTTTATATCGAAAGCGTGGATCGATATATAGACATCGAGTTACGACGGTCTTATCAGGAAGGGCCCCCTATTCTGAGCTTCTACCCAAATGTGTTCCCTGTCAGCACATTGATATTGCCCGCTTGTACCTACTAATGACATTCCGTTTGAGCCCTATTTACGCTACTTGTGATTAGGCCACCAGATTCATGAACTGAGGTTGACGCGTTGAAATGGCTTGATATCGATTGCTAGTGGGTTTTCCATCTCAATATATCTAAATAACATCTCAAATCATACGTTCTTAGGCAACCTGTTTCTCTAATCAAATGTCTCATCTAAACGTTCAAATAACCTCCGGACCAGTGTCAAGTATGTCATCGATGAAGTAACGTCACAAGGAAAACTCACTGTGGGAATGTGTAGCTTTCGGAAGTTTCCTTTCTATGTTATCAAAGATTGGAGTTATCTAATTTGGTTGCATCTAAAAGACTGAAGAAGATTGAAAGCATAGCAGTAGATGTACGTGCGTTCTTTAGTTTCTAAAGATAACTGCCACATATCCTGAAATGAACAAGGTCCCTATGTTTGGCACGGTAGCATTCTCGCTTATGATTGCCAGATAGGCATCAAGTAGAAAAAATACGGTGAATCACGTCTCTGCACTCTTCTAGCTCTCCTTTTCCCCATGTCAGGTAGTCAAACATGCTTATAAGTCAGTAAAATTATATTTTATTGCTATGTTCTAGGAAAGTTTGTATTGATTATGTACATCGTTCAATTATTTTAATGAAACTCTTGACATATTCTATGTGCGTAATCCTTGTAGTAATACATGAAGCATGAAAGCCTCACTTTAGTGTCTATGCTCAACGTATATTGTTATGGTATCCATTTATTAAGCTATCCAAGTATATTACGGTATTTATTATACTATTCTGCTTCTAGGGCGAGAAAATCCAAACCATCTTGAAGGCTGCTGGCGTGGACATCGAGCCCTACTGGCCCGGTCTGTTCGCCAAGGCCCTCGAGGGTATCAACCCCAAGGACCTCATCACCTCCATCGGAAGTGGGGTCGGTTCGGGAGCTCCTGCCGCTGGTGGTGCTGCACCTGGTAAGTTCAATTTGTCTATAGGTTTGTTTTGACAAGAGCTTCAGAACCGAACACGCCCCTTTTTGGCTGTTTTGACGCGCCAGAACTAGTTCTGAAAAATCTCGAACCTCTTGGTTCGCTGTTCGGACAAGGAGTCCAGAACCACTTAGAACTAGTTCAAGTGGTTCGAAGATTTCGCCAGAACTTTTAGTCCGAGACATGCGCAGTAGATTTATCGCGTTATCAACGGTTATCATCTATTCCTGCCCAAATACGGCCTACCTACACCGTTGAGGTTGCCAAAACAAACTTTGTTTCAAGTATAAATTGCGTGGTTTATAACAATGTCTAGTTCGATTGATGTTTTGATTTTTGTAGGAATATTATTATGTGTTATTGTTGCTGCCTCTTTTTTTGGTCTCGATGTCTGACGTAACCATGCGGGAAGGGGACGTTCAGGTTTTTGGTTCCAAACTAGTTCGGAAAGCGTTTGGACAAGTAGAACGAATACCGAAAGTTCTCGGTGGTTCTATCCCTCCCCTGTAGGTTCTGGTTCTATCCCGAACTGGTTCGCAACCTCTTGTCAAAACAAGCCTTATTATTCTAATTATTCCACTTTTAAGGGACTTGAACGAAGGGGTCTGATGACAACTAGGTACTAATCAGGGGAGAAAGTCAAGTTTGAAAGTCGGGAACCAAAACTGCACCATAAAAAATGTGTTTTGATATAGCATTAGCAAATTGAATTAAACCTTTAGCAAACTAAATTAAACTTTTCGCAATTGAAATTAAACCTTTTCGCAATTGAAATTAAACCTTTCGCAAATACAGATGATGGAGGTAAAGTTTAATTCTAATAGCGAAAAGGTTAATTCAGTTTGCTAAAAGTTTAGCTTAGTTTGCTAAAGGTTTAATTCAGTTTGTTAATGCTATATAACTGCTTCATGAAAATTATTTCCTTATGTTTTGTTCGTTGATTTAATAGGGTGATGCACATGGCTCACTAACTTAATTCCATTTTGAAGTGTGTGTATCCCCCCTCCCCATTCTAATACTAAGCCTTGCAGCTAATACAGAAATCATAATTTAACCCTTGTTTACTTCCTTGATATCCAAAAACAAGTGGCTTCACAAGATCTGCTTTTCCTCCGCTCGCGTCGCTTTATAGGTCATGTTAAATTGATACAGTCTGGATATAGATACTCCTTGCAAATAGATACGTTTCTATTTTTTCCCACTTGTATCCCCCTTTCCCTGTTTGACCACCTTTAATAAATTACAGTGGAAAAGTTGGAAATCAAACGACATTTTTAATGGTAACTTCGAATTCAAGTATCCATTACAATTTGTGGAAGTTTTGCCAATTTACCAATTTATAGGACACTTGAAATGAAACTAGTGACGAATGCATGGGAAGGGAGGGATACCACTCATGTTAGACTGTCAGTGTTTGTACTAAGAGCTAAAAAAGAAGTTGAAATCCTATTACAATGTCGTAAGTGTGTAATGATGTAATTTTTCATTTTGTAGCTGCTGCTGCTGCCGCTCCAGCCGCCGAGGCTAAGAAAGAAGAGAAAAAGAAGGTTGAAAGCGAACCAGAATCTGACGATGATATGGGCTTCGGTAATATTTTGATCTTAATTTACTTAACTAGGTTTCTACACGTATTATAGAAGTACCTGATTCATTATCACTCTGATACATATGTTTCAAATCTGAACTCGTCCTACCTGCTGGTATTACTTAAAAGTATGTTCTTCGTTGTGTAAGTCTGATGACTTTAGCAGAACCTTGCAACCTTCCTTGACCACAATTTAGTTGCATGGTTGAATTGCTGTACTCAAAAGCTAGGTGTTGAAAAAATGGTATACGTCGAGCTAGCAATCTTGACCACGAGTGAAAAATTCCGATAAAATCTTGATTCATGGTTTTTACTTTTCGAACACAGTTTTGGGCAAATACCAGTATTCTCTGAACGATGATTTACAGTCTTCTCTCGTATTTAAAATTGTCAGTCTTAGAAATGTAATAAATTATCATGATACTATTATTTTTTCATACTTCTTTCCGGTCGTTAATGGTTCTGAATTTTTCTGTTTCAGGTCTCTTCGACTAGAGCATTCCATTGCGGGTTCTCATTTGTTTTTTAAATTTTCTTTTAATAAATAAGACTTTTAAGTAAAAAAGAAAACAAAGCAGTCTTTTATTCGTCATTAATCCGCTCCTCTGTACGTACTGGAAGTGTATCTTTCTTCATTAATCTCAATGTAGTTGGTAATGGAATTCGATGATAATAATTCGTACTGTTGGCGTAACAGAATGATCTGCAGCAAACATTAGCAAAATTTAAAGAATACATTTTGATTCCATTAGTTCAACTGTCTTGAATACAGGCTTGACAGAATAGGAAGAGTCCGCTTTCTGTCACTGACGCCTTGTCTTTCCACCCTATGTGAACGCAGCTACTAGAAGGGAAAATGTTGGTTGTGTATTTAGATCTCTGACTGACGGGGTAACAAAGAAATGAGATAAGAACTTGAATGATACCTTAAGGCATCTTTATTGCATGTGGGTCCGTACGTGAGCTGATAACTTGAAATGCCGTATGCTTCCTTCGATAATCGTGATAACTTCAATATTACAATGGCCGCCGAAGAGCTTTCCTCATTGCAGAATCAAACGCGAGTACTGGTCAAGTATTTATCTCAATTTAAAAAAAAAAAAATCTCGCTTAAGCCCCCTGTACTCTAGACCCCTCCTATGAGATCAGACCGTTTTCCCCCGTGTGCTCAGAAAACGAGCTTAATCGGACCTCAATAACCTAAAACAATCATGCTTTGTGGTTTTGACGTTAGCTCATTCGAGACTGATGTATTGAGTTCAGAGCATTGGAACTTAACGAAGATCGTCTTCATTTCAATCGCACATTCCCTGAAAATTGCATAAAAATCGGATAAAAACTGCAAACATCTGCTTACAGAGGCAACCATCACACGAAGTTGTTCAGAATGGGCGAAGGGAAATTTCGGTTTTGAAGAGAAATAAATGTTCATCTCCCGAAAACGACTTCTGCTACAGTAGGCTCTGAAGCAAAATTAGAAACTAACAAGCTGTAGAGATCGGAAAAGATATTTACCCGAACAAAATGACGTAATGTCAATTGCAAATCACAATAGGTACCCTCGGTTTAACAAATGAATTTTGAGACGAAGGAAGCAGGCTCAATGATGTGATCAACTCTTGGTGGGGTTGAACGTAGGTGACCAATTGTCAGATACACTGCCAAGGAGCAGCTTCCTCGTTAGAAGTGACATTATAAAATAGAAAATGAAGAAATCTTCAGGTGGAAAACGTGGAGCTCAATTCATTGAAAAATTATGGCTGATTCAAGGAGAGCTCATCGCTGATTATATTGAGATGAAATTCCTGTGGGACCTCAAGAGACCTTATCCGCATAGCCCCTCAAAATATGAGCTGAATTCCCTCAAAATTGTGGAAGTTATGGTCGTAACAAGGAAATGCTGACAGACACGGAACCAAATTTGTTCAGTAGGCTTTGAAACGCAAAATGCGAGTGGAAATTTTGAATTCGGACGAAATTTTTTGGCTCCCGAAAGTGAACACAAGGCTTCAGCTGCTTCGCAGACTCTGAAGCAATATAGCTCATCAGAATGAACCAGCCCCTGTGCACTTGGACGATTATTGCATAACTCTTTACAATTTACTGGTACTAACGTGATTGTTGCATAATGAGGTTTAACTTTGACGAAACTGTAATAACAGTTTTTGACGATTCTACTTCCATGGGAGCAATTCGGCTGCCTTGCCGACTTGTGTGATATTTGCAAAACTGGTCCATTTATGGATGATGAAATTTCATGTTTCACAACATACCTGGATAGAATCATTCTCCATCAACTGTACAGGCAAAAAGTAAAATAGACAACTTTTGGTTATAAGTTGAAATCAGTTTTAAAGTAAGTAGGTAAACAATTCTTCAGTTTCTCGCCCAAGATTCCTCTAAAATCAATGGAACTCCTTCCCTTCATTAATTAACGCTGGCAGTTAATTAAGAGAAAACCCAAATAGGGTGGATCTACTTGGCCGAAGTTCAACTTAATCATGCACCTGCAAAAGTTGTGCTATTTGTGTTTAGTTAAAAAACTATATAACAATTGTTCAAAACTCGTAGAGTGCGAATAGTAGTAAACTCCTCCGAAATCAATTTCAATGTTGCAAAAATGTTTACCGAAATGGGGTAATGTGTATCCATTTAAATCATAAACACGAATTTTTACGGCAAGTACGTTTATAAATTTTATAACACTATTTTATTTTATAACAAATATATTTACATGGCTCTCTGATTTTACTTAGTGTCAAGTAGGAACAGTAACTATTCGTGTTCACCACATAGCACGCTGGATGCCAGCTAGTTTATTGTAATCCGCCAGACTTCTGAAAATTATACGACTAACTCTCCATCGAAGAACGTTCCCCCTTGGACGAGAGGTGATTGCGCAGCGACCACGGATTTTTATGCCCACAGCATCCCTGGGTAACTCCTGGATCTGCATGTCCGCAATTTCCTGTAAAAGGGTCAAGCATAATAAAATGAGTATCTATCGTTCAGTGTAAAAAATTACACATCCTTAATATCTTCAGGATTGATTTGTCAAGCTGCAGATTAGGTATTAAACAATTCAATAGTGAACGACGGTAGAGCAAGAGACGGTGATAAAACATGAGCACTGCACTAGCTCCATGAAGCTGGATTCACATCCATCCAGCAAGCTTTCCGGAAAGTGAATACGAGCAGCTGATTGGTTGGACACCAGCTGGGGAGAGGGAATATTTTTTCCAGACAGGCAGTTTTGAAGCAAACTGTACGCATCAGATTTTTCAAATATTTTTCGGGCCGGATTGCGCAGATCACTACTGGGCATACGGAATGGCGTCTGGAACCGAAACAGCTGTGGGAGGAAGCGTGGGAAACGAGTTCACCACGCTTTCATTTTGCGGGAAACTTGTGATTCGAGGTTAGATTGTTGAGTTGTGTACAGATATTGTGTTTCGGCTTAACTTGCTTCGTGATGAATAACGAAATACTAGTAGAATTAGTTCGTGGAAGACCGCAGCTATGGGACACATCTGTAAAGGAATATAGAAATACAGAGATGACAGCGCAGAATTTGGTGAAGATAGCTGGCTTGCTTGGTTAATGGTTCCCAACTTCCACAATTCGCCTCCATCCCCTCCACTGCTTTTCACTAGCTTCCCCTATCCGTATTTCTGGACGTGCCGGACGGATGTGAATCCAGCTTGACAGTTCAACATTTACTTCTAATTCATGTACACAACGCTAGTGGGGGTGGTAGGGTATTCTACAACTTATTAGGTGTTTTGGTAGCCAATATTGTCTCTGATTGTGATCCTTCATTCTGCAGTCACTTATGCCTTGAAAGGTTTCCTAAGTCAACTCCACCATTGTTCATTTTGAAAGCAGGCCAGGCAATGGCGAAACTATTCGAATAACATGAGACGGGGTGTATCTTATGAGTTGACCACAATTGCATTATCACAATGAGTAAAACCCCTACCTCTTGGTACACTCGGGAATGCTGGGTAAGCGCTCAGTATTTATTCAAAACAGACAAGGGGTACGAATCTCCACTCACAACAGCGGGGGAAAACATGAAAATAGTAATAAAGTGGCAGAATATCTCTGAGGATCTTTCGCTCTATAATTTCCTGCATTTCAAGTTTTCTTAAGATCAGCGATTTCATTATACGATAAATGAACAAAACTAGTCTCCCAAGTGTCGTTCTAGGTAAGATTCAGGGTCGAACAAGCATTTGCAAAAAAGGTCTCTCAAAGTATCAAAGGTGCATTTCCGAGGAGTAGAGGATGGAATACTAGTAATAGTGAACTAATGCAACTGAGTAAGTAATTTTTCGAAAAATTTCTGAGCCATTGCAATACCTTAATTTCATGTGAAAATTCGCTAAAACATATCTACCACCCATTTGATTTCATCACAACTAGTAATACCCAAGGTAACTAGTAGTAGGTGGAACGCTCCAAAGAGTTTTCGTATTCCCTATATCAAGTTAACTGCTTTCCAAATAGAATGATATTCCTTTCTTTTTGCCCTACGACTGCTACAAACAAGCGGATGAATAGATGTATATATTTTATGCACTGAAAACCCATTCTTTTCCGATCAATAACTCACCCGAATCTCTTTTGGGAGTACGTCGTTCTTTCTCAAGGCGTTTATCCTCAGCTTCATCACAGCATTTTCAGCCAGAGTGTTGCGCTTTCTTACATCCTTAGCCATCCTCCAGTCAGTCCATTTATGTCTCACCTGTGTTTGCACACATTGGGGCATTGAAGGTCTCTGAAACATAAATAACAAGTTGACTCCCTCGTTTAGACAGTGGGATTTAAATTCTTTTATTTACAATTTTAATAGAGGAGAGTCTAGAGAGAATCCGGTGGAGCCAAACATTGCTGATCCGACTATTGCCGAACTAGAGGTGGGTAGTGAGTGAGCGACCTTGTCTCAAAGAACTTCTCTTTCAAGTGAACTTGTCCCAAATGACCTTCGGAGGGAAGACCTGCAGTTCACCACAAGACGTTTGTTACAGCATGGCTCCCCACGGCCGACGTTTGAACTACTCGGACTGTCCCGAACTTCTCTTGGAGGTCGCAAACGTTCTTGACAGCATGGCTCCGCGGCCGACGTTCGAACTACTCGGGGACCTGCAGGTCTGCCAAACCGTTCTTCACAAAGTGAACTGCAGTTCACCCATCCGCCTTTAGCTCGGGTTTCCTTCTAGTCAACGAAGGACTCCTCCCCTCGTCACAGAGTCAATACCATTCAATACTAAACTATACTGGTCGATACTATACTCATTACAGAGTCGATTATATTTGATAAGTAGGTATTTATATGAAAATCTGCATGAGGACTCAAAAAATGACTAGGGAGTAGGAAAAGAGAACAGTAGATGACTGTCATTTGCCGAAGATAATAAAGGTTGACGGTCATGCCACGAGATAGCAATAGTGGTGGTGACTGTCTCAGAATGGAGACGACGAACTGCAGATCGTATTCAATCACGGAGTGACCTGGTGAACTTATCCCACTGACCTTGTCTTTGGACTGAGTGGCCTGCAGGTCGTCTACTCTCTCAGGTGACCGGGGTTTACACACCTTTATGCCGAACATTCAATTTTTTTGTTTAGATCGCAGTAACCTAGTGATGCCGTGAATGTGGATATTGGAGTGAGACTCCTTAAAGGGTTTATAGCCGATACACAGGTTGAAGCATTCTGATATTCATGAAACTAACAAGAACTGCACAGGTGCTTTATGTTTCACGAACCGAGACGTGGTCTGTTTTCAATCCAAATTGAGGTTTTTTAAGGAATAAAACGCAAAATCTCGATTTTCCCAAAACTGGCTTTCCAGTGAAACTGCTTTTCTCCTTTGGGCGGCAGAATTTATCAGGAGCCTTAGCTAGTTGTGAAGGCATTATTTTGATTCCATACCTTTTCGGGGAAAATATCTATTCCTAGTCTGTTTTCTGGACTGAAGTAGAGAATAGGTGACCCCTACCTCTTATCAGGATCTTTTGAACATGTATCGATGTGTACTTTCATCGATATATATAGAAAACTATATCGATACCAGTGCCATGTATTATGGGATGATTTCACGACCGCTATATCGATAAAAGTATTTTTAATACAGACATCTGATCTATCTGTGCAACTGATCTATACTTTACTAGAATTATTGATGTAGGATAGTTTTTTGTTTTTGAGATGCGAGCGTAGAGAGCATCCAGACCAGCAAACTAGACAGAACACACATCGAAAGCGTGGACCTATATCGATAAGAGACCTCGCGCTTTTTAATATGGCGACGGTCTTATCAGGAAGGGGTCACCTATTCTCGACTTCTACCAAGAGCCCTATTTTTGAGAATGAACCTGCTTTCTTTGCATGGAAAGCTGAAATCGAAAAACAGACCACGTCTCGGTTTGTGAAGCATAAAGCACCTGTGAAGTTCTTGTTAGTTTCATGAATATCAGAATGCTTTAGCCCGTGTATCGGCTATAAACCCTTTAAGGAGTTCACTTCAACATCCACATTCACGGCATCACTAGGTTACTGCGATCAAACAAAAAAGATGGAATGTTCGGCAATAATCGGATCGGCAATGTTCGGCTCCACCGGATTCTCTCCAGACTCTCCTTTTTAGCAGTAAAATGAGCGTTCACTTTTTACAGTTCGTGCAAAGACATGGTGTTCATCGCCGGGATCCCTCATAGCTGTTCAAGCTCAGAGAGTGCACCCCACCCTGTAAATGTTATGTAGTAGGGTGTTTTCCCAACAATATTAAGCACATCCAGGTTTCAACCAACCTGGAAATTATTCTACTCTACCAATTTACAGAACTCGAGGGCTAAAAAATATTTACATCATGCCATTTTCGACAGCTAGCCAAGTTTGAGATGTCGAACAGATCGATTCGATATACCCTATACAGACAGGCTTTGCTCCTAGATGAAAATATAAACCAATTTGGGCTTGTCAAGATGAGCACTTCATCCTGGCATACAAAGAAGCACCAACATATGCTTATTACCACATTGGTTGTAGTTCCCCAGATACAAAAAAATAACTAAGTAAATATACAGCTAAATAGGTAAATGTACAGCTAAAGAACCGACCAAACATCAACATGAAATAAATGTAGGAACGTACCCAACTGGAAAAGAGCTGCGGCAGAGGGATTCTCAACATGATGCCTCCTTAAGGAAATTAGTGATATTTTACTAAATCAAGAATGAATTGACAATACCTATGAAAAACATTAAGATGGTAAAGGAATCATCAAAATTGAGGAATTGAAAAATAACTGATTCGGAAAGGAAAAAATATGGTAAGTTCTTCTTCTTCTTCTTCTTCTCTTGTCTGATTGATCGTGGCCTGGTAGCCGTGTAATCACTTACATGTCTGTCAGATGGTGAATTTCTTGGACCGAAGAAAAATCGAACCACGCGGCACCATCGTTTTGCCGCAACAAGCGCGATGCCGAAATGGATCTACCACCCTCAACATGTGGCGCCAAGCAGGGATTAGGCATTTATTACTCACAAACTGGTTTTCATTTTCATTGCCCAATAACTCAAGAACTAGATATTTTGAAAGAGATAAAGATAGGGGGGAATATTATTTATTCAAAAACACAATAGGTTATTTACAATATGTTTCCGATATAAGAATAATAGTGGCCCAATGGTAGGCTGGCCATGTTTGTTGGGTTCGATTTGTTTATTTTGTTGCATAAATGTAATTGATACCCATCAATGAAGTAGACAAAGTAAACCATTTTTACGATTTTTGGTTTGTTTTCAAATTTGGTTTGGTTCAAATTTACAAAAAAAAGGAAGCTTTTTTTTTCATGAAACTGAAACTTTTGGTCTCAGGTGGAGAAATTGTTAGTTCTCAAGTGTTTGGGAGTGTTAGCAGGTAGAAATAACAGTTTTGGTAAGAGTAAAAAAGTAAAAAGTGAAGTAAACAAGGAATTTCACCTTGGATTTTCGTCCAACTACCCGGAGGTGTCGCGGACGTTGCCAGCCGTCCTCCAAAGAGGATCGGAACTAGGTCTGACGATTTCACTCGTGGCTTCCCATTGCCTCACGCCCCTGGGTTGGGAGCGTTTTGGATTCACGTGATATTGAGATCAGAGGTGAACTGTCTAACGACAGGACAGGTATACAACACTTGATAGGATTTTGGACCTAATCATTGGTGCCAGCCAGATTCGAACCGGGGCAATCAGTACTCCCACTGAACTAAACAGCTAGAAGACTGACGCCCCAGCTTGCTTGGACAACCTATACCCCTTTTGGTAAGATAACGGATCGGTAAGCCTAAAGGTTTGAGGGATACAAAAGGTCTCAACAGTGACGATGCTAACCCTCACGACAGCGGTGCCAGTTGGGTCGCGTTCATGCAGAGAGACCACGCGGGTGGCCTTTTAAGAGCCCCTCAACAAAATGGCGGTAAACAACAACATTTTCCCATGAAAACATTTTAGGACGTATTTTCAAGTGAAAATAATACAATTATGTTGAATTATAAGCCAAAACAATGTTCAGGTTGGTGGGAGACACAAATTTTTGACTGAATGTGTTAAATTTGGCAGGTTCCAATCGTGCTACCTTATTATAAGAGGCGCGGCTAGCATATTTTAAAACTGAAACTTTGGTACCAGAAATCAGAATGCACCATTGTTGCAAGGCTATGGATTTTGGAAAGTCATCTCATTCTGTAGTCAGTTTGTCAAGAACAAAACTTCTTCCATGTTCATACATAGAACTGACCTCCATGATATTCCTTAATTATGACGATAGGATTATGACGTCATTGTAAAATTGATAAGTTTGTTGTGATTGTGATGAATGTGTTTTACTAGTTCAATAGAATCAAAAGTAGACTTATCATTAAATCGATTTCTATTCACTTTTTAACTTTTCTAATTTTATCGCTGATTTTATTGTAAACAAAAATTCTAAGTGTTATGTTTTGGGAGTTGCCGTGTTTGAAAATCCGTGACGTCCGTCTATGATCGCCCTCAGTCGTCGTATTTTTGTGCTATGACGTTAACCATTTAACTGATTAGTAATGATATAAGCCTAACCCATTTCGGCTATTTAGTGTAATTCGTATTTTTATGTTAGTCCAACACAATTATGGCATATTCAGAAATGTCCTTTGACTAAAATCAATGCACGATGGAGGGGCAATCAACTTCTGAAAACGTGAGTAACAGTTTTATTATATGATCCTCTAACGCAATGTAATTGAAGTCTCGTTAATTTAGTTGTTAGACGCATTAATGAGTTTGTCAGTGGCTAATTTCCGTTTCAATGTCGATTGACGTTTCTTAGTTGATAGATTGTCCTAACTAGGTAAGTATATCACTTCAAACAGGGTTACATGTTAAATGGATTAAAAGTTAGAACCTACTAACTCCCTTATTCTTTAAAGTAGAATAAACTTGGTTTTTATGAAGTCTTTATCCACAGCCTCACACCGGCTGTCATTTACAAGTTATGCTAATAGATCAATCCTGTTTTGTCTAATTTTTTCCAAGTTTTCTGAGAACTGTAGAGTTTTGGCGAAGATGTAAGAAATGGGTTACTAGCTTGCCCAAAATATGGTGTTCGAATAGACAACGCTGGCGTTCCTGGTGCAACTGAAATCAATTTACTTTTTTCGGCGCTATGAGTTTAATTAAATGCATTATTCATATTGGCTCTCTTTCAGCATTATTTTAAGATTACTAAATTTTTATGAAAGTGAAAAATACGTTGGTAATTGAAGATACAATTCCTACGTTTAAGAGCATGCGGTAATACCTTCTTCCAGCCATTTTCACGGATTTTGTTGATGAAATAGGCACGAATGCAGGGTCGGAGGTAAATTTCCCAGCTTCATTGTTATAGAAAAAGCTTGTTCCCTACTTTCGTTTCAGCAGGAGGTGCCATTAGCAGAATGTTAACGGTTTTCAACTGGCGCTTGCATGGTAAGCGGTTCTAACGAGTCCAGCCTTCCAACAGCAGTCGTCAACATCTGTTCCATCGAGAAGGAGCTATTGACAGCATTTGACTGCTGTTGGATGGAAATGGACAGCACCAAGGAGCTCTGTACATTGCTGTTAACAAAAGAAACCTTGGAAGAATGAAACCTCCTGCCTAATAGCGATTTGAACTCAGCGAAAATTGCTGTAAAGCTACAGTGACGTAACGTTAATATTGGATGGCTCAAGTTGTCAGTACTTATCCTTTAGAAGCCCACAGGTCCGAACCCGACTGGAGCCTCGACGCCTGATATCCTTTGGAGGCCCATACAGTTTATCCCAACAAAAGTTTATATGCAACAACAGTTGTAAACAGCAGTCTAGAAGGCTGTGCACTGTTTTTGATAGCTGTTGGTGCCATTGTTGTTGGAACAAACCTACTGCAAGGATTTTTAAAGTTGTTCTTTGACCTCAATGTGGAGGAACAGATTTATGGCAACGCTAGCTGTGATTTTCTCTTCCCTAATACTGGGCGTGCTATATCTAAACGGGCGACCTAAGATACGCACCCGACTGGCTGCTCGGAAGTGAAAGACCGCTGGGTCGCGTTATGATACACACCTATTCGTTGGCCTATGACTGTTGAACCTTTCATCATACACACCCGATAAGCCGATGGCTCACTGCTACCTGTGGCCAGTAGCAAGGATGCAGTGACTCTCGTTTGGCCTGAGGCTGTGTTGGTTGGGTGTAGATCTCATCTGGCACAGGCGTGGTAGGTATTGTCTCAATGAAATATAAATATAAATAAATTTACACATAAACACATTTACATTTAATATAGTATAATATTAGAGGGTAGATAAGTAGATTCGGCGCCTAGAGATTGATCCGGATAACGTTTCTACTTACAAGCTCGTCAACGTCCTCTCCTTCAAACTGAGACATTCCAAATAGACACGTCTACTTTGAATACTTTGACGATTTGGCTCATGCCACATTACGTTATTTGTACACAGTTTATATGAATTTGACGAGGTGGCTCATGCCACATCTCAAATGCCGCCTCACTGATTTGGGGGACAACGTGAGCAACCTCCTCGCTAATTGCTCACATCGGGTGTATAAGATATTTGTAGGGGTGCATACCGTAATGGTGGGTGTGTATAATAACGCGCACCCGGCTGTATATCGTCATGGTTTTTCCGGCCTGGGTGTGTATCATAAGATCCCCATCTAAACATGGAACATCCTGCAGTTTTATTATATATATCTATGGTAGAATTGAAAAGGAGTGTCGTTTGCAACAAAAATGAATCAGCAAATGATCATTAAATACTTGTGAATGCTCGTATAATAGTTCTCTGATGATCTCGCTTGGGGAAGGATGTATCAGTCCCTTGCTGTCCCTTATGACTAGCATTCACTGAAGTTAAGGTAATTGGTCTCTCACCTTAATGGCATTGAAGAACAAGTTTAGCATAGAACATGATATCTTATCGTCAACACCACATATGGTAGGTCAGTCTGATTTTCCACTTAACTCTCAATTTGAAAGCATGGCTCAATTCTTGAAGACTAACCATGTTGCTTGAAACCAAAAAGGAAGCAGAAGTTTATTCAAATCCACCAAGCCTTACCTTAGCTTGTCTTAATGTGCTCTGATGTCTACCAGTATTCAAACCATCAATATATACGATCATAGCACACACAGGACATATTCCTTGCAGAATTCTTAATTGGTTGGAGTGTTTTTCTGCTTGTCTGTCTGTTGGTTCAAGGATGTACTTTCTCATTGTCATTATTATTTTTATCTTATTGAAATGGAAATTTCAGTGAAACTATTTACTATTAATCGATTTTGTTTTCAGATGGAATCCCCCCAGGGGGAACTATCCAGGGAGAAGATTTTTCAAAAGTATAAATCGCTTTTAGCAATTTCTCAGAAGGCTAAAATAGCTCGTGATGGTACGTATGAGTATCCTAGTATTTCATCTTGATGATTTGTTAAAATCATGGTTTATGCCGTTTTTGAAATCTGAATCAGTGTAAACTCTGATGCTGTTGGTTGAAAATTAAAATTAATTTTCAAGTGTGGAACTACCCTAGGGTGGTTCTGCAGTTGGGGTGGAAGACCTCTCTGCTTTGTGAAGACTTGTATTCTTGGAGTATTCTGTTTTATTCTCATGCATCAAAGGATCAAATAATCTAATTAATTTAGTTTTTCTCTACGATAACTGTTTATCTTGATTATAAGAATTTGATTATTTTGGTTTTATTATATTCAAGTTGATGAATTGTTTTCTTTACTTACTTTACTACTTTATTTTGTACGCAACTCCTGATCTCCGGACAATTTCTTTAAATTATGGAGATCAGTAATTGCCAGAAATTATGGTTTTTTTCTCAGTTTAGTTTTTAATGGTTTTCTTAAAGTATTAAATACTTTAACTTATTTTGTATCATAAAAATATTTTTGTCTCGTTCTAATAAACGGCAATTTTGAAAGAAAAAAAAAAACTTAAATAGAAAAGTTTTTTAACTAAGCGATTGATTGCGATGTGGAATGGTTATTCTTTCGTGTAATTCTAACTAATTTCACTTTCAGAGGCTATCGAAGAGCGAAAGAAACTTCAAAAGGAAATCGAAGATACGAGAAGTGCTGTAAGTGATTTATTCAGTGTTTATTGTAAACATTTTCATGAAAAATTATACAGACGATTTCGTCAATATCACTTGCTTTTTCTTTTTAGCTTCATACCAGGGATCAGCAGTATAAAAACGTCGAAGAAATCATGGGAGTCCTCACAGAACAAAAATTGAAACTTGCTATGGATGTGAGTACCTGCCCAACTTTTTATCAAGTTCTAAATAGTGTCAACATTTTGCAGGACGGTGGGAATAGTGAATTTGGACAAGCTGATCCTTACTATCAAACACTGTTACAACATAGCAATGTTGAATGTTACCTCCACATGCAATACTCTTGATTATTTATTAGCCATAAATTAACTTCATTAAAATTTTATTTTAAAAACCTTTTGCACAAGTTCCATTCGTAAAAGTCACGGGTCGATTGTAATCTTCGGGTTGTATTGGAAAAGAAAAGAGGTTATCTCATAGGCAAGCTTGGTAGTAATTAGTATCAACTGTTTAATATTGACATCAAAGTAACCATCAAAATGTGACGAACCTTTAGCTGTTCCAAATTTGTACAAAGTACTCAACCCTTAGCTCCAGATGGTTAATTATGGCCGGGGAGGGGACTCAAGTGATGATTCACAAATGTCTCTAACAATTCTCAATTTCATTTTTTTTTTCCTGACTACTCCACGATGTTAAGGATTGTGGCAAAGACGCAGTTGGCTTTGACGATCGCTGATTTTTTTCTTGAAGGTTATTGAGTTAATGGAATTGATTGATTGATAACAGGTTTATTGCTTATTATATCAAAATTACATAATGGATTCCTTAATTATTAATAAATATATAATTGATTTTTACTTTAAAATGAACATATCCATGTTACACTTTGTCTTAATGGGGTTGTTCATTGGCGGAAGAAAGAGCTTCTTCAAGAAGAGGCGGTGGTTAATGGATGGTATTTCACCCTTCCTTATTATCGCTCATTACCGACAAATCATTAATATTATATGTTTTTATTCAATTAGTTTATTAAACTCACAAATCTACTTGCTTAGAATCTTTCAAGTTTAAATTGAAGGACAAGGTCCACAATCCTTGGATAAGTTGATTAACATTGGAAGTGTTGGTTGAGTGTGATTAATTTTTACTTCAGATTGACACCTTGAAGAAAGAAAAGAGCACGTACATCAATCAAATCAAAACATTAAGCAGTGAGAAAGAAGCATTTGAAACTGAAGCTCAGAGCTTCAGGCGTCAGTACGATCGGCTACTGGCTGAAAATGAAGATCTCATTGGTGAACTGCAAATCCGAGAGCGTTCAGGTTGGTTATATTTATTAATACCTACAAATTAATATTATATACTGATACCTCCTCACTTTTATTCTTCCAACATCCCAAAAAGTAAATGAAAAACTGCATCTTCCTTGGTTGTTGGTGGCTTATTTGTTTAAATAAATTGTTCACTTCACAAATTGACGAGACATCTGCTTCACAGTATAAATACTCTTTGCCCTTTTGTGCTCTCTGCATTCTTTTCCTCTATTGAAATAACGCTATTCGCCAAGCTCATTTTTTCCAAATTGTTTAAAAATATTATCATCATTTTTTAAAGCTCTGAGAGGTTATTTCTTTTCATTTTGCAGAATCTCAACTGTTAAATGATATCAAGAAACTGCATGAAAACAACGAGAGTGTTAAAGTACTTTGTACAAATGTCACACAAGAGAAACTCAATTTAGAAGAGGAGCTCGAGAAATTGAGTCGGAGGATGGAGGAGTTGGTGTCCGAACGGGAATCGTTAGACAAATTTTTGGGCCCTAAAATTGGTATGGAGCATGTAGATGTGAGGACTTTGATGTCTTTAATTGGTAAAACTTTAGACAAATCGCCTGAAATTAAGCAAGAGCAATCCAATACAGCTGAAGAAACTGCAATCTTGTTGTTGTCTACCCAGAAAGAGAATGAGCTGCTCCAACAGGAAGTTAGCTCATTGAAAGATAAACTACTGAAGCTGATGTCGGATTTGGAGACTGCTAATGTTGACAGGGATCAGATGATGAGCAATTTGGAGGAGGTGAGAGTGGAAACTAAAACTCTCATAGAAAACGTCGAAAAACTGAATGAAGAAGTTGAATTGGTAAAAAGTGAAAAAACAAATTCGGAAGCTTCGCTCCATAAAGTCATTGAATCAAAGAACGAAGAGATAGACAATTTGCTGACTGAGTTATCAAGCAATAAGAAATACGTTGATGACCTATTGTCAAATATGGAGAAGCATATGGAAAATAGTGACAAATATAAAGAAATGAGCGAAGAGTTCAAGGTAAAAAGCGAAGAATTGTTGAGATGTAAAGATGAAATTGAAATGCTGAAGAAGAAGCTTTCTTCAGACAATGAAACCTGTACATCAGGTAATAAAATTGATTGTAATGTGCTGTTGATTCTTAAAGAAGGAATTGTTTCAAACTTGACTGACTTGGCTGATACAATGCCTGAATATTCTAAAGAATTTTTGGACAAATTGAACGTTATTCTCGAAGGTGCTGACTGCAAAGAGGGTGTAGGTGCCGATATTTTTGTCCATTATTTCAATGAGTGTTTGTCACAGCTGAAGATCTCTTTGAAAGAAAATGAAATCCTGTCAAAGGAAGTAGCTCACTTGAATAATTCCGTCAAGGAACTTGAGAATTTGGTTGCTGCTCATAACAAAGATTGCGAGCAATTGAGGTTGGAACTAGAGGAGCTCTCTTCTGATAGCAACCGGCTATTGCATGACCTTGGAAATCTCAGACATGAAAATTCTTTAAGGGTTTCAGAAGTTGGAGAGCTGATGGTACGTTTAAAACAGAAGGACGAGGAGGTAGATCAGCTGAAAGAAAGTAAAAACCATCTTGAGTTTGAAATGCATGAGCAAGTAGTGGAACTTTCATCCAAGTTGACAGATTCTATCAACAATGTGTCACAACTTGAAGAGCAAAAGAGCGAAGCAGTTAGGGAGGCGTCGATCCTTCGTGAGAAACTCAGTGCTGCTGAAACTTGTGTAACTTCTTTGCAATCGGATTTGGAGAACTGCAATAAAGCAATGCAGGAAAAATGTGAGCAAACAGATCACATTCAAAAACTTCTTCTAGAAGCAGAGTCATTGAGAGGAGATTTCGAGTCGTCCAAGGTGCAGATGAAAAGATTCATCTATGAAAATGAGTTATTAAAGAAACAATTGTCAGATTCTAACGAAGTCCTTGAGAAACAAACAAAGGAATTGGAGGATGCACTAAAATTTATTGCAGAAGCCTCATCATTGAAAGACAGATTGGAAGAAGATTTAAAAAACAGTCACCTTAAGCTAGAAAACGCAGAAAAAGCTCTTGGAGACCAGGTTATTTTGGAGAAAAACTTGACTGAGTTGAGAGAAGCTTTTCAAGTCAAGTCGTTGGAACTTGAGGAATCTCAAAAATGTCTTTCTGATACGTCAACATTGGTAAAGGAATTGGATGAAGTAAAAAAAGCTCTAGTAATTAAAACTGAAGAACTAAAACAAACTGAGGTTATGCTTAATGAACGGACCTCCTTGATTGAAGAATTAAGTAAGACACAGGCTGAAATCGCCCAACAATCAGAATTGTACAAGTCTTGCTGCCAAAAACTGGAAAATTTGAATGCAGAGCATTTTGAATTGAATCAGAATTATAATTTATTGAAGGAAAAATATTCACAGTTAGAGACTGACAAGAAGGCCCTCGTCAACGATTTGAACATCACTCGTGCAGAAAAGGCAGAGTTGGAATCTGCTGAGAAGAAAGTACACGTATTAGAGAAGTCACTCGAAGCTTGCGAAATAGAGTTGAAAAATGCTCGAACCCTGAAAGAACAAAAAGAATTGCTTGAAGAGGAGCTAGCCCAATTGAAGGGGATCCAGCAAAAAACCATGGAAGAACTTGAAAACACAAAGAAGGTGTTGAACGAAAGTCAATTAATCAAGAAGCAATTGCAGGAAGCAGAAAGAAAATTGAAAATCAAAACAGCCGAGTTAGAAAGCGCTAATCAACTTTTAGAACAAAAATCTTTGGTGACTAAAGAGTTGGAAGCCCTAAAACATGAAATTAATGACAAAAATAGTGAATTGGAACGCTTCAAGGCGATTGCAAGTGAAAATGAATGTGTTAAGAAGAATGTTCAAGAATTAGAGTTGTCTTTGAAACACAAAATAGATGAGTTGGAGAATTCTCAAAAATGTCTGACAGGGAAAGTAGAGTTAGAAGAGGAACTGAAAAGGTTGAAAATATCTTTTGAAAAGGACGCTGAATCTCTGAATGTTAAAATATCTGAATTAGAAAAAATTGTGCATGAGAAAGATATTCAATTGACGGAAGCAATTAAAAAGTTGGAAGAAAATGAAGCTGTCAAGACTGACCTGGTAACAGAAAAAAACGCTCTAGAGACGAGGGTGGTTGAAATGGAGAAAGGCATATGTGCTCTTGGCGACAGTCAGTCTCAAATTGACAAACTTCGTGAAGAAATTGCTTCTTTACAGAAAACTGTCGAAACTTCCAAGGAACTTGCTGCCACGGAGTCCGAAGAAAAGAAGAAAATTTTGATTGAAATGAACCAACTTTGCGAAAAAGTTCAGAGTCTTCAGGCTGAGAACAATACTCTTCAAGTAAAGATGACGAATCAAGGTATTGCTCTGACTGAAGAACTCAAAAAGAAGGGAAGAGAGAACACGAACCTGATGGATCAAATTGCGGAGTTGGAAGAAATGGTGAACTTCAAGAAGATGGAGCTGGAGGAAATCAACCGCATTTGGGCTGGAAGGATGAACTCCTTGAAGGTTAATTTTATTAGCTTGAGTCGCTCTATCAAAGAGCTTAGAAGGCAGTCCGGGGAGCTTCAGGGCATGTTCCTCAAAACAATATGCTCACTCAAAAACGTTATTACGGTGAGTTTAACTCTACTTTAACTTATAATTTTATCATTTAAATGATTAGTACAATAGAGGAGTACAATCCAGTTCTTAGTGACTGACCCGACAGTCCGCCCCCCCTCCCCCACTCAACACTCCTTCAACTAACCTTTGGGTGGGCTCCTTCCGCCCTTTGTTATCCCAGCATCACCACTTTTCCGTCCGCCTGAGTGGGTCATTCGTGTACCTGCCGTCCCCCAGCCGTAGCTTTCATCTCTGTTTACTAGTTCCCCTCCTCTGTGCTAGAATCCCATATTTGTAGGTTGCGTAGGCAATTTTTCATCTTCGGTACTTAAATGTGTAAAATTAATCATTTAAATGATCTGGCTGTAGAACCATAGAGGTCTACTGTCCCGTTTTTTGTTTAGTATAAAATCAACTATAACATTTTTGTTATTATTGTTAGTTTTGTGTGTGTGCTAGTTTTGGTTTATTATTTTAATTAAGATCCTGTGTAATCGAACTAAAAAAAAGTGTTAACCTCCAGTTCAGAGATTTTGTATGATTCGGAGAGAAATGAGCTCCGGGTATTGAATGAGATCACTCAGCAATCGCTATTAAGTGGCTGGCGACAGCCTCCCGAGCATGGTGTATACTACACAAACATATTGTCCATGACATGGAATCCCAACCTTCAATTCAGTTGAGTAATAAGCTGAGGGAACAAGCGGAAGTATTACTTTTGCCTGTGTTTTTATTTTATCTTGTTACATTTCATTTGTTCTATTCGTGGGTTTCTTTTCTGAGTGTACCTAGGGAGAATTGTCTCTGGCTGTACAGTGCAATTCTGTTGGATCACTGAGCTATCCTAATTAAGTGAAAAGCATTCGCCATTCTTGTCCTTGAAAATATCAATATCTACTCAAGATTTGTCGATTAGAGACTCCAGAATTTTATCGGTTTGGAGGCGTAGCACATATTTAAATCCACTACTCCATAACGTTATTTCAGTGCTATTGAATCACTATTCACGCTTGCTATGCTGGTGCAAGCAAAGAAGCCAAAATTCACCCCGATGTAGTACTCATTACCATACCAACACCTTGAATTACAAGAAATGCAATAAATTTAACAATTTAGTGGAAAATTAATGATAAAAGGTTCTAAATCAAAATGAATTAAATAAAATTAAACGTACACGCTTAAGGTATCAAAAGTTATAGTAACCTCGATTGCCCTACGATGAAATTCTGGCATCAGTTGTTCGATCGTTGCAGTTCGTACTATGTTCACTGATGGCAACACTGTTGTCTGACACATTGAAATTTTTATTTTATTTTATATATTATTACTTGATTTTTTGTACGCATACAAAGATCCATTGTTGAGAATAATAAACCAAAAATCAGTCCTTAACAGCACTCGATCAGAGATATAGACCTTAAAACTTGTGCAGGCATTCAATTGGATGCATATAATTCTGATAACAACTTTTATTCATTATACCTCAACGGTAAATAATAATAACAAACCCATATCATAATAAAAATAATCAATGTTTCTCAAGATTACCTTGAATCATGATCGTACCACTCTACTCCAGTAGATAGTGGGAGATTACTTGGTAGCCACTAACTTCCACGGTATCTAAGTCTTTATTTACGTTCTTTGAAATATCTTTGAAATCTAATCTAAAAAGTTACAATTTTACGCTAAAGATGATAACAATCAATTTGGTGGTGTCTTACTGTTTTGGAAATGTATTTGGCCAAAAGCTGCA
This sequence comes from Creontiades dilutus, assembly GCA_031894815.1. NCBI lineage: Eukaryota > Metazoa > Arthropoda > Insecta > Hemiptera > Miridae > Creontiades > Creontiades dilutus. The sequence continues at coordinate 2,424,822 of JAVIWC010002084.1, forward strand.
ACCCTCCCTTATCTTTTCAAAAAGTTAGTTCCATTTTATTTACTATCTAAATCGCTTTGAGATAAATTGAAAATCACGCTGTATCAATTGGGTACCGTTTACTAGCTCCCACTACCTTACCTGTCCTTCATCAGTTGTCTTGGAGTCAGCCTTTACTGATTGGTTCTGTTGTTATCAAGCAAGTGCAGTGTTCTATGTGCGTACCTACTTAATTTTTGTTTGTTCCCTTCTTTTGATACGTTTACAAATCTTTATTTTCTTCCTAGATTGCTGATTGAGTTTTGTTTTAATAGGCGAAAGCAGAAACCGTGGTTGAGCTGTCCGTTGCTGAAGCTAAAAAGGAGTTGGTTGATGAGATGCATCGAATGAATGAGGTATGTTCAAAAGTATTACGATACAGGTCAAATCAGTATTGCAGAAAGATTCAGAGCGTTCCACCAAACCATTGCCAGTGGTTTTCTGATAGCATTGCTTTACGGAATCTCACTTTCTTAACAACCTGAAAGGCCAATGAAAAGTTATTTAATCAGCCTGCTATTGTTACTTTCGAAGCTCTTTTCGATAAAACATAGCTGTTAGGCGGATATTTGTGATATATAATAATTATCGGTAGAATCACAGAATAGGTAACGCACCTCTTATCAGACCGTCGCCATATTGAAAAACCAGATGTGTCTTATCGTCTAGTTTGCTGGTCTGGATGCTCACTTCGCACGCATCTCAAGAACAAAAAAATATCCTATATCAATCCTTCTAGTAAAGTATAGATCAGTTGGAAAATAGATGCGTTACCTATTCTGTGATTCAGCCTATTTATCTATTGACATTAGAGTCTGAAGAACGTCTTGTCTTCCTGGAACGATACTAAGTCCAATGCCATCTGCATCTACCCCATGTTCTGTTCAAGAAATCTTCAAATGTCATATAATCTTGAAAACCAGTTATTAAAAAAATGAACTAGACGTTTACATTTTGCATTTTGAACAAGGTTCAAAGGGGAAAAGCTTTTAACTCTGACGCACTCCCATTTTTGCAGCATAGGGGGAAACGAAGCTCCCACCACAGCTTCTTTTTTTCAGGAAAAGACTCACGCACGACGCTATTCTTGCTAGTTCTGCAGTTACTCTGGTTCTGCAATTAAGTTACAGCTACTTAAACATCATACCGTTCGGAAGCAGCATGGTTTTAGGTTTTAGTTAATGACTACATGTTTTGTTCTAGGCTCTCAAAGATAGAGGCGAAGCCATTGCCAAACTTCAAGATTGTCTGGCAGAAACTGAAGGCAAAGCCGAAACAATCAACAAGCGAAATGCCGAGCTCACTGAGGAGCAGAATAAACTGACGGGCGAATTGAAAAACAAAGAGGAGAAACTTGCGTCCAGCGAGGTCTTAGTGAAAGACCTAGAGTTGGAAATATCTCGGCTTAGAGAACTCAAAGAACCTACCCATGGTGAGGAGTTTATATTATTTGGTCAAATTTGGGTTTGACTGGTAAATAAGAAGGAAAATCAAAGTATATATAAATTAATATAAACTTTATGGAGGAAGGAATACCTGTATTCTTGCCTCATTAATTACACCCTCTATTTATGGAGAATGAAGGTTGCCACATTTTAGGTACAATCAAGTTAGGCATTTAACTTTACTCTAAGTTATTGTTGTTTTAGAGACTGATGTACTGAGCACAAGTACTATTAGTAGAACTGAAGACCAAATGCGCTTGAAAGAGGTGGATGACAGCATTGAGGAGAAATACCTCAAGGTAACGTAAATAACATTTTAAATGTATAGCTTTGAGAATATTTTCAATAATGATCGATCAATCCGAATTGTATCCTCTTTTTGTTAGAGTATTTTGCGAGTAATGTGCCCTACTGGTTATTTTCCCGTTTCAGTTTGTTTATGCTTGATTTCTTTCTCTGCAGTTAAGACAAGTCGCGGTGAGACTGAAGAAAAGAGTATCTGAACTTACCCAATCCTTGGAGCAGGAGAAGACCAAGTCAGACAAGTCAGAACTCCTGGAAAAAATTCAACAACTATCATCGGCAGCGAAAAATGCTCAAGTGAGTTGGTGTAGTTACAATGCAGAGGCATTCGTCCCACGACAACTACTAAGTGGTAAATTAGTAAAATTAGAGGTTGGCTGAACTTCGTTTACATCTAATCAGTGTCTTACTGGCTTTTAATCATGGATTTTCCATCCTTAGTAATGGTAGCTGCTGCAATGTAAAGTTAGGTCAAAAACATTCGGTCCCCACCCTCATCGATTTGACCTAATACATATGGTGTGGCGTCACATTTTGGTGAAACTCAGAAAAGGAAAACTCGGAGTGGGTCTAAATTCTTTGGATGCAATCATTCATTTAAAAACAGTAACCCCAAATTTATCAGGCTGATCACTTTCATAAGTTACACAAGATAACCTATTTCGTCACGTTAAATTAGTTCATTAGGAGAGGTAAGGGAGCTTGATTTAAATTTCGGTACAAACCAACGGCGAAAGACAGTGGTATTTGATGTCTCTAAACGAGTGAAAAGACACCAAATCGTTCCTATGGAGGAGAAGTTGAGTGGATGGGAAGGGGCAAACTCATTCACGGATTTTACATGTGCCATGTTGAGATTTCTAGGTATTTACTTCGATCATTATAATGGTAAAACTTAATTTTTTCAGAAAGTGCAGGAGTCTTATGACAGGACTTTGGATGAATTAGAAGAAACAAAGAAGCAAAACGCTGCAATGACAGCATCGTTGAAGGAAATGAAAGGAACAATTGAGGGCCTTAAAAAGCAGACTGCCTCATTGGAATCATCGAATGCTAATATTCCTCTGATGCACAAGCAGATCGAGAGGTTAGCTTGTTTTTTTCTGTGGGTCCCCTAGTGCAAAGGGGGAATTAAGCTACATTCTGCATTGTTCACGTTTTACTGGGGGAGGGAGGGTATTACTTTTGACAAATATTCAACATCAAATAAGTAATATTGTCGTGACAATATATTAGAATGTTATTTAAGAAGAACCATCATCTTTAAGAATAAGATTGTTGACTTTCAATAGGAAAAGTAACAAAAGCACTGTTGCAAAATAATTCTTGCTTTGGTCGCAGAATGTATGGGGAATGTCTGTAGTTTTACCAAATCACCCCATAGCGTTCAGGTGTGTCAATGCGCTGCCGCCATTACCTAACCTCTCTTGTATATTGTTCCTAGGTTATCATTATTAAATAATTTTGTTGAGGGATTTGGTCAAGGTAATGTGTCTTGGTAGCATACAATGAGAACTCTATCCTAACCACTATTTCAAAGGAAACGCTTTTAAACCATACCTTAGGGAACGCGGAAATTAGTTTGGTCACCATTACCGGTTCCTGAGCCAGGAATCTGATTCATAATTGGGTATGTTCTGATTCATTGTTGGGTATCTTAATGTAGATGGGAGGGAGGGGCTCAGGTAGAAACAGGGGAAAGGAATTCGGGATTCTTTGTGGCATTTCTCGGTCCAGAAGGTTGCAGCCCAATAAACTGAATGTACGAAACTTCCCCCCTGGAAGAAACGCCCCCATCCATGAACTTCAGAAAGAGTGTAATATTGGTAGTTTGGAAAGTATACAAGCTGATGAGAGATACGCTGTATAATGTATGATTTCGATGTGATGCTCAAAATGTCAAAAGTTCACGAAAGTGACCGCTCTTTCCCAATAAACGCAGCAGTTTATCAAAAGCGAATGCGATTCCCTGATTTACCATTGCCATTAAGCAGGATGACGTCTCACCCATCGGGCATTCGTTGCCCACTGGAAAATGAATACACGAATCAAACAAAGTATTGTAATATTGAAAGTTATCTGAATTGTAAACAAAAACTTTTGGTTTTTGCTGCCCTTGAATTCGGCCCTGGACCTTATCAGGCTGGACATGTAATGCATGGGCAGTAACACATGATTTTAGAGCTGGGTAGGAGATAGGCAAACAAATAAAATAAAGAACATGAAATGTAGGTGCTGAGACCTTGGAAGGAAGATCGCCTGATTCATTTTTTGGTTTGGTGTGTTGCTCGTATGATGATGAACTTCCGGAGGGTGTCTTTTGTGGCGATGTTTTTGTTAAGTCCGATTGCCCTTTTCAACAGCTTCAACTATCGCGTAAGGGTCTCTCTTTATAAATTACCAACATCTCATGTTCATTGGCTGGTTCGTTTTTTCCTACCATCGTGGTATTTTTCCAGGGGAGAAGTTTCTAGTTACTTTAGAGGCCTTGTCACTTCAAATAGTGAGAAGAGAACTATCTCATGCATACAATTACCTTGGCCAATGTAAAGAGAAGTGCTCACTGCTCAGGGATTTTTTCATATCGTATTCAGTACTAGGTATTTAGATCCTCTAATGGTGTGGTTAGTTTATAAATACATGTTTTTATATATAACATTAATTGAAGATTTTGAATTTCACAGTTTGAATAATACCATCAAAGAGTTGAAAAATGATCTTACCAAGTTGGATATGGAGAAAAAAGTTGAAGTAATGAAATATGAAGAATCAAAGAAACAGTGTGCTACCCTTGAGAATAAAGTTGAAAGTCTTTCACAATCATTAGATCACGCTGTTCAACAAAGCCGTTCGAATAATGTTTTGGAGTTGGAAATGAAAAATTACGAGGTACAAGTGAAGTTACTTTCTATGTTTTGGCTAGTTGGTTGATTAGTACCAGTTCATTTTCTTTGCTTGACTTTCTGCTGCTAAATGTTCTTAGGTTTTGTGTGACTGAAGTGTAATATCTCTGGTTACAAATTAATTAAGAACAAACATCATTTGCAATATGTATGACGTAGTGAAAAATTTGATTTTCTCATTAGGTTGGGTTGATAAACAAAAGGAGTATTCATTCATTCATTCTGTCAATGGTATAGTTCTGCTTTCTAAGTACTTCGACTCATACTATTTAGACGTGAATAACGACTTTCAAATTTAAAAATAGAAAAAAATTATCTGTGATTAAGTGTTCTTCCACATTGTGTTATCCTACTTGAGGTTTCTTCTTCTTATAAAATCAAAGAAACATTCAACATATAAGGATAGTTTTTCCTGAGAGAGAAGAACTAATAAAATTATTTAATTTATGATTATTAATTATTAATAATGATTAATTATTTTGCAGAAAGTAATTGCAGACCTCACAGCTCAACTGAATAGCGAAAAGCAAAAGTTGGCTAACGCTGATAAAGAATGCAATTCCATCAGTCTTGTAAAAAATGGGCTTGAAGAGCAGATAGCTCTCTTGGAGAAACAAGTGAAAGCTGAAGAGTCGAGGAATGCTAACCTTCAAGTTAGTTTCTATTTGACTTACATTTTAACACCGATGTTCTTGGGTGAAAAGAATATTTACTTACCCACCAGTTTTACCTACCACGATATCTACTGATAAATCTTCTCAACTCTTTTTATTATGTACTTCTGCTCCACTTTGCAATCTTTCATCTTTAAACTTCGCTTTTACTATTGAGTATTACTTGAGATTTCATTCAGCATGGAAGCCGCACTTCGGTTATACTGTTAGGATACTCGTACCTTTGTTTTAAAATTTCATTCCCTCACCATCAGTTTCTGATAGTTTTTGTGCTATTGCATACTTGAAGGTACTAGTTAATCATTGCTTGTCTTTTTTATCTTGCAGATTTAGAGTTACATCAACTATTATTCAGATATGTATGCCTCAGAAATTTGATGTTCACTAAAGACTATTCACTTTACAATCTTTCAGGAACAGCTAACCTCCATGAGGGACAATTCCAATTCGTGTCAAAAGCAGACAGAGGAGCTGAATTCTCAAATGTCTGATTTGAAAAGAGAGCTACAGCACGCCAAGAGCTTAGGAGAGCAGCAGGCTTTGGAAATGAGTTCTCTGACCTCCGAATTCAGTCGGAAGGAAATGGAATTGCAAAACAAAATAGACTCTTTTTCATCTCACGTATGTGTTTTAATGAAATGAAGTTTCATTTACTTTTCATGTAAGAAAACAATGTACTGTACATATTTGCACTTGTCATCACCTGAATTTAATGAAATTTAGATAGAATCTACCCATTTAGTCAAATTCGAAGTAGTTCCATTAAGATCGGTTACCTGGAAAGAGGTGAATCCAGAGGCAGCAGTCTCGAGGGAGGGGTAACCTACGAACTATAACTGATCAAGTGCCAGGGTTAGAACAGGGTTAGCCCTGGTGTTATCGAGCATGTCTCCTCCTCAGACTCCTTACTGCGACTGTGAATTGTACTTCTCCCCTTCTACAGTGTGTCACTCTGAGCCATAGCTGTAATAAGTTCTACAAAGATTCTGTAGATCGAGGGGTCCCAAGCATACGTTATTTTTAGCTGATTTATTACTGAACATGAGAAGGACCTACATCCGATCATATAAATTAAAGTCTGCCATTCCTTTTCTGTATTCCCAATCAGATTTCATTTGTGTAGTTTGATTTAACGTATTTGTGATTTTCATTGGGTTCTCTTGAAATGCCTGCAGACTACTGAAAGTTCCATAGGTGCCATAATCCTTTCGATCAGCTGCCCTATCCAATCAAAGAGCTTACCCCATCAAATAGCAGGCTAACCTGCTGTTCAGAGTAGGCACAGGGCTGAGTACCCTGGCTCTGACTCTGGGGGATAAGTTGCGTTATAGTTACACCTTTTACCCGCTGTAACAGTTGAGTGAATTAGTTGAATATACGACTGGTAATAGAAGTATACAGTTACTTAATTGACGCTCAAGAAGGTGGAATTCAGAGTTATGTCTGAAGTAGATTCCATGGACGTACAGTCCTCCTACTTCCTACATATTTGAGTATTGTGTCAGTTCTTGGATGCTACAATTGCGAGGTCGTAACAATGACATTCAAACGCAAGGAACAAAAATCATAACTACCTCACAATCCATTGTCATTTTTATACGGGAGGCCAATTGTTAAAATCTATTGAATTGTCCGACTATTGTCCATCTTATTGAGGGGAGAAGTTAAAACGGCTCTCTTTTCTTGGTGTCTTAGTGTTGCAATGCTCTCCAACAATACTTGTTTAGGCTTTCTCCTACAAATTGTACAGTGCGTAGTCCTGATATCTTAACGTCTTCTTCAATCCTATTTAGCGATTGTATGTTGAACGTTTAGTATGTTTCATCTACTATCCATAGTGTTGAATTTGGATTAGAACGGGGTTTTCCCCACCCTCCACAGGCTGGGTGTGTTGCCACCTTGGTTGACTTTCATAGCAGATTCCCATCTTAATCACGAATAAAGACATTTAGTCCCCGTTGAAGGGTCAAATTCCTCTGATGATGAAACGTGATTATTTGAAATAGTTCAACCCTCAGCTCTCCAAAAAAAATTGTTCAATTGGAAGGAGGTATTCTGCATATCTGGGGCGGCACAACCGTGGTTGAATTACGTGCGGAATTAATTCCTTAGTAATTCAATTTACTATAATCTATATATTCTTATTGGCAGTCCATTGTAAAGAACATAGCGCCTGTCTCCAAAGGTGTGGTGTTTTCATACCTGGAACAGCAAGCTTGGCCCGAAAATTAGTTTTGGGGAAATTTAGGTAGTCCCCACAAGCATTATGTCGTAACACAGCTCCGAAAATTAGTATCTTTTCAACCTGAATGAAATCTATCTTTGTCTCAACAGATACTATCTTTGGAGAACAGCCTAGCAACTATCAAGCAAGAACTGCTGACGAGCAACTCCGAAAAAGAACACTTGAGGGAAGAATTTGAAAGTTATCGGCTTAGGGCACAGAGCACACTCGCGAGGCAAAAAGGAGATTCTATCAGTCAAGGGGAGAAAGAAGCTCGGGAACAGTTGGACAAACTCAAGAAGGAACTTGATGGAGCTCGAGAGAAAATTGAAAATAATCAGTAAGTGCATTTAAGGTGTTATCGATACATTGATGTATTCCTCTGTTGTTTAGTTACACGAACTGCTTCAAACTTAATTACGAACGACTCTAATGTTTTTCAGAACTGAAATAGAAACTATGAACAATAAATTATCGTCTCTTCAAATGGAAAAAGCACGAAGCGATAAACGATATGAGGATATGACGAAAGCACTCCATCAAAAAATCACAGACTACGATACTCTCAACACTGAGTACCGTGCCTTCAAATTTTCCTCAGAAACGTTACTTCAAAACACGAAAGTACCTATGTTTTCTTAATTAATTTCTTTTTCAGCTAGTGATGGAGTGATCTATTTAGAATTCAAAAACAAACTTTAGAATCGAATCAAACGTACATTTATTTCAGATCGAGTTCGAAGAAAAGGAAAGGAGTTTGAAGGAAGAGATTGCGACTTTGAAAGAACTCGTGAATTCTCTGAACGAAAAAGTCAGCTTAGAGATGAAAGATGCTCCTCAAGAACATGACCAAAAAAATAATAGCATTGTTTCCAACTTCTTCGAATCACAACATCATGAAAACTTGCCATCACTTCAAGAACGTGAAGATGGGGAGGTAAGTGGAGAAGTTTATCGTGCATACTCTCAAATTTTCTGGATTTTGTTCATCATGAAATTACTCCGAAATAAGTAATAAGTATGATGTTGTGATTTATGCATTTGATGATCATTAGAACAAATTGTATTATTTTTTCAATTTCCTTAAATCATTCGGTTGTATAACACTACTTTTCATGAAAATCTATTACCCACCTTAACTTGCCGTTATCATTCTTGTCACCTGTTGATGGTTGTTACCGTGTCTTCGTTTTAGAGGGTTGAAACAAAGGGGTTTGGGGGTAAGAATAGCATCTTTGAACTCTGTGCAATATTTTTTGTTCTATAGACTCTCTTGAATGCTGAAAAAGCTTCATTGTATAAATTGACAGCTATTTTTAAAAGTATAGCCTCAAAATACAATCGTGGTTGACAATAAACTCAGTAAAGATTCAATAGTATTCCACAGTTCTCTTGTTCAGTGTTAAGAGAACACTTGTGAAACACAAACTTACAGTTCGGTATGTTCATAGATGTTTTGATGCTTGTACCTGACTTGCTAGGTCTAACAAACTGAAATCACTAGGAGCTAGTTGCGCACATGTCTAAAATATATATGGTGAAGCTGTACTTAGTTTTCCCTCTATTTGGTTTCGTCTATGCTATTTAATTTATTAATATGTTAATTTTTTCAACATTTTTAGGGGTCTGAGAGCGTACCCGTGCCAATGAGCAATTTCCGAAGGCTGAGCAATCTCGTTCCGCTTGATATCCTCCTCAACAATCCCATTGACGACGAAAATAGAAGTAAGAATAATGGATTTTGGATTAATAAACTTTAATTTGTGCAATCAAAGTTTTCCAACTGGTTTATAAATGGTTCGTAACAAAAAAGTAAATGAGAATAACAATACATAAATAAAATAAATATTTTTATTTATTTGAGCGAGATAGAAATATTTGCTCTCAGCGGCTGTTAGGAATCAGGATTCAGAGGTTTTTTCGAGAGCAATATTCTTGATTCCGGTTTACTGAATTCGCACTTTGGTTTTTTTTATTGGTTCAAAAGGATACTCTACACAGATTGATTATTCTTGGACTTTTCGAAGTGTCTGAGTATTCTTGGTCTTCTATGCTCCGTAAAGTATCAAGTTAAAGTGGCTTTCATTGTCAATCATTTTCAGTACCAGTGTTGCAAGAGCAAATTGAGAAACTGCATTCGGAATTGAACAGCTACGAGGTGCGGGTTAAGCATTTGGCCTCTCTCCTAAGTGAAGCTGAAAAGGATTCTGCCAGGAGTTCTCAGCAGAATGCCGTCCTCAAAGAAGAGCTGCGCCGGTTAGAACGAAGCTTGCAGCGTGAGCCACACATCGCTAATAGCGAGTATTTGAAAAACGTCATATTCAAGGTTTGCTTATTATTACATCCCTAAACCTGGCAATGTATATTGACCACTGTGTATTAACTTTCTGTATGTTTGAATGGGATCGAGTAGCAGAACGACTTCTTGAAAAGTTGAGAGAAAAATCGTTTAGGTTGAAACAAATTTTTGAAGAAAGGCGTGCATTACCGAAAATGCCATATGTCTGGTTTTATATGACTACATCCAATCACATCTGAACATAACTACAAACACTTATAAATATTTTTTTAAATTAAACCAAATTTTTGACAGAAAAAAACTACGTAAATCAGCTGAGAATTCTGGAAGGTATGAACAGCGCTTCAACGGATCGGCCATTACCTGCTCCATAACCCCTCTCGAAAGCAAATTCAAAAATTCCGAGGTTGATTACACAAGAGAGGTTATCTGGACGACGATTTGGATTTAAAAAGAAAAAATCAGTTGAAAATAATGACGATATAATGATTAATCAGTATTCCCCCCCCCCCCCCCCCCATTCACCTCCTTCCAAAGCTAAATGTAATTGTCCAGTAATATGTTTCAAAACTGACCAAATTCCTAATCGGAAAAAATAAAAAGCAAGAAAATCGATCATTTAAGCTGTATGAACAGTGCTTGAATAAATTGTCTATTACCCGACGAAAAAATCTAAATTTCGATTAATTACGTATAATCTAATTAGACTACTATGGAGGTCTAACAAATAAATAGTTTAAAATAATATCAATAAAATCAGATGAAAATGGTGAAGAAATAACGATTTATCGTGGTTATCTGTACAATCGCCTTGTTTCATACTGAAAGTTTAATATTTTGAAATTGGTTCAATTATTTAATAAAATCTTCATTGAACAAAGATTAATGATATGAATTGGTCGTGAATTCCCGCTTGATTTGTCACACACTGACATACACTAATTCTTTTCTAGAATTGTCTGAAATGGATGTGCTATTAATTTTTTTTTCTTATGTTTGGTTTGTTTCCCCCCCTCTCTTTCCTGAGAGATTGCGATATTCGTCCCTCTTTGAGCCTTGTTTCAGGGGCACATCGTACACAACAATCGTGGAGTCATTCTGCTTTATCATTGCTTCACCGCCGCATGCTGAGTACTCGCGAACAAAATTAAGTAATTGTTATTTCAACTACGCTATTATAATTATTGTTTGGTTTGTTCTAGTTTCTGGTTCTGCAAAGTGGCGATGAGAGAACGAGATTGGTTCCAGTGCTGGATACCATACTCAAATTGAGCCCTGAAGAGACCAACAGGCTTACTTCTGTAGCTAAAGGTGAAGTACATATATCCACCATGCCCCGTTCTTTATTCTTTGTTCTACACTAACGAAATAAGCTTACTCCAGGTAATGTAGGGACTGGAAAAATGTAAAAAATTAGAAAGTTATAGTGGAAATTAGTACATTATACGTATCCCTGTAAGCATTTCAAGTAAAGGTACAGACTTCTTACACTATTGCTTGCACAGGTACTATTGGTTTATTAATTGTTGTTTGGTGAGTGGTAAACCAACTGATATTATTTATTCTCCCCTGAGCTATCATCACCAACTTTCAAACTAGTTCCAAATCGTTTTCATGAAAGTGGTTCTCTGATTTGACTGATTGGGGTGTTACAACGGCTATGTAACTTGACGAGAAGGTACAGTGTACTTCTCGTTTTGTGTATGAACGTAAAATAACTATTAAGGGACAGTATTTTTTTCATAGAGCTGATACCTTGTCCACATTGCAGGGAAGTAGAGAGGTCGAATGGTATGTTGGTACCTAACTATCTCTTTACGTGTTCAATACGTGACTTGGGTATTTAATTAAACATTTGTTCTATACTTACATGATGTGTGAAAAGAGGGGATTCTTAGTAGTGCTGTACGAGACCTCCTACTATTTTTTGACTTACCCTAAAACGGGTAAAAAGCTTCCTCAAGGTAGAGAAAGATATTTTGAGAAAGAAATTGTCTTTTTATCACAACTCTTACCTCTTTTTCAGAAGATGAGATTTGCTAAGGCTTCTAAAGATCCTGAGTTGTAGTAGTCAACTTAACTTTCAGACATGTCAGATGAAATGGAGGATAACACTTCTGATTAAGAGGGAATTTGGATTTATAAATTCTTTTGATAGAGGAGATACGACTGATGATTAAACCAAAAATAATGGAAGAGAATAACATTCCATGCTCTCGTTAAATTATGCGCAATTTCTTGTAACAAAAAACCCAGAAGTCTGATCAGTATTTCATAAATCTCTCTTTTCTTGGCTGTTTTGTAGCCTGTAGGTAATTTATAAACTGGCATAACATGGCCTATCTGTATTATTTATTGTACCATAATATGTACTTACTTGACATTATATTCCCGAATTTTTTTCACCAGGTGAGTCAACTTCATCATGGGGGAGCTACCTTCATTCCTGGACTGGTCTTTAGCACCATGCATCCCCGTTGAAATCTTCACATTCCGTTTTGTAAAATCTTGTAATATACTCACTCACCATGTAAATATTTAAACATTTGGGCAATATTTACCGTTATTGCACAAGAATGTATATTATTTAGAGGAAAATTAAAAAAATGTATATTACCCTGATATTTATTTTGTGTATCTATTTTGCTTCATTCGTGGTTTTGTTCATGAGATATTATAAAATAAAATTGTGATGAACTTATTCTGGAAAGATTGATTTTTCTTGCCAATTGATTTTTTTTACTTGTTCATTCATTTATAATTTCCTTTTATCTATTTATAACCTTCAACTTATATTAAATATTAAGGTAAGTGGTTGACATGCGAACGAACTTAGGCCCAGAAAAAGACAAACCTTCGTTGATATAGGTTCCCTCGAGAGGCAGGCAGATGACATTTCAGAACATGCATTTGACAAGGGATTTAGAAGAACGTTGTCTCTATAGAGCTAACAAGAGACAATTAGGGGCTTGACTGAAGATTAGCCATGGCCTAATACCTCTCCAAGCTGCTCTCTGCCCATAGATACTTGCAGGTAATCCTCAATGGTGTTCATGGTATAGAAATACCTCTCCTAACCATTTCGGTTAAGAGTAGGGGGAAATGAGAACATGATATGTTCCCATACCATGCATACCAACTCTCAAGTTTTACATTATTCATATAAGTAACTAAATGCGCATGTGGAACTTCTCTTCCAGATCTAAAACAAATTTTGGTGAGCAACTGCATTATAATTTCTTGAAGTTACTATGAACTATTTTTTTTTTTTCAAAATGCCTCATTAAGTTTAACATCCTAGAAAAAAATGCATCATTAAACAACAGATGAGATTGCTAGACTTAGAGCACATTAAATTGCTCACAATTCAGCAAATGTGCTAAGAGCAATAACTAAAAATGGTTAAAACTTGTTAACTTAATAACTTGTAGGCGGATATTATTCAGACGAAGTAGTTTAACCATGAATTGAAAAATAAATTCAAATGTAATCAATATGCGCTAATGAATTTGCAAAACTTTGTTGGTATACATGAGTATTAATAGAACACTTTTTGGCGTAAAACTAATAGTTGTGAACAAGCAAAGAAACAATTTAACATAATCGTTAGGAGGTATATATAAAAAGGTTTTGGATGACTGGAACTCATGTTACTTATAACTTATAAGAGGCAGCAGCACGGCTTGCACAGAGTTTTGTATTTTCTGTTTTAATAAATTTCAACTGGGTAATTAAAATCAATTGACTGAATTAATTATTGTATACCAGATCCTTTATTTCCCTACATTTATAATTTTTCAATCATTTTCGTCACTCTTTATGTTATTAGAAACATTTACACAGAGGTGCCCACCTCCCCTAAGCGTCATGACGCATTCCTTAGAACCCCCCCATGTAAGTTGGTACCCCCAAAAATTATTATTTTATCTAAAACAAAAATCTAAAGTATAATCATGGACAATATTCGAGCACTGTCATCGTCATTTCAATCAACTTTACCATGTTAAACCCCCCCCCCCCCAAGAATTTCAATGACGCAGTCTGCGTCATGACCCCTCCCCTGATTTACATAATATGTAACTACCTACCCACTTTATTTTTTTCTCCCTTCAGATGCATTCCCTGCCCTAATGATATAGGTACTTATAACACCACTGATGCCACAAAAATATGAAATAAATTTCATAAACATTCCCATGCTTATAGGTTCTTATAATCTTCAAAATTATTATTGAAGTGATAGATGATATACAGTCAATAATTTTTCGAATCAACTCCAAAATTAATTGCTTCTTTTTGTAACAACCCAAATTTAGAAGTAATTGTGCTTCATCTTATCTAAGAAGCGTTACTTCTTTATTTACTACTATTTTATTTGAATAATGGGTACTTCTCAAGAGATTCTTTATACTCTTTCATATTTTAGAAACTCTTTATCTAAACAAATAATAATCGTTATGCAGAATTACCGAGCTGTGAGTCAGCTAATGTCTGATTGTTATGCGGTATTGCCGATCTGCTAAGCTGCAGGTGACTAATGCATTCACCAGCTTGACCAACAAAACAAATCGTAAAACATTATCCATTATATATTATCCAATGAAACTTTAAAACTTTAAAATTGAATTCCATATAGATTAGAATTTATTTATGACTTTTATACCAATCAACTTATTTGAAAATGAATAAATCTACTCATAGCGTGAAATAGTTTTTCTTCTAACCAAATCGTTTGTATGTAAATCCGGATATAAAAATAATTTTTAAAATTTATGATAAAACTTCTAAACAAGCGTGACATAAATTTTGGACGGAAAATGTAAGAAAAAGTGAAAAATCTTGGGATGTGGAAGGGACTACTTTGTTGTCAAGGTCTCATTGGCTCGATGCGCAAGGACATATCGCTCTGTCTTCCCCTTTCTGCCGTGGCACTTGGAGGTGAGTGGAGTTTCCGTGATCAATATTATTTCATCCTATTTCATCTTCATTATATTCCTGTCATCCGCTTTCAGGTAGTTCGATTTTCTTTTCAACTAACACCGTTTTACTGACTAATCAAAGAATTTTGTGTGATTTCGACTTTGGGTGATGTGAAATATTAGCCGAACATGGAGGGTTGTGGTCGGCTCCCGACTACCACCGTTGCCGGCTGGTTGCATCTCACATCACCCGAACATGATATTCTAACAACTCCTGATGATATCTAATCAATTTCCTATCTAATCCCTATGTTTTTATTCGTGTGTAAACATGTACTTATGCACTTCATACTTGGTTGTTCGGAACGTGGTTTGTGTCATTGCACCCACCACGTTTCCACGAGTTTGACGTCGCCATCTTGCGTAAAACACTTGAATCGGTTTGCTACGAGTCTCTCCATTGTTTCTAAATATCCTCTCGTAAAATTGTCCAGAAAATTTGGCTAGAAAGGTGATTATTTATAAAGTTGTAGCGTCTGTCCGCCCACCCGAAGCCCTACCATCTTCTGTAAGTTCCAATTTCTTATCGATCGGTGGGTTACCGGCATATGGCGACGTCACTTCTCATTGCACCATTTGACTAACTTACTATCGGTTTCAATTTCCTATGTATTTTCCCTAACAAATTCTACTTCAATCCCGTAACCTGTAAACCTTGCTGTTTTTTGGGCCCCTTCATAATTCTAGCCACTGGTTTGGGTCCCGTTATGTGAACTTTCCCTTTGATTAGGTCAGCTTCTTCTCAGGTTACTTTACTGCAGTCTCTTCACATTTTTCATTCCCTCTCCTGGATTCATTTTGAATCGTTTATTTAATGTACTTACCTACCTTGTGATTCATAGGGTGTGTTCAGGTTTCCTTTATATCTAAATCCCGAACATATTTCTTCCTCCTCATTCTTTCCTTTCGGGTTCCATTCAATTCCTCAATTTGAAAGTTACTAATGTGTGTACGTAAAATGGGGTACTGGACGAATTTGAGAGATTCACAAGAACTTGTCTACTATTGCGTGCTTCCCGTATAGAGCGATTTCGAAATTATAACCTTCGGGTAGCCATCTACTTGACTTCCCATACCGCTATATCTTTACCCTGTACCTTCCTATTTGTCATGTTTCACGCAATCAAATTTTCCCTGAAAATAGTTTCTCACCCTAAAACTGCAGATACATGGCTTTGTGAGGTCATCTGTATGGTTTTCGATGACGAATAACACCTTCTGATTGCATTCGGTGAATTGATCCACAAATTCTACATCAATAATCAAATGATGGAATGAAGCATATCATTGATGACGTTTTCAAATTCGCTGATAAGGGATTCTCAAGGTGATTGCTAGTTAATGCTCAATCTGCTGATCTCGCGTCTACCCCTTAAAATTTCCGTTCAATAAACCTTTTTCTTGTAATCGTGGGTTGGGGGAGGGGTTCCGCCATCTTGGCAGCCTCACTAGCGCTGCTTTCCTCCCTGCGGAGAGAACCTCAAACAAGATCCCCATTCCATTCTTCTCCCTCTTTGTCGTGCATTCGTCTGCCCCGTCACCCTTCACCTGTTACTAACCGCACTGCGCCCCTTTGCAACGTGCTCATCTAGTTTGTCACTTGAATTTTGACAATTTTCCTTTACAGATCCACTGACTGTCTCTATCTCAAACTAATAATCAATCATGGGTAAGGAGAAGATTCATATTAACATCGTCGTCATTGGACACGTCGACTCTGGTAAATCCACCACCACCGGACACTTGATCTACAAATGCGGTGGTATCGACAAGCGTACGATCGAGAAATTCGAGAAGGAAGCCCAGGAAGTGAGTAAATGCTGCTTATATTAGAATATTATCCTTACAGAGAACTGATTCCGTACAAAATTAAAGCAAAATGTCAGCCACGTGCTGCAGGCCCACGCAGACCTGCCACGTGTTCCACTCGAAATTCCCGTTATCTCATCGAACTTTTCCATAATCCTATTGAGTTTTTGAAGGTTAACTACTAGAACAGTTCTATTCATATTAATAAAACAGTTTTTTCGTTGAAATTCTATCAAATTACTCTAAAAATGAAGTTGTGGACGTGTGCCACTTATCCGACTCATATAACCTCAAACTTTTCTAATTATTATAAGTTGGTTAATATAGTTTATAATTCAAGGTTAATAGTTAATTATAGTTTCTGTTTTTTTACTCATGAGTTTTTATTCATCTTCACTTCTTTTTAAAGGGAGACTAGTTGAATGTCTCCTTAAGTACCTTCTACCTCTCCCAAGTGAAAGTTGTATTGCCTCCCTTCTTGACTTCTCCAGTGTTTCCCTACCACTTCAAGTTATATATAATTCTACTAGACTTTTGCATTGTATAAATTGATATATTCTAATGTTTTTCTCCGATTTGTAGATGGGTAAAGGTTCCTTCAAGTACGCCTGGGTTTTGGACAAACTGAAAGCCGAGCGTGAACGTGGTATCACCATCGATATCGCTCTCTGGAAATTCGAAACCGCCAAATACTACGTGACCATCATCGACGCCCCTGGACACAGGGATTTCATCAAGAACATGATCACTGGAACCTCTCAGGTAACCAATTAATCTACTCCCGTTTGTAATTATGAATGTTTGAATTCACTACAATTTCAATAGGTCATTGTAATTGCCTGGTTGAATATTACGTATGACGAGGAGGTTATTACATCACAGTCCCTGCCTGAACTTGAGGTATATTTTCTCAGTGATTCGGGAAATATTTTCTTAAGCTGTGTATAGTAATTTGTCATATCGCTATATTCTTGCGGTTGCATACTGTCTGAATACGATATATGACTACATGATAATCTCTTCTGCATATGAATTCTGCAAGAACATTGCAAATATTTGTTTAAAAATTGTTTATCCTAGTACTCAACATCAAAGCCGAGTTACAAATAAAATTTTTCGTTGGAGAAAATGCAGAACAAGTGATGAGTAGATGATAAATATTCAAGAATGCCTTGTGTAAATCCGGTTGACCCATTTGAATTCATGAATGATGTAGAATGCTGTGTTTTACTGTTCTCACTGCCCTTTCGATTCTTTGTACGATTATAACTTTCCGTCATATTAATGTATTTCATTAAGTGATTTTCAATTTTTTTTAAATTGTTTATGCCCGACTAATTCAATGATTTCTTTGTTATTGGCAGGCTGATTGCGCTGTATTGATCGTAGCAGCTGGTACCGGTGAGTTCGAAGCTGGTATCTCCAAGAACGGACAAACCCGTGAACACGCCCTCCTCGCTTTCACCCTCGGTGTGAAACAACTCATCGTTGGTGTGAACAAGATGGACTCCACTGAGCCCCCATACAGCGAGGTAAGCATTCTAAATACTTATAAATTGGTCTAGTCAACTCAACTCTATTGCATGTACATTTCTTCTATAGTTTTGCAAGTTGAACCGTAGTCATGTCCTGCGTTCACATACTATACATCTGGAAGAGTAACAGTGATTTCACTTCAGCATAACGAACGGACCAATATTTTTGTTCTTGTATAATCTGTGATTACATCATCCGACGTAGGTGTCACAGTTTCCACGTAAGGAGGTCTTCTGAAAATAGTTTTGCTCTTGATATTACATCTTGCGCCACATGTCGTAACAGATTACACAATCCCAACGTGGAGGTTGCAGTTTCCATCCTAGCGAAAGACCTTCCTAGTACTGCAGTTCTTCAACTTTGGGAGTGGAGTGGCTCTTCCAGCTCTGAATTATTGAATTAATTTTAGGAACAATTTGATTTGGAAAATGGTCTTAGTAACTAACTTCGTTTCATCTCTTTCCAGGCCCGTTTCGAAGAAATCAAAAAGGAAGTCTCTACCTACATCAAGAAGATCGGTTACAACCCAGCGGCTGTCGCTTTCGTGCCCATTTCCGGATGGCACGGAGACAACATGTTGGAGGCCTCTGACAAGATGCCCTGGTTCAAGGGGTGGGCTGTCGAGAGGAAGGAAGGCAAAGCCGACGGCAAGTGCCTCATCGAAGCTCTCGACGCCATCCTCCCACCTTCTCGCCCAACCGACAAGGCCCTCAGGCTTCCCCTTCAGGTCTGTATACTTTACTGTTCCATTAACAGATAAGCTCCTTGAGTTGAAAAGTAACTTGTTAGTGACGATAAGTCAGCCAAGCTTTTGAATTAATTCCTTCAACTGACATCTCCTTCAGATGTGTATTGCTTACTTGATTCATTTAGTTTCATCACATTCATCTGTCAGTCATATTGCTTGAAGAATTCAGCAATTTCTGTAGGTGTGCTGCCTGGGCTGTCACAATTAACATTGAAAAAATATATAAAAAACAAAAATTTCCTAACATTAGGGATTTTGATTATAATGACAAGAACCATTAGAATGTTGTAATTGAGCTTAATTGTACCTGCTGCCAATTTCTAGATTAATTCTTTGGGCTGCTACAATTTTTTTCCCCTTTGATAAACCCAATTCCACAGACTCAAATCATTCGTTGAGTGAACAAACAAAATTATGAGGAGGCAAAATTTAGTTTGTTCCATTTTAGTTATTACTTTTTAAAATGTTGATTCATTTTTTCACTAACAAGAAAACGAAACATACTCGTATATAAAAATACATTGTTTCCATAACTTCAGTGGGTGGGATTATATTGAATGGCAATTTGTACGAAAATTATATTGTGACTTATCAGACAGTTGTGTTGGCATTAGCTAATGGTACCAGCTAACTTTAAAAAAATATGTACATATAAGAAGCATTGTGTCCACTTTCCAGAGATTTTAGCGCGTTTTTCCTATGAAATGTCCACACGCATTTCTGCGTTTTATACTACTTTTTCCAAATTTTGTTTTGTTACTGTCTGTCTGTATGTCTTCAAATCCTTGTAACAAGTCTTAATTTCGAGTTGTCTTCCGATTTTGATAACATTCTCTGGGAATGGGAACTATTATTCTGTAGAAGGTCCCCTATGGGTTACATCGCTCACTAATCAGTCTGTACGTGCTCAAATTTAAAATCCACTCAGCAACACTTCTTGGTCAAATTTGGAGGGTATCGAAAACCAATTTCGGGAAGTCATGTATTTAAACATGAAAGCATCATTAGTAGGTGCTCATGCGCAAACAGAATTCCTATAGTGTTCCTATTTCCTAATTTCTTCAGCTTTCATCCAATTTTACTACATTTTCAGGGAACAAGCAAATTGGGCTGTAGATGGTAAACTGTGAGTTTCATCGTTCACGAATCATTACCTCAGTTTGCGCCTGCACAAACTGATTTATTAGTGATGAAACTCCATCACCATCTGCTGTCCATCCTGCACATTCCTTGAAAATTTCATCATAATCGAATGAAAACCGTAGAAATTAGACTTGTCACAAGGGTTCCATGTCTGCTGCGTACGCTGCAGCTACAGTGATACTGATGGGTTTAAAAATAATAGGATCATTGATTGCAAGTTTGAGGTGAGAAAACTAAGTTTCGGAAAAAATGATGCCGTATTTATTTACGTGTACAGATATACTGGCCGATTGATGAGCGATGAGACTCTTAGGTGCTCATCTTCGAAATTAGTTAGGAATGGTCTGAAATGCTAGTGGAAATTTTAATTTTTTATTGAGAGCGTAGACTTGAACTATTTTTTCAAAGTTAGCTATCAGTTATTCTCTGAAATATACAGCTGTTGGCTTCTCTTGACACCTAATTTCTTTCCATCTTTCAATACTGTAAGCTTCCAACCAAAAGCTAATTTAGCTTTAAAATCATACGTCTCTCAATTGCTCATTTATCTGTTATTAAAGGAATAGGGCTAAATGCTAATATCCAACTCTTGTATTGCTGATTGAAGTTCTAGGGGTACAGACATGTGATAGTGACTCGTTACGTTGATGCAATTATTGTACTTATTTGTGATTTCTTTGTTGTGTGACCACAGGACGTGTACAAGATCGGTGGTATCGGAACTGTCCCCGTGGGTCGTGTTGAGACCGGTATCCTGAAGCCCGGTATGGTCGTCACCTTCGCCCCTGTCAACCTGACGACTGAAGTCAAGTCCGTGGAGATGCACCACGAAGCTCTCCAAGAGGCCGTTCCCGGAGACAACGTTGGTTTCAACGTTAAGAACGTCTCCGTCAAGGAGTTGCGCCGAGGATATGTTGCCGGTGACTCCAAAGCCTCTCCTCCCAAGGCTGCCTCCGACTTTACCGCCCAGGTATACCACGCATCCCTTTATTATTGGTCTTTGTAGATCAAATAGACATAATGGAATTTGTTCAGTCCTTGCCCGGTTAAGTTCAATGTCTAGTGTCTTGGTAATCCTGCAGCGTTTCTATTCTTTTAAATTAAAAAACAAAAATAGTCACACCGAACGTAAGCTAATCGCTTTGAGACGTAAACAAAGCCAAATCTTTTTCTCAATCCCCCTTTGCGAAACTGAGTAGGAAAATTAGAACGCCGGAGGATGACGTTATCGCTTAAACAACTATCATTTTCCGAAAATCCCGTTTCTGAAAAACTCGTGTTTCACCTCTCGTGCCCCCCCCCCCCCCCCCCCCTACTAACTAACCGATATCTAATACAAACTTGAAGCTTAACGGAATCAGCTTAACGTTTAGGTGGTCATTCACTGTACGGCCCCAAACTTGAAATGAGAAGCCTGAAAATTCAGTTCTATTTTTAATTCAGTTTGAATATAGTTATATAATCATTTGACAATCTCCAGTTTTTTACTGAAATGTACAGTCGTATTGAAATTCCGTTAGCTCAATGTTTGAAGCTTATATGCGTGACAAATTTTGAAAAAATTGGAGCGAAAGTTTGAACAGAATTTGAGAAAGAGGCATGCAAATACCCCTTCTTATGTTTGAAGAAAAAGGAGATCTCTAATTGAATTTAAGCTTAAACTCTAAGATCTGCCTAGTTTTGCATATCCTCCCATTCAACCAATAGCACGAGCAAAATATGTTTTTTCCTCTAGGCAGCGTAGAGCTAGTCCACTTTTGTGGAGCTGTGAATTTCATTATGAGAAATCAACGCCTTAGGTGCTTGCTATCTTCAATTTTCTTTCTCACTTGTAAAGTTCCATTGAAGATTCAACCCATTGCAAGAGTGACATCCAACTCTAAATATAGTAAAATTTACGCTCTCCAAGATCTCCATTGATTTGATTCATTCAGTTTTATTCACGATTAATATTCCGTTTCACAACTATTGTCCCTTTTCAAGCTTGTGTATACAATTAAAGTCCATATACCTCTAATCTGGAGTAGGGACTGTACAAATCATGATTTTGTCTCCGCTAGACTGATTCATTTTACGATGAAACTGAATGATTAATCGTGTTTTGCAGGTTATTGTCCTCAACCACCCCGGACAAATTGCCAACGGCTACACCCCAGTGTTGGATTGCCACACTGCTCACATTGCATGCAAATTCCAAGAAATCAAAGAAAAATGCGACCGTCGTACTGGTGAGTTGAAAGATTTCTTCATTACAATTTTGGGTTGACATTGTGAACCTAGATGTTATCCATTGAACTTATATTACTAACAGATGTGTTACAATTAATGTATGAGGCGACAGCCCAACCACAACCAGCTCCTTGTCGGGTTTATTCAGTGCCCCCCAAGGCGTTCTTTTTGTGGTATAGCAAGGTTTTACCTTGGGGATTATTATAGCAGCATTCCATTTTACTGGGAACGTTGTTGTGGCGGATTCCCGTACATTTCGTCCATTTTACCTTATGTTGTTTATCTGTCATGGGTTAAGATGACAGGACAGGCTAATGTGTAAATAAACTGCAGCAAAAGCCACTATTCCACGAATTTTCGCTCTGGTCGTTTCTGAAGCAGAGTCCCTTCAGAATTCGGAAGTGGTTGTTGGTTCTGAGCAGTCAACTAATTAGCCGCTCAACATCGCGTTGTGTTGTTCCACCTCTCATCATACATAAAGTCGTACAGAATTTAATTCTTGCACGAGTTCTTCGCTTTTTTCAATCATCTGGTATGGGATCAGTCCACGGAATGTCGAAGTACATGCTGCACGGCTGTACGGTCTTTGCGACTGTTATGTACGGGCAACAAGACTTGGTCCTACCTGCCCTCGTGGCCATAATTGAGATCCCATATAAATCTAGGATTACTGTGAACCAAGCAACCAAAGTGAATATAAATATTTCCTAGTGTTACTGTAATTAAAAATTGAGCTTCCCTTATGTAATAATTGTATATATTTAGCACAAAGCTCACCACAACCAGCTCCTTGTCGGGTTTGTTCAGTGCCCCCCAAGGCGTTCTTTTTGTGGTATAGTAAGGTTTTACCTTGGGGATTATTATATCAGCATTCCATCTTATTGGGAACGTTGTTATGGCGGATTCCCGTACATTCCATCCATTCTGCTTTATATTAATCTGTCGTGGGGTTAAAATACCGGGAGAGGATGATGTAACTGGATCAAATGCCACTTTCTCCCCGTTTACGATCGCAATGGTGATTTCTATAGCAAAGGTACGAGAGTTCCTTTCCAAAATTTGGATTGCTGGTTTTGATCAATTTACCAAGTTCCTCCACCCACTCTAATCTCCTCCGTACAATGTAAATATGTATGGTCCATTGGTCCTTGTTGAAGGGCTGTAAAATCCATAAATAATGGACCTGTGTGTAATAGCACCGTTGTTGAACAAACCATAACGATCGAATCAGCTGATTGATTGCAAAATCGAGCTTGTGATAATTTCTGATTAGCATGCGGTTTCGAAGCGTGATCTGGAGACGTCAAGGGTATTGTTTTGTTTACTGTTTTCAGAAGGTTTCTATACGATTTTGTTTCATATTTTAAAATTTATTTCCAGGCAAAGCCACTGAGCAGAACCCCAAGTCCATCAAGTCTGGTGACGCTGCCATCATCACCCTTGTCCCCACTAAGCCAATGTGTGTAGAGTCCTTCCAGGAGTTCCCCCCTCTTGGACGTTTCGCCGTCCGTGACATGAGACAGACCGTCGCTGTCGGTGTCATCAAGGTGAGTTATGCTACATAATCCATATTTATATCTCGTTTTATTCCTTATTACTAGTGTCTGCCGCTCAAACTGACATACTTGTTGCAAAACTTTATTTGACTTGACCACTGGCTCACCTTGGAGCTTTTGAGAAATTACCGAAACAATAACTTGTAACTAAACCTTAAACTGAAAGCATAATCCAACAAAAATTTGAGTCAACGTTACTGGCTCCTCACCATACTCATGCTACGAGTACCGAGACTGAATTTCATTTATATATACCCATCATACTTGAATTTTTAAATTTATTAACCAATACTTACTAGTTGAGAAATCTCTAGCCCTAGATTTCAATTCTGAAGAGAAATTGAATCAGTTGTCAGTTGAACAGAGGAAAACAACAACTTGAGCTGTTAACAAGATTTACAAAATGCGTACTAGATTTTCATACATTTTGTCATTGGTCTCTACGTTAGAACAGTGGTATAACGTATGATTATATTTTATAATACGTCATGTAGGCACTTACAGTAAATGTTACAGGACACGGAGTAATGGTCAAATGAGAATCTCTCTCAAATTCATTACTAAGATAAGGGTCTGCACGGTTTAACCACACGATCAGACTTCGATAAAATAGATCGCAGTCAGTCAGAATAGTAGTTTGAATAGTTTTTGTTACTCTTGACGCTTACATCATTCAAATTTGATTAAAACATTGGATTTGAAATTCTCGAATCGGAAACTTTTTTTTCCCCAAGTGAAAGACTATTTCCGTGATTACTTGGAGATAGCTTCATTGATGTCCTCGTGAATGTTATTCAATTACACAATTAAATTTTAAAATACATACAACATTCCCCTCATCATGATTTATAATTGTGAAGCTGCCTAACTGTTCAAGTTTCCTCCGTAATCGGTAGTTATTGAATGAGCTACATTTCTGCCTCTTCATTCCACTTTTACTGTGTTTTGGATATAAAAATTCAAAATCGATCAAATGTCAAAAGAAAAGTATCACAAATAGTGGATTTCCCAACGTGGACGTGATTGCTCAATCTTGACCAAATATCTGTTGAGCTAAATTACCTTTCTTAATTTATTCTTTTAATACCCGTAAAACGAGCACAATATGAAAGAACTGTAAGAAATTTTGTATATAACATATACTGAAGGGGTATATTATACTCCTTGTTCTTGGACGTATTTGGCAAATATTGATACAATTTTCTACCTCGATGTTGTGTTTGATTTTAATTCCTCTTCATTCTTTTTTTACAGAGCGTCACTAATAAGGACATCACCACCGGCAAAGTAACGAAGGCCGCAGAGAAGGCCCAGAAGAAGAAATAACTAGATGTCATGGAATCACAACTCACACTCATCAAGGGGAACCTTGGTCGCTATTCTGTACTTTGCCCTCTCCTTTTGTCCAAGTGGTTGCTCCAACCGTGTTTCCACCGCAAAGAGTTCAGAAGGAAAAGCGGTTAAAGCCACCACTTACAAAACTATATCCCAACTTTATTATATATATATACATATATAGCCTCGACTTGTGTACACGTTTTTAATTAAAGAAGGAGACTGTTTATTATTTTTGGTTTTGTTTTTATCAATTTGAAAAAAATCTTATTTCTTTTTTCGAAAAAAAGAAAACATACTTGGGTTTTTTTTTGTATTTTACACCCAGCGGTGCGTTTCACGCGCTGCTTTGTCCTCTTTTTGTGTGGAAAAATAGCGATATTTTTGTTTCCTTTTTTTATTTTGTGCGATTTTATTCTTCGTCAGAATAATATTTATAAAAATTTATTTACAGCATTTTTAATTAATTGAAGCAAAAAATATAATTGACATTCTGTATAGATTGGTGACTAAATAAACTCGAATGCTTCATGACACGATTCCGTTTTTCGCTAAGACTCACTCCCTCTTTCTCGCTCTTAAGGGTTTTGTACGAACGTTCATTTGTATTATGTATCGGTGGTAGAAGGGTGGTTGCCATTCAAACCTGAGAATATTTCATGACGGACAAGGTCTAGGAAGTGAAAGCTGGGTGTAGTTAGGTAGTGTGCGCAGGGGCCGCTAAAGCATTCGTAGCATTTCGAATACATTTTCAAAGAATGAATGTTGAGTTACGGAGGTTCAATCCTAGCCTGACCATCAGTCAGGGTGATAATTTGGAAAAGGGACCCATGCGAGGATTCTGGGTTTGCCCTTCAGCTGATCTGGATAACATGAAATCATCTTAGTTCTACAAGATTTTGGACGTCGTAAGATGGGGAAATAATCGGCAATTTAAACGAAGGTAACTCCTGACGTTCTAAGATGAGCAAGCTCAAAAATTGAATTAGAAATAATCCCTCTCGAAACTACTGGTCGAAGTTGATTAACGAAATCTGGCTCTAAAACTCAAATCTGTCCAGGATGTTCCAGTAGTCTGTCTTGACAGTCAACCCCATTGGTCGAGTGTACTATTATATTTAAATTGAGATGTAAGAGGGTAGTTCTTGTTTGATTCAGAGAAATTGTTCCCTGAATCTGATGGTATCACTCCGTTTGCTGAACGATCATCCGTTCGCTCACAAATCCTCAGATTGTGAGTGGATTAGGTAGCTTCCTACCATCAATTATCTTGGTAAATTTAAATTTGTCATGTATTCCTCGCTTAAAGTCCGTGACACTTGTGCACGCTTTGAACAGTGCTTCAATCAGTTCGTCACATTTAGCTGTAATTGCTCGCAAATAACTCTCGTAACAGCTTCCTTGCTACACAGGAAATTAAATACCAGAGGGTTATGGGTGATTCTGAAAAAAGCGTAATTTCCATTGCTGAAATCGTACGACGGTGAAACATCTCCAACGGTGTCCAAATGTCTTCTAAAATTGCGTATGGCTTCCAGGGATCACAGAGCAAAACAAGGAATAAATCACAATTTAAAATCCAAATTTCATCAATTCAATGATTTTATGGTGATAATGAGAAGTATTGATGGGTGGTGATGACAATATGGTGTTTGTGAGCCTGTCTTTTCTTGAGAAATCGTATCTATGGTTCTAAAGCCATTATTAAAGATCATTTAAATGATTTATTTTACACATTTAAGTACCGAAGATGAGAAATTGCGTATGCAACATACAAATGTGGGATTCTAGCTCAGAGGAGGGGAGCTAGTAACTAGCTACGGTTGGGGGGGACTAACAAGGGTTTACGTGAGTGCATTCTGTGTTCATAAACAGTACTTACTAAGCCTAACCAACTCCCTGGAAAAATCTGTTGATTCAACCAGAGAGGCTAGTGCTTACCAAGGAGGCAGGTACACCCTGGGCGGAATGACCCCCTTGGGCGGACGGAAAAGTGGTGATGACGGGATAACAAAGGGCGGAAGGAGCCCATCCGAAGGTTAGTTGAAGGAGTGTTGAGCGGGGGGATTGTTGGGTCGGTCGCTAAGAACTGGATTGTACTCCTGTTAATCATTTAAATGATAAAACATGCATACATTTCAATGTTGAAAATTGATAGAGTTACGGTAATGAGACCTACGAATATACGCCATTGAATGACAGGCTCTCTTCTTGGTTGCTGGCAACTAACTGGAGAGAGATTTAGTGGGAAGCCTTCCCTACTCTTTGGCAGTGTTGCTACTCACTTCCAAAACCCTGTCTTTCGAAATTCCCTCGTTCGCTTCTCTCAGGGGGTAAAAAAAACTGGTAGGCGGTAATGATGATTTTTGAAGTTACAAACTTTTCGAATGAGTTCCTAGGCATTACATTCACGTTAGAAGACAAGTAATTTCGTTTCTGTGAAGGTTGAACTATGTTTTAAAAGATTTTCCAACAAAAACTACACGCCTCACATTCTAACAAAGGATGTAATGAATGGAAATGAGATCGTTACAGGTGTTGGTAATGATTAAATGGGCTTTTAATGTAAAATAAAAAATGGTTTATGAATAGAAACATACCTGATTGACCATGATTATTGTGCACATTGGTATTTAAAATATTTTAAAAGAAGAAATGCAACACAAGATCTCATATATCTAAAGAAATCCTAAAATAACATACCATTAACTTTTTTTTTGAAGAATCACTATGTAGAGACCGTTGACATAACCCCAATGAAGAATGCTCTCGCAGAAGACCAAGAACGTTAGTGCTAGCTGGTGAACATAGACACAGGCCTATGGTGTTCGTGCAAAATTCATTAAGGCGTAATGATTGAGCCAAACGACGAAATTTTTTACGAGAATAGGTGGAAGGTTTTTTAAGTTCGTAGGTTCCAAGAAAACATACATTTTTTTTCTCGCAAAAATTGTATTTAACTTACTATGCAAAAAAAATGAAATAAATAAATAAATAAAAGTCAAAAATAAAACTAGCGTTAGAGCTGAAGGCTCAGTTCAATCACACATCAACCCTTATCTATTCCTCTTCTCTTGCATAAATTTATTTTATATCATAACAATTATCATCTTACACTATTACATCAGATCCTAACGTCAGCTTAAGCCAAACAAAATAAGAAAACCCTTAACAATAACAACAAAAAGAATTATACAGCATTAGCAGGTAGGCGCCTAGCAATGGTATTTTTGCGTCTTAAGGGTGGGTAAACTGTCATTTTAAACATTTAAAATAATAGTAGGTATCAAGTTTGAAATCTTGAAATCCTTTTTCTGTAAATTATTTGTGCGGAATAGTATTGCTAGGGCTGTTCTGTCAAAACATGAAACGTTTATAACTATTCAGACAGTTGTGGAGTTCAACTGCTTGATAGAGTCTCTCGTGCAAAGAATAGCTGGGAGTTTTGGAGGGTTTTAAATGGGTGTAGACACAGGTGTACTGGTGATGGTTTTTCTGTACCCTTAGCAAGTTAATGATACTCAAATTGTTATTCCATTAAACATTACAGTCGTAATATTTTAGATGATGTTTTTTTTAAGACTACGCTTGTAATTACAACAATTCCCTACAATTAGTAATATCAATCGGGACCATGATTACGATTTGTTCCTAGAAAGGGACACTAGGTGTACTCGGTGTATGTCATTGTTCCTCCAATGGTCTTTCAACAATAATTGAATACGTACTTCGAAGAAATTAAGGGAAAGTCAACTTGATACGCCAATTAATGGCACATCATTTCAGTGTGGTCAGTAAGTACACAAATTGGACATTTCTATCTCCACTGGGTATTGGTATGGAAAATTATAGAAAATCTCATGTATTCCTTGTACCTAATCACCAAAGCAACCCTACCTACCTCACCTTTTAAAGGTGCAAATTAATGAAGGCCCTTTTCAAAGGTTTGAGCAGTAAATCCAATTCCTCTGTGGTGCGGACAATCATAAGCAACTAGTGTTTTCAGCTTTTTACGTATCCCTAATATATCGACATTCCATTAAATGATATTTACTTCGAATGTATCATTACATGCAGGTTAAAACTACTACCTTTAGGACGAATATGACATAGGTGAGGGGGTTACAAATTGTTGTCCTGAGACAGATATAATACCTAGCTATCTATTTAATAGCAGCATTGCACTGGTATAAAATATTTATATCTGTATATCAAGGCAGTACGTTTGCAAAACAATACAATAAAACTTTCGTTTTCAACACATCTTTCAAGTATTGAACCACCAATCTTCAGAGCTATTGTCCAATGAAGGTATGGTTATTGCTCTCTTAAGAATGTTGGATGTTGTCCATCTTACTAAATTGAATCTAGCTGAAAGGTTTTTCAACTCTATGATGTACCTACAAGCTTACGGGGAATGGACATTGAGATTTACAATATATAGTACCTACGAAGTTCTTGATCCTAAGTGAGTAGGGAGTCGGAGGGCTTATCACTCCATTAGGTCCCTGGCAATATTTAAATAGGGATAGGTGTTCATGTCTCAATCATGCTAGAAACCTGGTACTCTAACCAAAAATTTGTTTTTTTCTTTTTCTGATAAAAGAACAAACAGGTGATCTCAGAGAAAATACGTTAATAGGATTATTCTACGGCATATCGAATAATTTTTATTTAATCTAGAAGAAATTTTCATTTCGTTAATAATGCTTCCCTGAGAATTTAACTCATACCTCCCAATATTCGTTCATAATATGGAAAGCATCCCTACAATTTATCTTATGATTAATATTTTAATTTTCTACTCATACTATCTTGTATGGAGGTTAACCAACCACGATATTCTAAATCGTATTTTACACCACTATTACAAGACCACAGAGTACACCTTCAATATGCTATCTCTAACGAATCTAACACCAAATTGGTTTCCAGGTTGATTGGGATTCAGCCAATATTTTGATGGTACACAATTAAATGAAAATTCAGAAACCCACAGACTATTCGTATTGATTTAATCTACATGAAGTTCTTTTTTTCTCTGAGAAAACATTTAAACATTAAAATGTGAAATCATTTTTCCTAATTGAAGCCTGTTTTCAGGCATTTCGAAATAATTTGTATTTGTTTATATACGTCTCTTGTTATTCTGTTATTATTTCGTCATTTTTGAAAATTTTTCAAACCCTGATCTGGAACAGTAAAAACGTACTTGAATTTAATTAAGATGTGATCAAAAACCGATAAAAATGCACTTGAATTCCAGATATTAACAAACCTTGTTTGAATTAAAGTATTATTTAGAACAAGTTATTTGCCATGAAGTTGATGGGCCTACGATTCGAAATAAGTATAACAATTTAAGAAAATTCGTTCACACGATCATGCTGCATGACTGGAACTTTTTAAATCTTCATTTTATTTTTTTATTTATTCATTTTTTTTCAAATATGGCGGTTTATTTACGATTTTACATGTGCGGTTTTCGAAATTGTTCTTCATGGTTTCAAAGTATGAACATCAGATTTCACATTGCAGTGAAGTCATTAAATAATGTTGATATTCGAAAACTTACACAGCAATTGACCACAGGGTATTACGAAACCCCAGCTTATCACATTTAGCAGGTTCAGGGTTGAGAAATAGTTTTCATAGAAGATTGAAATTAATCAATGCTTCTAGAAAACATACGTGGAAATAATCCGTTACGCGACTAGGAAAGTAAAGTTAGGGAGCGAATATTCACTTACGGCTCATTTTCCTGTTCTTTTCAAGGTTTCCGGAGCATTCTATTAGCCGAAAAACAGTTCATAACAAAATCCATCACACATTAAACGAATAGTAATCATATTAAGATTCTGAGATTTTCAATTAATTGACGAATCATACAACGCTCTACTTGAGCCGACATTAATTATAACTAACTTACATTATTATTGCTGATGTTTATAGTGCAGTTTTACAGGCTAAATCCCGATCAACCGTAGGTTATTATACCAGAGCACCGACAATGATAACTTGATAAAAAATATTCACCACAGAGGACTTGGAAAATAGTACCTAAATCTCATACAAATGATTGAATAAAAAAAATTTTTTTTTTTTTTTTTACATTTTTAAACGAAGGGAAGTGAGGTGGTAAGAACCTCACCCTTAATCATAACTAGGTACCCACCCATTTTCCTTAAAATACGTTTAGTGAAAACATTATTACTCTTTTCCAGTACAAATATAATACTCGCATTGCCCTTATAGTTTTTTGTTGGGTCTTTTCAAACGAAGAAAGGTTTTTTTTGTTACCATGTCGTTTCCAATATTTTTAAAATGACGTTTTTACAGTAACTTTGATTTTTTAAACTAACGAAAACAAGGCGATACCGTTGACACAATATAACCAAATAAAATAAATATCAATAAATAATAAACAACTAATTTTAACAACAAAAAATGAGACGTTACGAGAGAAAAACAACAATACTTAGTAATTAGATGGTAAATAAGCTTGGGGAGGATCTGACTAATTTTCGTTTTCTCGTTTATAAGATTTTTTCAAAGGTGATAATTTCTATTTATTGGCTGTTCTGATTGGTGTTTCGTCATCACTATCGTCGTCTGCGTAGCGCCCAGCTTTGCACGGAGGAGGGCTGCAACAGAAATAGGTAACTTCAAATCATAAGTTTTAACTCAAATAATCAGTGGACAAATTTAAATTTTCGGTGGTGCAAATAGACTGATTTCCAATTCCACACTAGTAATGTTACCCCTTAATGTCGCAAGGTGTTCAAGTGGAATTCTGGGACGTTAAAGGTTAATATGGGAGAGTTACAGGTAGTGAGCAGTATATGCCGAGACTTTTGAAGAAGGAATCACAAATCTGTTGAAGGGTGATTTTGTTCAGTTCTGCTAAAACGAACGGTAACAAAATCACAAGGCCGATGTCCTTACCAACTTCGATCGAAGATATTTATTAAAATTCAATGTGGTTACCACGGTAATAAGTAGGTAATACAGTACAGCTAGAATAAAGTACAGATAATTTAATCAATCTGATATTCTATTGAACAACCAACATTTACGACATTGAGATGGCAAGCTCTTTTGATGAGCTCAGCGAAATGAATGTAATTAAGAACTGGTACCTCAGAACCAGTTGAAACCGAGAGGAGACCACCACACTTTCACTTGTCAGGATTTCACTGCCTCTACTTATCTACCATTTTACATTTCCAAAACGAACCGAACAAATTTATGAAACCTGAGAATATGTATACTTTCAACTCGACTAATCTTCTGCTTCTCACCTTATTTAATGACATTTTAATTCACAAATTATAGGAAAAATTACAAATGACTAAGTGTTTGTGCGAAGAAAAAGTTACTGTACAAGAATCATGCTCGAATAATGAACATCAATCCAATGATGTTCCTCTGTCGTTTGTCACATAGTTTTGTTCAAGATCTCCCACTTCATAATTCCCCTTGCCAGTTACTTTTCTACAAAGAAATACATTCTTGGTACGTAACAGAAGAATCTAAAAAAGGATCAGAGTCCAGCCCAATTGGACCAGAACCGCAACTAGGGGTTACCAAGAGTTATATACTTCAACAGGTCCAGAAATGGGAGGACAAGACTCGAACAACATATTGGCAAGATACTCCTAAGCAGAGACAAGCCAAGCGGTTTCTTACAATCTCTAAGAAACGCGCACACTCCCTATTATCTCTGGGGCGTACAGACATTCGCAAACTTGTGGGACTCCTCACTGGCCACTGTCCTCTAAGGTACCACCTTAACAAAATGGGTAAGGCCAGGACAACAGAATGCCGGCTCTGTTGCGAAGAAGCAGAAACAGCTGAACACGTACTCTGCGACTGTCCTGCTGTTGCATCACTAAGATTCCGGCATTTCGGAAAGGGTGCCCTAACAACCGCCGATATTGCCAAGGTGTTTGCACCTCTGCCCTGCCCATGGGATCTGATCAGTCACAGAGATACCTCTCCAGGGTTTTGTACCCAGGTAATGTGAATTTTGTTACAAACTTGTAACAGCTAAGTAGGACAGGCTCCCCTAATCAAAAATCATCCTTCTTTCAAGAAGGGAGATCTAAATTCCTATTCTTAGAACTGACCCAAACATTGCACTGACATTGCTAATTGGATTCATATTGGGAAAGCCGTACGGAGCCTAGCACAGGACGTTTTGAAGTAAACATCAAGACGAATTTCATTAAAAAATGTGTAGTATCTAGTTAATGAACATTACGTGTATTAGCAGGTACAAAGTAGTCGAATCAAGTTACGTCACTTAATACCTACCTACCCAAGTCGATAATAGATGGATGTGTACCAAACTAATAATAATAATAATAAACTGAGCCAATCGCGAATTCATTGACGCAAACGGTAGTAGTCATGAGTCAAAAGGAAAAAACAATTACAAACATACGAATCTGGTTCATTCAATAAGAAGAATTTGAGTGTTGGTGGATTTCTCTTGAATCTGAGTTCTTTGAATTCAAGACTGGAAGAAACGGACACTGGAGTACGACAATAAGCATAAAAAATCAAATGCTTAATTTGTAGCTAATTGATATTTCATGCACCATGACGAAGAGATATGACTGACATTGCTTGAGTAGGATGCAATAAAAAAATAAATGAACGAAAAAATTAAATGAATAAATTAGTAATTTAAAACTGAAAAATAAAATGAATGGCTAAATAAATACAAAATGAGGAATCTAGTAAAAGTGAGATGTTTCAATGGTATTTACCTATTTCAAGGAGAGAACATTGGCGGTGGCGTCTGCTGTCATATGCTTTTAGAATGAGTTTCCTCGTCGTCCGTGATCCTAACAAGGGGACATTGTTAGTAATGTCTATGGTATGAACTATGAAGGTAAGAAGTGTTAGGAATGAGGGGAGTAAGAAACAGCTAATGTTTGATGACGTGATGGAATAAGGTAAACGAATGTCAAGCCAAAGTTTGATGTACGGGGAGAAAAAAGAATGTTTAGATAGGTAGGGGTCGAGAGGTTTCTAAACGAATCATTGGGGGGACCGATGAAACATGTGATGCCCTTAGTAGTTTATTGATGCAGTCAACGTACACTCCTCAACCGTTGAATTCAATGTCTACATCAACTACTATCAACTTGTACCAACGAATGATGCGTCAGTGAAGTCATCAGGAGCTTAGAGTAGCTAGGTCGTTAGTATGTAGACTTCGAAAAATACCAGTTTGACGGTTGCCATAAGATCAGCTTTAAACATCAAGCTCGGTTTGGAAAGAGGTGTGATACTAACTCCAGTAGTTTGGACCGTTCGAACCAGACATTGGGTTTGCAGTAAGAATCCTCACCAGAGAGCCCTTGTTTAAAGAATTAGCTCTGGAACCAATAAGGCAAAAGCACTGGCTAGAATGGCTGTTGGGAATGGGGTGGTTGGCAACACTGAACGCCTAACCTAAGTGCAGACCTGGCCATTTTTCATATGTTCATGAAGCTGACTGTGTTGAAGCCAAGAAGGAAACTGTTTACCACCACGTCCTTGGAGGTTGAACCCCTGCAGAAGTTTATTATCTTCGGATCTTCAGAATAGGACAGGATTCAGACACAGGAGGATCAATTGGAGGCCTACAAAACCTTTTTCGAGCTTCAAAAGATTTTTAAGGACTTTTGGAAAGAAAAACTCGCTGTTAGAAGGAAATTGACAATCCGCTGGCAGATTTAGAACTGGGAGACGTTCTCGTTCTTCAATTCCATACAGACCATCTAATTCCATGAATTTCTCATCTGATTTGGATGTGACTAGAAAATCAAGGTAACTAAATCATTGCAATGCATTTTGTCAAGTGGTACCTTGGTATATACGTTGAGGTCTACAGAAAATGTTGTCTAAGAAACATCACGAAATAAAGATAGAAAAAAAAAAAAATAATTAAGGAGAAAAACAAAACAATAAATATAAAATAAATTTACCATTCGGATAAGGAAGTAGAGTGTGAAATAGATGAGAGTTATGCGGTTAACGATGGCTACAGATACTCAAGGCTACCACAGCAATAGCAGTCCAATATTTTTTAGGGATTTTGGAAATTGGAATTTCTCACACATTCGCACATCATCACTAACTGACTTCAGCAAGACAAAAATTACTCTACAAAGAAACCTGATCGGACTAAAATGTCGTACACGAAATAGTATTACGACTCAACTAATTTTCATTGAATTGGCTACACCTTCTACAAAATGAAAAATACGGTAGAAACACTCCATGATTGTATAAACAGATGCATTGAAGAGCTATTCTTTTTACATGTGTACAGTAGCCAAATTATTGTATATTGTGTGTGTATCTGTGTGAGAGAACCTAACTAGAGAGTATAAAGCCAAGCTACCTACCTACCACTATCCCAAAGACCAAGAGTCTACTAATCAGAAAGAAAAATAGCATAAATAGTGCGGCGATCTCCTCAGAAACTAACTAAAGACATCACAGAATGTTGAAGGAAAACCACAATACTAAGAACTAAACGTAGGTAAATTCTAGACCTACTTGGTACGCAGTAATGATTAGAAGAAGAAATAAATGCAGGCAAAGCATAACCATTAGAAACTTAAAATGTTTAAAATAAACTAAAAATGTGAAACTTAAAATTGAGAGGACGACATGAACAACAAAATCATTCTAATAAGTTACTGATACATGGAAGTAAAACACATTTTCGGAAAAATAGTAAAGAAACGAATGAAATATGCAGAATGGAATACAAAATATAATGAACAAGACATAGTAGAGTAGAGAGAGGGGGGATAGAACACCGAAATCTGCATTCAGTATAACTGACAATAAATACATTACGGTAAACAACGAAAAAATATATAAGAGTAGAGAGATCCTAATGTGTGCCGTTCAAACATGAACAGTAATGCGTCAGCCATATCTGAGAACACACGAATAACTTGGGTAACTTTCTTGTTTAGTTATTTCAATTTCTATCTTTTATGTTAATTTATGAAATCTATTCAAAGGAACCTTTACAATAACCGGTTTCTACTCAGATGAAAGGAGTCAGAACTTTGACACAACTTGCATCTTGAAGAGGGAGAAAATATGTTTTGTTAGATTACAGGATGAATGAAAATATAAGACATCCACGTAGCACATCTCGTAGGATTTTTGAGATACTGAGCTCAAAACAGACATGTTCACAAGTGGGTACTTGTAGGAGCGTCCCCGTAGGGAGCGAAGGCGATGTTTTGGAGTCATAGGCATGTACGAGCGGCCCTGCCTGGTCTAAGGGCACAGATTAGAAATGGTACGAGCGGCCCCGCTCGAGCGAAGGCCCGCAGGCCAGTTGAATCCAGTGACTGGAAGATATCCGAGCGAAGATGGATCCCAAAGTAGCCTTGTTAACGAAAAGTTCGCGTGGAAATCGAGATATGATGTTGGTAAACGGATACCCTAGCCAAGTATGTCCAAATCGTTTCTTATAAGTACCAGCCCAGATCGAATAACTGAGAAGTACCTACTTGGGTCGGGAGTCATGTGACTGTGATTGTCTATTTGCATGTTTTGACAGTGTTCATTTTAGAGCAATAAATTAAACGCATGAAAAAAGTTTCAAGTTGGTGCTATTGGTTTCATTTCCCATATTTCCGTGGGGCCGCTCGTACATATACCTACGCCCAGACCGAGACCGGGGCCGCTGGTACAAGTGCTCCCTCGTGTACCCCAACTTGCCCGCGGGGCCGCTCATGCCGTCAACCGTTCATGTTCATACTTTTAAAAGAAGATTCCAACCTGAATCTTCTGCTTTGACCAAAATCTCGACTTTTTGGCAATTAGGCGTATTAATGACGTTTCGCAAGCCTTTTCATAAAGAGAGTAATTCGGCAGATAGCCAAATGTTTGGCTGTCTTCACCCGGTACGCTTCTAAGAGAACATGTAATCGTTTGAATTCAGCAAAAAAAGAGAATGAATCAAAATGAATTCGCAATCCCTGTTGTGGCTAACCGCAAACATCGCTTTTCCTGATGTAGCAGTTTCACTTCCTCGCTTTTCCAGTCAAAACAAACCGTGTTAATGACCTTGATCGACCAAGGCTGTTCCCGGTGAGTAACTGCTGAGCCCGTTACATCTCACCATTGTGTGAACTTCAATTCAGTCGAGTACGGCTGACATTTGACTTCGTGAAGCGGTTGATAAAACGGCCACGGTGACAAAGAAAATTAAATAACAACCTTCTTGGCGCTGGCATCAAAATCCACCTGCAGAAACCTACTTTCAGTTCAGTTCAAATAAAAAAATATGTTTTTCAAGTCCAAGACTGGATCATGTTTATTTTTATGATAATTTTCAGAGCAGTTTCTGCCCAACGCGCTCTTCAGAATAATTCTTGAATGCACCAAACTTAAATTTGTTTTTGAACTCATTCTATACCCAAAGAAATTCAGCTCTTCAGTAGAAATAGGAGGAAAACGAAGCAGTACTAAGACAATCTTATGACTCGAAAATTTAAAAGGAACGTTCCTCTTCATACGGCAAAACGACGTAATAGAAATAATTCACGGGGTTTTCATGTCGCATTAAAGTGATTGCAATCTTCGTCATATGACAATTCTAAAGATAGATGCTTCACCTCGAGAACTGATAATGAAGTTAAATAAATCACACTGATGAACAAATAAAGGTCAAAATAGAAAATATAAACACGAACGGCGATAGAAAAGCTTTCGTTGGATTCAAATGGAAAGAGCATTTTTATTTTTAGTAGTATTCTTTATTTTTTGGTAATGGGAAAAGCTCTCTAATTTCAATAACAAATGCACTTGTTTTTTGGTTTATCATTTTCAATGATGAACAATTGCTATCAACTAAGAAACCAATTTTTCAGTCATCCCTCCAAAGTTGTTGGTTTACGTTTCAAAATAGGTGGATTTCAAAAAATTGAATGAAGAAAAATCCGTCTGTGCGGACCGGAACTTTTCGCTGAAACCACAGGACCAAATTTTACTAAATTTGGCTCAAAAGTCCAACATCGATCCGGGATGTGGCAGTAATCTCGGCATCTTGATCAATCAACCCTAAGGATTATATTCGAAATTATTATTCAATCCAAAATTAGAAATCTCAAAAACTTTTGATGTAAGAGGGTAGTTTTTTGTTTGGATTAAGGTAGAAATTAGTTCCCTGAATCGAATCAGACCACTCGGTAACTGTACGATCATCTGTTCGTTCATCATTCGAAAAACATCATTTGCGGGTAATTAAAATCGGTCGTCTACAGTCAGGTAGATCGTCGAGCAAGAGAGCCGGGCTCCAGAGTCTGTTCAATGGAAGGTATGAGCTAGACCACATGGCTTCCGGCAACCCAAGTATTTTCATCTTGAATACAATTATAAGGTATGGAGGCGAGAGGTGTTGATTAAGATGATGTACCACAGATGAAGCTAATATGCTTAGAAAAATGATAAGTAGAAGGGCTATCTAATACAGAACTAATGAACAGCTGTATAATAATTTGCAGCGTTCTTACTACAGAATATTGTTTGGAAAAATTTTTGTTTGTCACAAACCCTAACGCTTGTTAAATTTAGTGAATATATACCTAGTATCTAAATAAACGATGAAATCACACATAAAGTCTAGCTAGACAATGGGGAGTTTTGAGGATTTTTCGATTCTCTCCACAAGCGACTTCTACTTCACGAGTTACCTACGGCGTTCTTTATCGAAAACAAACAATCCCATATTACAAAGAGCCACCCCCCCCCCCCTCCCAAAAAAGAGGTAATTGTAATATGCTAGTAAGAAAAGCCAGAAGAGCTAATAAAATACGTAATAACTTCAAACGACTTAAGGAGTCAGAATGTTTACAGCCGTCCATCTGCCATATCTTATCCAAGAGTACATACGTTGCGAAAAATGCGTGAAAGGAAATACCTGTGCATTAATATATTGGATGCGTGTTCGTGAATATGCGTCTCTACAATATATTTTGTGTCATACTGGTTTGAATCCTGAATTAGAACTCTTTTTATAGGTACTATCGCATACAAATAAAATCTAGACATCTAGATTATACATGTTAATATAATACAAAACTTGATACACGATTTGTGAGTTTAACTTTATGGTTTTTCACAAGACAACGTTTTGCAGTGTTTACGTATGATTAAAGCTGCTCTAAAAATCAAGAAAAATTAGTATGTCAAATTATAGGAGCATGAACGTGTTATATTTTCCCAGAGTTTCATGAGAATTTCCCAAAGAAGTTGAGGCACTTTGTTGAAGGATTTCCCAGGCTCTCGATGTGACTTTGCATTGAAGTACTAATCAGCGTTTGGTTAAACAAGGCACACAAAAGGAACTCTAAGCAAAAACATAGAAATGTAGCTCACCTCGCGTTGTCTTCACTACTTGAAGGGCTGCTTTCCCGACGTGGGCTTGAGGGTGGCGAGAAAGCCTGCATCAGTTTTCCTTTACTTTCGCTCCAAATATGCGACTGTAACACAACCAGAAACCGAAGTTGAGTTGTTGGACTAAAACGGGTTTACAATCGAATCGCCTAGTGAATAGAATAGCTAGACATTTATGGATTAATGGATTATGGATGCTATTGTGTGCATTGTGCCTTCTGACCACTATAATGCGCTTTAGACCTTTTGTGGTCCCAATGCACTTTATAATTTAATCCCCAATCGTGTCTCCCACTCATCTTCAAGACAACAGCTGAAAACAAAGATGTGGAATTTCACTTAGGTCCCTACCCTGTCAATGTATCTCAACGACCATATACCATTGCAGGTATTGGCTCAATGCGTTACCCACCGAATTCTGAAAATGTTACCCTTATTATTTCCATATGATGAGTCACGTTTGGTAGATATCAAGTTCAAATTTTCCGCCTGAGACAACCAACGTGCATAACAATTTAATAGCAGAAGCATAAGAACCTCACACTCAACAGCAGTAACGTGTAAGTCAGTAAGTATTGGTAATAACCAACATGAAACTCACCAGTCTACCGTCTCGGCCAAAAAGTAGCAGAAAAGCGTTTATGTAGTCTCTGGACTTCTCTTCCCATTTCTGAATCATGTCGACTCGTTTTTCACCAATGTTTTCCATCACCCTCTTACTTTTATCCTTGAGCTCTTCCATTTTGTTCTGTAACCGGAACTTCTTTTCCTGAAACATGCAGAATTATATTTCAAAGGGGTTGTCTTAAAATGACTTAGTTAAAACCTTCAATCAATTGTTCATTCATAAAAAAATTAATAAACCTGACTGACTCACACTTAGGAAAGAGACATTGAGCTCCTTGGCACTGTACCCTCTTGCGAGGTTCCTTCTGACGTAGATGTCGTAGTCCCGAACGATTCGGGCGACAAGGTCCGACGTTGAGACGCCTTCGGTCCTCTCGGTGGCAGCAAACATTCCCCGTTCTTTGATAAAAGCGTAAATGTCGTCCGCCCCATCCCCTTCGTATGGTACATCGTCGTGAGCAACAAAGTCAATCTGAAAACCATATCACAGCTATAAATCTATAAATATTTGATTTTGTTTGGGCGCTGAAATTGAACACTTGTTTGGAGATTTCCGATCATTCAGAGCCTTCTTCCTCAAACTTCGGTATGCAGACTTAGTCTGTATTGATTTAGCAACGTTTCAA
Source organism: Creontiades dilutus (assembly GCA_031894815.1). NCBI lineage: Eukaryota > Metazoa > Arthropoda > Insecta > Hemiptera > Miridae > Creontiades > Creontiades dilutus. Next base: position 2,465,700 of record JAVIWC010002084.1, read on the forward strand.
GAATTGGGTTTTATTTATATTTTTGTATTTGTAAGTGTCAGCGATCAGTGTTTTTTCAATTTTTATAATGTTATGTAGCATTTTTTTCCAACACTCAAGAGATTTATATCGAGTGTCTACTAAGTAAAGGGTCACTCCTTCTAAAACCATTTCGTTTTTTCAATCTTCCTGTTTCTTGCAGAAGTACGCAAGATTTTTTTTTTTTTAAAGCATATTCGGATTATACGATCAATTTAATGATAATTTGACCTCTTATTTCATTTTTCGACCGCGCGCAACCCTTTCAGAGAGCGCGATAAGTTGCCAAGTAGTCAAAATGGTGTCAACATGAATGTTAAACAACCCAAAGCGTTAAACATCAAATTTTCATTGTTTTTCAAAGCTGATTCGGGCTAAAAAGCGTTCGTTACATCAAATAAAAAAAAAAAAAAAAAAATAAACATGAATAAAATTTAAAAATATATGATAATAAGAAATTAAAGTCAGATGAAAATATGAGTAGTAATTACCACGTGAATCAGCATTGAAAAACAATGGAAGTTGATAGATAGATGGTTTATTTTATTTACATCATTTTACATGTTACATTCTTCAATTGAATAGTAACTGATGACCGAGCTGGATAGTTCAACACTGTGGCCCAGCCCGGCCACAGATTGATGTGTCACACTCCGAAAAAATCAAATGTCAGGTCATATTTTCATGAAATTAAGCGTAGAATCCGAATTTGGAATAAAGAAGGGTGAAAAAACCCATGTCAAAGAGGTTCCCATTTGAAAAAACAAGAATGGTGAGGGTAGCGCGTAACATTTTCATATTTGAGATTCTTGGAAAACCGTGCGGGCGTAAAGAAAAATGTATATTTTTAGCCTGAAAATGAATGAATGATTTTGTAAGTAGTGACCCATAACGCATCACACCCCATAGAAAGCCATACAGACGTAACTCACTTTGTGTTTTAACAGGAAATCGTCGTCAATCTCCCACGGTGCGTCTCGAACGACCTCGTCCACGTAGCGACAGTGACGCACCGCCTCATAGCGCTCGTCGCCCGTCATCACTGTTCGACCTTTTCTTGAGTGGGTCAGCTCATCATTGCACACTGCCGACAAAAAGCGTCATGACTCATCTGCATATTCAATCGAAAAATGAATCAGGCGATATGTACAGAGTGGCTCCGAGATCTCCAAGCAACTTTAGTCGACATGAGTTACCAGGATTAGTCAGATTTAAACTTCATAAACATTCAATTCAAATAGCAAAGGATCCTTATTACAATAATATACAAGAAAATACTTTGTTGCAGGTTCAGTACATTGAGTACGCTTATTAATCAGACTATATTTTTGTGAAATAAAGCCTCAACTGTCCAGCATGCACCACTACGCTTCTATACTAATGCATTTCTTACGGAAAAGTAGAATAATTAACAAAGCCTTTGGGGAACATGAGCGGGTTTTTAGTATGTTTTACAGCAAGCTAAGGGTGAATTAACATTATTGTTGTCTTAATTTCGGGAAAAAACTTCCGTTTTATCCGTCAAAAGCTTAACGGAATTCGGGGGTTAGAATTAGCGCCTACGGCTTATGATTAAGGAAACTTTTTAGAGAGGGAACTGACAAATTCCTTCCTAAGCCGCTTCCGAAATCCGCAGACTATTCTGCGAATAGTCCGTAGACTGTAACGAACGTTCAAAGTCACAGCTCTGTTGTATCGGCAGTTGGAATGGCTGTGTAGTGTGTTGGATAAAATCAGATAACATACAACTTAAGTTAGAACAAATTGATTAGTCATTTGAATTCAAACAAGCCTATTGGGGCGAGTCCATTCCAAAGCCAACTCGACTGTAGTGGCGCATATGCCTTGACAGCGAAACAGCGTTGAGTTCAGAGCAATAGCTTTCCATCTTATTTTTATTCAAAGGAAGTTCCGTTTTATTCGTCAGGTACTTAATGAAATTCGGTGATTTTTGAATTGGCGCCTGCAGCTAACCCTGTCTGTGAATTTCTAAAATCTGTAAGCTACTCCAGAATTAGTCCGTTAATTACAATTATGAAAGTTCAAAGTTAGTTTTGTTGTCTCGGCCGTTGGAATGGCTGTCAACAGTCAAGACAATTAAAAACGCGCTAATAGAAAACTAGTTATCTGAAGATAATGGTTAACAAAAGTAAACAAATTGGCCATTTGAACGGTAAAAATCCCCAGGTTCGACACTACCGTACATGGAATCGATCCCCCGAACTGCTATTCGATGTTTAGGTTCAAGCGGCAAATATTCAAACGTTGATTACTCTCACACCACTCCCTTCTTAATGTAGCAGGTTAAATCATTTAAACTCTATAAAAACTAGTATTTCAAGCTTCTGAAAGAGATAACACTGGAAAAACTTGAATTGTCTACTACACTAGAAGTTTCACAGTATCACGAAATGTGCAAAGTGCTGTTGAGCATCAGTTATAAACACTTGCAACGTAAGGTTTCCATCTCCCCAAAGGCTTGGTCTTACAGATCACAAATCTACTAGTTAACCATAAGTTCAGTTCTGGACGATGTCAGTTTACGTGGAATAGGTAACTTCCAGAAGACTAGAAGAAGGATCAGACAATAGATATCAGATCTACCCCGGTCAAGGAATCAACAGTTAGATTTCAAGTTATCGAGGTGTTTACCTTTAAATTTGGATCACTCTCAACCTAACGCCCTATTATTTACGAGAACCGTTGTAGTTATTTGCATTCCGACACGTATTTTTCGGTCAGCAAATTGAAATGCCGCCTTCAGGAACTCAACACTCGTTCTTTACAAGCAAATGCTAACAGTACACGGCAAGAAGCGCCAACCGATTAAAATAATAACGAAATTATGGAATATCTTGCCTCAAAGTTCATTCGGCTCAAAGTTATGTACTTTTTGTTCTTCAGCTACGATTGTTGTTAATATTTTAATCTAAACAGAACTTGACGAATTGAACAACACATTTATTTGCAATTTTAATATAATTAATGCATTTTAATTTTCAATACCTATTGTCTAGACTTTTTCTCAACTTTAATATTCAATTTTTATTGTTAGTGACGTCGTAATCAGATAAGTAGTATATTAGATAAATAGAATGCAATTGGACTGCTTGGGAACCTCACAGCTCAAGTCAGAGGAAAAGTACAGCATAAATTACTGTACAGACTAATGAAAATTCATAGTTAGGTTGAAGAAGAAGGTCAGAGAATGAGTCATGAGTTATGTCTAATATGCATTCTTTAGCCTAAACGGTCATCTGGTTATAGAGCAACCGGTTTAAAGAGAGGCTAATAGACATCGAGATTTGATTTATAGCTCGTAAGCTAGAACACAATCACGAAATTCCAGTTTATATTTTTTAGTGTCAAATTCATTACCTCAATTATATGAAATAAAGTGCAGTAATTACCAACCTCCTACAATGAGATAGACGTTGGGGAATATATTTTTCGCTTGCATGAGCTGGCGGGCGTGGCCCTGATGAAATAAGTCGTAGATCCCATCAGCGTAGACCCGCAATCGTCTAGTACCTGAAGAACAATACAAACAATCCAATTAGAAAGGCATTATCTTTCAAATACCTGCTCGTATGCATAGGGTGTCTCGGCTATTAGATCTGCCCCTTCCTATCGGAGGAAAATGGAAAAGGTCCCTTCTTTACTTTTACAAGAACCAGAACTTTTTCAATCGGCCTACGAGAAATGTTCAGGAATAGTTAAAGTGCTTGAGTTTTGACTTCACTGGAATACAACGAGGAATCAAGGAAGCTAATGTTTAGTAGTCAATGATGACTGGATTTTTCCAACTGAAACGCTGGAATAACTGTCTGGATTTTGACTACTTTTCTGGGATTCTGAAGAACCTAGATGATCTCACTTAGTACAAACATCTATGGAAGTCCCCAATGGGGACCCAATCAAACCCGATACCCAATCTATTTGAGTTACCTAGGTCAAGTTTCGTATAAAATCGTCATGGCCCATTACTAGTCTATGAGTGCAATATTTGATTTATCGACCAACGTTCAAGAACCGATGACATCAATTCTCAATATATTCAATCTATTTTGAAAGATTTGTTAGTAAACATGCTTATTTCTAACTAGGTACCATTACCTTTGACTCAAAGATGGCCTTGGCCGAAGTTAAAAAGGGAAATGGTTGTTCAAGCAAAATACTCAAAATATTCTGTCTAAATGAAGATGCTCATTCAGGATGTTAACTGAGGCCTATAAAAGGATTTAATGAATTTCATTACCTTCGAATCGATAATAAGCACTGCTGAAGCAAGCCTGAAACCTCCAAAGCCCTCTTACTCTCAGTCGAATTGAATTTTATATTTTATAAATTGACTGCTCCACTATTGTTATTTCTACATTCTAAGACATGAAATTACGCTGCAAATACTGAAAGTTCATTCAAGGCTTCAAAGATCCAAGAAGAAGTTTAGAAGAAGAAACACACTTTTTTTAAGCTCCCCAAAAGTTGTCTTCTAATCAAATTCATTAGTTGACTAGGCATTGTTCATTGTTCAGTACGCAAGATGAAGACGCATTAAAAAAACCTGATCAACGATAAAGAGATTTAGCTAGACAATTGATGAATAAGCCCCAAAACTAACAATCATATCCTATTGAGAGAATCGATGATCATAAGAGAAAATGTGAGATGTGTACAGAGGCAAAATCACTAATGACGGATGAAAAAGAAACCTCGAACTAAAGGTGAGGTAAAGTGGAAGAGGTAATGATACTCGAAATATGCAATCAGCACGCGAAACATACGGTGAATTGGTTACTTGACGAGATACGTACTTCTTCCTGCTTTGGCAGCTTTGAAGGTGAACCTCTGCGAGTAGTCGCACTGATCTCGTTCCAAAACAGCTTCCGGTTCATCGCTGAATGGCGCGGGCTTCGAATGTGACTGTAACAACACAACACAGGCAAAAATGAGTAATAAAGTCAATAAATATATTTTTATTATACCAATAAACAAATTCTTCTCCTTATCCGTTTCAACATTCTCCCAATCAAATCCATAATTTTCTTTAAAAGAAAAAACAAGTTATGAAAACTGAAGACTACAATGGATCAGGAAACTCTCTCTGTTTTACCTTTTCTTCAAGCTTGAGGTAAATTTTTTTAATTGCCTTTCTCAGTGCATTCTCATTTCACCGAACCGAACAAAAATATCAAGAGAGGTATTATTCAGATGATATTCAGAGTATGACTTATACAGCACCTAAAAGTTTTATAACAACGTTTTTCAAAATCTAATATGACAATCCGTAATCCCTAATTAAAATATAGTGGTTGTGCTGTAAGCGATTCATTAAATTTAGCAATTACGAGTATATTTAACAGTGATACTTCCGAAGTAACAGCACTAAGGTCTATCATAGGTTATTTAGTGTTAATTCATACTTAAACTTAGTGTTGAGTCACGAATTTCATTATGAACAACATTTTCTTGCACTGATCAAATCACGTTGCATCGATTTTCGTTTTGAGGTATTAGGTGTTTGTACTCCAGATAATCTATAAAACTCAATAACTGCAGACAAATGATTGAAATGACTATTGCTTAAAACCATGCTTGTCCTTCCAACAGAAACGCAATTTCAAAGATAATTTTTATTGTTGAACCTAAATTTCATGTCTATTACTCCCCAAAATAGAGAGGGTTCAAGAAATTGCCCAAGCGGATATGTTATTTGTTGTACAATTTGTTCCAAGATGGATCGAAAGACAAAATAATCGTAGAAAACTTGGATTTAATCGAAATGTGAATAAATTCATCAAGTTTTACACAATATTGTTTCGACATATCGATTCTCCAAACTCCGATACTATCTGTTTATGCTTTATACGGACATAAAAAGTGTTACACTATACTGGAACTAGAGAACGTTTTTGCTGGTCCTGTTTTGTTCAATCGAGTGGATTGCTGACGTGTGGTACGTGAATCGTATTTGAAAGCAGGTGTTTACACCTGAAGAAAAGCGACTGAACACACAGCTGCCAGTGGAAAAGTTTTCACGGTCGAGCACGTTGGCTGCGCCTTTTCTTCAAACATCCCGCGAATCTATACAACGCACGAAAGAACGGTAGATGAAACAGGGCAAACAATCTGTTCGGGAGGATAAAATCATGATAAAACCGAACTATTTTCGCTTCTACAGACTGATTAAGAAATTAAAATTATCAATCAGAAAAACGTCTTTCATTACTAGGCTTACAGCAGGATATGGATACAAGGAAAATTTGAACAAATGAACTACTTTGCCAAAATGTGATAAAGTGTAACTGCATATAACTAAACATGGCTTACAATTTGATTAAATTATCATCTTTGTTGTTTCTGACGTAAAAAGATGCTTTTCAACTCATAAAGGATTAGCTAACAAGTAGGAGGAGGCCCTACTTTGAATTCAGCTCACCTACTCCTGTCAAGTTGTGCGTCAGTCTTTAATTGTCCGTATTTTGTTCTTGTCCTTGGCGTCAAATGGGAAAACCTGATTGTAATGAAGAAGCGCTATTACCCGAAATAAACAAAAAAGAAATTCAGTTACAAAATTTCATTTTTTCCAAGAGGTACAAGGTAGTAAACATATGAGGAGGATTCATTTAGAATAGTATGAGACGCGTGTTTTTCACAACTAAATATATATATTTTTGCCCCTTAAGGTAACGGTACCGGTAGTGGCCACAGTTAAGACATTTTCTTTAGTTTTGACAATAGTACTCGTTTAGAATATCAAAAGAGACGCGTAGTTTTTGGCCACTTGACAACTGTTTAATATCATTAAATTCAATACCAGATGAACAAAATTGATTCTAAGTAGAAGCTCTATATATATTTTCTGTCCACTACCGGTGCCGTTACCTTAATTGTGAAAGAGCAGATTTCAGTCTTGATAAGAGAAACTCAACCCCAAACTAGACTGTTATTAAAATATTGAATTGAATAAATGAAAATATTGAATGCCAACAGCTTGAGAGCTGTTTTGGTATTCCGAGTAAAATGTAGGAAATGATGACGAAATTTTAGTTCCTCCAAAGTGCCTCGAGAGCTGTTAGCCGGATTGTTTTAGCGTAGGCAAAGCTAGAGATTCTAATTTTCAAAAGATTCCTCATGATATCTCATTTATGTTACAATTAATTTGAACTAGGTATATCTTCTAACATAAAACTGTAGGTACCAAGTTAACTAAAACTACTATTTTAAGTATCTTGAAGACACATGCCTTGAATATAAGTGACTCAATGACTTTCTACAGGGTGAAATCGTAACTGTGAACTCGTAAACAGCCGAACGACGAGTAACAGTAATGTTCAATGAGGGGAAAACCCCAAACCGATCTACTTTGTCTATCTCTACCACAATTGTGATCAAAATTTGATAATTCTTCAACTGGAATCAATATCTGCGAATTCTTATTAATTCTCTATCTCTAATTCATTGAGCAATGATTCACTGACTGTTTGCGGTTTCCACTTATGGACCCCCCCAACATTGTTGATCCCGTAATCATTGGCAGCTCTTGTTCCCATACTATAGTTAAAACAAAACAAAACTATACCATTTTGGATTATAATAACATCAAATTAACCTGTTCCATACATTATAGTGAATATTACGGTTTCTTAATCTTAGTCTTATAAAATTTTACTCTCATTGGTTAGTAAGGGCTTTGCGAATTTAACCAGACCACGGTTACGCAATGAAATCCTCCTGGGTAAGATTATAACAGCTCACCCATAAAGACATCACTCAGGAAATGATAATATAATGTAGCGTGGAAAAAATACCAATACCAACTATAAGCCGTTCTTCCTGTCATGAAAATTTTATAAAACTATGGTGTTAATCCCTTCAGCAATAAAATGGCGACAAATTCCAATTTTTTGTACAACTTCATTTCCGATTTTGTCAATAAATTAGGAGTACATACCTATTCCTAATGTACCCAACTGATAGTGTTAGTTTCATAGAAATCGATGGATCCGTTAGGTAAGAAATGTAAGGCTTTTTTCTAGTTATGGTGTTCTTATCTGAATCTTCTCATTTTCTCAGTCACCGAATAACGTAGAGGTTTTTAGATGTCACTCCGAGTCTCTTCCACATTATAGTTGGAGTAGGGAGACAGTTATAACAAAATTTCTCGAGTACAAAACAATCGCTTCCCAACATATGACAAGGGCTAAATCAATGTAATGCTGAAGCGACAGATCATGTGTTTGGAGATCACATAGATCTTGTCGTAGCTGTACTTGAAAATAATCAAATACTTAAATTAAAAAAAAAAATAATAATAATAATAACAAACATAAAATGCTTTGGGGCGCTTCCTGAACCGCTATGGACTCTGTATAAGGTCGACTCATGCAAGACCCTGTAAATCTAATTTAACAAAATCACAGAAATTATATTTACGTGCAGCGTGATGGGGATGTATGCGTCCAAAGTCACTTTGGGAAGATGAACGTCCAACAGTCGTTCGGATTTGTGGCAAGGGAGCGGCGAGTGCGGCATTTTAAAGTCGTATTTCACAACCGCGACAACGAGAATTGCAATTTAAACTTTACAGAAAACTACCACGCACATTTAAGATGTATCGAATATAAAGTATTACTCCAATGTTCATGAAATCAATATATCAAGGAAAGGAATCGATTGAGAGGTCGAAGCGAGCTAGGAGCCGTTCGAACGGTGACTGGTCTGACCACTGACCAGGCAGAATTCGACGTCGTGGAAGTTGCACGAAGGAACGCGTGGCGATAACAATGAGATCCCATTTCGATGGAATCAGGAGACGACTCGTATCGAATGTTTTTATCTGAGTGATTAGTAAATATTTCACTGAACTCCTTGAAATATTCCACGATAAGAGTTCAGTTCAATACACAGTTATAAATCTAGGACGCCCCCTATTATGCGATCTAATTAAAACCTACTCACAAATTTACATCATGAGATTGGTGTTTTCTAAATGATCCTATGTAGATTTGATTGCAGTCAATTCAATCTGACCAATCCTATGTTTTAAATAAGTTATACATTGGATAGAGTTGGCATGTATTAGATGTAGCAATAACTCCCCAAAGCGTAATCAATTTACTTTAGAATTTACATCAATTGGTGTCTTCCAATCTAAAACCATAAGAACTACTAGTAATATCGACTTTTCGAAGCATCTTTAGTACTTGAGTAGCTTTAGAGGCGAGAATCGCGGTGATTCTCTAAATAAAAAATAACTGGACTGGAAGCGAAAAAACTATAGCTTTTTTTAAAACACAGAAGGATTAACGTCAAAACGATACACTCGATTCAAGAAAAGGCTGACTTCTTAAAAAAATACTTCGGTCCTGAAAAAATTGCATTCAGCAGTGGTTTAGGGGGCTGGTACGACTGTCTCTCTGATGGATAGTTTCTCAACCTTTCCAGTTAACGTGTCGATAACTGGTTAGGTGGGATACCACCTCCTAGCACTCAGAAATTCCAGTTTCAAATTTGAATTTCTATACTATAGACAGAGCGTAAGGAAAAAATATCAGCCCAATAATGAAAGAATGAATAAGAAAAGAATATGTTGCGGTTAGTGGCTGCGGTATGTTTTAGCTCTGGCCTGACAGCTTAAATCCGACAATATACAGCGACAGAACGAAGAGTTAGTGGAAAAGACACAGCTTATTTGGTGGATTTGAATAATATCCTTCGGTACCTACCAGCTGGTACGATTCTCTCCTCTAACCATCGTATTCGAATAAACAAGTCCTTGAGGCAGCTTGAGCTCATTCAATATAGAGCACAACACCTCTACAAGATTGATATGGACCAGCAAGGGAGATTATAAAAATTCCCTTTTTCAAGAAGACGAACCCATTAAGATGCTTTGCAATGAACAGACCCGAAAGAAGCACCAGGATGTCGGCAGTTTGGCGAGGAAATGGAAAACGAATTGACTGATTCGATTTGACACTTGGAAATGCTAAAATGATGATTGATTTTTTATTAAAAGGTGGAATCTGAGTGGATTTCTAATTCAACTCGTTAGAAAATACGAAGGTGGTTTCTATCAAAAACATAGCAAAGGAAGTTACAACTGGAAGAAAAGAACATTCTAAAGTAGATGCTCGAGTAGAAATACATGAAAGTTGTTGAGCTCGTTACAGTTGGCTTTATAGAAGCAAGAAATATCCACTCGATATCCAAAATTATGATTTTGATGTGGATACAGTTGGAGCTATCAATCACATGGATATAATACTATAATTGTGGATGCTTTTGAAGAAAATACGTGTGAAGCCCCTTTTGAAATGGCAACATGAAATATCAAAATACCCATTACAACGACGGCAGGATCCAACAAGGATGAATAACGACTCTCTAAGAACGCAAGGAGAGTCAACAACCCACGAGATCCTACCTCACAAGCGCAATAACTGGTTATATGTGTAGCAGATCTTGCTTGTTTACATCACCTGACCAAATATTTACCGAATAACTATCATTAGATATTTTCATAGTCGCCAAATAAACACAAATCGTCATCAGAACTTCAGTCGTCTGGTTTGAAATGAATACGCAAGTCACCGCCTTTCCTTACACACAAATATGGGAAGAGTTTGCGGTGCTCGGGGTAAAATATTACACATAAAGGAACAGAGGGTGCCAATTACTTTCGCACAGTACCATCTGTACTAGCAAAACCTATATGCTAATACGTAATTTGGGTAGTTCCCATGACTCAATCACTTGATACATTTTTTGTACTTTTTGAACTTTAGAACTGATTACAGATTAAAGGATCAATAAAGAACGTGTTATGTAAGTAACGGTATCATTCTACACATTTCACCTTCGCAAGTGGAAATTTCCAAGTATCTTAAAAATGGCTATCTTTCCGTCAGTAATGCTCCTCAATTTGAAATCACCTCATTGTGATTTTCATAAAAAGATTGCAAGAGTGCCTCTGTATTTCACGTTTTTAATTCTATTGATTTAAGGATGTCAGATGTTTTAAATGAAATCGTCAAAATGATGGGAACTATTGTGTTTCCCCGAATGCAGAACGAAAATGGCGATCACGGCGGAAAACTCATCAATCACAGACCGGTCACTCAACGGCGAAATGTGACACGGACCCGTCAAGAGGTGAAAGCTGAGTGAGGCAATGAACTTCTTATCGAATACTAAACAGGCGATAATGACATAAGGCTCACACCACCCCGATAACGGTTAATCCCAGATGAATTAGGTAACGGCATCAATAAATACGAGTATATAGTCCAATGTACAGCAGAGCTGGGGGATTGTTTTAAAACTGCTCAGCGAACGGTTAGAGCAAGGATAGATTCAGAAATGACGGGATTTTGAAAATAAGAACAGCAGATCAAGTGCCACTCGCAAATTTTGGTTTATTATTCAATAATAAAACTTGAAAAAAAAAAAAAAAAAAAAATTGTAACCCCTCCTGAAAATTTCATGGTTTACGTTTCAAAGGGTGTAGAATCCGAATCTGCAATACTAATTTTTCCGTCCGTCCGCCGTACGCACGATTTCTCCCAAACGGCTGGAGCAAAAGATCTGAAATTTTCAGGAAAAATCCATGTTGGTCCGGCGACGCCCCAATTCTTGAGCCAGCTCTCTCACTTAATTTAAAGTGCCCTTTAAGGGTTGTCAAAGTTTTGTAAAATCCCTAAAAACCTCAAAAAAAGTCAAGAAAAAATTTGTACTCTTTTTGAAGAACACTCCACGAGGAATCGAATGAGCCCCTCCCCAGGTCCGTAGGTCAAACCATCTATGGCCCGATTTATGGTGCCAACATTCGCGTTATTTTGGTTTATTATGATTTTTGTGTTGATATCAGTAACCTAGTGACTTAGTGATGTAGTAATGTGGATACCGGAGTGAACTCCTAAAAGGCTTTATAGCCGATACACGGGTTGAAGCATTCTGATAACCATAAAAAAACGCTGCAAATTCTTTTACTGGGGTTTATTATTCAATTGGCTTGCGTTCATGATTTGAATTTCTACTAAGCTTGGAGTGTGCGTGTTTCACAGGATAGAGCGATTATTGAAATTCAGGAGGCACACAAATATGATCAACTGATCAATCCAAATACGTATTTTGGTTGATAACAGATTTACGTGCTCTTTGCATATCTCCCGAAATTCAAAATTCACTCTATCACCTGTGAAACACACACACTCCAAAGCTTAGTATAAATTCAAATCATGAACGCAAGCCAATTGAATAATAAACCCCAGTGAAAGAATTTGCAGCGTTTTTAAAATGCTCTCTGCCATTTGGACTACGGCAATTCTGTTTCAGGAATCGCGATGTTTTGTCCCGGGCTCAATGTAAGATTGCCGCCGATGCTAAGGGCGCTCGGAAATCCGGATTGTAACTTCGTCGCTCTACTCTCAGGGGCGTACGGTGGACGGACATAGCAGTTTTCGAATGTACGCACCTTGGAAGGATTTAGAAAAAAATTCATTTATTGGATTCGAAATACATTCTTACATCCGAGATATATACAGAGATCATCATGAACTTGAATTTTTCTACGTATACATCAATCAATCAATTACTATTTATATGTCCAGGTTAACTTCACAGATGAATTTGTAAAGAGAAACGTATACTTCGTTGCTGTTCTCTGCTAAGATTGAGTCGAGGTTGAGAGGATGCGTCACTTTTCCTTCAATCGCAAGTAAGAGTTGATTTCGTTCCGCTTCAAGCATTTGACATTCTAATATCAAATGCTGAGAGGTTTCTTCGGACATCATACATTTTCGGCATAATGGGGAAAGACTTGGGTCGATTTCATGGAGGTAATGGTTTTTCCCGCTTACCGGTATGTAATCTGGTAATGGTTTTATAGAAGGAACGGGGCTTTAATTCTGATATAGCATCAAACCAAACGGCTCTTCTTGGGATTAGGAAATAGTGCTTTATACCGTGTGTCCAGCTGGGTATGCCAAACAGTTTTCTTCCCATTGATGCAGGGCTATTTTATTGTCAGAGCGTCACAAATCAGCGAAATAAAATACTAGTGACGGTGGAGGTTCCGGGAGTGAAGTAGCACGCTTGGCCTCTCTTTCAGCAACGTCGTTGTCCTGTATATTTGTGAGTGACTCTTTATCCAGCAGAGTCCCACTATTCCTTGCTGTTTTAATTTCTTTTATAATGTCAGCTTCTAGTTTTATCAGTCGAGAAGATAATGTAATATTGGCCATCTTATTTGTAAAACTTCTTGAGTCCGTCAAAATTAGGACTCCTGAAGCGTGGTGTGCTATATCAGTGCTTGAAGAACAGCAAAGCATTCAGCTGTGTATATAGATGATTCGTTCCATAAACTAAACCCTTGAGTTACTTCGTTGGTCGAATCATAGAAAGCGCATCCAGTCTGGCCTGGAACCATCAGTGTAAATAATCAGACTACTAGGCCACTTTACCTTGGAAGGTTGATGGGGACTTTTTTGTTAATTATTTTCTGTAATGAACCGTTGTAATCGAACAAAAAAAACGTAATCCCCCTCATAATTTGTAATTTTACTTTTCAAGATGTGTAGAATCCGAACGAATTAGAAAAATATAATAAATCCGTCCGTTTTTCACTGAAACTGTTGGGATTATGAAAATTTTGGTGAAAAATCACATTTTGGGTTTAGTTGGGATTGAGTTCTCGTCATGACTCTCAGAAAATCTCAAAGGGTGAAATCAAACGGCTGAAATATTACAAAATCAAAATATCTAAAACTTTCGAAATACATAACATTAATGTTTTATGTTCGTTACTGAGAGACGTCAATTCAATTTAATAGCTTCATTTTCTAGTCTGCAAAATCAACGGGGTGAATTTTAGACCGTATGCTTTGACGGGTGAAGAGATATCGGAGGGGTTCTGTGCCCAGATCCCAAAAACTCATTTTACCGGTGTTCATGGATGTATAAATGGGATGTTGGATATACGCTTTCTCTTCATGAACAACAGTCAAGGCGAGGGGCTTTGTTTTAAAAGTTGAAGATGAAAAGATGAAGTAAATTGGAGAACATTTCAAATTAGTGCTTGATCGCTCCCTGTGTAAGTGCAAACCCGAAAATACTCCCGATTCTTCCACTTGTTTGTGGATTTCGTGCTTTCAATTGATTTTGGTAATGTGGGAATTTGAAACTTTCTGTAGAAGTCTGGACATCATGTGTGGAGTAAACAATCAGTGATGAATCTCTGAAAATCGTAAGCATTGCAGCTTTTGTTTGCATCCATGTTTCTCACTAAACCAATGTTGGTGACAGTTATTCTAATTTCTTCAAAATATTTGTTGTAATTGTTGTTGAGAAAAGTAAAGTCTACAACAACAGCCTCGAAAACGAGTCGATTTCAAATTAGACCCAAGTAGATTGGATACAGAAAGAATAACTTTTGACATTACGCAGGCAGTTATGATCGTTTATTCTCAAGAATGGCACACAAAGCGCAACTTGAGAGAAAATACATATAACAAAAAATTGGAAGGAATAGGTAAATGGAGTTTAACAAATGGTGACTATATTCAGCAGTATCAAGCCATTTTTCATTCCGCGGTTTGGTGGTGGTAAATTCATGTAACGCGATAGATGTAAACATTTGCTATGGTATTAACCCTCTTCCAGTTCAACCGGTTCCGTCTGTAATAATCTCGTACTTAACGGATCTGCATTATCCACTGTATAAATAAAAATTCGGTTACATCAAGGTTTATGGCGTTAGAACCCAATTCAATTCTTAAACCCCCCAAGCTTGTTTTCTCTTCGAATCCCTGAACAATAGGAGTCTGTTTAAAGGCTATCCATGGTAATTTATCAACAACTTTACTGATAAGTACTTCATTTAAAGACTCCGAAAATGTCATTGGAGGGGTTGGGAGGCTTGTTTTTGACGTTGGTACAAAAATGAGTTATTTTGTGACGTGTTTCATGCCTTTAGGATGTCCCGAAATTTGTATCAACAGCAAATTACAGAAATATACGGAAAACGAGTCCACCAATTATGGAAGGTATGAACTACAAAACATTTGTAGAGGTTTTACAAATTAGAAAACACGGGAAATTGATACATGTATCGATAAAACTGATGTATTTGATGAAAAAACAACTCATCTAGCCGATGTCTGAATGAGAACTATACATGTTTGATGATAAACAATTCAAATAAGAAAGTGTGCTTTGCAATGAATAGTCCAGCAAGAACAACTAAGTTTTGTTTTGCTAACGTTTTTTTGTCCCTCTTATTATTATGTAAGGGTTCCAAGTAGATAAAGTCGTTAGACCAGAAATGAAAATTCACCATTAACGTTACAATGGAAGATACGACTTCTAAATGCTTTGAGTAATGTGTGTGTTTAGGATTTTCAAAAAGCTCTCTCTTGGAAAATGTTGTTTAACACGACGTCAATGCACTTGTAATTGCTGTTTGTTAGTTTACTTTAAACTAGGTCGGCACCAACAGTTAGACGCACAATTTTAGTTAATGAGTCCACTTAAATTCGATAATTAAAAATGAATAGGGAAAAACACATGGAATGACATATCTTATCCACTCTCTCATATTAACTTCATTTATTTTCCTTATATCCGTTAGTAAGCTTGGTGCCAGTAAATGAAGACCCCTTCCCGGTAAAGAATATAGTGACTCTCTCGGGCCTCCTCGCACAACAAATTATTGATTTTCAGGGCTAAATCTACAGTTGAAATAGTCAAATAATACGAAACTATTCGCTGATAACACGAGTGGCCTGAGGTTCACCCCATCCGAGCATAGGGAAGGGCCTAGAAATTCTTTAGCTATGACGTGTCGTCTTCTCTCCGACGTTATCAGTAAACGAGTTTCAAAAGTTCACATGAAATTTATGTGAACTTTACATTGGTGGGAAGTAGTGGGCCTTTCTGCTAGACGTTGAATGTACAGAATCATTCGTCTATCTAAGAATGGGTAGATAATAGTTACTACGTCTTTAGATTTATAGGTACACATCACGATGATTCACGGGTAGACAGAAAATTAAACACAACAGAGTGATGGATGGTCTTCGTCATTTCAAGGTATTTTTATAAGACGATTTCCTCACACACTCGAAATGAACAGTACAAGGATTGTTTGACAAGACAGCACCCACAACCACGTCGAAATGCCATTGGTCGAGACTCGGTGGTGTGATCCCAGAAACTACTCAGGCGTGAAGAGCTCGAATGATCCACATTCCAGGTTTATCGATGATTAGACCTGTCTATCTGAACATTTGTGCGTGCTCGTTCGGTGAGGAAGTTCAAGGACTTCCTTTTTATCCAGACATCAGGTATCTAATCGTCTTGGAAGAAATGATATAGATAAGCACAAATGATATAGAGTACAATAGAGAAGTGGGAAATACTAATTACATTTTAACTAGGTACTCTAAAAAAGTGGCACATTGATAACGTTTAGTAAAAACAGAATTTTATCAGCCGATGCACACTGTAATCAGAGCCAGTTTCATGGGGGAGGCGGGATCAGTTTCAAGGACTTAGTTTCAAATTGTTTCTTATTGTTCAACTTTCAGAATCTTCATGCTTTGAAACAAACACTAACATGGGTGGCCAGTATAACGTCTCTCGAGAGTATGGTAGGGACTGGACAAAGACTGCCAAGGGGGTGGGAAGTAAATAGTCTCTTAAGAGTATAAAGGGGACCGTACAATGACTACCAAGGAGTGTGTGGAGTCTCAAAAGGGTATAAAGAGAACTGTACTAAATACTGTATGCAGATAAGATATAGTAGTTCCTTCTTAATTAGAAGATAAGAAATAATGCTTCATTATATGATACCAGTGAGCGCTGGAAAAGCATGTTCCATATTTCTTGAAGTTTAGTTCTAAGAAAAAGCATACGGGGGTTCAAGCTACTTTTTCAGTAAGAATATTAGATCAAAATCAGCTGAAGAATAGGACTAAGCAACCGAAACTAGTCAATTCTGAAGTAAATGTATTGTAATGACTAAGGAGAGGTGGAAAAAACTATGAAATTAAACGTGAACGTTTTAATTTTGCACAATCCTGCCGTTTGACCGTACATCGTTCTTAAACATTCAATAGCTGGTAAATGAAGAGTTGGCCTCAACGCATGTGGGTCATTTCAAAATTTTCGGTCACATTTGGGTATCGACTTTTCTAAAAAATAAAAGTTGAAACTTGATCAATTTTCTTGTTCCTAATCAATCACTGCGGTTCTCTCGGCATATTACCCAAGTGAGCACACATAATATTGAACCGCACTACTAATACGTCATTTTGAATTTAATAACTTTTGTAGGAAGTGGGTATATATTACTATTTTTTCCCCTCTTGAGCCTCCAACCTCCACGGGAATCGCCGCTCAAGTCTTTCAAATTAGGTGAGCGGAACAGCACAAATAAGCTTAATTTTAGCTACAGTAAATACTAAGGTTTCCTTGCCAAAATCTCACTTGCTACAAGCAGATCTCACTCCCTACAATGTAAAGGGCTATAGGCTGGATATTGTAGGGAGTGAGAGAGTGAGGTTATAGCCTTTCACCGCCTTTACAGACCACAAATTGAAACTGGTTGTACCAAAATGTTGTCAACGAACTTCCAACAACTACACTAATTGTCGGCAAGTGCGATCAAGTTTCACTTGCCACAGCCAGAATGTTACTAGAGTAGGGAGCGAGAGTTAAAAAACCTACACTGCTGCCTCCAAGGATGGTTTTCCCCGTAGAACTGACTGGGAAGGTCTAGGCAAAATCCTACCACCAGCGTTGGGACCATATTGCATAAGGGATGTCAACAAAACAGAAGCAATTTCATGAACACCCTTTCCTGCCAGTTGGGGGCTACTTTTCAAAACATTGTAGGGAGTGAGGAAAAACCGCGTGACACTGAAATAATGGGCTGATAAGGCTACTTGATTTGATTCAATTTTTTTCCTGAGACGATATTCATTGTAGATGGTATGTTCTTTCATAGCATAAGTGGTTATAACAGCCCCAATAAATATTTTGCTGAGTAGTGACGATGGAAGTTGTATACCTGGTTAGTGACAGCTGTAGGGAGTGAGAAATTCGTGTTTTCTACTGGATCCTGTCGGCACAACTTTTACATACTTTTCATGGAACATATACACATGGGAGAAAATTTTAAAACTCTTACAAAACTGTATTTAGTTGGGATTTGACGGCAATACTGATCAGTGACATAACTGTGACCGAAATTTTGAAATGTCGGAAGTAAAATCTTGTAAACAGTAAAATTTCGCCTCGTTCACCCCGTTTCGATGAAATGTTAGGGGTTGCCCGAGTTCGTTGTTGTTTAACTGTGAATTTCATTGTAAATCCTTTCAACTCCGAGGTCCTCAAGATGATAAGGACCAATATCTCCAGAATGACTAAAACGTTTTTTCTTTGACTACATTTTTCTCTTGCGAGAGGAGGGGGTGGGTCGTCAGGACAGTCAAAATAAAGTGTCAGTATATTTTTACAACCAATAATGTTAACACGCTAATATGTAAACGGAAGTTAATTATATAGTTGCCCCTTCCAAAGGCTACGGCGATTAAAGCCCACAACACCCAAAGGATATCCCAGAAGCTGGAAGGCGTCTGGTATATCTCCATAGGGGTGGATTCAAGAATCGGGAAGAGGGAACTAACCATATCATTGACAAGGTAGAGATTGAAATGGGATTCCAACTATTTGCATTTAGCGCAAAACATTTATGAATATTAAATTAGAAATATAGAAAAGATTTGGTTACGTTGCTGTACAAGAAAGTGTAGTAAAAAATAGTTACTCATATTTCGGTGTTTCAAAACAATCACCAAAGCTCTAAAAATATTTTGTGTATTGGGGTACACCGGGGTGCCGTGAAAACCTTATAATGCCAGTTTTCCGCGTGAAATCCGAGCTATTTTCGGCATAAAACGGGAGGAATTGATTACGTGTGACCTCAGGCTATAGGGGAGCCGATGACGTAACCGACTGATTTTTCAGGTCCCGTTTTCACCCTCTTTGGCAGTCAGATATCCATCTTGGGAGTAAAGTTAAAAAGATCTATCAGCAGGATCATCAGCAGGAAAAAAACAATAAATGAAAAAAAGAAGAGACCAACAGTTAAGTAAAACTCAGTTTACCAAAACTCACAAGGACTCTACAGATGTTGCTTCCGAACAATGATACGGACTAAGTCACTCGCGACGAAAGGGTGGAAACCCATTTCAACAAAAACGGAGTAAGATAGAACGTTGTCAACATTTCCACGAAAATAGTGAGTTACATAGTTGAATCGATTTCGACAACTTGAACTGATTTCGAGGTTCATGTTTGATGCTGATGAAGAATCCGAAACCCTTTGTCCCTTGGTAGTGGAGTTGGCGCCACCTTGGCGGACCTTATCAATGGAGTGGAGCACCCTCTTGTTTTCGTTTCAACAACTCTGTCGGAAACTGAGAAAAGGTACTCCCAAACAGATTGCGAAGCCTTGGCAATTATTTTCGGCGGGAAGCATTTTCATATTTTCCTGGTGAGTAGAACCTTCACCTTGGTAACAGACCACCAACTGTTACAAGCAATTTTCAGTGCAAAAAAAAAGGTTCCGGTACTAGCAAATGCACGTTTGCAACGGTGGGCTATCTTGTTGTCGGCTTATAGATATGACATACTTTATAGGAAGGGATCAGAAATTGGGCATGCAGATGCCTTATCTAGGCTTCCACTCCAGGAAAGGAGTGAAAGAATATTTTGCCTTAGTCACTAGTACTTATGAAGAAATTTTGAATTTTTGTGATATAGCACGGGAAACTGGGTTGGACCCAGTTTTGAATGAAACCGGCTTTTGGGTAAAATCGGGCTGGGCAAAGCGTTTGGCCCAAGAATTTGTTCCGTTTTATAAATTGCGTAATAGTTTGTCAATCCACGATGATTGCGTGATGTATGGTTCTAGAGTGGTGGTGCCTACCTCCATCCAGAGCGGAGTGTTGGAGTTGTTGCACAGGGATCATATAGGTATCGTTCGGACTAAACTAATGGCTCGATCTTATGTTTGGTGGCGGCATATGGATCAGTACATAGAGCAAAAAATAACCTCATGTCACATGCCAAGTAACACAAAATGACAACCTCCCTAAAGTTTTTGTACCACCAAGTTCCATTGGTACACCATGGTCACGTTTACACGTGGATTTTTTGGAGGTTTTTCAGCAGCACACCAAATGGTTGGAGTGCTGGGCCATGAATAACACTGATGCGGTGGCAGTACTGGAGAAGTTCAACGAGTGCTTTGCTCGTTTCGGATACCCACATGAGGTGTGGTCGGATAACGGACCACCTTTTCAGAGTAGTGAGTTACGGGAGTATTTTGCTAGGCATAACATTGAACATGTATTATCGCCGCCTTACAATCCAGCTTCTAATGGGGAGGCGGAACGGGTTGTGCAGAGTTAAAAAAAAAAGTTCATCCGTTCAGTGTTAGGCTCTGTTGGGGATGGGAATCAGAGGAAATTACAGGCACATTTGACTAGCTGTTTGGTATAGCATTTGACATATTTCTTCATTGCATCTATAACATACTCCTTGTCAAGGAACTAGTTGATCTTCATATTCATTCTTCACTGAAAGTTATAGCAATTTCACAATGTACAAATCCAAATTGAGATATCAGTACCAACCGTATTGCACTAGGCAAAACTACGGCAATTTTTTTAAAGCGATAAAAACCATTGTATTTATGTATTTTTACGTTTAGAAATATGAAGAAGCCGAATGTAATGTTTCATATTTTTAAAATTAAAAAAAGGATGGTTTGAAATGGAGAAATCGCGTTTTGAAAAAGGGAGGCAGTATTAAAGAACACCACAAGAATGAATTCAGATGAAATTTATAGTTGTAAATATGGTTGTAAAAGAGATTGATCATTAAAAAAAATTTAAATGCACACTAAATCATAATGCGGAAATTTAGGAAATTTTGTTTATATGGTCATGTCGCAACAATTGACCTTTTAAATTTTCTCATTCTCTAGTTTATACCTTGCTTTCTTCTACGTAAACCAATATCTTATCTCTTAAGAGTCCCATTATGTGATACACAGCGAATCGCAAATAGACATTTCCTCTTCGGATCGGAGGGAGGTGGCGTGGTTTGTCCAACGGACGAGTAATTTATTTTCGTTAGTCATTGACAAGATCTCAACGACGTTGCGTAATCTCATTGAGCGGTGTGGCAAGGAACTCCCCTCCTCCCACTTCTACATCCTCCGAGTCTTCCATTCAATGTTGTCAAGAGGGCATATCGGCTGTTCGGACTGTATAATGCTAAACTTTTGTGTAGATGTACCGATTTATAATCTGCAATGGCAACTTTTAACAACTGTTTAACCAACTAAATGCCTTTGGTACACTGCCTAGTTTGGGATCAGTCACGTTGACGTGAGGATGGAAGAATGCACATTCGGAGAGGAGCATGATCTTCAATAATGTGTTGAAATGACATGAAGCCAATCAAAATCGTTCAAACATAACAATCCGCTATGCTCGGAGGCGATGAATGATCTTATTACGTTTTCCAATGGGCTGCAAACCTAGAGCACCCCACAAACAAAAAAGGTTCAGTTTTATGCTCAGGATTGACAGATGCGGGCAGGGGCGTCGTCTTAAGAGGCCGGCGGTTAGCCCTCCCTTTGGAAAACTTTGACGTTGGAAAAATTAAAAAACATGGGACGAAACGAAATTTCAATAATAGGTAGGCATTAAAGAAAAAATGATCCAATTTGATTCATGTAAAAAAGTTGGTACCTCTTCGAAATGTATTACAATTCCCAAGTTTCCAAGGTTTCCCAACTGTTCCAAGTCTTCCAATTTCCTCAGCTATTCCAACTTTTCACGGTAACCCAAAGTTATCGTGTTTCCCTAAAGTTACTATTCCAGGTTTTCCAACTTTCTCAGTTTTCCCAACTATTCGAATTAACCCAACTCAAGGATTTCCAATTTCTCCAGTGTTACCAACTCTAGCAGGTTTCTCACCAGTTCCAAGTTTACTAACTCTCCCAATTTTGCTAATGTCTCCAGTTTTCCCAACTTTACATGTTTTCCTTTTTCTCGGTTTCCCAACCAGTTCCAGGTTTCCAAACCTTCCCAGTTTTCGTGATTTTTCCATAATTCAGAATGTTTTTTGTCGGAACTCACCATACAGGTTCGTAAAATAGATACCAGAAATATTCACTCTTTATTGACACTCAAAAGTCACTTTTGCATTTTTGCAAATTGCAACTTCAAACCTCAAAACACCTTAGAGTTGGTCAAATTTGCCGATTGAGTAGGAACGGCGAACTAAATTTTCCCATCTGAGATTTTAGCGCCAAATTTCACGAATATCGGTCCAATAAGGTTGATGGAAAACACGTACGGATTTTCAATTCTATTTTTAAGATCAACGATTCTTGAAAAATAAAGTAACAAACTTTAGGGGGTTCACAATGATGTTCATTATTTAAAATTGAAAAGAAAAACAATATAAAAAAATTTTTTAGAACCAATTTTGTTAAATTTTATCCCAAACGATTTTGAGGAAAAACGTTATCTTAGTAGAACTAATGACAGCCATTAGTTACATCAGAAGCCGGAAGGTCCTGGAACTATCGAAATACAATTAAAGAACAGTTTTCAACGGGTTTTTGTGGAAAAACACTGATCGGATACATAACACCGTATACTGTCCTTCAAATGAGAGACTAAAAAGTCCTATGGCATCCAAAATCAAAAATAAATTTCCAATTGACTTTCAATGACATTTTGGTTCCTTGACTGAGGCAAGTCCGTGTACCGGACAAAACAAGAATGAAACTCGAATTTTTACGGAGTATCCCACAAAGCATGGGAGTCACACAAATGTATAAGCCTGCGTCGAATATACGAAAAGAATATCATGAAACGCTTTTTCAGAACCTAATCAGTGACTCGGACTCATTATTAGTTTTATCGCAGTTAATTAAGCAGCTGCTACTTTCTAAGTACGTGGAAACTTAAAACTCGATACTAATGGCTAAAAATTGCAGCAATTGAACTACTTTTCGTGTTACTCTCATAGATGATGTGGAAAATTTGAAATGCCAATGTAGTCGACAGACTACGATAAGCGAGGTTACAAGTGTAAAGGTGTCATCCAAAAGTTACGTTACGAATTTTTTCTAGGTTCTACTGTACGTAAATATGAAGTGTAACAAGTTATTGGAGGGTATATCGCTATCTGATTCCAAGTAATTAATTTCAAAGATTTCTGGGTTCAAATTTCATATTATATTTTTTAACTTTTGGTTTATCATGCAATAATAAACCATTGTAATAGCTCTTGAAAAAAAAATTTAACTCCCCCTGAAAATTTCATGGTTTACGTTTCAAAGGGTGTAGAATCCAAATCTGCAATACAAATTTTGGTTTATCATTGTTTATGTTTTCATCGCAGTAACCTAGTGATGTAGTGATGTAGATACTGGAGTGAACTCCTAAAAGGCTTTGTAACCGACACACGGGTTGAAGCATTCTGTTACGCATGAAACGCTGCAAATTCTTTCACTGAGGTTTGTTATTCAATTGGTTGCGTTCATGATTTGAATTTCTACTAAGCTTTGGAGTGTTCGTGTTTCACAGGTGGTAGAGCGATTTTTTAATTTCAGGAGGCACACAAATATGATCAGCTGAACAATCCAAATAGGTATTTTGGTTGAGAACAGATTTACGTGCTCTATGCATATCTCGTATTTCAAACTCCCAACATACTGTACGGTCTTTACGTTCATTATCGCGGCTGGTGAAACTTGTGATGGCTGTGGAAAACGAAAAATAAAGAAGTCAGGCTGCGGGAAAGGGAATAGAAACCGGTGCAAATCGTACAAAAGAAGGAGATTTTGTTGTCCGGGAACCAGGCGCTACAAGACCCCTTCGTTCATCAATTACCTTCGATTCTATAGACGCAGGATTAATAAAACACAACACACCACCAACCGTCATTCAAAAGAGAGGAAGGGAAAAATGGTTAATTAAATTTTTTAACTTTTTTTTGTTCGCTACTTTTTGACACACACTGACTGACTGACTTCACGCTGTCAACAGGTGTTATAAAAATTGAAAACTCAAAAATATACTGTAGTGAAAAATCTATGTACAACAATGGACAGGTTTGGGATGCCTACGAAGTAATAAACAGGAAAACTGGGTGAAAGAGGAAAATGTTCAAAGGTGAAAGATTTAAGAATTATTCGCTTGAAATCACCGACTGACGACCACGTTAAACACAAAGGAATCCCCTCTTCTCTGAGCCACTCTTCAACAGAATTGTTTATAGTGCAATAAAAAGTATTAAAATGTTGCAAAAATGTGTTACCAAATGTTTCAGGTGGTACTTTGTAATTTCCGATTGTAATTCCGATGTAAGTTCCGATTTTTCTGTCAACTTCCTATGGCTCTCGAGCGGAGTGCGAGGTCTTAGGATTTTCGAAGCCAAATATATAATTTCAAACGTGTCAATTTTCCGACAAATGGTGTTTATTAAGAAGGTAACCTAAATCGGATCAGTTATGAGCAATAAATATGAATGACAATTCATAATCAGAGGGGGAATTCCGAAACGCCATAGCCGAATTTTGACTGAATTGTTAGGATTCGAACGAGTTAGCACTTGGAACGCTTCTTTTTTATTTTTTTTAAATTATACAATGTGGGTGGAATGTTGGATTAGTTGGGTTTGTGAAAAGTATAAATTGATATGGCAAAAGCTCGAAGTGGTATACCAGAAGTTGAAATTGAGTCGCTGAAAGTTTAAATCGAGATGCGAAAAATATTAAAATTGATTTGTGCCAAAGGTTCAAATTAATTTTGCAAAATTTTCAATTTGATAATATGCCAAAAATTCAAATTGATTTTGCCAAACTAATCTGATTTTCTTCTTTTCCTGTATTTATAAATATGTATGTATGTGCGTACGTACGTACGTACGTACGTGTGAGTGTGATTTTATTCTTCCGGTAGCCAAGTTGCTGCTCCGTCCTCCAGTCCTAGTCCTCGTACGTGTTTCCTCGGGCCCTTTAGCCTCATGAAAACTGCTCGATGAACTGAGAATTGAGTTTTCACTCGTGCCCACATCATCACCTGGGAGTAGGATTTCGACCACTTGTTGGCGAGACGTAAGGAAACGTTCTTGAGGAAGGCTTCGTATTCTTTACGTAATGCGCCATCGCATGAAACGACGAGTGGCGTGAAAGATCCTCTCAGGTCTTCAGCGACTCTGTCGTATTTTGCGTGTTTGGCTTGGGCTGCATGCCGAGAGATGGTAGGCCAGTCCATGGAGGAGTAAGAGACTGCGTCAGCGTTTATAACGCGGGTATCGAAAAACGCAGGTTTCTCACGGTCCCACACGCCATGGACCTTCATGTCCGCTACCAAGCCGGGGCTGCCGTCAGCACTGTCACGTAAAACTGGTTCTGTGACCACGCCGTTCCATGCAAGGCTCGCTATTTTTGCACAATTCATACTACTAATGGACAGGCAATAAAGCGATCAATGGGTGGGACAGATACTTTCATGGATTTCTTTCGAGTTTGTCCAGGATACAATAAGTGAAGAATATCCAACTTGGCAGAAATTTCTTCGAATTGTAAGTGAACCATTTATAACGTGAACCGATCGAATGCGTAAGTACACCGAAATAACTCAAGGCTGCTGCGAAAGTAGAGATTGTCGTATGGAGGCGCACACTATTTGTTCACGTTTCTCAACTTCCCAAAAGTATATTAGTACTGAATATAACAAGAATCTGTCAGTTCTATTGATGGTGCTGTGGATGGCGAAGTATGTTTTACGAGAAATTGATTAAACTTTAAATATCAACTATTATTAAAATTAAATTGGACGAAATAAAAATGGCAGAGAATGGGTCAAATAGGTACAAGTAACACCAACCTTCATAGGAACTGATGGTGCCGACGAGGCCGTTTTGACAGCCACGATATCTTCGGAGTTGTCCCTACACCTTTTGCGAGACATTTTATCTCATACTGAAACACAAGAGAAAAATGCAAGTTAATTACATGTGTATTAGGGAAAGAATGATAATTTTTAAAATAACACGCTAAATACTATAGGAAGTGCTATAGGAAGGGAATCTACAGGTGCTGAATCAATTTTCAGACTTAACCCTTAATGACGCACGGCGTCTTCCAGGATAACCTCTCCTCAACCTCACTTCCCGCAAAAAAGAATGAAGGAAATAAATAAAAATGGGTTCTTAGTCCAATTTAAACCCCGATTGGCTTGATAAATTATCTGCGAGATGAGAAAATCAACTAGTGTTCAGATGTATCTGAAATGGTTTTAGATCTTGAAGAATTTTTCAGTATTTAGGTCATTACCTCTTGAAAACCACCCTTGACTCGTATTCAAGGCCCACAGGTAACGGGACCATACCGTGGCGTTAAGCGCCGCTGTTGGTTACCTCATTGACCGTTAATCCTGAAACCATATCTATTTCTGAAAACCTCGTTCCTATGTGAAAATATTTAAAGCCTTTGATGGACTGCAAAGTCCCCAAGCTGCTTTGCGCCGTTGGTTTTTCCCAAGCCGCCCTTTTTCTGGCAAACGGTCAGTCAGCCGTAGTCTCCCCCCCTAGCACCCTGGGGTTTCCTGGGGTAGTTGTAACCCCGTCCCTGATTGGTTTCTACTATCTCCCTCTCTCTGCTCCCCGTGATTCCCCACTCTAAATTTTCTTCTCTTCCTCTCCAAACAAAATTTTCCCGTTTTTGGTTAACAGAATCTGGAGTCAGTTCTCTCCTTCGTTTTAGCCGGCTCTTACACTCTTGTTAACTTGGCTCTCCTGGGACCTCCCTAATTTTGGCTGGGATCCCTATATAGTTATCAAAGTGACTTCATTTTCCTAACTAATTAGTGGGAAAGCAGCATATTTTGTGATATTGTTGGTTACCCACGAAACCTCAACTTTGGCAGAAGCGCCCTAAGGTTTTATTCAACAACACCTTTATTTATTTGATTGGTTCACTGTATCGACGAATACGAATTGCATTATGTATTTCCATACACGTTCATTGAGCATGTACGCATTCATTTGAAATACAGCCTCCATGAGTTAACTGCACAACCGTTTACATCTTCCTTGGGTTCACCTGAACAACTAGAATACATCTCTTCCGGGAATTGTTAAGTGCGAACGTAACAAAATCATTTTCCAAACTTTCGCTGTTGTAGCGATGGTTATATCGTACTTGACAGAAATATAACTTAGGTAAAAGCACTAAAGGTGGACACTTGCATTAAAAAGCCTTATTTTCAGGTTTTGGGTGTCTCAAAAAGGAATCCTACGAGATACATAAAAAATAGAATTTTATCATTCATCAAAATAAGTAGTATAGAACTTTGTCTAAAACTTCAGCAATTTTCGTCATTTTTAGAGCTTTTTAAGCCGAAATAAGTGATTTCAGATTCTATGGAAGGGTACAGTTTTCCTAAAAACTGAATTTAGTAAAACATTTGAATTTTTCATTTTTTTCTAATTAAAAAGAATCTTTCATTTTGTAACGCGGGCGCTGATTTTAGTCCCTCACTTTTTATAAATAAATGAATTGTTGTGGAAGAGGATTCCGATAATTGTGGAAAACTGGATCAATTAGTGCAGTAAATTCATTCAATTAAGAAGAAAGCGAACTTGGTTACGATATCTAGGTTGAGAAAAATCTAGCTAGCTAGCTTTTACGTTTTAAATGATTTTTCAGTTTTTATTTATTTATTTATTATTTTTTTGGATGGCCTAAGACTGACCAAAAGAATGCAGTAGGTTTAGACTGAAAGGGTAAGATGAATAGTTTGTTGCCAAAACATTGAAAAATTATAGAAAACAAACATTTACGCATGGGGGGGAATTCAACAATATCAAAACTGTTACAATGAAATCAATTCCCATTTAAAAATATGAAAGAAGCAAGAGGTAATCCCATTGGGATTCTCCGTAAGGTAAACTGTTCTCCGATTCCCGTTTCTTCCCTTGAAATCACATCTAAAATCAATTAAACATTGACGAATACAAACACTTGACGAATAGCGAATCTTTCCTCGATCATCCGAACATATAATTCCTCTTACGGACATAATCTGACCCCCTTGTCTAATACCTAATCTAAAACGAATAAAAAAAAATGTGATCACAAAACAGATCACAAAAGTGTTTCAATCTATGAGTAGGTAAACATCCTTCACATGTATTTCACAGACGGCAGATGTAATATGTCATCTTGAGTGTCTTGTCCTCAATTGTATAGTTCAAAAAGATGTGCACTTGTAGTTGAATATAAACTACACGTCTATGTAATCCGCCAGCATCGTTTCATCCCCCACAATTCGTAAATTCCGATAATAGAAATCACGATCAGAAATAATAACAGTAATATCGAGTATACAATACCTCTATCATTATTTCTTCAATTGCATTGTTCTTCAAATCGTTGAGATGGCCTATTACTACTGAATATAAACTTAAACTGCAATGGAAATCGTAATTTTATTTTGATTTCATCTTCTTAACTGTTGGTATACTATGTGGCGACTCGGTGTAGTGAGCACTTCATTCTACTTCAAAGTTCTCAACTCAAACGACGTTTTTTCCTTTTCAGATAAAGGGTGACTATTGATTTAAAGTCAACTATGTCCTGTCTGGTAGAACATTTATTTTAGTGGCTATCGGAAGTTTCCATTCCAATCGTTGTACTTAAGGAGGCGACACTAATGGCTTTATTCGATTAAGTGTTTAGTAGTCTATGAGATATTCAAAATTCAAGCATTAAGCAGAAATTCGATTACTACTGGCTCATTATGAGAGGGAAGTTTTGTCTAATGTACTCATCGCTCCTAAAACCACTATGAAAATGTTGACAATTATTAAGGTTTTAGAAGGAATAGACCAACATAGCTCACCTAAATTGATTAGGCTTGCACTATAATATATCATATTATGATGTACTTTCCCCAAACCGATGACGGGTCGAGATAGCAGCTTGTAAATATTACACTATACGAGTCATGTTGAATCAACGATAAGCACAAGAAGCGGAACTCACAAGCGAAACTGTCTGATGAATCATTCACCTTGAGACAACGGTTGTATTTTGAATCACGAGTTCCCATCGAGACAATGATTATTTCCAAGGGCAGATTGATTGTACCTTCGAAATTATAATGTCGTAGACCTTGGAAGTTCATGATTATTACTGGAAACAAGATGTCTGATCGATGACCAAGGAGTGAACGCATGCCTGTCAACGGAATAGAATAGGCTCTCGAAAACGGTTTAGCAGAAAAGAGAATAACTATTCGACATCATAGTACAAAGTGGTATGGAGCTTGTTGATAAAAAAAAAAAAAAACACCTCAAAAACATAAGCGGCAAATCCAGTATTATACGAGGGGTGGCATCAGTGAGATAGAGAGCACCCAAACACCCGAAGACTTGGAGAATTTTGAACAGTAGTTCTTCGTGAGTGAATACTAGTATTTTAAGACATTCGAACATGGATAACCACTCTCTAAACTTCTCTCTAAGAAATAAGAACAATAAGACCTGATTCACTTAGAACCACCGAGGATTTCTACATCCTTCCTACAAGGGTAAGCAGAGTGAAGCTACAATAAGCAGAAAGCATAATATTTCAACTAACACAAGTTATTAAACCATAACTTGATTGATTCAAGAACAGAAACTAATGTCATTTGCAGAGCACACCTACAACGTATGTAATGTTTCTTCGAAGGCCCACAACTCACCTGCCCTTTTCAATTTGTGCGCTGAGGTTACCTGCCCTTGTCACCTATCAAGATTGAATTTGAACGGCTCCTTCGCACCATTTCTAAATCGATATAAAGACGCCTTCTTTGACAACAATCGGGCTATAACTCTTAACAGATTTTCGTGATTATTTTTTATTCGATCCATTTACAACAAATCTTAAAGTAATGCTAAGAGAGCAGGAAAAGTTACTCGTTCCACATTCATGTGTTGTCATAATCCTGGGGAGAAATCCAGACAGATCACGATCAATTTGCTATTCTTTGTAATGTGTGCATCAGTCATTAATACCTATATTGGTTTATTATTCAATAATAAACCATTGTAATCGCTCTTGAAAAAAAAATTCTAACCCCCCCCCCCCCCCCCTGACAATTTCATGGTTTACGTTTCAAAGGGTGTAAAATCCGAATCTGCAACAAAAAATTTTCCGTCCGTTCGCCGTCCGCCGTACCGAAGCAAAAGATCTGAAATTTTCAGGAAAAATCCATGTTGGTCCGACGACGTCCCAATTCTTGAGCCAGCTCTCTCACTCAATTTAAAGTGCCCTTTAAGGGCTGTAAAGTTTTGTTTTGAAAATCCCTAAAAACCTCAAAAAAAGTCAAGGCGGCCTAAATTTGGACTCTTTTTGAAGAACTTTCCACGAGGAATCGAATGAGCTCCTCCCCAGGTCCGTAAGTCAAACCATTCCCGATGGTTTGAAAAAAAAAAAAAAAAATTCTAAGCCCCCTGAAAATTTTATGGTTTACGTTTCAAAGGGTGTAGAATCCGACTCTGCAATAAAAAATTTTCCGTCCGTCCGCCGTACGCACGATTTCTCCCAAACGGCTGAAGCAAAAAAGCTGAAATTTTCAGGAAAAATCCATGTTGTTTTTATTTTGGCTTAAAAACCACTCAGTTTTTTTCGAAGAGCAATCAAAATAATCGGATGACGTAGAGATTGATCAGCCTGTCCTATGAGTATTCTCAGGAACATTCAAGCCGGGCCTTTACGTCTATCAACCTGTTCACGGTAACACATACAACAATGTGTTAAATGGGCTTTGAACGCTCAAACATTTTTCCATACTGTATCACTGTTCCCGAACTTTTTCGAGCAATCGGTAGTTCAAATCGAACTTGGCCACCGAACACGATGTTATTCCAACAAGTGGCTGCTGCAGCATACAATTCATTCACGTTCACTCATGATAGAAAAAAATAATATCCCCAAAACGACGACATTGATAGACACGGAATATATTCCGAAATCACGAGTCACATAGTGGGAGCAGCCTAAGGAAGAAGTTGGGTTTCAGCCAATAAGCGAACAGGAATGAATCCCAGTGATTTTGAGTTTGTATTACAGCTGGAGGTTCACGAGATACAGAGAGCACAGTAGTTTGACAGCAGCAAACTGGAGGGGGACGCAGCTGGAAAGTTAGGAACCGGCAGACCCTGTTCTCACTGTCCGATCCAAACCCCATAACATACTTTTGATGTTTTGGGCGATCGGGCCCGAAACGAACATATCGGTGCTATCAACTGTTTGTTACGTTACGGTGATCGGTTCAGTAGATTTGATACAACCAGAGAGCCGGTTTAACAATTTAGGTACCGTGTACTTAGCAACCAGGAAATTTGCAAAATCAGTATTTAAGACCGAACGATCACTCACATATAACATCCGAATTTTAAAATACACTACGCTTACGTACTTCAGAACGTTCGACAGTCGTAAACCTTCGAATCAAGATGACATCACACTGGAATATGTAAAGGGATCTGCCTCAAATACAGGAAGGAATGCGATCGCGTCACGTCTGCGGTATTCTCCAGGAAAGAAGGTCGGTGCCTTCTAATTATCATGTGGTTTCTCTGATACTTTCTGCGTCCTTCGTAGATAGGTAGGTAGATAACTTCCGTGTAGGCCTCAAAAACTGGGATAAACACAACTGGAGGTTCCCTACGACTTTCTGTTCTGCTTCGCCGACGAATTTTATTCACGTTTGTACGTAGTAAAACGATTTCTTTAGAAATGATTGACTCTTTATTGCCAAGCTGGGGCAAATTTTACTGGTCTTTATAGAGAATGACGTTTAGGTACAATACCAGTAAAAAGATTATAGCTTGGCAATAAAGAACCAATCATAATAATCTGTAAATAGTAATGATATTGATTAGGTTCCTTAAAAGCGACTTTTTTCCTCCTTCAAACTTTTTGTTGCATAAAATTAAACTACTAAAATGAATGAAAAAACCTTGAGAGCTACTTCTCTATTTTTTATAGTGTCATAAAGATCAGTGTTAGAGCATCCATAAACAAAATTAAATGTTATAAATCAAACGTGGCATTCCAAACGTGAGACACAAATAACTTTCTTTGAAATCGAAAAAATTAAAAATAATAATATATAATGCCGAGAAAATGGAAAGATGATAGACCGCGAGAAATCGATGATTCGGGAGAAATTCGTCCAAATTAGCCTGATCTTTGGGTTTTGCCTGTGTCGACCAATTTTCCCATTATTAATTCTCAATAACTATCAAAATTTCAATAAAATTCAAACACCACTCTGAGACCTAACAACCCCTCACACATTTGTGCTAACACTAAACATCGAAATCGGGCTCATTATTGCAGTTTTTGAGCATGACAAGGAATTAGCGCAGGCAAACAAACATGAAACCAAGACCAGCAAGCTCCTAAACGCAACCAGCAAGTGAACATTTCCCGAAAAGCCGGAGGGCCCTTCGACTTCTTGTACAAACCTAAAACTTCCTCTTCTTTCGGAGCTAAGAAAACCGCTAAGTGAATCACTCCACTTTTATTGAGTTCCGGTTGTTAATTAATCATATGGCCTAGTTCGTTCCAGATGTTATAATTTTTGTTATTCGTTTCATTCTTTCGCCGTTGACACTCCAGGACAACGACATAAAACCGATTTTCTTTTGAAGGTAAATTATTTATTATTTTCAATCTTATGAAACCAACTTGTAATTCGGATTGTGTTTGTTAACTATTTAATAAATGTTCTTTTGAAGGAGAAAACACGGTTTGTCGTCGATCCAGTCATTTTAAATCCTTAACAGGTTTTTTAAATTTAGTTTCCTTCGTTATTTCTGCGGCAAACCGCAGATATTATCCATTTTATTATGGTGGACGAAAAATGGAGAGGCGCAATGAATTTCTCTTCTACCTCAATTTCGTAATTATTTTTAGTGATAATTAATTTTAGTTATTTTAGTCGTAATTAATTTTAGTTATTCCAAGAATCTTGAGGAATGTCGAACGAGGAATGCCAGCATGTTTGTTTTTCATTTTCAAATAAAAACTAATGAAATTCCAAGAATGCAGCCAACAAACCTCACTATCCAACGATCAATATTTTCTTTCTATAATTTTACAGTTTTGGCCAAAAGCTTCATCTTAACACTCCTCCCGCTTAAGAGGGACTTCCTTGGTCGGAAAATTATAATAAGCGAACCATAAATTGTCTGAATGCGGTTAAGGTGTCAATATTCTCAGGACGAAATTTATTTTCACTTAAAAATAGTAAACGCTATTTTTTCATACCACTGGTTAACTCTAATTTGCAGTCCCTAGCGTAAACAGCCTAAGAAGGAAGTAATGACAAATTCGGTCAAGGTTTGGAACATATTTGAGAGCTCTGAACCTAATTTAAGGAAGGGATCCTGATAAAAAGCAACGTTTTCACTACTTTCATCTGATTTTCGTGATTTTGTTCTTGAGGGAGGGGTATATTTCAATTCATTCTGTATTTAGTTTAGCAAAGCAACTTATTAATCACAACGGATCTAGTGCCAATAAATAACGGATAAGAGGGTCTTCTAGATTTGACTAGTAAAAATCCAATGTAGGGACATCAGAGTAATGCAAGCATTACTCACGAACATATTTCTTATTTAGGAACCAATGCACATAGACACGGAAGGCACCTACATTATGTCTAATTGTTTTGCACCACGTCATGTTTTTCTGTACACTTAGAGACACTACAATTATTTGATGAATAGGTGAATACAAAAGAGAAGTTTGAGGTTTTGAGATATTCGATGTGACATGTGATTGTACATACAGATTTAGAATGGCAGCCCTTATGCTTTGCTGTACCCTAAAAAACTACCCTTAGACGTACCATCACATACCAGTGCGCTTACATACCATTATTGCAATGTTTTTTTACTCTATCATTACATATAAAATACTATTACTCTTATAAAAAACACAACCTGCTCAGCTATAAAAAGCTTATCGTTCAGTGGTATAATAAAGGGCTCTTCGTACACACAGGTCCTAACAACATACTTAATTAAGATCTTCATTCATGAAAAGGGGTCATACTTGCAATTTACACATATTCGAAACCACCGGATAATAAGTTCACATTTCAGCGATTACAAATGACAATCTCCACATAGGTCCAAACGAAATCTCTACTCCCAAAAATAGGAAAGACAAGGAAAGTTTCTAGGATCTGTACGTAGTTGAAATAGGTAAGTGTCCACAAATTGATATCATTGGATTCTTGAAGAATTGAATTAGAAGGAACCCATAGGCTCTTACTTTTATCCTAATTATAAGAGGGCATGGTGTGTCTGCTCTTATCAGTCATTTTTCACAACATTATTGAAACTTTGTCAATCACTTTTGGCATCCCATACCTGTTACAATAACAGGTAGAATGCATTAGGTACCTAAATAGATAAAAAACCAAACTTTGGTGATGCTATCCCAATAAGGTAACTGGTATACGAACTCACCTTATGTGCAGCTAGGGTTGTGAGGAGCTGACGTTGATCAACGATTGGAAGAGCCAACAATTTTTATCCGAAACTCCACGAAAAATTGACGTTCATTTACCGAAATATAGTTTACGGACGCAAGAAAAAAAAACAAACAAAAATTACCAACGTATCTGCAATCAACCGTAGGTTGCGATAAGATTAGAGCAGAATCGAACGGGAAGGTTACAATGGGGTCGGAGAACCGGTCGAACGGAACCCCGAGAGCGCCGGAAAATTGAAGGGAATTTCGAATAACTAGGAAAAATAACGTTATTATGACGGTTGCCGAATTGTCACTCGATTCATCGGTCCACGTCGAAACATTGGTGATAGCAAATTGAAAAGAGAGAGAACGATCGTAGGTGGGGGAGGGGGGATGGACCACCGTAGTCACGGTCACGGTGGCGAGAGGTTGTGATGTGGTGAGTTGTATCGATACTTACTATCTCGATATGAAGGACGAACCAGGATCGTCGATACATTGATCTACTGATTCGAAAAACCGAGAAAGTGCGGTCAAATAATTTTATTAGGTACCTACGTTGGTAATTACATCTGTACTGTTAACAACAACTTCTGTGAGCTAACCCATTTTGATTTTGCACGTAATATTGCAATGTTCCTGGCAGTGTGTTCTTAATGAAAGACCATGAAATCCATCAAGGAATATCTGGTTACGAAAAAGCTGGTGAGTTTGCAAGAAGGGGCTCCCAAACCCCATCAACCACGTGGGTAACCAACAAACCACAAGTAGATGGCTCAATATAGAAGGATATGTCCACAGTAAACTTATGGTGGAGTAACCCAACACCAAAATTACTGAATGGCTACTTGGCAAAAACTGTAGGGAACTAAAAACAATAGTCGGCCTTATAACTGGCTTGACACCCCTAAGGTTTCACCAACACCGCATTGGGGTCTCACTAAGTTCAACCCTAGGCAGGTTATGTGAGGAGACTGACGAAACGATATCCCATACAATATTTGAGTGCCCACCCCAAATATTGGGGCACAAACTCCAATGAGGTCTATTCAAAGCGAACAACTAATCAAAGGCCTCAAACCCCTTACCAAGGGGCTGAATGCAAACCTTGCAGGAAATTACAATAAGCCAACAGGATTCCACGATGGGGACCAAAACCCCCGCCCTGAGAGTTTTAGTCCACATCATCATCTGCATCTACTATTAAATCCCTGTTTAGATATGGATCAGAGCCACCTGATCCCCTCTTACCTACGGTCTGGCTTCTTGCCTCGGTTACTAGGAATATGATCCATATCCCAGCTTCTGGACAGCACAGGACATACTATTCATTTAATGGCTTCATCATAAAGAAAATGAGGCCACAGTGAGTGCTAACCCACATATACACACTCTCTATCAATGTATACATAATTTTTAACTCATACTCCCTTTACAATTTATTTTATGGATATTTTATTTTAAAAACAAGAGTATGAAAAAATGAATCGTGTCATAAAGGTAAGATCCAGCACATAATTTAGCCACCCTAAATAATAAGATTCCATAATAACTCCACAGCTTTAAAATAGCTTAAGAAAATATATGAAAAAGGGCTAGTAGTGCTGTCATCCTCAAATTCGGCGTTTAATCCTTGAGAAGTGTGACAGCTATTCTGAAGAAGAGTTCATACTATTTTATTTAAATTTCCTTTATAACTTTGTAAGGTTTTAGTAAAATGAAATCTTTTCTTGTTATTTGAAGACGAATGATGCCTTTGGATCTTTTTTTCCACTGGAATGTCTGATCGACTGAACGAATTTGAATCGGAACAATCGAGTAGAATGCGCTCGCTGCCGATAATCGATTTTACTTCTTGACTTACTTATGGGTAGCAAGGTGGCGCCTGGGGTCTGGGATGGACAGAACATCAGCTGACACTCGACAACCAATCAGATCTCTCGAATTCGAATGGGATGAAAGTGGAAGTGCTGCTTGCTAGAATAGATGGCTATACTTGCCTCTAATATAAAAATCGGTCGTCCTATCGATAGCGTTATAAACTTTATTCGAAATTGTTCGAGTCAACATTAAGCTGAATGGTCTGAAAAGATTAGGTTACTTTAACACTGCAACAAATTATTACACAAAAGTTCAAGCTGATTGATTGTAAACGGTACCTATAATTTCATCTTGAAAAATAAATGTACCTAGAAGTAGGAATCGTACAAAAATTCTTGTAGATTGTCTTTCTTAAGCCTCTAATTCTTATACAAAGATGGTATAAAAACTATTACTTTTGAACTTTGTTTTGAGATCTTGATTCCTTTCCAACCCTTCAATTCTACCTTGCAGGGTTTATTGAAAATGATAAATATGAATCCTACTATGGTCCAAGTTTCATAAATGTTGGGTCAACTAGGTAGAAAGAAAAAGATATTCCACTAATGGCGTTTTATTATGTTTAGAATAAATTAAAAAAAAAAAAAAAACAATTTTGTATCTTGAAAATTAGACTACCAAATTTCCAGAGGGGTTAAACTTTTTTTTCTTGGTCGGTAATATACAAAAATTACCTATCAAAACTAATTGCCCATCCTAAAGATGGCATGACAAGATTCATGAAAATGCAGGTAAATGTAAGCTTACATGCCTAAACGTAAGATTCTGAAATTATTCAGAGAAAGTACATGTACATTAGCAATCACAACTTGTCAAAACACCTAATCCAACAGTTAGGATTACATGATGATTACCAGTGACAAAAGTAAATAAAAAAACATTAAACAATTAATTTTTTGGAGACACGATTTGTCAAATAATTAAGGGAGTAATTTATACTCATCAATCGTCATCACTATGTCAATTTTATTATCACGCAGAAAGTGTCCAGAAAAAATAATACGAAATATAGAAAGAAGAAGACGGTGTGCCATACGTGAGTCCGGAGTACAAGGCCAAACTTTAACTGCAACAACAACGATGTGATACACGGAGATAAGCTACTGATAATAGATAACATCCACGGGTCTTGTTTAGCTTACGAATATAACGTTGAATCGTGCAATCGTGAGTCACACTTACTTACCCGAGATTTGTGTTAGTCTTCAATCACTTAATCTAGTTCTTGATACGTTCTGAGTTCGTGAGTTTTCTGTGTCTTTCTCGCTGGCTGATATTTTCTTGGTAGTCCAGTTAATAAAATGATCGAAACGTTGGGAATTGAAAGCGCAAATACTAAGGTGTAATCGAGTTAATACTTGTGACTAACAGTTGTATTCCGCTCTCCTACCAACTGTTCTGCAATGGAGTTACCAGAAGATTTTTGCCTACCGGCTAAAAAATACGAATGTAAGTTACCGCTTTAGTTAATATTATGTAATTAATGGGGTAGAAGTCCCTCCGCAATGTTGACTCCTATCAGGAGTTGATTGGTGGAATCAGAACATGTTCCTTGTTGAAACATTCAAATACTAAATGAAATGGCCCCCTCCTTCTAGGTAATTGAGCTTAGATTTCAATGCTGCTTAATTGTTACCTCCCTCTGCACTTTTTGAATTAGCAAAAGAATGGTGAGCGGTCAAAATTACATAAATGAAAGGTGAACGGTATAATAATGAAGGAATTAATGCTTACAATAGCTGTTCACAACATTTCAAAGCCTTCTAGATTACCGTTCACAGAAATTGACTGCAGATGAACGCTTGAGCCGTCCAACATCCATTAGAACAAATAGTCGCATTATGACAGTTTTGCTGTTTTGTTTGATGGGAGGTTTCATTCATCAAATGTTTCCTTTGATAACCGCAAGGGACAGAGCCCCCAGTGCCGCCCGTTTCCATCCAACAGCAGTTCAACTTTTGTCAGTGACTCCTGCTTGTTAGCACAGTTTTTGACGACGGTTTATGGAAAAGCAGTTACCATTACTGTGCGGGGGCCATAATCCAATATTTCTCCTTTCAATTAATAGGAAGATGGGGTTTGGGAGTTCTGGGGCATCAGCCTTGTGGTCTTCCCTCGAGTTTGTACCTGGGAAGATCCGCTGAGGAGGAGACTGCTAACCTAATCAACGTGCTTGGGGACTTGTGTCTAGCCTCAACCCCTGCTGATCAGGATGGTAGCTGCGTGTTTAACACAGCCACGCAACTCCCAAGGTTAGAATAAGCATAGCTGTTGAGCAACCTCCTGACACAGCCTCTCCACTTCTCCCCGAGTCATGTAAATATTGATGAGCTCAGATAATAAAAACAATGGCCCCCGTGAATCCAACCTCAAGTTGGGGCCAGGCAGTTATGGGCTGCAACATAGTCTATGCACCTGTACCCTGGGACCCCCTCTCCCCCTGCCCATGGTACCATTTTATGAGAGAAATGCACCCTTTAAGGCTTATAGACCGCTAGAAAGATGCTTTTATGTACCACTTTACCTTCTCAATGAACAAAATCAGCCCATGCGTTATGGGAGCCAGATGGGAGGCCATTTACGCTCAAATATGTTGCCTAGCTCCACAGGACCACTGCATCACTCCTTGACCTGTAACAGACTTGTAGGCATTGGTACAGATGTAAGTATAAATACGCAATAACCACTAAAAAAGTCATGTCTTCAGGGATCGAACCTGGGCTTATTATTCCTTAGTCGAACCTTTTAAAGCCTCAGCCACGAAGATATTATCATTTAATGCTCAATAGTAGGTAGGACTGGCTAGTGACTTCGTTGGCTCAACAATCAACTGCTAGGTGGGCACTGCCTAAGAATCAACTGAACCTTAGGGTAAGAGTTCTCTTACTACCATAAAATGAACATTGAGTATAATTTTTGGCTAGACACTACGTTGTACGGTTTTGGTGTAGCAGAGGGGAAACCGATATCTCCTAGGACCCTGATCATAAAATATATGGTAAATGCCGTTGCTGCTCCACAGCTTATCGAGTATGGCTAGTTTGAAACAAATAAACTTTACACCTTGAGTTCATCGATACTAAGATGATTTTCCTCGTATTTCTACAGGTCCTATCGCAAAATGCCATACAAATCCTGCGTAGGTGTACCCACGTTTCTTCCATTTCCAGCTTTGACATGCCATTGACTTTCAAAATGTGCCCTCAATTCCTCATCCTGCTTAGCTCTAAGCTAAGTCCTTTGGTTATTAGGTCTATGAAGCTTATAATGTTTACGTTATTATTGTTTCAGATTTAGACCACACTGCTGATGTCCAGTAAGTTCAACTTCAATATCATCATCTATAGAAAGACCAAAATTTAATATTATAGAATTTCGACTAAAATGATCGATTGCAACGACTATAAAAGTGGTGAAAGAAGACATTTTTGTAAAGAAAATCAGAACACCATTTTAGAACACCCTGAAATAATTTTAGAGTCTTTATATTTTTCGTATAAACCTCTAAATAGCACACACCTTTTGAATTTCACCCTTGACCTGTTACTGTTTAAAAATATCTGGTGGGTCTCCTTAATTTATAATTCCAATATATCAAAGTACTTGGATATTATTTATTTCCTCGTTTAAAACCTATTTTGATCTTTCACAGGCTTCACGCATGGGGTGACACTCTTCAAGAAGCATTTGAGCAGTGCGCCATGGCCATGTTTGGCTACATTACTGAAATTGAGTATGTGGAAGTGAAGGAAAGCCAGACGATTGAGGCTGAGGGCGATGACATGCTGTCTTTATTATTCCACTTCCTAGATGAATTTCTCTTCAATTTCTGCGCTGAACCCTACTTCATTCCAAGAGTAAGATTTATACTTATCTATTTGTTCGTTAATTTAACAATTAAGATTTTGGAAGCCTTTATGACCAACATGGTTCCAAGGTCCCTTTGATGGCAACGTTGATGAGGACAAAGATAGCCACGGTGGAAGTGAGTTTCATAGAAAGTACATTCTGTACAACATATATCACCACTGACCAATTGCCTCACATTTTTGGATGATCATTCGCTAAATATTACCCAACCAAACTAATGATAAGTACTCTTCAAATGCGCATTCTGTTAATGGGTAATGAACTAATTACGGTTCAGGGATATGTCCTTATCAACTATAACTGAAGCTGTAGCTTTAGCTGTTAACCATAAGCTAGACCGTCTATGCAACAGGATCCTGTGCTTTGAAGGTTGCAAGGAGTTCTAATAGTTTCAGACTAATGTTGACTTTCAACCTCTACTCTATGAGCAGATCACTATTTTTATCCAAGGAACAATGAATCCAGTCATAAGGCACTCATCTACTCAGCAGCAGTCAAGCAGGGTTCAGATTAAGAGCTTGCCATAATGGATACTTTTCAAAAAAGGATTGCAAATTCGCTTTCATAGTTACGACCTTGAAATCTGGAAAACCACCGCATCTCATTCTGTCAAAAATCTTAAAGCGTCTCCTTCTTCCTCACCTCCAATAATGTACAGCAAATATGGTGCCCAGCCAACAATTTGGATTCCCACAAATCGATCCCTTACATGAGTCCATTGACTCTTGACAGAACATGGCATAGTGTTCTCCTTTGCGAGCTTG
Organism: Creontiades dilutus; assembly: GCA_031894815.1. NCBI lineage: Eukaryota > Metazoa > Arthropoda > Insecta > Hemiptera > Miridae > Creontiades > Creontiades dilutus. The sequence goes on from JAVIWC010002084.1 coordinate 2,506,878, forward strand.
CTAATATTACATCTCCCCAACTGTTTTTTCTTACTGTGCCATTACCTCTTAGACTGAGCATTCACTGCCAATGTCCAAAACTGCTACTCAATCCAAGGGCCTGCAGTACCCCTGGGTAGCGATCAGGCGCCTTAACTATAGTCACTACTCCAGAGATATGCCTGTCCTGAAGGAAATAGAAATTTCCGACCTTTGGGAATAGTAGAGTGTGCTTCTATTCAGAGTTCCCTCTTATTCTTTCTTCGTTACTACGCTTTATATTATTTTCGTCTCTTTCTCTCAGAGATGGACAAAAATTAGCTAAAGCTTAAAGCTAGAGCTAATTTAACTGTAACTTAAGGGAAATAGCTATAGATTATTTTAGCTATAAAATTAGCTTCCAAATTAGTTAGCTCATACCCAACTCTGCTTCCTCTATCTAAATAATATGCACCTAACACCAACCAACACCAACCACCCTCAAGGCATACCGAATCCATAAGAGTTTAGATGGTCCCCAGATATTTCATCCGACCCATTTCCAAATGTTCGTTCAAGCCTTGTCGTTTACTCATTAAATGTTAGAAGAAGTAAAACTCATCATTCAATAACATAATATGCTACTGGATTACCATCATAAGCTCTCAACGATTTTGAAAATGCTGCACTGTTCATTTTGTATACGGTATTTCGGAGATTGATTCAACATTTTTTAGGACCAACTCTTTTTCTATTCTGTCATACAGCGGTTGTAATCTACGATCTGTTGTTACCTTCTTCAGGTCATCAGAATCACGGAGTTCAACAAAGAAGAATTCAAAATCAAAGCTGTCGGTTACGGCGAAGAGTTCGTTATCGGCAAACACCCCCAAGGGGCAGATGTCAAGGCTATCACTTACTCCAACATGCAGGTTCACGACAATGATGGAAAAGCAGAAGTCTTCGTCATCGTAGACATTTAAAGTCAGTTGAGTTGGCTCTGCATCGTACCTATGTGTCGTGCTCATGTAATGTAAATACCATATTGAAGACTGTACATTTTGACTCTTTAATCGGAAATAGATTACTGAACCTCAGTTAAGTATTAAAAGCGAACAATGCTGGAAAATTTGCCCAGTTTAGTTTACTTGACTTGCAACGCCTTAAATAAACCGATTGACATCTAAGATTGTATAGCACAATCTGACGTCGGTTATTTTTTATGAATCGAATGGACTGTATCTCGAAATGTAAGTATTTTGGATGCGCTGAAATTACACATACAGGAAATTATAAAGAAAAAAGAAACTGCATTTTCAATCACCTTCCTCTACATCTTGAATCGGAAAGTTGAAAAATTACCTAACCCAAGTAGAATATAAGCAACCCTTGTTGTTTCTAAAGAAAGTAATCTTCAGAGAATATAAGTTAAGGCTTTATTCGTGAAGTTGAAACTTCACAATAGAATGATAATTTGCATCAACGATACGTACAGCTAAGTAAGGGATCATATGTTTGAATATAAACTACTGTGGAACTGACACACTTCCTTAATAAAGTTTTACCGTAAACGCTTAAAAACCCATTAAAAATAACAACCAAAATCGTAAAGTAGACTTGGGTTAAGATTATTACAAATCATGAAGTTCCGCCAGCTACGTATAATTGTATTGATGTATTTTTTTCGTTGTACGTTAGAACCACACAGGGACGTAGGGGCGTTCCGATGATGATGACAATCAAATTATAATTGCACTTTATAATTCATTACTTTAAGGCAGTACAAAGAACAGTTAGGTGAATCTGTCTAATTAGAATGACGTAGATTGACATCTAAAAACCAGGCAGGGACGTTTTGAATATGTTTCACGCTACTCTTCAGCTTTGGATAGTAGGTACGATCAACCATTGCAAGATTATTCCATCCGCAAGAAATTTTAATTAAGTTTTAGTCTCTAGGGTTTCGAGATTGATTTATTTATCTACAATTACAGTAGCATGTAACCATGTACTATCGTGGGCACATTTTGTAATTCTTCTTGGAGTTCATTGGCAAATACTTGTGTGTTAATGGTAAACAAATGAACAAAATTGATTTAGGTACGAAAAAAAAAACTGCCCACTTGTACTTATATTATATTTTTCATGTTGAAGGTGCCAAAAATGCTATTTATCCAAAAGTTTCCTTTGCATTCAGTTATGACTAAAACATGTAGTTCTTCTTTGTCTCAGATACCTGATGAATTACTGCTGTTCTCAAAAAATCGGTTCCACAGGAGTGTGAAATTGGTTTAGAACACAATTGAAATAGAATCATATGTACAGCACAAGAATTTGAAAAAGGTGGGTGATTAAAAGTAAAGAGTAATTTCCTTACTGAAAGCGGAAATTGAATGTATTTTTGGTTTGATCTGAAATGCTTCTGTTTTTGGGGTATGCGGAAATCAAAATGCCCAGCTCGGTAAATGATCGGGGTCCCCGTATGAAGCAAGGCTTCGTCAATAGAGGGACGCATATCAGAAATAATCCAGGGGAGGGGTTGTTGTGTGGGGCAGCCAAGCATGAGTAAAAAAAGCACAAGAATTTGAAAAAGGTGGGTAATTAAAAGTAAAGAGTAATTTCCTTACTGAAAGCGGAAATTGAACGTATTTTTTTCAGGAGGGGGGGGGGGGGGTTTGTCGGTGGGGCAACCCAAGCATGAGTGAAAAAAATAGCTAAATATAAATCCGTTTCAGACCAATATAACACTGAATCCGTCAAAAAAAGCTGTGAATTATTATACCGAGGTTTATTATTTCTGTTGTAACTCGATTATTGATGACTCACATTTTTGAAGTAATGGGTAATATTCATTTTTATTCCAGAACATAAATTAAAGAATTAATTGAAAAATTAAGAGATGAAAAAACTCGCAGATAACAAAAATATGATAGCTGAGCTTGATCAGCTGATCATGGTGGAGACTCATTTGGTAGGTAAGTACCAAATAAGTACCAGTTTGAAGTCGCAAAAATGTCTTAATTAGATAACCGTTCTACGTAAATCACTCATCTAGGTATGTTAGATGTAGTCCGTGGTACATTATGTAAACTCGACGCCTCCCGTCTCCGTACGTTGTAATAGCATTAATACTTGAGTTGTCGCCAGCCTCGTGGTCTAGCTCAGACCTACCGTGGAACGGGCTGTACAACCCCGTTCTCCAGCCCGCCTACTTTACCGTAGACGACCGATTTTCTTCCCCCAAAGTTGAAGTTTTTCAAATGGTGAGCGAACGGATGATCGTACAACAACAAAGTGGTCTCTGGACCTTTATTTTCTCAAGTTATGCTCCTGCATAAGAATAAATTTACCCTAATTCAATATTCACTTCGCCTAATTGAACAAAGTTCTTTAGTCAATAATAATTTTTAACGCATTTTTACAATATGGGTATCAAATGAAATGGCTTGTTGAATATTGGTTTCAAATGAAAGGGCTTGTTGAGAGGAAGTTGAAGTTGAGATAAAATGCATGTTAAAAAAGAACAAGCTCTTTTCGGAATCCCCCTGAAATTTGGTGTAGAGACCATAAATATAGGCTATAAGTGGACATTTAGAATTTGTAACTTAAACGTTTGCGTAAGTAGGTACTAGATATGTATCTGTAAGTATTCACCTAATTAAACTGAAAAAAAAACTTATCGGAATGAGCTGATCAATGAAATAGGTACCTAGGAACTAGTTAATTTACACAAGCCTCGCATACATTTAGGGCCCTCGCGACAAGCTTTAATGAATTGTGTGTATAGACTATAAGTAGACAGTTAAGTGTAAGAAAAAAGTTATTTCCTTCTTTTTAGGGCGTTAAATAAAAGCTTTCTTAAAAAGGTTTTTTGTTTAATTTATTTCTCATTTATATTAGTGTTGGTACCTAGTTAAAATGAGTAAGTACCTATTTTATGTTGTTCGCTACTGTTTCGGGGCTTCACTCAGTTGAATCGAGTTCGTGGGCGTGGCTTGTTCCACCCCTCTGTTGAAGCCTGTGCCAGCTGCTCTTCCAGCTTACCTTTACAGTCCGCATCCGGAATATCCTAGCGTACAGAGGTTCCGAAAAATCTCCAAAGCTCCAGCCGCGAAGGAATCTCCCCCCTCTCAAAATACGCTCTGCTCTCCCGCGGAGCCTCAGTTGTGGACAAACCGCGGTGTGCGAGAGTTGTGAAGTGTCTCCGGCGACCGTGCTACACGAACGAATGTTTTTCCCTCACTGGACGATGTAATCAAGGTTTGTTTACTTTTAATATCTTTACACTGTCCCATCATTTTACGGTTTTCAATAATCATTTAATCGGTCACGTAACTTCTAAGTAACTAGAAACACGAAGCGGCTAACAATTCGTAAGTTTTTTGAAATACACCGGGAGAATGCAGTAGCATTACACAACCGTTTCATCCTCCTACCGGCCTCCCTTTGTCACGATCATTAATAATAATCCTCTCGTCCGATTCCTTTCTACCAGGATAGGTAGCGACTCCGAATTTCTTCTCTATAGTAATTTGGGTTCACGACAGGAAGCTCGTAATGATTTTCCGATCATGTCATCAGTAGTTGAAAACGAAAGTGAGAGCGACTTCCTGTAATGAGATCGGATGTTGCCAATGAAAGTAGTTGCCGATTTATTAACCCATTGATACGGGACCAAAATGTGAAACTTGCCAAATTATTACACAATGGTGTATTTTAATTTACTATTGCTAGATATCAGGAGCATTTTGATTATTGTTAGGGTGGAATATAAAAATTTTCCACAATCTAAATTGCCATTCACATTTTGTTTTAGATTTGGGCTGTGTTTACTAATTACGGGGGAAAATGTTGTTACGTTACAGCTTGATTTGGGGAACATTTATATTGATTAAGTGGGTTGTGTCCTAGATGGTATCCTGCGAATCTCATCCCTCAAGAGCTTAATGACAGTATTTACTATTACTACTACGTAAACGTCTTGTTGCAATAATTAACCGTTAAGTTATCATCCACTTCCGATGAAACTCTCGGTGATTGCGAGGGTTGGAGGGTTGATGGTTCCCTATGAAATCAGCTGCTGCCCCGATAAAGGGAGCCTTCACTCACGCAAAATCGTGACATTTATTACTTGAAACGATGGTTTCTTTTTCGTATTTCAATGACGTTCTCAGGGATTGTGCGGAGTTCCCAATATTTCATTGTTCCCAGATTAGAGGTATCCTCTGCTCTTAGGAGACCGTAGTATCCTTATAAAAAGCTCAACTTCTGCAGTTTTTTTCTTTTGTACAACACGTTATACAATGGAATCCAATCGTCTCGTTTCAATAATAATGACTAATTTAGATTTAAAATTCGAAAAAAATTAAACTGAATAGTTTAAAATATCCCAATAGTTGAATTATTTGATGTAGTAATGACTGAAACTAAGAATTTGTTTGATAATAATTTATGGTGAGGTTTTATGTGGAAGGGATGTCTATTACTGAAATACTTAACCGTTATTCAATATTTCATATAGTATGTGTACAAACATACTATTTGTTTTACCAACTTTTCTTATCCCAAATTGATTTTTGAAATAAGACTCCGCGCGAGCCCTCTTGACACCCTAGACGCCCGTCTACAGTGCCAACTATCGTAGAGTCAAACATTAACTGAAGTGGTGATAGGAGATACCCTTAACTTGGACATTCGAGGAAGGCATTCCTTGATAGCTGTATACAGGGCGGTTCTTAATGAATCCGTATTCGAGAGAAAGGAATTAGGGTTTGCTGAAGTTTTTAGGTGGACTGGATGGTTATGCTTTTAAAAAAGGCAGTTTCCTTTGAAAAAGGTTGATTTTTCGTTGACAGCTTGATCAGAATCCACTGAAATCAAGAAAACTGACATCAATGTATGCTTCAGTTTAGAAAAATAATAATAATATTAATGTCAAACTTGGGTATTTTGTGCAACCGCATTTTGCTAAATCTTGAGGTTGACGATTAAAATGAAGAATTTGTTACCTCTAACTTGGACATTTGAGGAAGGTATTCCCTGATAGCTGTATACAGGTGATTCCTAATGAATTGACATTTGTTTCAATTTCCTTCGTGTGAGGGATATTACAAAAGCTCAAAAAAGACGTCCGGCTTTCAACTGCGCTATTTAAATTTTTTTCGACTGCGGCAAGTTGACCCTGTTCACACCAACTTCGTTTTTTCAAATGAAAATCCCAATCGTATATTTCAGATTTGGGTTCTTTGTGGCAATGGAAATTTTACTCCTCTAATGATTTTTTTATTGCCCGCAACCGGCTCAGTGAACTCAATGATACTCAAGGTTTTGCCAAAATGCGGTTGTACGAAGTACCCGAGTGTGACACAAAATATCGTATTTTGTGGGCTGAATCATATGGTGATGTCAGTTTTCTTAATTTGAATGAATATTGATCAAATTATCAACGAAAAATAAACTTTCTTTTGAAGAGGAAAACGGATTTTCTTGAGGGCTAAACCATCCTGTTCAACTGTAAACTTCATAAGTAAAAACCCCTTCTTTTCTCTAGAATGCGGATAAGGTTAGGAACCAATCTGTATACAGCTACCAGGGAATGCCCTCCTCGAATGTCCGAGTTAAGGGTAGTTGTAGTTATCCCCAATCACCTCTTCAGTTGATGTTTGATTTTACGATATTTCGCCGGGAGACTCGCTCACCCAAAGTCTTATTTCAAACATCAATTTGCGATAAGAAAATTGGTAAATATGAATAATATGTGCATGCACATATGATATCTATTGAAGAAAGGTTTCAGTACTATTTATCCCTTCTATCCAGAACCTTACAATAAATTATTAATAAACAAATTCTTATTTTAATCGTTACCTACATCAAATAATTCAATCAGTGGAATATTTTAAACTAATCAATTTAATTTTTTCGAATTTTAAATTTGAATTAGTAACGTACTGTGTTCTCGTGTTGTGCTGATAGTCGAAATGAGAAGATGGGGATCTGTAGGTTTTAAACGTGTTGTACAAATGAAAAAACTGTGGAAGTTGACCTTGTAAGAATTCGCTTATAAGAGAAGATAGATATCTTTGAAAATTTCGGGGAGATCATGAGGGCCAGTCAGAGGTTGATAGAAAACTAAAATTTCATTGCCACCGTTTCGTTCTATTTGTAGAACTTCTCCAAGGCTAGAAGAACCGTACAGAAAATGTTGAAACTAACTGATACTAAAAGAATTACAGAGAAGAATAGTTTGCATTTGTGTGACATGATTTGAATTTCTACTAAGCTTTGAGTGTGCGTGAAAAATTGAAAGGAAAGGAACGTGAATCTGTTCTCGATTTGGATTGATCAGTTGATCAATGAAATTCAATAATGGATGAAACACGTAGACTCCCTTAGTAGAAATTGAAATCATGAACGCAAGCCAATTGAATAATAAACCCCAGTGAAAGAATTTGCAGGGTTTTTTTTATTGAACCTCAATACCCCCCCCCCCCCCCCCCCCAATAAAAACATCTATAATTTATCAAGTCCTTAGGCACTCGTATTGCGTTAAAACTTCCCCCAAATCCAAATTTAAACGATGTAGCCAAAGATAGACAGATGTAGAGGGGGCACACAAATATCATCAACTGATCAATCCAAATAGGTGTTTTGGATGAGAACCGATTTACGTGGTCTATGCATATCTCCTGAAATTCAACAATCGCTCTATCACCTGTAAAACACGCACACTCCGAAGCTTAGTAAGATTCAAATCATGAACGCAAGCCAATTGAATAATAAACCCCAGTGAAAGAATACTTATTTACCCCAGTAATAAATTGAATAATAAACCCAAGTAATAATACATACCCAATAAGAAATACCCAAGTAATGTATTTACCTATATATTATCAGCGTTTCAATGCTTCAACCCGTGTATCGGCTACTAACTAATTACAAGTATTCACATCGGATCACTCCAGTTCCACATTCACTACAACTCGACGCTATCGGCCGGACATCACTAGGTCACAAACAAACAATAATAAACGAAAAAAACGCAAATGTTGGCACCATAAATCGGGCCATACATCGGGAATGGTTTGACCTACGGTCTTGGCATTCGATTCCTGACGGTATGTTCTTCAAATAGGAAAATATTTAATTCGACTAGTTTTGAGGATTTTACAAAACTTTTAAGCCCTTAAAGGGCACTTTAAATTGAGTGAGGGAGCTGGCTCAAGAATTGGGGCGTCGTCGGACCAAGATGGATTTTTCCTGAAAATTTCAGATTTTTTGCTCCAGGCAAAACGGCGTACGGCGGACGGACGGAAAATTTTTTATTGCAGATTCGGATTCTACACCCTTTGAAACGTAAACCATGAAATTTTCAGGGGGGTTAGAATTTTTTTTTCCAGATAACAGATTTACTACTAATGAAATATTGGGAACTCTCCAGTATATGAAATAAATATTAAATATGATTATATTAAATAAATATTAAAATTAATATCAATTCATTAAGAACCACCCTTTAAATTGCACTTCCAAAAGAAGCTGCCACACTTCCCTCCTGCTGTTGTGTCGAATTCGATGATGAGATAACCCTAAAAGTAAAACAGCACACTGAACAAGTTGGTTCAAATGTTTTTCAGAAGTAAGTTACGGCTTCTGATATTTTTTAACGAATTTTTTTAGGCAGTTTGCATAATTCCCTTTCTTGAGAAAGCAGTATTGAATTCAACACAATGACTGTGAAAGCTGGAAAGACAATGTAACGGTAAAACAACGGAATTTCAATCATGCTGGTAGGTCACTGGTAGGTCACTCCTTGAAAAGGTGAAAGATGTTATCATCTTGTTATTAATTACAAGGACCGGCATAGGGGCTTCAAGACAACCCTAATGAATTGTCTTGGTATATTAACATAATTAACCAATTCTTGAACGTAAAAGAGCTTCCGCAATGTTTCAGAAAGTTTCCTCGGAATTTCGTTTTTGCAGTTAGTTTTGAAATTAACAATCCGTTATTCCGCCAAAAAATCAAAATTTTAGCAAGACGTTCCTTGGCCAGCATTATTTAAGCTCGACGAAAACACTTCTATCAATCGTCAAAACCGATCTATTAATCCTGAAGTATTTCAGTAGAAATCGTTTTCATGATTTGCAGTTCCTATTATTAATTACACGTTTGCGCATGCGCATGCTCTGCTATTTATCCGACGGTGGTTGAATTAAAAAGGGGTAAATTTCATCAAAATCGGTTAATTAGTCTCGGAGTTTCACTTCCGTCAACCAATTTTAGTTCAGCGCATGCGCAATAGTTGTTGACTAATCGCGATCAAATTTATCGGATCATGAAATGTACCTATATCCAACCACAACGGCCTCGTTTTCAAAATTGATCATTAAGCTTTGAAATTCAAATTGTACGTTAATACTCTGATTTTGTAGGACATTTTTTTTTCCTTTTGCCTTCGAAAGTGGGAAAGCAAAGCCATTTTTCGGAGTTTTTTGTTTGATAAGTAAAGAAATACGAAATTATGTTATGGAATGACCATGTGGGTGTGTGAAATCTCCAAGAGATGTGATGAGCAGGTCGTGGGTGGTGACGCTACGGAGCACCCCTGCTATATTCTTCAGTCGGGTAACTCTTGGTACTTTTTAAACAGCTTACACCAAGCCTGCGACTCAGATATTATGGCTGTCACTCTATAAACATAGATTTCAACGATTTCTATAGAAAAGTTTCAAGTTTAGTGCCAGAATCATATTTTGAGGGGGTTCTAGAAGCAATTTCTTCTTTCTGCTGGGAAAGTAAAACTCAGTAGAAGAATGTAGTAGGCGTTAGGATTCTCAGGGTACAATCAACTTTCGTCTAAAACTATGTACTTGGGTTCTTCGTTCCCTCCATTGTGCGAGCTGGGTTCGTTTCTTGAGGCTTTATCACCAGAAAGGTGATACGACCGGGCAATATAACTTTGCCCGTGAGACTTGGACAATGGGCAGCTCGCTGAAGCCTTGACACGGATGTCACGGTTTGCTGGCGGGACAAGTCAGTTCTGATTTGTATAACTTGACAACCCGGATCAAGTTTCGTTGTTCGGGAATCGAATCCCCTCCCATATATATTCGTACCATAACCAGAGCTAGGATTTCCTTGTATTTATATAGGGATTTGTTCAGAAACTTGATATTGTCTTTCTGTCTCGACTAACTTGCGCTGTGAATGAGCTAGAGGCGATTTTGATCGTTTCTACAAACGTTCCTCGTTGTTTAGATTCATTACAAACCAACCTATTATGAGCTTGGTAAATTTGAAATGCATAATGTCACCTGAACAGCAAAATTCAACTCCCAAGTCTACGAAGGTAGGGAGAGCATTGTAAAACTTTAGGCACATGAAAGAAAAATCTTGTAATTACCAAATATGTACTCAAAGTTTTAAACCGTCCTGTACAATTTGTTGGTATTTGTTGCTTATAAATACTTGAAACGCAAAACTGTTGTACACGCATCAAAGACAGTTTTGCATCATCCCGATTCAGTCACAAATATAGAAGGGAACTTTAGGTTTTGGATTTTTAAAAAGTGTATCTTACTTCAATATAGAAACAAGGGAAAAAACGTCTGCCAAGTGGGTGTGGCACATAGCTTCCTCGTATCCATAACATGACTGTTTAGATCATTGAAAATTATTATTGACTAAAGAACTTCGTTCAATTAGGCGAAGTAAATATTGAATTAGGGTAAATTTATTGTTATGCAGGAGCATAACTTGAGAAAATAAAGGTAGGCATGTTCAACTATTGAACAAACTATAAAATATACCTAATAAGTCCGAACAATCCCTGAAAATTTCATCGAAATTGGTCAAGAACTCCCGGAGTTATGCGCGTAACAAGGTTTTCACGTTTGCGCATTCGCAGAGGCTACTATTGATCCGGGGGCCATGAAACTTATAGGGGACCATCTACACATCAAACCGAACAATCCCTGAAAATTTCATCAAAATCGGACTATAACTTCGTCTAGTTTTGCCCGTAACAAGGATTTGCTGACAGACACACACAGACACACAGACAGACACGGAACCAAAATTGTTCAGAAAGGTCTAAAACGCAAAATGCGAGTGGAATTTTTGAATTTGGAGGCAAAAAAATTTTCACATTCCGAAAGTGAAAACAATGCTTCCGCTACTAGTAGACTCGGAAGCAAAACTTTATTGGGATAAATTTCTCCTTTGACAAATTTTTTTAGACAATTGCAAAAACTGACTTTTTGTTTCGTTTTCCTAAAAATTGACAAAAATTATGAAACAACAGCTTTAATAGCCTGTGTTACCTTCTTAATTCTTTATAAGCTCAATTAAAGTCAGAGTATTTGGCACAGTTAGTGTGTAGTACTTGGCACAGTTTAGTAGTACAGAGCTAAAGTGATTTGTTCATCGCTCCCAGATCACTGGGAGCCTCTGCATACATGCCAGAGTAAATTACTTGCAACAATCGTATTCAATGTCTGAGTAGCCCCAAAGAATTTCATCGGAGTCATATTACAACTACCAGGAAATTAGGTGTTCCATTTAACTCGATAGGTACCTATTGTCTGAACACTAAATACAAAGGTACGGCCTAAATCACTAGCGACGAAGTTGTAGAAACCCATTTCAATAAAAACGAAGTAAGATAGAACGTTGTCTACATGTCCACGAAAATAATGAGTTAAACAGTTAAATCGATTTCGACGATTAGGTCATCATCAGTAACAAACATGAACTTGAAATACAAAGGTATCTTTATATATGTAGTTAGCAGCCCATAAATTCGTGCCGAGAATTCATGACGTTGATTCGGGGAATGTCATTAAAACAATATTAAAACCTCTTTCGTTATTTCTCAAAATATCCTACACCAAAGAAAGCGATGGTTTGCGAGATTAATATGAATAATTAATTAATATTTAGCCTGGAAATGAAACCTCACACTATCATGCATAAAAAAGCTGAAAATCTTGAAGATTAGCTTTCAGCTTTTTTTACATTAAGGATAACCCAAAGTGCCACAGAAAGTTCAAAATCGGCTTGGACACAAAGTACAAAATTTTCAAATTGACAATGTAACACTTAACGATTAAATGTTGGTGTCATTGAATAATTTCCTTTGTAACCTACCACGAAAAAAGAACTTCTTTTTAACCCCTCATCGTTTTTTTCAAAAATAGAATAAAATTTTCATCCGTCTGTTGAAAGCTTTTCTCCAAAAATATTGGGCCAAATTTTTGCCAGTGACCTCGGCTTAATGGTTTTTCTAAAAACTTTTTCAAATGACCTCAGCATTTTCAATGTATTAATGAGTTTTAAACTTACGTGTAATATTATGCATGTGGTCAAACATAATATCCGGAATCCCCTTTCTCCATGAGGAGAAAAGTGTTATTAAAAAATGTGTAATATGCTAATAAGTATACATTTTACAATAATTCATACTAATTTTGTAATTGGTACCAATTTTATAGTAATAGCCTCTCAGGCTATAAATGAGTTTGGATCTCTAAATGCGATCTCTCTTAGCCATCTGAATCAAGTATTAAACTTGATTCAGGATGATGGGATCTCCCCCGAAGGAAAATCCTGTTCTCAGAGGAATAGCTGTAAGTTAGGTAGATTGTGTCAACACTTGAACAGCGCCGTTAGAATCATTTTAATAACACATTATCGTTAGTAATTACAATTATCACTAATTGCCATCACTTCCGGTATCCTATTACAGTTAAAGCAGTTATAGCAGTCTCAATCCAAGTTACTATCCATCTCTTTTGGACTGATTGTGTCCGTACCGACACAGACAAAACCCATTAGCACAATTTCACAATTATTCTCGCAGATTCCGGGTCAAATGCGGTACAGATCGCTAAGCGATAAATGAAATGACGGGATCCAGAGTTGAGTGTGCTGGGCGAACTAGATTCTTTCCGGATCACCCTTGGAGGTTTCCATTTGATTCGGCGTGTCTCTCAGGTTTCTCCTAATCTGAAAAGTGAGCTTAATTTTCTCCTGTTCGCTCTCGGATGTTGACATTTGACAGGAAACCCCTTAGATGCTGGAAGTAACGAATTAACTCATGAGCTTTGTCATTTTCATCAGAGTGTGATTGTTCACTCTTGGAAGTTGAAGTTTGATAGAGAACTTCTCTGGAACAATGTATGGGATGTCCTAGAAAATGTTATCGTTTTCCTATTATAGTTGCTAAATAGGAAAATTCATAGGAAATTAAGCATTAAGACCCCATAGCAGATTTCGCTGGGAATGTTTTATTACCAGAGACCGGGAATGAAAGAGTCTGATTAATAAAGAAATCAATAAACATAACAGCATGTTTTAGCGTTAATTTTCCAGAAAAAAACGGATTTAGTTTGTTCTTATTAACGTTAATTTAAACATTTAACCATAAATACGTTGAACTGTAGAAACCATTAAATTTAATTGCAACCAATATTAATGATTCTTGTGAAAATCATGTGGGAATAGGTAATTTTGAAGACCATAATAAAATATGTGATTGGGTATAAGGTTAAAACTTCGCCTCGTTGGCAAAATCTTAATATTGCAATATATTTTCTGAGGGTGTACGAAGGTTTGTATTTGATGCTGCAGAGCGTTATAAATGTTTTCTCGTAAAAGGGCCTTGAGATGCAGAGGTGTCCAGCGGAGCGGATATCTGCTCGTTCAACAACTCTGCGCTAACGGGTCCTTGGAGGGTCTACTCAACAGTCTACATGGAACACCACACTGCACGAAGGGGTCACGAAACCAATCAGCCGGGTGTGGGCGTATATGGAGCTTTCAGCTGAGCCCTCACCTCTCTTAACCTTTAGTCCGGGCCCCCCGGCGGGATCCCGACCGCCAACTTCCTCATGCGGATTGAAGGTAGCTGTACCGATCTAGGATCGTTCGGTCAAATATGTCGCCGAGGTATTGAAGGCTAGATGGTTTCCCATGGCGTTGCATTGCGCGAGGAATATAGATCGTAGTGACCATAGATAGGTATACTACATTGTTACTAACAGGTTAGAGTGAGTTGAAAATCAAACGTATCGAACTGAAAGGTACATCCCACAAGCCGAGGTTGGTAACAATCCAGAACGTACAAACCAAGACACTAGATAACAGAATCACATTTGAAAAAGACAATCTACGAATTTGTTAATACCTCAGCAATTATAAACAGTGAAATAATTGGGTTCCGACCCTAGTAACTAGAAATGGAATTGGATTTGGTTGTTGTTTCCAGGAACGTACAATGGAATCAAATGAGAGATTAGTCTGGTAGAAACCGAAATTTGAATTCACTTTCTTTCGTCATGGGTAGAATACGTCCGCTCAGACCTTACGGCTTCTGTAATCTTCTCTGAGCTGCACCGTTAGTAAAACTCCTCTCAGGTGAAGTTCAAGTTCAAACTGATTAATAGTTCGATTTTATCGGACCACAGATCCTCCACATTTGCCCATTTAATGTAACAGAGATGTATACTATTACTCTGGATTTTTAATAAGTCGGATCGAACTCATGTTGTCCACGAACAGGACAGGAACGTTCACAATAATCCTCGTCTGCCGAACTTCCAGTTTGGTTCCTTCACCGATTCTAATCATCCTTCAAAGTTTCTAACCATTTAGGATAATAATTTTCGATAATGATCCTTTGTAATCGACAAAGATAAACAAATGTTTACCTCTCCTCCCCCTCCCCCACTCCAACAGCTATATATCGAAAATTGTTGGTTTATGTTTCAAGATAGGTAGTAGATTTTACAAATCGAATAAAAAACCTTCCATTCACCGTTTGAAGCTTTTCTGCGAAACTATTGGACCAAAGTGTACGTAATTTGGCTCAAATATCCAACATCGATTCGGTATGTACCACTTATCTGGATCAATCTACTTTAAGGGATTATAATTAAGGATTGAACTATCAAAAAATCGAAATTTCAAACACTTTTGATGTCAGAGGGTAGTTTATTTGTTTACTTGATAGAATTTAGTTCCCTGAATCGAATGAGACCACTTAGGTTGATGTTTGATCGTCCGTTCGCTCACCATTTGAAAAACCTCATACTCAGGAAATCAAAATTGGTGAGGTCGACGGTCGAGCCGGAGTGCTGGGCTGCAGTGATCATTCAACGGGAGGTCTGACTCGACCGCATGGCTGGCGGCAGCCAAAGCATTTTCATCTTGAATGCAATTACAAGATGTGGAAGCGCCAGGTGCCGAGTTGAATGTACCTCAGACTGCGTCCAATATTTATAGATCAGTGATTTATGTAGAACGGCTATAAAACATAAATAATAAACCTGTGTAATAATTTGCACCATTTTTTAAATTCGATTTTCGATTTTAAACATCTTGAAACAACACAATCGGAGTTGTGGTTTAAATTTGAAGGTTCATTATTGAGATTAAACCCAAATTATTCTTGATTTGGGAAGTCGAGAATTCGGTTTGGTTGAAAGGGAGAATGAAATCCTCCTATCCTGGATCCTGTGTATTGTGGAGTAGAGCGTTCCGCTTGCCCTTTGAGTGACCCGGCTGGGGAGTTGGGCTGGTTGGTTGGTAGCAATACGCAACATGGAGACTTCCCCGGGAGGCTGTGCGATCCGAGCCGACTCTAATCCTTTTCTTTTCGAGGATCCTCGTCTTCTCCAGACTTCACGGCGGGGCGTCGGCAGGTCACACTTTCCCACTGCAAACGAATCGAAACTTTCCCGGAAATAATGGGCAAATCCGTGCAAGGACGATATCCGACTTTGAGAATTATGGGTTGGTCTCCAGTGGAATAGATAATCCACCCACGCGGTTAATCAAATTGTTTTTGGAAAAGCGTAGTGGAAAATCGGTGATTTAGTTCGGAACTGGGTTTGAGAACCACGTAGATCTCACTCTTATCGTGTTTGTTGTCCGAACCGAACATGAATAAGCAACAAACAAACTCCTAATTCAACTCCTGAAAACGATATTTCTTCGTTGCTTTTTGGCTTATTGGTCTTCCTTCTGGGGCTTGGTCGTGTATGTAGGGCAGGTTTCTTCTATAACAGGGACGCCTGTCAGAATTGATAGGAATACGGTAGGGTTAAATGAAAATGAAGGAATGCAAACAGTTTTAGACCATTCTAAGAGTGAATCTGTGGAAATTGGCATTAGTGCAGTTATGGTTATATCATTATAACTAAATCGATATTTTAGTTGTAGTACCATATGGTGTTGTTGACAAAGGAAGTAAAGGTATCCACTTCGACTCAACTGCTTTCATCTGTTAACTGTAAATCCATAAGTGTGCGTTTGTTTATTAATTATTATAAATGTGTAATACAATCTGCGGAGCCTCAAATGAAAAAAAAAAGTACTTGAAGAACAACAAAATCTGTTGGGGTATAATGATATTTTTCAGCCATCAATGATTTGAAGCAATCATGGTGTGAATTGTGTTGCTCTGCTTCCCAGGTGCTGGGGTCTAATGGTGTTATATATTACATATATTCATGATGATAATGCAGTATAATTGCGTTATTACTGTTTTAAGGTCGATTTGGAAAAGTTAAGAGAAAAATAATTTTACTGCTACTTATTAATCAGGTAAATTTGGGGGGTGGTACGCTAGTTAAACATTTGAAATGAATCTTGAATCTTTTCTTTTTTTTTTAATTTAAAGCACAACCTCCTGGATGAACTATAATAAGGGAAAGGCTGATCCTTCCACAGAAGGACGCCTTAAAAACGTCTGTCAGTATGATGGCACATAGCTTCCCCGAATAGGTAACATAAAGGTGTAGGTATTTTCCAATGTTTTAGATAATACTGACTTAAATAGAATTTACGCTTGTTAGAACGATTCACGGCATAAAAATGCAGCGGCACATTAACTCCTTCAGAAGGTTTGACGACATACTGCGAGTCTGTCTCGCTGATTCTATAGCTGTTATCCGACGTTCTTCCTCGAATATCTTGAGAAATTGAGTGGTGTCGGACCTCTTAGACCTCAGAAAATTGTATTCGGTGAACTTTGCGTTGGCGCTCGTGCAGAGTGATATACTGATTTCATAGCTATCACAAGGGACAAACTACATTGTAACCGACACTTTTGCAGAAAATTTCATCAAGATCGGATGACAGTTGTCGGAATTAGGCGGGTTATCAGGACTGCGGACAGACACATAAACGAAGGTCACTCAGAATTTTCTAAAACGCAAAATGTGAGTGGAAACTTTGATTCTGGAGAAAAACAACTTTCAACTCCCTAAACTGAAAATAGAGCTAGATGTGGACTCGAAACACAAACAATACAATCATACAAGTGAATTAACTAAAAAACGAAGATCTGAAGATTTTACCAAAGTTGCACGAGCTTCAAACTCGACCCCATCACTGTAAAGTCCCCTCGTGAGTGAATAACCTTATCAGTGGACCGTTGGCATTTACAATGTTTACATGGACAAAATCACGAAATAGTAAAATACCGGAAAGTAAAATGGATCACGAGGTTAACGAGGATAAATGAAGTTAAAAGAACCGTTTTCAGCCCAGGTGCTTCAGACCGAGTTGTCTCTCGCTGCGGTTGACCATAGAAACAAATTAAAAATACCGGGATAATCATCTGTCCACAGAGAGAGGAAAAGGCGAGAGAAACGCCTCGAAGGGATGTCCGGCCCGCGTCGAAAAACCGGTCCGGCGGACCGACCCCCCCGTTCCGGCCCGCGCCCGTGACATAATGTTTAGAACTTCATTTTAAATGTAACGGGCCCTGCAGGGGACGGATCTCGGTGGACCGCTAATCTGCTCTTGGTCTCCTTCGGGGTCCTCCAGTGATGAAGAGGAGACTCCCCCCCTGCACCCCAGCATACCGTCTTCAGTGAAGATGATGAAGACTCCTCCAAACTCGGCGATGATGCGGGACCCCGCGCGATCGACAATCCTAATGATAGGACGTGATCCAATCAAACGGGTTTGAATGAAGAATATTAAGCGGATGCCCCTACGTGGAATGCATATCTATATTCTATCTACCTTACGAAACCAATCGTAGAATTCTTCAGTTTCATAGATCAAGTGTGGCATCAAATTTAATTTTTCAATCTACATTACTTCTTTTAAATCTCTTACATGATCACATGTAAGCATCGGCTTATTAGGTTTGGTGTATAATTAGTTAAAATAACAATCCAATTGAGCGTGTTTATCTAAGGAATATTAGGCGAATTATATTAACAACTTGTCGTTTATTCCCTACGTGGTAAGCATATCTACATTCAATTTCGTTTTAAAGGGGTTTGCTCTCGGAAATTTCAGCCGTCATAAAATACTAATTGCTACGCCCCCGGCTATTTCTGAGCTATTTAAACTATTAAACTGCAATCTAGTATGTGGACTTCTTGAGACTTTTATCTGAAGATGAATAAGTACCAAATCAGCGAGGCTAAATCAGACGATATTGATACTCCCAAATTTATAGCTATTTATAGCTCCCAAGGCTAAATTAAACGATATTCATACTCTGAAGCTGCACTTAAGTGTGTAGACTCCTTAAGACTTTTTCCTGAGGATGCCTAGGCTCCAAATCAGCTGAGAGGCCCCTAAGGCTAACTTCCACTGCTATTTACACTCTGAAGCTGCAATTGAGTATGTAGACCCCTTAACTCCCTGAGGATGCATAGGCCCCAAATCAGCAGTGAAGCTCCTAAGGCTAATGTCTACATAAAAGTATTTATACTAAAAAGCTCATGGTAGAAATCATATTTCTCACAGAAGTAAGGGTAAGTAAGGGGTAAGTGGACCGAATCGCTGTTACTTTGAAAACTTACAATACAACAGGATGCAACTTATTAGGTGCCATAGAAAATCGTGGGTTTAAATGAATCTGTAAAGAATTGTGAGAATTTTCCCTGTATTTTTCTTCTTTTTTTTTTAATTCACACAAAATCTACCATAAGAGAGCATCATAAACCCTTTTGGATCTGGTATAGATTTCGATAATGTTCCAATTAAACGGATTTGAATGAGGAATATAAAGCGTTTGTCTCTACATGGAATGCATATCTACATTCTATCCGCTTTATGTAACCAGTCGTAGAATTCTTCAGTCAAGATCAAATTAATTTTTCAATCTACATTTATTCATTTTTTAAGATCTAGAATCGACCCTCGAAGTTTAGGTCTTATGTTGGGACACCCTGCATTCCACTACTAAATGTACCAATGTGGGTACAATAATAACAATTCAGTCAAATGGGTTCTAATAAGGAAAATATGATATATTTTATTGCTGAATTAGTAAAATTATGTCAACAACGCGTAGAACCATATATTCAGAGAAATTCTCATCTACAATTCGCCTGGTCTGCAAAAAGCGGAATCTCTGAATTTGATCAATCAATAGAATCAGTAGACGCACAAAATTTCGGCTATTAATGCTTGCACAAGTTGCTTAGCGATTCACAGTTGTGTTGACGTTTCTGGTTCTTAACTTACCGAAGAAAAGATGGCCGATGATTGCAAGTACCTAGTCGAAAAAAAATTGGCTCTCCAAAATGAAATTTTCCGCTTGCTTTCGGTTTACTATTTTCAATAATGAACCTTTATAGTAAAGAATACAATGTATTGTTGATTTATGTTTCATGATTCGTAGATTTCAAAAATCGAAAAGAAATCCGACGGTTAGGATGGCGGTCGATCTGCAGAGCCAGTTCAGCCGGGGGTCTGAGCTAAAGTGCGTGGCTGGTGGCTGCCCAAGTATTTTTTTATCTTGGGTACAATTACAAGATATGGATTCCAGGTGCCGAGTTTAGATAATTTACCTCAGATTACGTCTAATATACATAAATCAGTGATTTACTTGTAAGGATTATTCCAAGACAGTAATAATAAACCTCTATGTATTACTTCGCAGCGTTTTCAAGTCTCAGAGCTTCCTTAATAATTTCTATTCTATGTCTGCTTGTGAGTTTGCGCTAAGTAGCGGACACAATGAGTGCCACGAAACCCGAACGGCTCAGGATGATCAAAAATGTAAGATACGATTGGCAACTTTCGAAGGACATTTTCGTTTACCTTCCGAATATGTTACAATGCTTCCGCTCTCCAGGATGACTCGGAAGCAAAACACTCGAACCTTGATGATGTTGATTGCTGAAAAGTGGAATTGTAATAGGTGGAATTATACATCAAATGACAGTGTTTAGTTTAATTTTGGGATTTTAGTCAAACGGCATCGAAAGAAGCGATGACATTTTTTGCGTGTTGGGTCACGGCATCTCTTTAGTGGAAACGAGCAATACATTTAAAATGACAGACTTGGATCTGATTTGAAAAACCTTCAATTTGAGGAACTCTTCAGTTCGGATTCGTTTTAAAACTCTTTGGAATTTTAGAATTCGTACAGCTTTGAGGCAGTAAGATGTGTTAATCATTTTGTACCAGTAAAAGTGTCTACATAATCCGCACTTCTTATGCTTCGGAAAAGTAAGGTGGTGCTCTCGAAGGCGAATAATAATCGACAAATGATGAGGTGTTTAGCAAGGTTTCTGGCAAAACCCAGATTGTTCGTGAGTAGATAGGAATGTAGATGTGAAGCTAGCATGTCAAAATCACGTGCCTCAAACCAAGCAGGCCAAGCTTCTACTTCTTGAGGGTGGTGTGGCCCATAAGAAAATCATCAAGTTTTTATATGGCTAATTCCAACACACAACAAAAAATAAAGGTTGGAAGAAGTTTGATAGAAAAAGACAAGAAGAAAATAGTTTTCGCACTGTACACGTGCCTAAATTTTTTTCCCGGACAGTTGACATCTTTTTTGTGCTACCAAATGTTCCAAGTTGGGAACAATGTTGTTTGCTGCGTCCACTTTAAAAATCGAGCTTAGATCGCAGTCTGTAAGCCTTTTGTAAGTTTCTGGAGACTTATTTTGTTTCATGATGTAGAAGAGAGCTCATATAGATGAGTACTCCCAAACATAGAGATTACTTCAGCTGGGAAATGACGGGTTTTGTCGAACCGATGATGAGGCAAGGATTTATGAAATGCGTGTGTGTCTGTTTCAATAAACTTGTGCTTCAGGGTTAAATCACACTGCATTTCAATCTCTTCCATTCGCAAATGGGTTGGCACTTATTCCGCGTCAGCTGGATAAAGGGGAAGGCTGTCCTCAACACCTTTCACATCTTCAAATCTTCTATCATAATAATGTTTCAAACATTCAGTAAATTTCGTTTTTCAAGAAAACATGAATGTTAATCTCCAAGTGACCTTTGCACTCAAGACAGGTTGGAAAGTCTGTGAGATCTTCTTTCTCCAGGTGTGCCAAAGCAGCAGATTATATTTAAATGCCTTCACTTGGTGAACACACAAACAACAGTTGTTTCATTCAAATGGAACAAGTGTTTAGTAATGCCAACCAAGAATTTGTAGATTAAAAATTTGTAGTTTTGCCAAATTCTTTCTTGTAGTCTACAACTTTGTTAAGTTTTTTCTGCCTGTTGGTGGGCCGCATTGCACTGATTGGAACACCGATCCCGCAGGCCGCACATTAACGTCTTGTGGACCGCATGTTTCACATGCCTGCCCTTGATTAGTTGTTCGCTTTGAATAGAACTGGGTTGTTACGCTAACTTCCAACGGAACTTTTTTCCTCTCAAAGCCAGAAAAATCCCAAGTATCTACGTTGTACATACCCTTCATGTTTACACAAACAGGTTATCTTGATGATAGGAGTTCGTGAACGTTTGGGGAAATGCTGTATATATTTTCTTGTTTTGGTCATTAACTGAAACAATAAGTTCGTGTGTGGAAATTTGATGGAATTCGTACTTTTTCGGCTTGTAATCTTTGGATTTGGTCGAAATCAACTTTGGTAGACTGAAGAGTAACTCCAAAGGCAACCGTCAAGAATAAATGTAGCAGGACTCCTGTCATGTTGTTGGAGCTTCATCCAGCTCCTCTGCTCGTCTTTTAAACTCAGCTGTACAGTTAAGATATGACTAGGCGAAATGACCTAATGGTACACCACACTGTGGAGTTGGTAGCACAATGAAACTTATGAATCATGGTGATAATGAACCCATTTCGGGGTGCACTGAGTTGTTATGTTACCTTCCCATGACAAGAGGCAGGTTCCTCTGCCCGTTAGCGCAGTCCACCTGTCTGTTCTTGGACCGTGAAGGGGCTTCCTGTTCTAATTCACCGCCTTCCCCTTCGGCGAACTCTCTTTTGTTTCCGTTCCTCCTCTTTCATTCTCTTCATCCCGAAATGAAAAAAACAAAAAAAACTTTTCCAATCTCGTTTTATCATCTCCATTCCATCTCCTATTCTTCCGTTCAGGAGGCCAATAAACTGCCTACGATTGTTGGCAGAGGGGGGGACGGGAGATTTTTCCCAAGCGAAAACTCTCCGTCAGTTGGAAGCTCGAAAATCGCGGCGTTACAATCTCCGTCCATGGGAAAACCTATTGTTTGTATTATTGAAGTACAGACGGAATAAACAATCTCGGTTTGTCTGATGTGCGAATAGTGTGCAAAATCTTGGAAAAAGGCTTTCATGAATAGAAAATCCATCCGAGATTTCCCGACACCAACTTTAACAACCAATGTGGTCTTATTAGGAAGTCGCTCTGGAGCAAGGCTTCGTCAATAGAGAGATACCTTGTAGAATTGTTGGACAACCCACACATGAGAAAAAATAACTGCATACAAATCCGTTTCAGACCATTGTAAGACCGAATCCGTGAAAAAACTATAGGTACAAAGCAGAATTAAGACATGAAAAAAAGAGTCCAAAAAGTAAATTTTGTCAACATTTTAAAATGACCTATTTTTACAAAATGGACCTACCAAATGGCCTCGTAGAAGTCCTGACCTGAGGAAATTTAAAAACCAAGTTGAATGAGGTCAGGATTGAGTCGAGAGCCCACCCGATTCAAACGATTCTCGTGAGTGCAGACGACATTCGCAGAAATCATAGACAGCTCCGAGATGCCGTCGACGGAATGTTCCGACGAGCAGGCCTCTGTGTGCCTACGCCAGAATGGAGGACATTTCGAACAACTTAGTTTGTAATAAAGTACTTGAAGACTGAAAATTTCAATTCTTTTGGATTCCAAACCCCCGTCCTAAAATGAAAGAAAAATCACCAAATACCTTCCTATTGGTCAGGGTTATTTGGCAGTGGGGGGATTCCGAAAAACTCAGGAGTTAGACACAAAAAACACGCATTTTGGCACTCAAACCTCATTTGCATTGTGAAATCCAATTACTACAATCAATTTGATTAGTACATTAGAAAGCTAACATTTTGGCGCAGTTTTTAGGCGGTCTGTACTGTCCAGCTACAAAAACTAATAGGATTACAAAGCGTTTAAAAAATAGTTAATTTTGAAATTTCCACAAAATTTACTTTTTGGGCTATTTTTGTGCCTTAACTCTGCTTTGAAAAGAAAATTTAGGCATTAAAAGGCAGACAATTTAACGCTCTTTCTTACGGTATCCTCAAATTTGATTTTTTTGTGAAAATTGAAGAAGTTATGGCAATTTTAGTGAAGCAGGGACGAAAACACGAGAAAAATCTTGAACGAGGAAAAACTCGGAAACGGAGCTTCTAAAGAAGAAACTCTAGGAGCCATTTTTAGTCGTTTATAGGTAGTAGAACACGTAATGGAGAGGCCGGCACGACTCGCGTTATATGGCAAAATTTCCTAGGTTTGTTGAACAACTGGAATTAAATTGGTATCGAACAAAATATGAAAACCGGTTGAGATTCAGACCCTTAGTAGCGTCGATTAAATTTGTCGAGAAAAAAAAACCACGTATATTGTTTGTCTCCCACACCCCTAGATTAATTCTAATATGCGTCCCTTTTATTAATAAAGCCTAGCTTCAGAGCGTTCCTCCTAAACAACCGGACATAAGGAATGAACTATTCTTAAAGATGGGACTTGACGTAGGCACAGATCTCTTCAACAATTGTGGGAGACATTAGAAGTTTCTCGTTCTCGGGTTGGTACATCCGGTGATGTTCCAACTTTATGTCAACCATCTGGCGACTATTACAGCATTATGTCCCTTTGATGATTTCATCATATTGTTGTTTGGGAAAGTTGCCTATTATAATTCCCTATTGTGAGCCGAGAGGCGACTTGAAACAGTGACGACCCTGACACGGCGGGACTCTCGATTAGTTTTGTCACATTATTTGTCGTCTTGGTCGTTTTCTGTGTTTCGTTCTGCGACTTGGTTGGTTTCCCTCTGAAAATCGGATATTCTTTTTTTATCCGTCTAGCTGCGCAATCTGTTACATCTTCTTCAAGCTTTGCATAATCCCTTTTACTTACCTACAGTTTTCGGCAGTTGTAACCTCTTGGCCGCACCGAGTTTTGAGTTATTTCACGACTTCCTAACTTCGTTATTCCAAAGCCTACGAATTCTTCAATTCCTTTCTCAGCACACATAACAAGTGATCAATCCCTTAATAGCAGGATTACATTATTATGGAACACTCGTTTCCTTCAACCAATACTGTTAACCAATCCTGTTAACTTAAAATTGGGTTGCAGTGTAGTCTCTAAAAGTGTATTAGTGTTCAATGCTACTCTAAAATCCCCACATACTCCTATATCTCCTTTTGGTCTCTCAACATTTACAGTAGGAGTCTCAACTGTATAAGTATCTCAGATGGACCAACTTCTTCTAATAAACCTTCTTGGACCAGCCTTCTTAATTCTTGATGTAAATTCTTTTAGCTGGGAAAGTTCTTGGGTTTTCCTTGAAATGGATTTTTGTCTGAAATCCTATAAATTTTCCTGATCTTTTTTCACAAATTTCCCCAATATAAATATATTCTTGTCACTATTGTCTTTATCATAACTTTTTTTGCCTCTTTCCTTCACAGACTTGATTGTTACATCGTTGGGCTGTCTCATATTGGATGCTATCATCCAAGGTAGTCCAAATAAAGGAACTTCTTCTCCGCCAACAACAGCAACGTCCACTTTCTTAATTCTATTCCCCATATTTACTATACATTCTCCCAAAATATCCAGAGTACCATTTCCGCATGCTAAAAACTTCGACTGGAATCTAATCAACCTTGGGGAGCCCATCCTCCACATTGACTTATTTACTATCGAAGCTCTCTCACCTGGATCAAACTCCATGACTATCTCTTTTCCGTTAATTCTGACAGTTATTTTAGATTGAGGAATTATATTTCTTCTTTCTATCTTATGTATAATTACGTGGTCAATCTGACTTTCTAAGTTATCGCTTTTTCTATCCCTATCTTTATAGTTTACCTTATCTAGATGTCTAACACGTCTTATTCCGCATCTTTCTACAAAATGTCCAATACCTTCACATTTGTAACATTTCGATTGTGATGCTGAACGTCTTGTTTCCTTCACACGTGACAATCCACATTTGAAACAATGATTGTTCTCACTTGTATTAAGACATTTTCTTGAATCTTTCTCAGTCGCCTTGTTAACTTTACTTATTGCCATACCATCTGTCAATTTGTCCGACAGTCTTTCCGCGCTCTACTCATTGCCTCACCTAAGTCAGATAGCTGTTGCAAATTTGAGTTCAGGTTCATCCAGATTTCCCCCTTAGGCCAACTTTGTCTCATTTCAACTCAAAATTCTGGAAAACGAAGACCGCCTATTCCTAACTTTCTCCTCGAAGCTTCCCCCGTTGTTACAAAACGTTTCTAATTCTCCCAATTGAGTCACGAAACACGCAAACGTTTCCTCTTGTTCTCTAAAACTCTGTTACTTACTTACTTAGTTGTTAAACTTAGCCAGCAATAAATCCCTGCGAGCTACGGTGGCTTGTGGGGTCATTTCTCCCAATCGTATCTCCTTGCACAGCAATATGAATTGGGATTCATTGTCATCCCAACTGCCTCCTTGAAAGGTGGTTGAGAGAACCGTGCAACCTTCTGCTTTTAATTCGATGTCATATTGGTCACCTTCGATGTCATTACTTCTGTGACTCTTTCCTGTCGTATTTTGGATTAGTTCTCTAGCCATTCCGTCTTTTGTGATGAATTATACAACTGAACCGTTGAATTCTATCATAAAACGGTGGATTTTCAACTGGAGGAAAAGTTTCCGAAACGCAATCTAGCTGGGGTAATTTTTGGCATCTAACTGGGGGAAGGTTTTGGGGGACCCGCGATTGAACTGGGGGAATGACGAAATCTGGAAAATTGGTAATATTGAAGAGGTTAATTCTTTATTAAACACATAAAATGGTACTGTCATCACAACCTCGGAGTCAAATCACGAACATCGTCAACATCGGTCAAATTACGAACGACCTAGATACTTATTCTTCGATTTGGGGGTTCCAGACCTCCACTTTGTACCGGGTAGCTACATCCCACAAGTATTTTTTGACGTCACCATGCTCCTGGTATCCGTTCCAGCAGTCCAGCAAAACATTATAATTTTCACGAACCGCTCTTCTCGGCAAGATTGAGGATTCCTGGCGGGGAATCAGCCAATTAGTGCATACAGTATTGTAGTATTACTTATTGACTCCACGGACACATCCATATTATTGCACAATAAAAAGCTGACTGACTAGATGTGGCCGACCGAACCACGCAATAAGATTCCCAATCGATAACGTTCCCAGTTCAATCGCAAGACCTGCTTTCGATTGCCTTCCATAACAGCACCGGCTCCCCGATTCCCCCAGATCGATTACCATCCATAAAACTAACTTTTATTTTTAAAAATCTCTATTAATAAGAACAATGTTACAGGTGATTAATGATGACTATTCATGAATCCTATGTTTTTGTACTCCCATTGTTTTG
This sequence comes from Creontiades dilutus, assembly GCA_031894815.1. Classification (NCBI taxonomy): domain Eukaryota; kingdom Metazoa; phylum Arthropoda; class Insecta; order Hemiptera; family Miridae; genus Creontiades; species Creontiades dilutus. The sequence continues at coordinate 2,533,671 of JAVIWC010002084.1, forward strand.
TATGACAATTACAAAAACCATGAATCGTAGCGACTGTGATGATACGATTGTGATGGCAGATTTCTCTTTCTTTAGTTGAACGTTTAAGTTGTCCTTAATTAAGAACTTGCTCACCGGAGGATGGTCATTAGGGAATTCCGAGCTGACGAAGAAGGAAGAGGAGCCTAGTCTAGTCCAGGCTAAATGTCGATTGTGAAGTTATAGATAATTTTGCAAAAACCAGCATCAAAATCAGTCAGAACGTTTACCTTAGACAGACAGACATACTATCCTCTTTTATACAGAAGGATGTGAACAATTTAATTATTCTATGATATTGTGAAAAAATTCAAAATTCCTACGGAAAATCTCCTTAAAAAGGTGAGTAACTACTAAAATGTTTTCATCCCTTCGACAGCTTCATTTTCTACCGAGTCTTGGTGAAATTAAAAAGCTATCAACGTTTAGAACTTTTTGTGTTCCATCTCTGTTTGCCAGCGTGCAGGTTATTTGTAACCGGTAGCAATTCAGAACTACTTAGTGTTTTTTTCGTAGGATTAAGTGGCAGAGCTGACATGCCCGAGTTCTTGTAGGCCTCACCGAGCAAAAAACCACTCGTGAAACATTTTCGTTCGACGACGTCTCAATTAGTTTCCAGTTTTGTCCTTGGGTAAAGATTCCAATCCGAGGTGTTTCAAGTAGGTTTGATCCTCTCAATGAATTAATTATAATCAATCACTCGAAAGGAAATGGGCGTTCCCTCCATTTGAATAGGCGCTCACCCACTCCCGGAGCTTGGATTGTCTCTGTCTGTGGTAAACAAAGGCAATCGTGAGGCGCCCATTACTTAAAGAACTCGTGTGGACGACGACGAGAGACAGGATTTCGATGTAACTCAACAGTATCAACAAATGTGTAGATAGCGGTAAAATACCTGGATTAATTAACTAAAATTAAGTTACATTTCTTTGTTAACTGCAGGATAGAACGTATGACAACCCGACAAAAACAGGCTCTTACTACGGTGGAAATCGATGAAAACTGTTTGTTTGGTTATAATGATAATAATAACAATTATTATAATATATAGGATGTCGTAAATTAAGATCTTCTCCCCCTTAAAATCTATAGAAATGCATGTAAAAAAGGTGCCAACGTCCCTCTTATGATTTTTTGTGTACTATTCATCTTTAACATCGTGCATATCGTACGTAATTGCGCGAAACGTACAAGAACTTCTTTTTTTTTCAATTGGAAACCCTCAATTTGTATTGCAGAGTCGGATTCTATGTCGAATTTCATGAAAATTTGACCTTCTAAAACGATTTTAGTGTATTATTTTCAATAATGAACCCTTGTAATCGAGCCAGGAAAAACATTTTTAACCACCCCTCCCCTCAAAAATTGTTGGTTTACATTTCAAGATACGAGGATATTAAAAACCGAATAAACAAAATCCATCCGTTTGAAGCTTTTCTCCGAAACTAAGTTTACCAAATTTTTCGAAATTTGTCTCAAAAATCCAACATTGATACAGGATGTAGGCCTACCAATAAACTCGGCATCTTGATCAATAAACCTTAAGGGATTATAATTGAGGAATAAACTATAAAATATTGAAATGTCGATGTGAAAGGGCAGTTTTTTGTTGGATTGAAACAGAAATTGGTTCCCTGTACCAGCTCAGAGTAGACGGTCGAGCTGGAAAGCTGGTTCGTAGATCCCATTCAACGGGAGGTCTGAGTTAGGCCGCGTGGCTAGTGGCCGCCCATGTATTTTCATCTTCACTTCTATCTACAATGACAAGGTGGAAGGGGGAGGTGCCGAGTTAAATAATATACCAAAATCTCAAATATACATAGATCACTGATTAACATAGAACGGCTATTTAATACAGAAATAATAAACCTCTTTTTAATAATTTGTAGTGGGTTTTGATCGTACAAAATCGAAAATTACAGTACGCCTCAGGTGTGGTAACATGAGTAATCACTATTTTCCCTCGCTGATTCACGTGCCGTCATTGGTTTTCAATTTAAAGAGGTGCTGGCGAGGTTATCGAAGGAAAACCTCCATTTTTATTTGAAAATCGTCATTGGAAACTTTCAAAAAGATATTTTTAATTTCAAATTCGCATTGAAAAGTAAATAAACATCCAATTAATGAACGTCTTACTCAATTTCTCGGTAAGTATGGGTACTCAGAAACTTGTGCAAATACGTGGCAAGTTTGCGCAAGTTGCTAAAAATTAATTTACTCGTAGTAAAAGTGAGTACAAGCGAAATTAACAAATGATTATTAGGTATTTTTTTAACCTCAAGGTGATGTTAATTTTTTAGTTTGAGCAGTACAAACCAGAATTTCCTGATAGTGCAACAACTAGACTTAACATCAACAAATGCCTCTTTGAATGGGCATGATGTACCTTTTCTCTAAATTAGAGCAATTGCTGCAAGTGTCAATTCATTAACTTTTCGAACATTCCTTTTTTTACAACTTGCTCGAATTTGGTACATGTAGTTACTCCACATAAAGGTTGAATGTTGCAATTTAACCCACTAAATTCTAGAGAGAAGAGCTTTGTTCAGTTGCCTGGCAACCTTTGGATCTATGAAGTCATCCTGTTCAAGAAAACAGTAAACTCTGAGTGGTGTGGATACTCTATTACAACACTCGACTTGGGATGTAAACGAGTGCCTCAAATATTCAACATTTTTGTCATACTTCATGATATTGAAGCATAATATGCTTCTCTTCTGCACAGTGGCGTAACGTTTTTCAGCGGGGCCCTCCCGCAAAATATTTTCGGGGCCCCTCCCCATAACGTTTTATTTTATTTTATTTTTTTTTTTCGAAGCGTGCACTTTTTTTTTCAACGGTCATCGTACAATACTCTACGATAACCTAACTAAACAACGCTGCAATTATTCAATTGGCTTGCGTTCATGATTTTAAGTTCTACTAAGCTTTGGAGTGTGCGTGTTTCACAAGTGATAGAGTGATTATTGAATTTCAGGAGGCACACAAATATGATCAACTGAACAATCCAAATAGGTATTTCGGTCGAGAACAGATTTACGTGCTCTATGCGTATCTCCTGAAATTCAATAATCTCTCTATCACCTGTGAAACACGCACGCTCCAAAGCTTAGTAGAAATTCAAATCATGAATGCAAGCCAATTGAATAATAAACCCCAGTGGAAGAATTTGCGGCGTTTTTTTTTTTTTTTTTTTTTTTTTTTTTTTTTTTTTTTTTTAAATGGTTGTCAGAATGCTTCAACCCGTCTATCGGCTACAAAGCCTTTTAGGAGTGCACTCCAGTATCCACATTACTACATCACTAGGTTACTGATATCAGCACAAAAACAATAATAAACCAAAAAACGTCTGCCAAGTGGGTGTGGCGCATAGCTTCCTCGTATCCATAACATGACTGTATAGATCATTGAAAATTATTATTGACTGAAGAACTTCGTTCAATTAGGCGAAGTAAATATTGAATTAGGGTAAATTTATTGTTATGCAGGAGCATAACTTGGGAAAATAAAGGTAGGCATGTTCAACTGTTGAACAAACTATAAAATATACCTAATAGTAAAAATTGACATTGACGCTGAATGGATAGATGACTGAAGTGATTAATAATTATTATGACATTTCCAAAAATAAAAACGTCTGCCAAAATTTCATCGAAATCGGTCAAGAACTCCTGGAGTTATGCTTCTGGCAAGGATTTCACGTTTGCGCTTGCGCAGAGGCTACTATTGATCCGGTTGTCATGAAACCTATAGGGGACCATCTACACCCCAACCCGCACAATCCCTGAAAATTTCATCAAAATCGGACTATAACTTCGTGTAGTTTTGCACGTAACAAGGATTTGCTGACAGACAGACAGACACGGAACCAAAATTGTTCAGAAAGGTCTAAAACGCAAAATGCGAGTTTAATTTTTGATTTTGGAGACAAAAAAATTTTCACATTCCGAAAGTGAAAACAATGCTTCCGCTACCTTGGTAGACTCGGAAGCAATAACGCGAATGTTGGCACCATAAATCGAGCCATAGATCGGGAATGGTTTGACCTACGGACCTGGGGAAGGGCTCATTCGATTCCTCGTGGAGTGTTCTTCAAAAAGAGTACAAATTTAGGCCGCCTTGACTTTTTTTGAGGTTTTTAGGGATTTTACAAAACTTTGACAACCCTTAAAGAGCGCTTTAAATTAAGTGAGAGAGCTGGCTCAAGAATTGGGGCGTCGTCGGACCAACATGGATTTTTCCTGAAAATTTCAGCTTTTTTGCTTCAGCCGTTTGGGAGAATTCGTGCGTACGGCGGACGGACGGAAAATTTTTTATTGCAGATTCGGATTCTACACCCTTTGAAACGTAAACCATGAAATTTTCAGGGGGGTTAGAATTTTTTTTTTCCAGAGCGATTACAATGGTTTATTATTGAATAATAAACCAATATTACACTAACTTCACATTGGTAGGCCCTTCACGTAGGTCCTTTTTTCCTAATACTTGATACTTTCATAATACAGAACTCTTAATGAAGTATGAACACTAAAGTGTTTGGTGAGACGTACATCCACATAGCGTAGGTATTTAACGTTAGCTATATCCGCCTTCAACTAACTGGCAAGTACCAATATGATTCTTGGACTGAAGAAAAATCGTACCACGCCGCACGATCGTTCTGCCGCAACAAAGCGCGATGCCGCGTTGTTACGTCTGACAATTCTGTATCGTATTGTTTGATCGCACCAACAGATCTCGATGGGCGCCCGCTCGCTCCCGTCGATCGCGTTCGTTTTTCACTTAAGACACGGCGTCGAGGTTTCCATGACGCGCCTGCGGCCGGCGTCTGCCTTCATGTACCGACTCAGGCGCCAGGCGCGCCGCGCTGAAGGAGAGTTATCTCTCAAGAGGCGCGGCGCTGCAGGCGGCGTAACTAGGTTCCAGCTTCAGTGGGGGGACTACTTACTGAGTCAGTACTACTGACTCCCGCACAGTGAAGGGGCGTCTGGGAGGGCAGAACGTACTGACTCCCAGCCAGGGACGTAACCAGCCCGTATTTCACACAGAGCAAGAAATAAAATTGGCGGCCCCCCATAGACCCGATATCTCATGACTCATACCATCTTAATATACCAATGAACCAAAATATTATTATTATTATTATTATTGTTTATTTCCAAGTTAAAGCATGGCAAGTTCAAAACATACTAAGTACCTGCCAAAATAATAAGTATCAAAACATATATCTAATAAATATGAGGATGGAAATTAATCTCCAATATGGGCTAACAGCCCGTGTTAGAAGATGAGTCCTAAAATATAAATATAATATAAATATAATTAATTTGATTTATTCACAATGCATAAACTCTTCTACTAAAAGGAGGAAGGTTTGGTAAGTAAGTGCTCAATGAAAAATACCATATAATTTTTATTAAATTTAACAAACTAATAGATGATAAATACATTTTTGTACGAAATGGAAGCCCTAAACAAACTTTAAAATGAAAATTGTCGGGCTTTTTTGCTGCAAATGTTTTAATGATACCATCAAAAGATAGTGCAGAAGCCATTTTTTGCTCTATTGATATGATTGCCAAGTTGCTTAGTTCTTGTCCTGTCAAGTTCCCGATGTAGTTTTTTATTATCCTCAGTTTTCTAAAACTTCTTTCATTCGATGCTACACACACGGGTATTGTAAGAAAAATTCTCAAAGCTGTGGTTATATTGGGATAGACGTCTTGGAGGCCGTTTTGGCAAATATAAACCAAAAGTTCGAATGGAGTAGACTCGCCTCGTCAACTGCCCTGCATACGGCCGCTCAAGGCTAGTTCTCGCCTCGCGATGTATACGTTTTCTACCTATATCCTTTGTCCTTTCTTGTAGGCCTATTGCATTCCTTATTTATATTATTTTTCCTTTTAGTAAATATAATTGTCAATGATCGAAACTGAAGGTATTATATGAAGCTATTATGTTCAGTTTTATTCGTTTAAAATAATGTTATTACTTTGTTATTATTGTTTAATTCAATGGGATTAGCATAATGCAATGAAAGAATAAGAATAATAGCTTCACATTAATCAATCACGTTTCTATAATTGTGACTTTTATTTAGCATCCTGTTCCCTGCAGTAAACTGGGTCCCGTTACTTACAAGTAATACACCTATTCAGAATTCCGACCCTTCAGGTAAACTACCATCACTAAATCTAGTGGGTTATTGTGATCACGATAGGAAGAGTCAGTAGGGGCTTACATCTTATACGGGGTATCCCAGGAGTTATGCACAATCCGGCTTCTACGTATTCTACAACTCATTACCGAACAAAAATGCCTCCTAGCCATTTTTTGCCAGAGTCCTCGTTTCCGAATTATTCGCGATTTAAGATTTTTTTTCGTGTTTCCAGTCTTATGTCATTAAAACTGTCATAACTCCCTCAATGTCGGAGATAGCTCAAATTTGATGACACCGTTGGAAAGACCGTTGAATTGTCTATCTATTTAATTTCAGAAAACATTTTTTAGTTACATTAAAGATGTGCAATTGCCCCGCGAAATGGTAGTTTGTCAAAATCTTGAAATCGCCTGTTTTTCATCTCGCCTAGCAACCCCTAGGCGCTTGACGCAGAACCGTGCAGACCTGATAAAACGTGCGCCAAAATGTTAGCTTTCCAACGATGTAGTTCTTCTGGTTATTAAAAGTTGTTTCAGTTAGGGAAATGGTGTTTAACTGCACAAAAACGAGTTTTTTTCCGTTAAAATTGCGATTGAGTTGTTTTCGACCTTACGTCACTAAAACGGCCGTAACTCCGGCGTTTTCGGAGTATTTGCAAATCTAAGGATACCGTTGGTTTCAACGGCATTACTTGAGAAATTTATGTTTGAGAACGGGCATCCATGGAATGAATTGATGTTTAATCCATTCTGTGATGGTAAACTCTACCGAAATGACATTCTTCTCCCAGAAATAGAAAAAAAGTTTTAGTTATGCAGGTTGTTTTTTTTTTTTAAATCCCAAATGTGCTTGAAAACACACGTTCTTTCCAGTGGCGTAACTTTTCTCAGCGGGGACCCCTCGCAAAATATTTTCGGGGCCCCTCGCCATAATGTTTTTTTTTTTTTTTTTTTTTTTGGAGAAGCGTGCACTTTTTCAACGGTCATCGTACAATACGCTACGATAACCTAACTAAAAATACATAATATAATATAATAATTTAACCTACCTTTACGTCGTAAAGTTTACGAACTCGAGACTTCTAGTATTTTCAACGTAACTCGTTTTACAAGAGGAAAAATTACGCAAAAACCGACAATTTTATTTTCTGACTTGTGATACCCATTTCTCATTTTAATTTCAAAATTTTTGAGAGCTGAAGAATTTTTTATTTTTTTGGCGAATTTTGCCAATCTACCTTGTTTTATCATCAACTGCTCTATTTTGAACGGATTGAAATGTTTCCAATCCGATTTCGCCATCGTGTTCAGCGTGAAAAAACCTTTATAAAAAAGAGTCACCTGCTTGGGGGTTTTCGGCTAACTTTCCCACGTTTGAAATGCCCCAAATCTCCCCTTAGAATGAAGCGATTGTGGTTATCTTCAAACATAGCCTTTTGAAAGCCTAGGTAGATTGTTGTGCAAATTTGAGTTTTAATCTCAATTTTATCGCGAGTTATCGTCTGGAATGTGTTTTTGGTGTCCGACAGTGGACTTGGAATGCTTTAAAACGGATCTTGATGCAAAAATTTTAGTCCGAGAACAATAAGTAGTTTCTTTTTCTTCGAAAATTCGCTAATACTACAGCAGTTGAATATTTCTCTTTTTCCACGTTGGGTAGCAAGCAGACAAGATGGAATTGTTTCTGTGAACCAAAGAGAAAACCAAACCGATGTTATCGGAGCCAACACATCGATATTATCAAACCGATGTTATCTGGACCTGGTTATAAATAAAACCAAAAGATGATTGAACACACCGTTGATGTTTATGAACTTGATGTTACATAATGGAATTTTTCTGTGTGTCGTTAGTTCCACTTTATTCTTTAAAATAAAATAAAATGAATTTTGCTAGAGCGGGCCCGTTCTCGGGCCCCCTTGTATCCCGGGCCCCCCCGCATCGCGGGGTTTGCGGGGGTGTACGTTACGCCCCTGTTTTAATAACATAACTCTAGGACTGGTAAAGATAGATGTAGCTTCAGCGTTAGCTAATCTTAAGTAAAAAACACCTGCCTTTTGCAATCACAGGCCAGGAATTCTAATGTCTGCGACTAGTCGTGGAGTGCAGTCTTCATTTTTTTTGTTCTTCACATTTTCTTGAGGCACTGGTTCAATTACCACACCGGACCATGCAATGTTAGCCATTTTCGCACATTCATCTCTGCGATGATCAAGTCCATGTTTGTTAATATTCCCCGTTTCTTGTGATTCAGCAAGTGGTTCAATTGACCGTTACCGCCATTCTCATCGTAGGAACGCGAGGGTTTTTCTGGTTCGTTCATATCTCCATAACTGAAGGAAGGAGGATAAGTCATTTTGGTCCGATATGGTAGGTTGCACTGTCAGTCACTGGAGCTGTTTCCATCCACAACTCTCTTCTGTATGAATGATACTCTCTCAATTATGTCATTGCTTTTTGTGACTTCTGCACCTCTTCGCATGCTAATTTTAAATGAATTTCACATACTCTGTCAATGTCAAGGGACCATTTTAGGTTCTAATCAGCCCATTTATAATCAAATCACTCGAGAAGAAGTACTGGAAACCCATTTCAATGAAGAACCCCCCACCGAACTATTCGCAGAATCACGCGAGCGACCTGTGAGAACAACCAAATTTTAGTTCCTCGACCTTCCACCGATTTTTTCTCAGGCAATCTCCGTAGCTGCCACTTAAAAACTATACGCCTCACTTCCGAATACGATTAAGTTAGTTCCATTATCGAATACCTCCAAGAAGAGAATTTATGCTTACCTCTTTCGGACGCATCTGGCCGGAACACAGGCTTCTTGAAAACCCATGACGTAATTTTGTATTGGCTCTTAACGAATAACATGAAATTCCTTATTTATGGGTAAGATAATATTAGTATTAATATAATAGAGTTGAATTGTATCAGAGCCGACCGTCCAAAATTAAGAGATCGATGCTGCAAAAGTGTCCCCTTGAGTTTTCTGTTAAGAGGCTTCGTCCCCGATTTATTTCACTTTTCAGGTGTTTTTCATGTTATACCTTATGTCACTAAAATGGTCATGATTCCCTTCATTTTATAAGTAAATTAAAATTTGATTACACCCCTGGAATAAGCGTTACACTTCCTATCTCGCTGCTGCCAAAACAAGCATTTTTGATCGACATCGGCCCCTTATCGGCTACCCCGCTGTGCAAATCTTTTAATTTCTATAAATCCGCAATTTGATTTTTTTCATAGTCCCCTATCGACTCTAAAATCCTTAATTTCTTCTTCCTCCTTTAAATTCAGTTAATTGAAATTATTTTTCCAGTTTAAACCCCCCTGCTGCATGTTTTTGTAACCCTCCCCCCGTATATTGTATTTTCTTGATTTCTGTTATTTCTCGTTCGCATGACTGTATTGTTGATTGTAAATTGGGCTTGCCCGTGTACAAATAAATAATTAAATAATGAATTTGGATAAAAATGGTAGATGTTATGATTGTTTCAAGTATTTACCCTTAGGGCTTGTGCAGGGACTGCCAATCCTCCGGCAACGATTCAATTCGAGTATCCAAAGACCAAGTAACTCTTAAAATTACATCGAAATCGGTTGAAAACTGGAGTTCAAATTTTTGGTGTTGATTTTTACAAAGACTTTATCCATAAGCACTAGCTCATAAATCACCGTTGATCGGGAAGCGGTGAACTTCACGCGGGACCTTCTAGAGACTATTGGAATAATAAACCCCAGTGAAAGAATTTGCAGCGTTTTTTATGGTTATCAGAATGCTTCAACCCGTGTATCGGCTACAAAGCCTTTTAGGAGTTCACTTCAGTATCCACATTACTGCATCACTACGTCACTAGGTTACTGATATCAACACAAAAACAATAATAAACCGGGAAGCGGTGAACTTCACGTGGGACCTTCTAGAGACCATCGCGCACGATTTCTGGACGTCTTAGTCTTACCAACTTATCACAATCAACATTTTTCAGAATGGTTTTACGAGTTGACATTTTGATTGGTACTTATTTACATGGATACCACACGTTCAAAACCGCCTTGCGCCATCAAGTTTATGAACAATTCAAGTTATGATTTTGAAAAACAAAATTGTCGTTCCCCTCACATATATTTTAACCAAACTGTCATCAATAATTTGCTTTACCTTCCCCTTCTGGATCAAAAGAGTTATTTGACTCCCGGAGTTTCTCAAGCGATGTAACATAAGTTTATGCAAATAGCATCCGACACCGTAATACAAGTACAGGAATTGAGAGTATTAATGAACTCAAATAAATAAGTGCAAGTACCTATATATTTCTTTTTTGAAAGTGATAAAACCAGACGAGAGAAGAACCAAGTGGGTGATCTATACTCAGATTAGCGTAACTACTCCGATTTTGCGTCGCTTTTAAATGAACTTGACTTTCTGCCCGAGTTTACAATTCGTAATTGAAGTTCATTTAAAATTCACGAAGGATAACATCTCTTGCTCCATTACAAGAAGACCTGATGCGTCACTTGACATAACTTTCGCCTTCACTCGGGCAATGACATGAATCTGCATAATCGACGCAAAAACTCCCGAGTTTCAATCACCGAGAACCGGGAGCGCAGCTTTCATAAGAAAGCCGGCGCCAATAAGCACGCTGAGAGCTTTTCGATTTGTGTTTGGACGGAAAAACTTGTTCCTTCGAAAGAAGAAATTTTTTCGATATTACGAATTATTATGAGACGGTGGAACATGTTACACGACCTGAAGCGAGGAGCAGTTCAGCGAACACGGGAAGAATCCACTTGGGAATCCACTTTCGTTTTTCATACAAACCGGCGTCCCAGGCCGCCCACGGGCGTCTCGCTGCCTTCGAAACGCCTTGGATTTATTCGAATATTCAAATCGGGATAAATCGTTCATTTAAATGGGTATATCGTTGAAACAATGGTTATAAATTCGAGGTCTCGAGATACATTCTCGAAGCAATGGCCATTAGCATGTGCGAACAAAAGGTTTGGGAGTCAAATTGTGCGGTAGATGATATAGATGCTAACCGAGGGTACTGAAACTTGAATAATTCACACCCACTTTTTGGTGTATAGTTCCACAATATAGAAAACCAACAGCCTCACAAGGTATAATTGCGGATTGGGTGAGCTTTTGTGCCGCTCTAGTCATCTAGGTTTTCTAAACCGTTTATTAGATCAGCACAAACATATTGGTCAGTAATGCATGAATTACAGCGACGTCCCTACATCAAGTTTTTATATAATCATTTATGAACGGATCGGCTATCACCCCCGCCACCCCCATTGCCGATATTAATGCAGCTAAACTTCCAGGTTATTGCTCAAGAGTGGTTTGTTAGACCAAAATTAGGATTTAAAATAATAAAATAGTGAAGGTATTAAGAATTATCTCTATTACCCCCTGCATTTGCTTCCTTCCATAATTAAATTTGAAATATCTGAAATATGTTTCGAAACAAAACCAAAGTTCTTCATCAAACTAAAAAAGGAACAAAAAAATCGGCAGTATAAGCTGTATTAGCAGCGCTCGGATGGCTTGTCTATTAGCCTGCTATATCCGAAATCAGATGGAAGTAGTGAATGATTCATGATGATGATGATTTTAAAATAATATATCAATTTAAACCTGTACTTTGTGTTAATTGATGGTTAGAAGTAGTTAAATTAACTTAAAAGTGCACAATTCCTGTGCACCATTTATAAAATTATGCTGTCCCTCCCAATTCTCTCCGTGTAATAACAACTGTTGTTAGGTTGTGGCTCAACTACGGATAAGATAACGCGGGAGGTATTCAGATAGCACACTGCCAAAACATGCACCATGTCTTCTGGCGTGTTCATGTTGCAGAAGGCACAATTGTACTTCCTGTCCTCCCTATGTGGCACTATATAAGGCTCAGGAGCTCACCTCTTGTTTTTATTATATTGCTGATCAACTTGCTGCTTTTTGACTGGACATAGTCTGTCTTACTATGATCCAAGGAGGCGTAGAGACGATGATGTGCAGTCTCCCTGATTCGTCGCTCTATAGTATTTCGCTCTGTCCTCACTATTTCCAGCAGCAACCTTTCACCAGCAACTTTTGCGTTATGCATACCCTAGACGGAAGTAGTGAACACATAATGATTTATCTCTATTGCCCCTCCATTCGCCCACTTTCCTAGTGACTTTGAATGTTCTGGAATATGTTCAAATACTGAACCAAAATCCCAATTGAACAAACAAAGAATGGACAAAAATCTGTCGAGAATTCTCGCTAGAGCGGCGATTGAAAGGATTGTTTATTAAACCTCTACTCCCCAACTTGCACAACTTGGCTAAAATTTGTATCGAACAAAATAAGAATCAGGAAAATCGGGTGTCAATAATAACTTTACAAATTTGTCGCAGAAAATCAGTTTTATCGGCATCACCCCCTCCAAGCTTAGTCCTCTTCACCTTATTCTTCTACTCCTGAGATAGAGATTTTCAAGGTGTTTCATGAAAAATTGGGTCTTACCCTAACTCAGGAATACATCTTTGCAAATACTGGATCCCATTGATAATTGGAGTGTCAATAAACGTTCGGCTATCTACTGGTTTTCGTAAACATTCCCCATCCAAAGAAACACACGAGCCCATTATGCCTGATGTCACCCACCGAAGCTGGCATCACCTACAAGATTGGTTTAATCGTGACTCCTCACGAAGCAAAGCCACGAACCTGTTCACTAGCTGCTGGTAGACTGACAAACACACCATGTTTACATTAATTTCTCTTATTGCATATTCACTTTGGGATAAACCCATGTCTAGGGTCGACTCCAGAAACAAATTTTCAGACGATTACATGATATTACCTTTCTGAACCCTTCCGGTACGGGGAAAGTATACCGAACGGATGGCTGTACCTCATTGTCCACGAGGGCACTCAAGTGGGTAAATAACAAGGGATCAGTTCTAAAGAACTCGCCTGCTCCAAATTGCCATCTCCAGCGAGGTAAAGGCAGGTGTCAAGAGGCCAGTTCGTGACAGTCCTCGGTGTGCTGAGCTCAGCATAAAAAAGCCCCTTGGCCATCGCCCCTGAAGTTGTTTGCGTTCCGCCCGCGAGTCGGTTAACAGATTCGTTCCGAACGTGAAAAGCTGACGGTAAAAAATGACGTCCGTCAAATCGGGTTTCGAGGTTGCGGTTAGAGAAGAGGCTGCCTTCACGGTGATTTGAATGGACTTCGTCAAATAGTCCAAAACGATGGAAGCAGGGTTTTACACTAGTCTGGCAGGTTTACCCGTGGGTTGTTCATCTGGTGCACTCGGTCGACTGACCTAATGGGCTCGTGTGTTTCTCTGTATGGGGAATGTTTACGAAAATCAGTTGAGATCAATAACATTGAGCCGGATATTGTTGTTGGAAGATTTATCAAAGATTGTTTAAAGTAACACCATTCCCCTACTTTCTCCTCAATTTGAGGAATGCTTCTTTTATTCATTGCAAATTGTAGCAATATTGATTAGAAATTGTCAACTATCGAAATATTGGGAAGAAACATTTCACTTTTTGCCTATTGCCACCTGTTTTCTGTTGCTGTTTTTATTCTCGGTCGGAATTCGGTGGTAAAACCTTCTGTCAAAAAAAGTTTGGGTCTGTTGAAACCAGGTAAAACAAAATCAGCGATATATTCAGAAAGGCATGATCGATGCCACAAGGAAGAATGAGGAAAATGACTGCCTTCATACAGGGTGTCCTCCCAAAAAAGGACACTTGGAAATTGTACTGGAAATTCAGCAATGAGCAAAAAAGTTCCCTCAAACACGGGTCCGCTAATGAAGTCTTACTGGCGAAAAATAAAAAAACACCCTACATTCGTACAAGAATTACTTTTTTCTCTGCCCTTTGATTAAAAAAAGGCTTTAAGTCAACCTCTTGATACATCAAATTTGGAGGAGAATGATTGCTTGTTTTTATTTCAGTCAATCGTGCAGATATTCTTTTTTGAAAGAAGAAGTTTTTGTAAGAGTCATGTTTTCTTACTCAAACCCTGCTTTTCCCATACATAACCAAATTTATTCTTTTTAACTTGAACTTTTTGTAAACGTTTGACGCATACCCCAGATCAATCTAAAGTCTCTAATTTCATTATGAATTATCGATAAAGAAATTGCTTCATGTAATCAATGAATTTATCAAAAAAATCACACTAACAATAATGAGAAAACTATCAATCAATCAATAAAATGTTTTTATATTACCAGAAACTCGCTTTTGCGTTGACTACCACATGTATTTGAAGTTTGGAAGATGGAGGAAACGTTTTTGACCACTTGTAAGAGTTGATTTTTCCAAGCTTCGGGAGGAATTTACTGCTGAATTTGTATGCTGTAAAACGTATAAAAAAAGTTTGAGATGAAAAGAATAAACTATTTTTTATATTTATGGGGAAAATAGGTTTTGAGAGAGAAAACAGGAATATTACGAATAAGTTTTCTTTCATAAAATCAAATTTGGGCTACAAACTGAGATAGAAACAACGGTTGGCAGTATCCTGTTCCAAATTTGATGTACCTCGAGGCGTTTTTAGTCAACGAGCTATTTCATAGTAGTTCTTGAATGAATGAATGATGAAAACTCGTTTTTTGAGGTAATACTTGCTGACCCATATTTTTTGAACTTTTTAAAAAGGGTTATCCTTTTTTGGGGACATCCTACAATACAATCTACATGTACAATATATGTCTATGTACGCTATACATATGCAGGTATGTACGTGCTTACTTCTGTATATTAAGTGCACCATAAATATAATAAAATATGTATAACGCATAACAAATGTATTTTCGCGAAGAAGGGTATAATCATAAGACTTCCTTTTGATAACAATGACAACTTTATCACTTGTAATCTTGGTGTTGCAGGAGAGTCATGACGAGGATGGGGTCTGCTTCTCATATTGGAGAGATACGAAGGTTCAATAAAGGCCTCAGGTAGGTACACAATTTTCTTCTTTCCTTCCATTACGAAGTTGGCTCCAACTGATACTACCGCGTTGTTGCGGGTTAGTAGAGCACTCTCGGCTCTCCCCCATTATTATCAATTTTCAGACTCTTCCAGTCAATAGTTGTTGTTATGTTTTCTGTTGGAGAAGATCGTTGGAGCAGAAATTCTTTGTGAAGTAATGATTGTAGGACCTTATCTCCGAAATGTTGCCAGGTACGAGCCTGTTGGAACGAATCCAAATTCTCATTTCTAGTTCACTTCTAGGTCACAACGTGCGACCATGCAGAATCGTATGAAGTTTTGGCTGGTAAAACTTTAACCAAAAATGAATAAAACAACAGAAACGATTCTTGGATCTCCGCCCTCATAAATTATTTATTTAGAAAGTTAGTGCCTCTAATTTTCAGAAACTGAATTGGGGATTTTCATTTCTCTTCCAAAAATTCACTAGAATTTGTGTACAGCCTAACCAAGGAGTCTTAAACGTTATGTTTTCTCGTTAATCCTAAACAGAATTGTTTGCTCGCATCTTCTTTTTAGAATTCCGAGGCGAAAATCGGTACCGGTTTATGTCTCTCCATTCTTTGTCTATTGGTAGGTATGTCTATTTGAGTTCATCCAGATCTTTGCCACACCCCAACTCCCATAAGTTTCACCTGATTTGATAAACTTTGCGAGGACATGATTTCCGTGGAATGTCTTCTACGAAAACTGATCAATGCAGGGCAAGCCAACAGAATGTTAGTCCAATTTTCCTCACATTCAGAGAGAGGAACAACTTGATTACTAACAGTAAAATGATATGCCCAGCACTTGGGTTGCCTAGTAACATATTTAGTAATGTTAGTACTAAATTGGTACTTTTATTGTTCTAGATCATCCAAAAAGAGCATTCTCTACTCCGACTACTATGAAGAAGACCCCAAAAAGGAGCCAAGCAATCTAGCCAATCAACGTTCCACCTCGCTCGTGAGTAATTCTAATTAATATTTCTATATTTTTATGATCAGAACAAATACATTCGTGAACTGTTCTTAAATACAATTATGACGTGATTCCTAAAACGACGTGCATATAAACGGAAAGAAAACTAAGACACGAGAGAAACTAGAATCGTGGGCTACAGATTTTTAAATTCTAAAGCATGGCTTCTTTGATCGGGTGTGTGTGGCAGATGAACTCCCTCGAACTGTTGATGTTTCGAAGTTCCAGCTAGAAAAATGTATTCATGTAAATTCCGACTTTGGACTAAATCGTGTGACAATTTTTATAGTTACATATCTATCACTAAGGTTTACTCATGTCATTCAACGATACGTAGTAGATGCAAAAGCTTTCCAAATTTATTTAACGGAAATTTCATGTTTCAAGCGGTTACATGTAGCTCATTAGTTGTCTACTCCCGTGACAATTAGACCTATAGAGCCTTGAGATATTTTTCCAGGTCTTTATCCGCCCATTCTCACGAAACCCAGTGAAAATTACGGAAGTTATAGGTACTGCTGCAACAATTTTGTGTATGTACAGAGCAAAGGGATCCGAATGGGATAAAACTCGAAGAAAATTATCTTGGACCACTCTTACAAAACTCGTGAGAATTCCTGAGGAGCTGCAGGTGATGCTAGCATTTGTTATTAGCATATTTCAGTGACCAACAGTGATTGGATAGCGATGGTAATCAAGGGACGTCCGAATACTGCTAATACTAATAATTTATGCTAATTTTGAAGAAATTGAATTGTATTTGTAGTAATTCTTCACATTTCAAGAATATAAAATTTGGATGTACACACTGAATACCTTTTAACCAACGAGGTGTGATTTTATGTTGATGAAGTTATGGGTTTTGCACCAGTCCGAATGGAATGAAACCCTTAGAGAAATTTTCACGGTGTTCAGGCAAATATTTTGCGAAGTATCTGGGAATCCAACAGTGTGACTCCACATAATCCAGGATAATTGACACCGTTCATCTCTGCAGACGTTGTGGGAATACATTTTGTTTGTTATGTATAAACCGGAGTGTGTGACTGTCTACTTGCACTGTCTAAGATGAAGAGCATTCCAACCTCCACGGACTAAGTCACTCGCAACGAAGTTGTGGAAACCCATTTCAAATAAAAACGGAGTAGGATAGAACGTTGTCTATATTTCCACGAAAGTAAAGAGTTATACTGTTAAATAAAACCCCTGTCGTCCAGGGGTTTCAGCGTTGGGTTTAAGAATAAAAATAATCTCAAATCTTCTTTGGGTACGGTTAAGGATAAAATTAACGTTCAGGATAAAAGTGGGGTTTATAAACTAAAATGTTCTTGTGGGCTTGAGTACTGTGGTCAAAAAAGGGAAATTTAGGGAACGAATAAAAGAGCATGAAAAGGATTTCAGGGACAACAAGGGTGATTCCGCCTTTGCAAGTCATCTGAATGAATCCAATCATAGTTTCAGTTTTGATCTGACAAACAGGCAATATGTAGAATTTCCTCACTTTTGCCCAAAGAGAGGTATGTTGGATGTGCTAGAAAAATTCGAAATTGTCAAAAGTGATAGGTCAGGAAAATGTTTAAATGATGTCATTCCTCAAAATATTTCTCCATTATTGGGTTCTTTCTTGTTTGGTTCCGCCTCTCCATAATGATACTGTTTGTGTCCCTTTCACTTTGTAAGCCTTGAGTGGCATTGGTTGGTCCTCCCCGCCCCTTTCACTTCCTTGAGCCAATAGGATTCAATCTCCTCTCACTCGATCCTATATAAGATATGCTTTCTGTGATGTGTCTACTCCGTTTTTATTTCCAACCTCCAGTTGGTGAGGTGAGGGGATAGAGAACTCTGTATCGGTTGGGTTTATGCACGAATTCTAAGTATAGAATGAACCATTGCTCACAGTCCGGAAATGAAAGTCTCCGCCCCATTTCTTCCTCTACTTGAGCCTGATTTCAACTTGCCGCCTTTACAGACGGAAAGCAATGCCAATAAATCTTAAGACACTCAGGATAAATTACAGCTAGAATCTCCAATTGCACATCCTCTAGTTAACAGAATTTTTTTGTAATGGAGATCTTACTGTGAAGGTACAACGAGGAAGAAGCAAAATTTATACATCTTATTCAATGTTTGTAATTTTTTTCGATGTTAACCCCTCAAAATTCTGTATCCTCTCGGACATCAATTGAATTGCGTTATGAGTGTCGCTGCGATCCGTCGACCCGTTCGGCGGGAATCGTCTGTATCTAATAGATACTTGGATTCTATATGGCCTGCACCGTAAATATTCTAGTTTTAGGTGGAGCTATGTTTTAATTCATTAATGGATGAACAAACCAAGGTTTATAATTAGACACAATACACAAAATTAATCGTTTTATGATTTCAAAACTTCGTAACAAAAAATTTCATAAAGTATCGTTCAAGTCAATGAATGACGAACAGATCATCTAGTGCCTGCAAATGATTTCTCATAAGGTGAGTAGGAACGAAAAAATTTCTGTAGTTGCTTATTAAAGAAGTTGCAAACGACCGGAAGTAGCTGTTTACTGCTTATATCCGATGGAAAGTAGTGTGAAGCCTAATACCCAAACAACTGATCACATCTGCTAATTACATGCCTCTTCTCTCCCATGGAATAGCTGATTTATACGATAAGTAACTATTTAAAAGCACCAGAGACCTAGTTGTCTTGTAACTCACTTCCTGGCTTAGAAAACTTCTCGTCGTTCATCTATTCATTACTGATCGTGTCATTATTGATAATTCCACTCTCTATGTAATCCCGTTATTGCATAGGTAACCGCCTACTTGATTCGGATGCAGGAAACGCAGGCGCGAAATGTCGTAACTACCTCCCCTTGTCCGTCTCGCTCTTTGTCGACCCCGTGAATAAGATTCACATACCTCACTCCATAACCACACACTCGTTATAACAATAAAAACCGACAAATAAGTTTTTTTTCGACGGCCTTCGCTGTTATGCACCCATATTACAACCGAGATCCCAGCGAGCAATGCCACGTAACCCAGTCCCGGTTCCCAGTGAACCGCTTGCTTCTTCCATTGTCCTTCTTTAACCGAGGTTTTTTTCAAGCATTTTCTCCCACAAATTAAGTATAGTTTCGTATTAAATCATTAAGGACTCGGCTATGCTCACCTCCACCCCCTTCCCACAGAGCCTTCGGCCTCCCTCCATAGCGTGATTTCCGTTTCATACGATTTTTTTTTCTGGACGAATCTCGTCAGTTTCGATGCAGCTGTTACGGTTTCAACGCAAAGTGTCGGCCACACTGCATTTTCCCGTTAAAAAGCCCGGACGACGGCTCATGAGGGAGTTATTCTTTTTGAAGGTCAGTCAGTGTCCATTGCGTCCTGAAGTTCAGTAAGAAAGTGCTAATTTATAAGAATGAGAACATATTATGTATAGATGATAGGCTGATTCAAGAATTTGCTGTGACCGTCCCCATCTCCACCAGGGGAGTGCATCTTCCCGCAAGATTGCTGCCTCGAGCTTCGAGCGCTTCCTCTCGTGGCTTTCAAGCGGTAATTGGGAAGACCCCAATCCTGAATAACCTAACAATCCTGAATAAATAAGGAAGATGACCCCTGATAGCTGCATACAATGAACCAAATGATAAACTGAGCTGTTCCACTTCTCTAAGGTTACTAATATCAATTCAGACAAAGTGGGCCTTGCCCCTCGATACTAAATTTATTAAAAGGCAGCCATTATACTATTGATTCAACATCATTAGATTTTGGTCATCAGTTGGTATTTTCAATGGTGAACGTTTGAAATCGACCAAGGAAAACGATTTTTAACCCCTTCCCGCTCAAAATGTATTGTTTTACGTTTTAAGATGCGAATCCGAAAATCGAATTGAAAAATCCGTCCGCCCACCGTCCAAAGCTTTCTTCAAAACTATAAGACCAAACTTGATGAAACTTGAGTCAAAAATAAAAAAATATTCTAGGTGGTACTGAGTTATAATCATCTGATTCTGTCAATAATTTAGGGTGAAATCAAATAGCTGAAATATTCAAAAATCATAATATCAAAAACTTTCGAAAAAACCGTAACGTTCCTGTTGATATATCCCTTCAATGAAACCAATGAGCCCACTCGGACCGCTTCATGTTCATCCATTTGCTCTCTTGAGGGCTAGAACTGTGATAGAGAAAAAAGAACGTTAACACGAATGCGAATCTGACCGTCCTTGCACACATGAAAAAAAAAGTTCATTTGTATTTTCGTATGAGGGGTTTAGACGCATTACATCTTTTTATCCCATTCCAAATGATCAAAATACTCTTCACCAATTACAAACTGACTGATTGTATAGATATGTTTTCATTTTGAGTCTAATAGATCTTGCCACACTGTTTGTAAGTTGCAAAGAACATACTAGAACTACAAAACTCATTTCGTGTTGGGTTTATCTATACTCAAAAGTTGATTTCCGGCAACAAATGGAATTTCTGACTCATGGCTTTCTTCAATATTGACTCTTGCAATATTATTAATTATTCATTATCCCAGGAGGAGAAGCACACCTATCTCAAGGGTGTTTCTGTTTCTCAAGTCTCAAGTTAAGAGTGTTTGTGTTTCTGTTTCCCAAGTCTCGCTATAAAATGTTGATTGGCTATTGAAGCTAAATGGTGCACCAATATCACCGTATTATAGGAGACGAGATTCATTGCATACCGCTTACGGACCCGGTGTATGAAGGGTCACAGAGGTTCTCTATTTTTACAAACGATGAAGTATTAGATGAAATCTCTGCATAACCCACTCGGATGTGGGGGAGTATGGTCAGGCTCAGGGCGAGGATACCAGAAGAATGTGGCACGCAGAAGAGTCAAGGACGGTGGACCGAGACGCCAGGGCTAACCCACGCAGAATATTGTATTCTAATTCGGAGAGATACCTAGACCGTCGGGCACGTTCTTCAGAAATTGATATATGGGGTAGAGTACCTACTTTTAACGTCGGCAAATGTTGGTACGATATCGTCCCCATCTCTGCCAAGGCGAACTGGCAAATCCGTTGCTCCTTCGTGACAACAACATTACGTTGCACCTCATTTGAAATACAATTTTATAGTTTCACGCTCAGTTTTATGTTCTGAATCTTGTAAAAACCCTTGTCATTATGTGGGAAACAAGATAAGTTATTCTCTTCCTATTTGAGAACAGGTTTTAGATCCCAATCATCTTTGTTTTCAACACGTAAGTTTGCTAATTGGTACAGGTGCGACATTGGAATAGGCGGAACAAAATAAACTAAGTTTATTTTGTGCCATAAGGAACTATTGTGTTTCATTTATTATAAGGTGGGTGATCTTGAAATAAATATACCCTTACTCAGGATTCATTTCAATGCCAACTATTGCCTCAAATTAGATGCTATGATTAGTAGGTGATAATGATTAATAATATCCGAAGTATTCAAGAGACTTTGCATGGATTCTGTAATGTGCATTCCAAACACTAATGGCCATGCAGTCACTTCTAGGAGGATATTCTACTTTGATTGTGTGCTCAAGAGAAACAACATCCAGGCAACAAATGAAGAGAGTGAGAATTTACATACTGTCAGACACCCGGCAGTACTAAAGGCTATTTCTGCCTTCTAAATTACATCAAAGCTGATCAGGAGTCGTCTCAACTGATTCTAGGCTTCGGCCCAGGGGAACATACCAGCGTTGCTCCATGTACGCTCCGGGTCATGTGAGAGAGTGGGGAGCTACTGGACCTGAACCTCAACTGAGAGAAGTTCACAGATCCAAATACACTGCCAAGGAGATGACACAG
The DNA here is from genome assembly GCA_031894815.1 of Creontiades dilutus. Taxonomy (NCBI): domain Eukaryota; kingdom Metazoa; phylum Arthropoda; class Insecta; order Hemiptera; family Miridae; genus Creontiades; species Creontiades dilutus. The sequence continues at coordinate 2,555,644 of JAVIWC010002084.1, forward strand.
CTGCTTCCTCGTTACATCCTTTATCATATGAGCTAAATTGAATCACAATTGTGAAAGTTATACCTGTTTTCAAGAATTTCACGTTGGCGCATGCGCAGAGCGTACCGTTGATTATACTGAGATGAAATTCCTACGGGACCTCAAGAGACCTTATCCGCATAATCCCTCAAAGTTAGAGCTAAGTTCATTTAAAAAGTGGAAATTACGGCTGTTTCAAGATTTCACGTTAGCGCATGCACAGAACGTACCGCTGATTATATTGAGATGAAATTCGTATGGGACCTCAAGAAGCCATATCCGCATAGTTCCTCAAAATATGAGCTAAATTCATTCAAAATTGTGGAAGTTATGGCTGTAACAAGGAAATGCGGACAGACAGACCGATAGACACGGAACCAAATTTGTTCAGTAGGCTATGAAACGCAAAATGCAAGCGGAAATTTTTAATTCGGACAACAAAATTTTTTGGCTCCCGAAAGTGAACACAAGGCTGCCGCTGCTTCGCAGACTCGGAAGCAAAATTAGAGGATTAGCTTCGACAAATATACTGGCACGATATTCCTAAGCAGAGAAAAGCCAAGTGGTCCTCAACCACCTCTAGGAAATGCTACTCTATTGTTATTGTGGCGTAAGAACCATCGCAAACTTGTGGGTCTGGCCACTCTTCCCTTAGGTACCACCTTAACAAAATGGATAATTTAACAGGGACAATAGAATGCTTTGTTGCGAAGGCGATCAGAACACATTCTCTGTGTCTGTCCTGTGCTGCATCAACAAGATTCTGACATTTTGGAAAAGGTGCCTCCGGCCAATATTGCCAAGGAAACACCTGAAAACCTCCTTCAATTTCTGAATCAAGAGGTTATTTAAATAGTTCCGAATTAAAATGGGGGTAGTGTCACAGTAGATCATAGTGGTCTCAGTTCCTCTCGCCCCTTATCGAAAAAAGTATACTTCTGGTTCATACAAACTAATTACAAAGAGTTCATCGATGTAGGGTGGGAAATTAACCAAGAGATCGTTGCAGGAGAAATTTGGTTGGCTGTAATCAGCTCTCCATGATTTAAGAAAGTTCCTCCTAGTTCCTAGTGATTCCTGGTTCGAGTTCTGATCTGTGTAATATCACGTCCATAAGAAAAGTACCTAGTTCTGGGAACACGCTTGTTTACCGTCTCTCAAACAGCCTATCTTTCAAACAGCCGATGACCTGGAACGCAGTATTGTGATGAAACTGCGACCTCATTTCCTGGTCTCCGTCCGTTCGGGAAAATACTAATTTAATAAGCGAGTCGAGTCTCCCATGGCAATCGTTTATCTTCGGCCCTCCCACGCTCCCTTAGTTCTTAGTGCTACAGGGCCTGTAGCGTAGGTGTTGATGCCATGTGCAGTACAATTACAGAAACCATATTGGCTTGTACCTACCTCATTACGTTTTATCGAATGACATTATACTCGCTACATTTCAGTACACAAGTACCCTTACGAATTCATAGACAGGTACTAACCATATTGATGTCACCCAAAAGCTAACATTTTACCTTTGGAGGTTTGACCTTACCAAAAAAAAAAACATTAGTAAATTCGTCAAAATATCAAGTCCTAGCCCACTTCAGGTGGTAAAGAGAGATAGCTGGGAGAGAATGAAGAACTGCTGATACCGTTGGAAAGCTGAAGTGTTTGTGCAATTTTCGGGCACACGATAAATTCATTATCAGGACTATGAGGACCGAAAATTGTTTGAAAAACAGGAAATTTCTCAGGTTTGACAAAATTAACTTTTCAGGCTTATTTTTCGCCCTCAAGTTCCCTTTAAAAAACTCGGCGCTGCGTGCCTCGGCGGGGGCTTCGGCGGACGTATATAAAGCCTATATATAGGCTCAAATTATATGTGCTATAATTTGATGTACCTTGGAAAGGTTTGAAGGGTGCCAGTGGCAAAACGACCTAAGTGCCTGAGCATCAAATTTTCAGGAGAGAATAAATGTGCACAAAATGCACACCTTAGCAACAATCGGTTATAACTGAAAATCATAAGTAACTAAGCCGGAACTTCACTCCAATACCATTATTTGCAAAAATCGAATACTCGAGGTATTCCTGTCCTAGCATGTGAATTGAAACAAAAACAAGGCTGGCAGAGAAGACACGACGTTTAGTGTGGATGCAGCCCCGACCCTGAATCGGAACATGATCTCACTCAAACAACCCTAGTGAGTTCTAAACTTAACGCATGCAGGAGTAGGGTTGAACGCTTTACTTTTGCTAATCCAGCTGGATCTTAACTCGAGTTCCTCATTGTACCTAACTGTTTCGCATAACTGTCTGTGCAGGTGTGATGCGAAACTATGATATAGACCAGTGATCCAGAATGCGATGCCTGTCTATGAGACGCACCACTGATCCGCACAGACTGGCTATCTAATGCTGGAAGAATGAACTTCTGTGTAATCATTTGCTAAGTTTTTCTACTCGAAGAGTCTCAATCGCTCTCTGACTCGGAAGGAAAAGTGAGAACGGATGATCCCACATTGTAATTTGGTAGAGCATGAGTGAGAAGGCGTCTCTGATGAAGCTCCTTGGAATTCGCCTTGCTCAAGTGTATCGCATGTTTTATTTGTTTACATATCCACTTAAGTGAAATTGTGCCTCGTCAGAAAAGAAAGCAGGGTCCTAATGAAAAAGTTTCTTCCTTTAGTCTAATTGTTGCGTGTTTGCAATCGGTCACCGTAACGAAGTTTGCCAAAAACCTATTTTTAAAACCTTGAACCGCCTATATTTTTGGTTGAAATGGGATTCATAGATTAATAAGTAATTACAATTTTCAATTAAATATTTCTCCAAAAATGGATTAGGTACAGCATTTCTAGATTGAGATAAAATGCTAGCATATCTACTTTATCTAGTTAGATTTTAGTTGTTCTATTCGTTGATTCCTGCGACTTGCCGATATACACAACTTATATTACAGAATTTGATGTATTCTGTTATCAGCTTTTATTAGATTTCAGTTGAATATTAATATATAGATCAGTGAATTAAAAAAGATGCCCATAGAAATTACGAATAGTCCCGTGAACGTCATAATACCACTCGAGTTGCTGTACGATCATCCGTGCGCTCATAATTTTAAAAAAATCGGGAGGATTGTCTCTAACGCGAGGACTGAGCGAGACAACATGGCTGGCTACAGCCCCCACATCAGGGTGGTTACTGTACGATTATACTACCCATAATACTATATCCCAAGCTTCAATTCAATTGGGGCTTTCAGTGCAGGTGAAGAAAAACAAGCGGAAGCATTCTTTTTGCCTTAATTGTTATTTCATCTTCTCAAATTCCAGTTTTCGAGTGTACCTATTGCCTCTGGCAGTAGAATCCAGTTCTGGTATTCCTCTGATTCTCGTAGGAGGGCTTTCTATCTATCAGAAATAATCGTATAATCTTTGTCTAATAATATGCAGTATTTTTACACCCGTGATGGTATCCGTCTTACAGTAAAGGGTCTCGCATTATATGAATGGTTGTATAAAAAGGAGCTGACAAAATCTTAGTAAAAGAACTGGAATTAATTCTTCCCAGTTGATTCTTACTACAATAGTAACATCGATGTTTTATTCGTATTCGTGGGTTCAGATTGGTTACCAAAGTCATACTGAAGTACCAAAAAAAAAAAAAAAAAAAAAAATTTTTTTTAACTCAAAGCGGAACATCAAATTGACTTTTCAGGTTGCCTGGAAAATATGAGTAAAAAATGATCCGCGCAGCAATTATATGCCCAATAGACTGGCGTCCGTTTACCACGTGCTCGTACAGAGCAATGGAAATGTGTTCATTCAGCGTGACCGCTTGTGGCCGCTGAAGCGTTTGGAAGGCAGGTGTTCTGGTTGAAGGGGTTGAATAGGTGAATAGAGACGGTTCCATCTCGGAAGTACTAAAACAAAGGAGGTGCCCACCTACTGGTATCAACAGGATGGTTTGAACGTACCGAGCAGAACAGGTTGGGACTTCTAATAAGTATCTGCAGATCCAACTATTGGAACCTTGAGATCCATTGTTTCGTTTCCGTGTTCCGTCATACTGTGGAGGTTGGCGGACACAGATTCTACGACACCTTGTGTACTTTTTTCAACGTCTGAAGGTTTGAAGAAGGAAAATTGATGTCATCCACCAAAAGAAATATGTCCCAAACCTGCTCCCGAATTCAAATCTATATCCTAGCGAATCAGTGATATTCATGTGTGTCTATTGTACGGCTGTCTTCCGCAGAACTGGGTAACTATCATAGGAATCACTTACGAAGCATTGCAGATGGAAAACTTATGTAGTCAACCTGAAGATATTTGTTAGAAATTTACCAATCCATTCTGTTGTAACAAGAAGTAGTTAAAACCTTGGATAAATAAAAAAGTTATTAAGCAGACCAAACGACAAACTAACTTGGTTGATGAAACATCCTAAACTATTCACAAGTAGGATTTACCAACAGGGAGGCAACTTCTAAGGGGGGGGGGGGGGGGATGAATATAAATTCCTTCTTTTTATACTTGTACAAAAAGGAAAACTAAATTCAACGATTGAATATGCATCAACTCACTAGACGTTAGGCAAAAAGAATTTCTGCCATTTTTAAAAAGTTTATAGCAATAATTTTGTATACACTACATTCTAGCAACGTAGTTCTTGAAGGAAAAATAAAGAAACTATCAAAGTTTTTCAACACTTAAGTGGAAAAATGTCATTACCGTAACTGTCCCACATCATTGGACATGAGTTTCCTTGTGTGTTCTCTGCTGCTGGTTGTTACTAGAGGACTTAGTTTTTAGTACTTTTTGGTGAATGAGGTGTTATCACCATGTCCCCATGGTTGTTTAGAATTTCTTTTTCGTTTTATGAAATTTCTAGCAGATCATGCTATGAAAAACACGCGTCCCACGAAAAAAAGTCATTACCATCACTGAAATTGAAAGTGGGAGTACATAAACACGTAGGGGAAATTCGGGTGAATCTTTTAACGAATGGCAGTCGCCAACCCTATCGATAGTGGCGACAAAGGAAAAGGAGCTCCAGCCAACAGTTGATGTTCGGTTTCAGCAGGTGAAAGAATGAAACCAGGTTCGTACACATTTTTTCGTCATTACCATAACGTTTCGCTGCAATCCTGCATGTCAAATTTGAAATGTATAAAAAATTTATTTTGAATTCTGCTGTTGGGGGCGACGAAATAACGTGTCAAGTTTTTTATTTTGTTTAGTTTTGGAGGAGATGTGATCATTTGAAATATGTCTACTCCGTTACCGAAATCCTATCATTACCATTATAAATATTTCTCGTCATGGTAATGATTGGTTATAAAAAATAACGGCAATTTAATTACCAGTAATATTGGAATCACCCTAATACCAAAATATAACTGTGCACCATGTCAAACCAATAGTATAACAATCCTCATCTTGTAAATCTTCTGCCCGTGGAGGTGGTGAGATGATTAATTAGGAGTGAGTTAACGAGGACTTATGGAACATCTTGGAATTTAATCGCAATGATTATTATAACCTCATAAAGTTACCTCGCTCTATAAATGATACTCCTCATGTAGATCACACTGGAAATGTTCAATTCTCATAATTCTCCCCATATTAGTAAAAATCTAGCAGCACTAAAAATATTTTTGTTAACTTGAAATGCTACCGTTTGATATTTGCTATTTGGAATTTGAAATAAACATTTTCATTATTGATTGTATATAGGTGAATATTTAATTGATCAAATATTGTTTAGAAAAGCTTAACAAGAGCTTAACAAGTTAACCGCATTGTATGTTGACTCCTTTAGGGACGCCTTGGCAGGGAATTTTCTTTGTACCTCCTACAACTTTAGAATTCCATTTCCAGTTTGAAGCGTTCTTCACCCAGACTTGAATGTTAGTTCCGTTCCTGAGTACGTTCCCTCGAACATTGTCAATTTTCAGATCTTGGATGGGACAATCACCAGTCGGTTCTCCCCTGGGCCCTGAGTTCAGATAGTTGCCGATGATGACGATTCCAATCTGGCTGATGTCTTTAAGCTCCACATTCTCGAAGTTAATGTCCTTTACAACACCTTTGCCGTTCAACAGAGTCTTCACTCTGATACCGATGTTGTTCTTAATGACTTTACAGTTTCTGATGTAAACGTGTTTGGCGACGTTTTCATCATAACCCCCCACGGCCACAGCAATACCGTGTCCTCCTTCGCAGGTGTTGTTCTCAAATGTGATGAACGTCCCTGAATTCAAAGCTAAGCAATCATCCTGGTTGTTGACCCAGCTGTTCTTTATCTTCACATGGTGAGATTTGGCAATGTCGAATCCGTCAGTGTTGTGCCCTCCTTTAGCGTGTCCGTCAGTATCGTCGACGATGATCCCGTCAAACACTACGTGACGGCATTGGTTTATTGCCCAGCAGTGTTTGGGTGAATTCTTAACTTTAATATTTCTAACCTTGGAGTGCGTTAGGTGAACATAGATTCCATAAGGTTTGATTTTTCCGCCGTTACCTCCTAAACCATCCCACCAGCGGTGTCCCTCTCCGTCTATTACATGTCCCGGTTTACCTTCAACATGGAAGTTATGTCCTTTGATTATCACCAACGGTCCCTTCCACTCCTTGTACCCGAATGTGATTCGCCCAGCGAATGTGATGCTGGTACCGTTTTCCAAACCTTGGAGTTCCAAAGTTTGACCTGCTGGTACTTGGATGTCTCTTAGAACAATGTTTTTATCTTTGGCTTTTTTGGCAGCTTCCAACTGCTGGAGATTCCAGATTTCAGCCGCTGAGGCCACAGATATAAATACAGCGACAATGAAATATTTCATTGTAATTGCATTGGAAACTGAAACAGACAATACCACAAGAGTTAAGAGCCATAGAGAAAAACAAAACGAATAAGGAAAACAGGGTCTTCTTATGGTTTGCGATGGATATGATTAGTTGACCCTTCCGGATCTTAGAATCCGTCGCCTTGGGATATGAATCAGACGTTTTCAAGCGTCTGGGCCATCCTCTGAGCGTGGCGGAGCATTATTACCGCATTCACCTCACTGGAAGGGGCAGCTATACCATTCCATCACCTCACAGGTTGGTGGCAGTTTAAAGTCAGGAAATAAGAATAATTCTTATTCAATTATTGAATTCGTGATGATTCAGGGGAACGTATTTCATCTTTGAATGTAAGTGATTGCAACGTTTCTACGACCTTAGTTGACTAGGAGGTAAATCTTTGTCTATCAATTGGTACCCGATGAGTTTCAGATTCACCTTACCAACTTCTTGAAATAGTTACCTCTTATGTGGAAAGTGTTCGAACTAAAATGAAATAAAGAAACGTATTCCTCCATCCGTTAGTTGGAAATTACGCGTAATTGCCAACTGGGATCTGTATAATCTCTTGATTCCACTATTACCACTTCAGCATTACCGTCACTAATATTTTTTGCTTCACATCAGACAATGCCTTTTCCCTTAAAATTTGCTTTCGTGGTTTTCCTATATATCCATTCCTAAATCTGTACTCTAAACAAAACTGTAATCACTTCTTTAAACTATTACTTTTTCCGGATCAGTAGCTTATTTTCGGAACGTGGATGATGTCAAACGTTTTCAATGTCAATGTTTTACTTTACTTACAATTTTTCAGGTATTGGTTTATACCATAATTAAATGTATCGTAATCATCAACCAATCAACCCTCTTCTCTTTCCCTTTGACTAAGAAAACACAACGTCAAAACATTCTTTTATAACCAGACTTGGAAAATAGTGAAGTTCAGTGTAGTAATGAACTTTACGAGATGATTTGTATGAGAGAACAGTTTCTTCATATAAAGGATGGTTCTAAATGTCGTAAAACAGAAGAAGAAAAAGTAGGTTCTCCCGTATTTTTTCAAGAATGTGTCACAATTAGAAATTCGGATTCTAAGCTAAATTTTATAAAAATTCTCCAATCTATGTATATTTTTTTTATCGCGAACAACACCCCAAGATATTTAACCCCATGGTTACACCAAAATGCGGGTGTACGAAGTGCCCAAGTTTGGCAGATGATAGTTTAGTGTACTTAACGCTTAATCACGTGGCAATGTCCGCTTCCTGATACGACTGTAATCTGATCAACAAAAAGTCAACTTTTTTGGGAAAACTCTTCTCGTTTGAAAAAGAATTTGGACCATCGAGGCCTTTTCATGTCTCGAATACCGCTTCAAGGGGTTTAAACTTTTGGTTTATTTCATGGTCTTTGCAATCGTAAAGGAAAAAAAAAGTAAAACCCCCCTATTTTTGTTCAAAAGATTATACAGGGTGCCCCAGGAGTTATGCACAATCCGACTCCTACGTGTTCTACAACTCATTTCCGACCAAAAATGTCTCTTAGCAATTTTTTGCCAGAGGCCTCGTTTCCGAGCTATTCGCGATTTAAGATTTTTTTTCGTGTTTTCGATCTAATGTCATTAAAACTGTCATAACTCCCTCAATTGTGGAGATAGCTCAAATTTGGTGACACCGTTGGAAAGAGCGTTGAATTTTCTATCTATTTGATGTCAGAAAACTTTTTTAAAACTGCATTGAAGACGTGCGATTGCTGCGCGAAATGGCAGTTTTGTCAAAATCTTAAAATCTCCTGTTTTTCATCTCGCTTAGAAACCCTATGAATGCTTGACGCAGAACTGTGCAGGCCTGGTTAAACGTGCGCCAAAATGTCAGCTTTCCAACGGTGTTTTGGATTTTAAAAATATTTTTAGTTAAGGAAATGGTGTTTAACGGCAGAAAAACGTGTGTTTTCTGTTAAAATTGAGTTTTTCCAAAAGTCTCGAAGATGAATGCAACTCTTCGCAGTCGGAAATGAGTTGTGGAACACATAGGAGTCGGATTGTGCGTAAGTCCTGGGACATCCTGTATCACTAAAAAATACCCAATGTTTGAAAATTGGGAAAGCTACGGAGGAGGCATTGGCTTGGTCAGGGGCAAGGATATGCAATGACCCGCACAACCTCCAGGTCTTGAAGGAGGGGTTGCTTTGTGCGCCGTGTATTATCAACTCCAATCTGATTTGGCAGTAGCAATGGGTGTTGCTATGTTGATAATTTGTTGTTTCTGACCAATTTTAGTTTTAGTAAAATGTTTATTGACTCGAACATGTTATCCAGCTGTTGGAAGATATTGGGGTTTAAATCGAGTTCACACAAAGAGTTGGAGTTTAAACAAGATTGTTAAGATTTAAATTGAAAAATAAATGTTTAAAAATGAAAAATGAAAATGAATTTAATGAATGAAAACGTTCGTTTGTGATCAGCGTCTACGGCATTTCCAAGCTGTCCAGCCAAAGTCAGGATAATCGACAGCTATTGTTTGTGTTCATTTACGATTGATTGCGATGATTTGCTTTCAGTTGAGTAGCTATACCACAAGTGAGTATGTTGACATGATTTTTGTGTACGGTTTTGCCAATGGTAATGCTTCTGAAGCAACAAGGGAGTCACACTCCTCCTGTGTACAACTCACACCCTAGCGAACACTTCGGATAGTATGAGGAAAAAATATTGGTACATAATATTGTTTATGTCACTGATCCTTCTTTATCTAGTAAACTATCTGTTTTTTATCTACCAATTGTTTTTTGTCACTAAGGTTTTGGTCATTACTACCAGCTATGTTCAATAGCTATAGCGCACTATGATGAATGGGAATATGCAATAGGGAAAACCTCGCTGAAGGAAATACAGCGAGGAAAGAGACGAAAGGGAAGAGTTGGTAATGATACGGAAGCCTGGTTTGATAAGGGTCCATAGTGTCAGCAAAAAGATGAATGCAACTCATCGCAATCAATCGTAAATGAACACAAACCATAGCCGTCTCTCGGCTCTTCGATTATCCTGACTTTAGCCGGACAGCTTAGAAATGCCGTAGACGATGTTCACAAACGATCGGGTTTATGCACCCGACAAAACTAACTTAAATCGTCACTTGAGAGGTCTAGCGTTGTCACCATTCGATTCAGCGAGAAAAGTTACGTAGATATATCCCTCCACCAACCTCTTTTTTAAAAACCAACCAAGACTTATGGAAAAACCTCAATTTTAACAGAAAAGACTCGTTTTTCTGCAGTTAAACACCATTGCCTTAACTAAAAATCTTTTTAAAAACCAAAACGACTACACCGTTGGGAAGCTGACATTTTCGCGACCGTTTTACCAGGCCTGCACAGTTCTGCGTCAACCATTCATGGTGTTTCTAGGCGAGAAACAGGCGATTTTAAGATTTTGACAAAACGCCATTTCGCGCAGCAATCGCACTCTTCAATGCAATTTAAAAAAAAGTTTTGTCATAGGTAGAAAATTTAACGCTCTTTCCAACGGTGTCATCAATAATTGATTATTGAGGGAGTTATGACAGTTTTAATGACATTAGATCGAAAACACGAAAAAAATCTTAAATCGCGAATAGCTCGGAAACGGGGCCCCTGGCAAAAAATTGCTAAGAGACATTTTTGGTCGGAAATGAGTTGTAGAACACGTAGGAGTCGGATTATGCATAACTCCTGGGACACCCTGTATAATTGTATAAAATTGTTTAAATATTGTCACTTTACGTTTCTTTGCTCATAAATTAAAAATCAGCAATTCCCGTCCGTTCTTTCGCACAGGGACTCCACTTTGGCATGTAGCTGGTTCCAACTTCTACCCAGCCCGATCGCTTCACACGCGTAGATGCTGCTCGGCAAAACTGGTCAAAATGTGGCAAAAACGTTTTTTTAGGATTTATTGACATTAGAAAGTACGGCGTCATTTTCTAGTAATTATGGACGCTGCGACGGTTTAAATTCATTTCCGAAAGTGACGAGGTTTTTAAGTTGACAGGATGGTTTCGATGGACATACGTTTACGCAAGGTTGAGAACTATAGCGCGACGCTCGAAAATGTGATATTTGAATTCTTTGTAAGAAATAATGGGAGGTTTTGTTTGATTTTTTTTTTTTTAAACTTTTTACATGACGAAAAATATGAAGGCTGAACTGTTCAGTAATCGACGTATATTCACACTTATGAAACAAGAAATTAGTCTGCCACAAGCGATCAACTCGAAATAAGGTCCTTCATGAAATGAACTTCAAAAGGATTGGCAGTGCGTTATGTAAACTTTTTTGTATAGATCTACAGTACATCTTTGTGGTATTTGGCCTTATGGAAAGAGTAAATGAGCTAGTTATTGATTATGATGGTACTTACTTTTATTTTCGAATGTCAAACCCTTCTGCGACACAGACTACGAATGATCGATCTAAATACGCCTGTGTTCCTAATATTGTCACCTATGTTTGTTCAGAAAAATGCGGTAGTGCTTTTGTACCCGCTATTGTATAACTGATTTGTTGATTCATTTCAGTCGGAAAAGAGCAACTAAATTTGCATAATAGATACACAAGATAGACAATAGTAAAGCTCAATCTTCGGTGTGTTGTTTAACTGTTTGTATTTGTCTTTTGTCATGCCAGGCCATGTTGATTGCGATTTTGGGTCGTGTTAGGAAGATTCCACCAGTCAAAAAGACTTTTCATTACGCACTTGAATACACGGAGTCTGAAACTCTATTGAATTTATTTGCCTACGCAGCATCTTGTAATAATGAGGTTTTCATGAGGTTTTTTCAGCTATACATCATCCTACCAAAAATGTTTCGCTTAAGCACAATGTCTTATTACCAACTTTTAAACGATCATCATGGCTGGACAGTGTAGCTCCCACTCTTGTGCAACACGGACATACCTAATTCTACTCGTTTACTGGTTCAATATGAAGAAATTATTAGTAATTATTTATTAGATTAGATAGGTATATCTGTACCACCAAGGGTAGCTTTTTTAAACAATATTCACCCCCAAATTAAAAGTAATCCACGGTTTAAGCAGGTTGACTCAAACAAGAAATTGGTTCGTGCAATGTGCAGAATGAGGAGCAATCATGCGTCAGGTCGGTATTATTTAGCTAGAAGGTCTAGGGATAATAATATCTATAGAATAGATGAGTCATGTATTCATTGTGTAGACGATGGAAGTATAGAAAATGTTGTGATGGACTGCGAAAGGCGATGGAATAACTCTAATCTAATGATTTTCCTGTATGCACACTTTTATAGTTAATCATGAATAAATACCGCTCCCTCCTCAACGAAATATGAACTGCCTTTACATAGTAAAATCGAAAAAAGAGGGGTCCACGAGTTTGCTGAGAATGAAAATACGTTTTTTCGGCTGTACCTCGCACAGTTCCACCATTCCGTCATGGAAATCGAAATATCCGAGGTTTTTTGCACAACTAGAGTGACAGTAGGGTCAGACAAGAAAAGATTCACTGAAATTGGTTAAGAAATATAGGGAGGCAGCGTCGATGAAATTGGTTATGTACTCACACACCAGAGATACTACACATTTTCTTTGTCATCTGCTGATTGACCCCACCCTGTTATTATTATTGACAAGGAGTTATCATTGTCACTGATGGTAGTGACTTGGGAAACTCTAGGGTTGGCTGTGCATTTGTGGCTTCTTGTGAGTCAGGTCCACCAATCTATCATCAGTAACAGGCTTGCTGGTTTTTGTACTATCAACCAGGCAGAAGCCTTAGCTCTTCATAGTGTTGTGTTGTACTCTGCGTAGTGTTGTGCTTTGTGGGGTACTCTCGACAGAGAGTGAGAAGTGGTCGGCTGCAGTACTGACGGTTATTCGGGTGTGCCTGGACTTGCTGGTGGATCAAGGCAACTATTTGTCTACCATTGAGGAGTTGCTCAGTCTGATACTGGACTTGAGGCTTGGGGAGGTTGGATATTGAGCCTGGAATGGACACGAACTCATCTCGAAACGGATGGAAACGTGGAGGATGATGGAAAAGCTAAGGAAACGGCTGCAAGAGAGGATCTTACAGTATGGTGAGCTATTTCTTGGTGCCCAAGTCTGTGAAAGCGAACAAAAGACCCATACCTTCGAAGAATGGGGAATGCATGCCAAAGGTCTACTATTTGATCCAATTCGGCAGATTGATCTGCTCCTCCCTTGGAGGCCAACGTTGCAGCTAACTGGTCTCAGTAGCACTACGGCGTACCAGCCCAATTTCGATCTTCTGGGCAGGCCTATGTGCTCCATAAGACCTCAGAACTGGAACTTTGTGTTCGACTGCACAATGTTCAACCATAATTGTCTTGAACGGAAATTAGCATTAGAGAATTCCATGGGCAGTAAACTTCAAGGCTTCAATAAAAATAAATAAAATTTAGGACACCATATAATTTGTGAATTCAGTGGAGTAGAATTTATTTTGAATTAATAAAATTACCAGTTTAAATAAAGTGGATAATACGTAAGCCAAGTTGAATTTTTTCGGAATCATCAGTTTGAAATAATGTCATATTTATACGTTTCTTAAATTGCCAGTAATCTTGAAGGTGTAGATGAATCTGTTTAAAAAGCACAGGCCTCTGTTTTAACCACGAATGCAGTAGTCTTAATACGGCCTCAAATGGATTTTTAATCATTTATTTTTTCTCTCCCACGTCCCACACCTGGATTAATTGTAATATTCGTCTCTCTATTGACGATGCCTTGCTTCAGAGAGACGTCCAGTTAAAAGCTCATTGCCCGGTGTCGGATGCTAATTTTGTTCGCCATCATCTTACAATGCTAAATTTTGAAACGTATTTAGCTCGAGGTCCTGAAATTTGATATGCGGTTAGATATAGTAAAATCCAAATTTGGAATTCCTCTCTAATCAGCTTAGGGGAAAAAGCATGTAGCCAATTTTTTTCATATTAAACTTTTTATGTGATATTAAATGAGAAGTTAGATGCCGCGGTAGAAGTACTGCGAATATACTATGTTATATAGTCATCTTTCCAAGTACGAGAGGGTAGTTAAGCACCGGACGCCTACACTCTTCGAGGTCTAGGTCATTGCGCTGAGAGGGTAGATACACTTATGAATTATAGTTGGAATGCGCCATTTTCAGCCTTGCTAAGGATTTCATACAACCATCGGGCTCAATCGTTCGTAATTCCACTACCTATTCCGGTTAATTGAGTAATTCGAGACGTGAGCGTGTATAGCAGAGAAGGTTCTCGGGGAGGAAGACCCGAGTGGGTAGTTCAATTTAACAACCTCACATTCTGACGTATTATCAAAATAGCTTCTGCTCCAGGTTTTCCTTGCGGTAAATTGAGATTTTCATAGAATGCGAGGTTCCGTAGTTATTACTTTGATAATTATCCATCTGCGGTCGAAACAACTTAATGAAGATCACAACCTTGAAAGTTTGAGTTGATCAAAATCAAGCTCAGCTTCAGTCTGTTTGACGAGTATACTCTGCAAGTTGGTGACCTTAGTGATTATGAAACTCGATTCGAGTTTCATTGAAATTAAATCCGACGGATTTATAGAGAAGACCGAAAAGTTGATAGCCCTGTAGGATATCATGTAAACAACCTGCGCTTGCACGGTGGGAACAATGGAGACCAAAGGGGGCTTCTATTCACTCATCGACAAAATAGTTGATATTCTACCAAACTTCGCTATAGCTGTTTGGAAATTATTTGCTTAATGAACATTATGGGTAGATAACATGTTAATAGTGTTGACCAATCAAATCTGGACTGAAGAAATTATACACACTGGCTGAAAAGATCCATTATTGTACAGACCACCGTTTCTGTTTGCAACCCCCTTCCTCGGCCCTTGTGGATGACACCCGACATTCCTATTACAGATGACACGTCTGGTACGGGAATTAGTAATGTCGACACCAATTCGCTTTGAACTAAGAACATATTTCATGAAAAATTCGATTTTTGCATCTTCAAACAATTGCTTGTCGAATCGGTCTGTTCAAAAAGTTTGTCAACATTTATAGGTCAATGAAAACCTGAGTTTATGGTTAAAAATTCGATCTTTAAAAATGGTTCATCCTTGCAAATAGTACGGCGAAGAATTCACGGAAAAACCTAACCGATTTTTAAAAGATTATGTTCAAAATTAAGGGATTGATGAGTTTTGTGTTTTTATAGGGGTTTATGACCGATACAATCTTGAAAAATCTTCGGAACCAATTACACAACCGATTGTTTAAAGAAGCGAAAATCTACCTTTTGGTTTATTATTAAATAATAAACCATTGTAATCGCTCTGAAAAAAAAAAAAAAAATTCTAACCCCCCTGAAAATTTCATGGTTTACGTTCCAAAGGGTGTAGAATCCGAATCTGCAATAAAAATATTTCCGTCCGTCCAGCGTACGCCGTACGTACGATTTCTCCCAAACGTTTGGAGCAAAATATCTGAAATTTTCCGGAAAAATCAATATTGGTTTCATTAGCCAGCCTCTCACTTAATTTAAAGTGCCCTTTAAGGGCTGTAAAAGTTTTGTAAAATCAGAAAACCTCAAAACTAGTCGAATCATTTCGAAGAACATATTAGGAATCGAATGAGCCCTTCCCCACGTCCGTAGGTCAAACCATTCCCGATGTATGATTTATGGTGTCAACATTTGCGTTTTTTTCGTTTATTATTGTTTGTCTGTAACATAGTGATGTCCGGCCGATGAAGTGAATGTGGATAGAATAGCCTGTGAATACTTGTAGTGTAGTTAGTAGCCGATACACGGGTTGAAGCATCCTGATAATATATAGGTAAATATTATTCAATATTATTACTGGGGTTTATTATTCAATACTATTACTGGGTAAAATAAGTATTCTTTCACTGGGGTTTATTATTCAATTGGCTTGCGTTCATGATTTGAATCTTACTAAGCTTCGGAGTGTGCGTGTTTTACAGGTGAAAGAGCGATTATTGAATTTCAGGAGATGCATAGACCACGTAAATCGGTCCAAAACACCTATTTGGATTGATCAGATATTTGTGTGCCCCCTCTACATCTGGGGCACCCCAGATACGAGTGCCAAAGGACTTGATAAATTATAGATGTTTTTATACAGTTCAATATTACTGGGGTTTATTGCCAACACGCTTTTCTTGAGAATTTCCACAAAGCTTTGGAGTCTGCGTGTTTCACAGATAGGGCTGAACAGGAGGCACACAAATATGATCAACTGATCAATTAGGTATTTTGGTCGAGAACAGATTCACGTGCTTCAAGTATATCTCCTGAAATTCAATAATCGCCCTATCCTGTGAAACATGTCATTCCAAAGCTTAGTAGAAATTCAAATCATGAACGCAAGCCAATTGAATAATAAACCCCAGTGAAAGAATTTGCAGCGTTTTTTTCCTAAATATGTTCCTGGCTTACTTCAGACCATTTTATTTAGCTCTCATTGCTCGTAAAGTCTTTCTGTGGATGTCTGTTAACTGAGCAGTAAGAATCTGTCTTCGTAGACATGAATTTTACGATCTGGCAACCACTAAAAATTGTTTTTTTGGCAGAGATACGATAATTTTGATCAACAGTTTAGTTCAGTTGGTTGCCAAGCATACAGTTCATACGTCCCAACACGCTCTAGTAGCATACTTTGGAGTCTAACAGTTTACTTAGTAAAACGGATCACTGTCTCCATATCTTGTAATTGCATTCATGATGGAAATACTTGGGCTGCCTCTAGATATAACTCAGACCTCTCATTGAACTTGCTCTGCAGCGGGGCTGTTGACCTGACCAATTTTTCAAAAGGTGAGTAAACGGATGATCGTAGAGCAAAATTACGGTTTTATTCAATTCAGGGAACCAATTTCTATCTGAATCAAACAAACTACAACTGGCATCGAAAATGTTTGAAATTTAGATTTTTAATAATTTAATCCTTATATAGAATCTCTATGGGTTGATTGCTCAACATGCCGACATTACTGGGAAACCTTGGATCGATGTTGGATTTTTGAGACGAATTTCGTAAACTTTGGTCCAGTAGTTTCGGAGAAAAGCTCCGGACAGCGGACAGAAAGATATTTTTTTAATTCGATTTTTGAAATTGACGTATTTTGGAACGTAAACCAACGAATTTTGTAGGGGGGTTAAGCATTTTTTTTCATGGTCGATCACAAAGGTTCATCATTGATAAGAATAAGCTAAAATCCGCTAGTCCGCCTTACACAGTTCGAAGCTTTTCTCCAAAACTACTGGGAAGCTAACGAATGTTGATGAAATTTTGCTCAAAAATGTGCCATCCCCAAATTTTAGTTAAATTGAGGACGGAAGCATTCTTTTTGCCTAAATTTTTATTCATCCAAATTTCAGTTAAGTCATGGAGAGAAAACGGAAGCATTCTTGTAGTCCTACATTTTTATTTCATCTTGTTAAATTTCAGTTAGATTTCTGCTCGTGTTTCCGATTGTACTTGGGAAGCATTACCTCTGGATTTACAGTCCTGTTGTTGTAGTCCGGTGATCCATGTAGTAGGGCTATCTAATACGGAAATAATAAACCTTTGTTTAATAATTTACAACGTTTTTTCTTTTATCTCGTCGAATTCTACGTGTTTCCGAGTGTACCTGTTTACATGTGTATTGTCTATTATTTTCTATGTATCCTACAGTTTTCGACATTACATTTTAGTTACTTTCCGCCTACTTTCAACTGATAAATTCTCGTACCTCAGATAGGGGACCGCTGTTCTAAGCTCACTAAATTTTCGTCGAAGTTGATTTCATTTCTACGAAACCTAAAAGTGAAAAGTAATTTCATTTCAATTGCGACGTTCCTTACGAACCTCGGGATCGAAACTTCGCAATGGCCGCTATCGAGGCTCGATCGAAGGGTCAAAATCGGGTCAAACCTTAGCTAATAGCACCAATCGCCCGTTAGGGAGGTAGGTAGGTACCTATAACATCTTGTGCAAGACTTCGCAACCGGATCGAAAGTCAAGGGTACGCTTTGAACCCCAGACCCGTTCCTCGACTTGATTTTATGGAGCCAAGTTCAAGATTTCATTTCCAGTTCCTTTTTTTTTATCTCACTTTTTCAAGCGGATACAAGTTTTCATCGACAGGATTCGAGAGTAAAATGTGAGATAACAATTAAATAGGCAATATGAATTCCGGTTGGATGATTTTCAATTAAATCGATTAAGCCTGTAGCTGGGAAACCAAAACTCCTTCTCTTGATTTTGCGGCTGGTGTCCGATTACTCTCTGAACGTAACTTGATACGCCTGGTCAGACATTTCCGAGCTTCACGCGTCGAACTGAACAATGACCAAGTGCAACTTATTGAACAAAATTGGAATAATTATTTCCTGGTGTATAACAACTGACAGAAATACGAGAATGCGACCCTTATTCAATATACAAGTAGGTACAACGATTTCGTTGTTTATAGATTATTCAAGTAAAGACAGCATCTTCTTATCTAAATCTGATCAGGCTAACCCACTTCAGTCCATATGTCAGATTCTATCGGTCATAACATGTCCGTTTTGAATATAACGCTGTATCAATTCTTTCTCATTCCAAATGACTGTATATATTTGTAAGTAAATACGTTTTGTATTGAACCTGAATTAGCCCCAAGGTAACTCAGCCGAGTATTTCTGTTAGGTGTTAGTAATTGTTATCCATCAGGCAAAGTAAAGCTTCATTTGGAACTTCAGGGTAGGTAGATACTACTGAAATTGCTAGCAGAGTTGAGTACCATCATGAGATGTTCAATATTTGAATGGACTAAAGCAGCTAGCAACGTTGAAATTTCTCACTCTGTGATGGCAGTTTTCTGAAAATAAAATAAAGTTACATCGTCGTCTAAATTCTCTGTGGGTTTATGATAAACCTTAAGAGTATTTGATAGGTTTTTCTTGATCCGTTTTCGGTCCTAGCTAGAACGTCACACATTTCATGTTGAAATGAAATCAAGATATACACTTGAAAAAAGTTCCAGTTATGCAACAAGATCTTGTGAGCGAATTTGCAAAAATTATGGTACAATTTTAGCACTTAGTGTGCGAAAAAAATTGTTAACTTTCAATTTTATTGCGAAAACTGTTCTAAACAATATTCTTCTATTTAAACGAATATTTACGATTGACGCATTTTAGATTCGAATCGGATTTTCGGCAACTACTTTTGTGTAATATTCTACTTTAAAATAGAAATTTAACGATTTTCCGCCGTTTTTTGACCTTCTTTATGATTTTTTTTTTTTTTTTTTGTAAGCTCTTTGAAATTTGACCAATTTACTGTGCTCAAAATGTGTTGTCCAACAACCTCATCCTTTCTTTTAAAATGCTTGATTTTTGGCGAAAGAACGAAATCTATATCTCAATCCTACCGAGATTTATCGTCTAGAATCACACACTTACACATCCTCACATACACTACCTAAGTAGATATATTTGCTGTAGCATCATTTTCTAAGAAATATTGAAAGTATTAGGTATAATTCTCATTTCATTCTTCATTCTACCTTCTCTCGGGATTTGGATAAAATACACTTGGCCATTGGCGAATAGATTTTAAAGATGGGATTTCTATTGTTTCAGGGTGCTCTGCACCAAGGGAACGGCACCCTCGAGCCGAGAATGGCACAACTGGAAACTCTGGAAGCAAAGGTGAGTTGCATGTTGTCTTTATAGTTTTTTGAACATAACTTAAGAATTTTCTTCGATGAATTTATTATACTTATCTGTGACAACCCCCAATGCCGCTTTGCACCGCTTCTAGAGTAATATTATTTGAAATCACTTACAACAAAGGTATTTAATACCTATTCTTTAATAAATATGAATTCTTCTAGCTACTGAATTAGAAATAAAAGAAATTGAACAAGAAGATTATTTTGGATTAGTTAATTTTGTTATTATTATTATTTTTGCTTTTGAACATATTAAAACTTTCAAGTGTCTTGAATCTGTCCCCGAAGGACCTGATATACAACTGTGTCCCTACAAAAGTTAATCAAATTTCGAGGGTCGATTTTAGAGTTTATTTCAGACGAAAAATGCCTCCTCATAGGCTTTTATAGAGGCCTCGTTTTCGAGTTGTTTCACTTTTAAGATTTGTTTCTTGTTCGGATCTTACGTCACTAATATGGTCATAAGACCCTTAAACTATACTCTGAAATCAATTTAGAGGAAACCGTTAGAAAGAGCGTCAAATTTCCTATATTTTTAGGAGAAATAAGCAGGTCCCATGACCTACGAGGTAACAAAGTAGTCCACAAATAACATTTTGCGAATTTTTGAAAAAACCTAATTTCTCCTTGTATTTTGTTCCTCATTGTAAGTAGGTGTTGGCCGCTTCCTTACGTATATTTTTTCGCTGAATAAGGATTTTCAGGAGTGAATTAATAGTTGAGAATGTTAATCAATAAGATATTATCCGCTCAGAACTTGGAGAGGGAGGGGAAAGGGCACGAAAATCAATTATTTGTTGAGCGAGGAGGCCCTAATGACCACTAGTCGGCACATAGAATCCAACGCCAAACTGTTTCGATTTTGGGTGTCAAACGTCGATTTCACGGAATAAACAGATTTCCCCAATCAAACAACATTTTCTTGAAATAATATCATATGAACGAATTGTCTTGCTCATACCGTTGGAAAGCTGAGATTCGATGTAAGTTTCCTCTGGGAAGTGGGAGTTATCTTTTTATTAAGACCAAGAGAAAACATGGAAAAAGTAGTTCTTTCAAACATTCTTGAAATTTGATATTTGGACTAATTAGTCATGTTTTTTCATGTTGAAATTGCCTCATTTTGACCTAAGGAGATAGGAAATTTTATACTCCTTCCATGTCCTCAAAATTAATTTTCAAGCGAAGTTCACGAACGCTTTGACGTAAAATCGGAAAAACGAAAAAATCTTAAAAGTGAAATAACTTGGAAAGGAAGCATCTAGAAAATATCTAGGAACAATTTTTTGTTGGAAATGAGCACCCTAGACGGTAAATGAACTGACCTCGAGACACCCTTTATACGATGTAGTTTATTGTGTCGTTGTTCTGAGGCATCTGACTCTTATAAGATATTGGATAATATCTAATTGACACTCAATATTATAGAGTGTCTGTTTCATTTCAATAAGGTGCAATGTTTCATCGCGAGATCTATTGCCTAGTCTCCACATCCCAGCCTTCATAACTCAGGGCAATATTTATAACTCCAATACTCCCTAGAGTTCAGTTGCATCGTTACATTGCTTGCCAATCTTCGTTGCAGTAATAATAATATGGTACTCTTATAAAACTCTTTTTTGATGTTACGTTTTAGATGGCAAGTATAGAAGTGTCTTTGTCTACTACACCGAGGAGAAAGAAGTCGAGCAGTGCGGCTAGCACGCCGATTCCTCAGCCGGCCCATTCCATCGCCAACGGGATCACTACTAGCGTGTACATCCAGAGCAACGCTAACAATAACTCTAACAACAATTTGAGTTCCACCACGAACCTCGTGGTCAATGGGTCCACCAACAACGTTAATGGAGTGTCTTTGCAGACACCGACCAAAGATATCGTGTCAGAAATGGAAACAATCAGGAACAACTACAAAGATAAAGAAAACATAATCAAGTAAGCAGAGTAACCGCACAAACATTTTAGTAATCGTCTAACTAATAATTTGAAGCTACGAGAAAAGACCAAGCTTCTCTTATCCAAAAATGTAATCATCCGTTCAGAGTTCTCAACATCCAGTTTTTAGCTCGTCTCTATGAATCAAGGTTTTGTCAGTAGATGGATCCCTATTACAATTGATCCAGAGAGGTGAGAGACAACTGGCGGCAGCCCAAGTATTTTCGTCTTAAATGCACTACAGACTACATCTAATAGATCGATAATTGATGTAGAAGGGTTATGTAATACAGAAATAAGAAACCACTATGTAACAATGTGATTCGATTTATGTTTGATATAATATGGATTATCTGTCCAAGTAGAAATGACCGTTCGTTTTTCCATAGGTATCAGTTGCCCGTTTGGGAAACTCCCTGCCTTCGAAGGAACGGATTCTTGAATTGATATTTTCTACGAGTTATGCGAATTCCTTACATGTATACCCACTGAAGTGCTCTCTCAATATAAAGCTTAATTTTGAAGAAATATTGCGGTACGAACTGTTCACGGAGCACGTTTCAAAGAGAAGCGATCAGCTCTACTCTCACGTACTGTGTGGTTACAGTGGCCGCAATTAAGGCATAAACCGCCAAGGCCGAATGCTCGCTAGTCCACTCTTGCTTCTGATTTTTGGCTGTTAACGGCTCTCCGCACTCCGGTTTTTACTGGATGAATTGTTATCAAAATTGCAACATCAATCAGTGATTGTCATAGTGGAAAGCATCTGATAGTTCTCCGACAATGGAATAAAAACTGTTTATTACGGTTCACTACAGAAGTTGTTCCTAAATATGAGACTCCTACAATTCTCAAATGAATAGGTAGATGAAATCGAAAACATCCAGGAGACATAAGAAGAGGTTGCATTGAATTCACAACTGTTGACAGTGCTTTGGAACGGGGTGGAATGAAAAACTTTGATCGATATTGTTCCTGATTCACGTTAAGAAAATAACACTTTTTACTGTAAGGTGTTATTTTCTTATGGGTGAACTCCTGATAACCTCTAAATAGTCTGCCTGTTAGAAGTTAATTAGAGGTAACCATTATTGGATTCTCAAAACCACAAAGTGCATCTAGGCAGATTCTTCTTAAATTGAAACTTTTAAAACCTTTTGTACCAACTTGTGGCTGAATTGTATAGATTGATGCTCAGTTCAGAATACAGAATGACGATTCGAAAATGTTGTGTATTTGCGGTGATGTGTATGAAAAGTTGAACTGTTGGGTCAATAACAGTAAGACACGTTTGGGTTCGTAGACCGGTACCAACCTCACTAGAAACTGGTAAATTAATTTCATCTTATATTCTAAGAAATTTTATATCACCATAACATCACCCACACGTTTTGATAGGATTACGTTAGATGAGCTTATTGTGTTGTATTTTGATCTTCTCAAACACTTACTTCAGCTATCATTCATGTCATTTTCTGGTTTTGCAGCACCATGAAGTCTAATGGCGGGTGGAACTCTCTCGGGAGGCTGCACAATGGGCTAAACGAAAAGGAGAAGAAAGTCGTTCAAGAGAGACTCAAGCGGCTCAAAGTGGAGATAGACGCCAAACGATTGGCCATTAAGAGCATCAAAATGGCTTTAGACAACATCGATGTCTCTGAGTGAGTTTCCTGCAATCTCATTCCTCTTTTCAGTGTTTGGGAACTTAGGCGGTTGGCCTAAAAATGTCAGTCCGACCCGCAATAGACGTTCCCCATCAATATTCGTCGAGTTCCAAGAGGTCATCGAAATGTTGAGTGGTGTTTCGGAAGTTGGCAAAAAAACACATTTAGAAGAAGGAGTTCGGCAAACGTATTGCTTTGAATGCAGTGAGGAACTGGACTGGACTGCAGAGGAATACTCCGTTTGCAAAAGCAGCAACAGCTATAAAAAACGCTGCAAATTCTTCAATTCAACTGGCTTGCGTTCATGATTTGAATTTCTACTAAGCTTTGGAGTGTGCGTGTTTAACAGGTGATAGAGTGATTATTGAATTTCAGGAGGCACACAAATATGATCAACTGAACAATCCAAATAGGTATTTTGGTTGAGAACAGATTAACGTGCTCTATGCATCTCCTGAAATTCAACAATCGCTGAATCACCTGTGAAACAGGGAAAGCTCAGTAGAAATTCAAATCATGAACGCAAGCCAATTGAATAATAAACCCCAGTGAAAGAATTTGCAGCGTTTCATGCGTATCAGAATGCTTCAACCCGTGTATCGGCTACAAAGCCTTTTAGAAGTTCACTCAAGTATCCACATTACTACATCACTAGGTTACTGCGATGAAAACATAAACAATAATAAACCAAAGAAACGCAAATGTTGGCACCATAAATCGGGCCGTAGGTCGGGAATGGTTTGAGCTACGAACCTGGGGAAGGGCTCATTCGATTCCTCATGGAGTGTTCTTCAAAAAGAGTCCAAATTTAGGCCGCTTCGACTTTTTTTTTTTTGAGGTTTTTAGTAATTTTACAAAACTTCGACAACCCTTAAAGGGCACTTTAAATTAAGTGAGAGTGCTGGCTAATGAATCGGGGCGTTGTCGGACCAATATTGATTTTTCCTGAAAATTTCAGATATTTTGCTCCAGCCGTTTGGGAGAAATCGTACGTACGGTGGATGGACGGAAAAAAGTTTTATTGCAGATTCGGATTCTACACCCTTTGAAACGTAAACCATGAAATTTTCAGGGGGGGTTAGAATTTTTTTTTCAAGAGCGATTACAATTGTTTATTATTGAATAATAAACCAAAATTATTAGATCACTTTTAAAGCATATTGTGTTTATACTTGTTTTATTCAAAATTCTCTCCTGAACATGATATTTGAAATAATGACCAATTCCATAATCCAACAAAGTTGGCTAATCGTTGAGGAGACAAACCCAGTACCAACCCGACGGGTTAGTTGAAGGGGTGACAAGTACCTCAAACAGCACAGCGGTCTGGGATAATTTAATCCTCATTTCCAACCACCCTCCGAATTTCAGCTAGATGGAACGTGAGTAAATTATGTATATATGACGGGTTTTATGTATACGCATGCGCAGTGAACACTTGAATCTTGATTGAAAAAATTGATGACGACGGTGTGCACAACAAATAGAGAGAGAGTGAGAGAGATTAAATCAAATTCGTAAGTCTAAAATGCGAGTGAGGGGGGGGGGGGATACTTCCTCTCTTTTTAGGTAGACTCGGATGAAACATATTATTTTTGTACTTTTCTCTCTGAAGAGTCCAAGTATTAGGGAGGTTGTTAGGAAGAAAACCATTAAGATTGAATCAGTTGTACGTCAACGTTCATTTGAACAAAAAGCTAGTTAGATACCTTCCGTGCATTGTCTCAGTTGAAATTCCCATTGTAAAGTTGGTCACCCTTCTTTTTCACACCCTCACCGCCAATTAGCTCTTCTTTTACAAACGTAATCTGAAGTGGTTTACTTTACTGCTCAGCTAGAATCATCTGGAACAAACGGAAAGGCATTTGAAACACAAGCGTCGAGTTTCTCTTTTTCCCACCGTTGGGTGGATCTTTTCCCATGTCTGTGAAACTCGGGCGATGGTCATGAGACTCTCCGGAGATCTTGGCGATATCAACTGCCTTTGCATTTCAAAGACAACCAATTGATTTTATGAAAGCTAGAAAACGGTGCGTGGATAGGTATCGAAAAACAACAATACTTACGCTCCAACAGCGTACCAATTCTAAACCAGTAGCATATTTTCCACTATAAAAAACCCCATTAGAATCATTAGATCATGCTGAATCTACATATTTTCTCAAAAGCTGTTTGAAACCCCACTTTCACTGGCATATGTGAAAGTGGGATTACAGATTTATTTAAACCCTTTGAATTCATCTAATTTGCATAGATATTTAAAAATTTGTCCTTTAAAACTGTACCCCGTGTTCTGGCGCACCCTATGAATTTTTCAAGGGTTTACGTCGTAGATACTTTAAAATAAAAAATGTAATCCTGTAGTTTCGGAAGGACTAAACCAAAACTAAATAAGGCCCATACAACTTAATTGGTATTCAAGGTTATTTAAAAGGCTGTTAGATAGATAATGATTCAACAGTGTCTCAAAAGTACTTATTTTTATTATCATGGTCATTCGCTTCAGGTGTGGTGAACGCCTTCACCCAAACCCCTAAATGCAAGAGGACGTACCTGCCTTTTATCTTATTTAAGATTAATTTCAATAAGTCAATTTTTATTCAATATTTGATTTGACCGATTGAAATCTACTAGAAAATGATTCTTTACACATTATTTCCAATCTAAGCGAAATACCTATCCAAAATTCATTCATGGGTGTTCTTATTTGAGTCTTTGTTGTTAAATGTATTTTACAATTAACGTAATTTTAGTTGGAAAACATAATACCACATGTTAAAATTGAAGTTTGGACATTATCATTGGTTTAGCTGTCGTTAATTATCTACATCAGTTGAACTAGCCATTCGGTTTCAGCAACATTGATGTCAGGATACAACAAGCCGAGCTGGAATACAAGTTGGGCCGTGAAGAACTGAACCTCCTGAGCATCCTCGAGGAGTCGCGGAACCTGCAAAGTCATTTAGAAGACATTGTTATACCTCAACAATCAATATTCAGGTAACAATTTTATACCCCATCAATCAAAATTCAATTACACAGTGTACTCGTATTCGTTTGTGTTTTATTTTCATTGTGTTTAATACATTATTTTCGTGGTAGGTGATCATGAATCATGACATACATTTTTCTCGGGTGGAATCACAATGGTGGTCGATATACTTTATGGCCTGTTTCTTTATGATTGAGGGGGTTTTAAGGTAAAACTTTGATAAAAATGCCACCGAGAGATCCGGGCTATGCCAGTATCTACTGGAGATTCTTTAATCAGTAGGTAGGCCTCACTAGTGTCTCAAGTTGGTTGGTATTTAATATTATTAATTAGGTAGTGATCACATCCGTGATCGTTTTGCGTACGTTTCGACTTATTTACGTCGTTCGCTGTTCACTATTCCTGTACATTTTGGTCGATAATTAAGAGACATTTTACCATGACGTTCAGAAACCACCAATCGCTAAGTACAAGAACATTACTGTGCTGATATTTTTTGCTTAGATCATTCACTAATATTTGAGTATTTACCTAAACCATAAGTTTTGGAAATGTTCACTTCATGATTTAACTATTTTTCAGCTACATTGGTGACTCCGCCGTCAGCGTACATGGGGTTGAACTGATGTACGATCCCAAGAGCCCCCAATTCGGAGCGGGAACGAGAGAAGAAAATGCGCTTTACATCGAATGGGCAGCCGACGGATCCGGTCTGTGCAAAGGAGACAGGTAATCAAAATACACATCTATTCACATTTTTTCTTCATTTAACGGATAAGGGTAGCATAATATTTGAAATGGAGATGAGAAATCAAATGTGCGGTAGTTCTCGTCTCAATGAGAGAGTGCGACCACTCATGAACGCGTTGATTGGGAAGACCTCATACTGGGACAAACGAGGACACGATTCTCTGATAACTAAACTGTAACTGATAACTGATGCAATGCATCTATCTATGGAGCTATCACAGTTCTCATCTACAGTTGTTGTTCGTTTAGCTACCATCATAAATTCGTATTTCACAGTTTTTCGATTTTCGCTCTTATGAATAGACCGTCCCGGGTGGTGACTGTTTAGTTTCTTGTAGAACAGCATATTTTACACACTGCAACAGTAACGTATATCTCTATGACAAACGAAGCATGCTGGGAGTGTGCTGTCTTCGAGGGAAACTGAATACCTACTTGCTTAGAAAGTAGTGTAAGGCGTTGCTGTTTCATATAATGTTTAAGGTTTACTGAATTTTATTACTGCCTTATTAAATGTTTGTCATTGCAGGGTACTTGAAGTGAATGGGAAAATCGTAGTGGGCAAAACCAAGGAGGACATGAATCGGCTGCTCTGCGTGTCTCCTTGCCCAGCGCAGATAGTCGTGCTGAGGAAGGAGAGTCAGATCCCCGAGCAGATCATGTGCCATCTCCAGGCGGAGCTGAACGTCGTCAAGGAAAAAGCTGGGGAAGCCGAGAGGACGAGAGACAGCTTCCGGAGCGACAACCTCCGGCTCACCCACCGGATATCCTATTTGGAAGAACAGGTCGCCGAGCTCCTGGAGCGAGCACGGGAGAGTCAGCCGAGAGCCAAACCCCAAGTCTTCCAAAAGGGCAGCCAAGTGGCCCTAGTGGCTGGACTGCCAGGTAATTACTTCATTCCTGCCTTTAAAGTATTTTTATGAGCTTCACAGATATTTGGTCTGCACTGTCGTGTATAAATATCTTACTAGATTTGAGCTTTCGAACCGGAGAAATTCATGTCAATCCCCCCCCCCCCCACCCCCACTCCTCCAATCGCTTTTGAAAGCGTTCCACACAAAGCTAAACGGTACTGGCAACCTCCCTCACGTTAAATACACTAATTGGGATAGGCGGCTGGCTTTGCAGGAATGCAGTTTTCTGTAGATTTGTTCAAAACTATATTTCCACCTACTGATAATAAAATTGAAAAATGAATTCTCCCTTCTCCAGTAAATCTGAAAGACTGAATGAATGAAATGACTTTATATTCAAGAGCCGTTTACTGGGGATGATTCAAAGCTTTGAATGCCCTCAGCTCAATTTAATTGCATTACCTATAATCACAACGCTTCTCCCAATCATCCCCTCCCATTCTCCGATGCCCCCGTAAAGTTTAATGGGATGTTGCACTTTCTCCGTAGATTTTCCCACTCTTTCACTCAAGATGCAATAAGCTCTATGAATTTTTTTTCCTTCTTGCTGAGCAGTTTAATAAATTCGATACACTGATTTATCTAATCACAATTTCTGGGGATATACGCAACGTGGAGGTTTACAAACGCCTTGATTTAATTATTACTGCATATAATAGTTTTCTCTTGAAAAGACCTACAATGATAGCTCTTAGAATATTATAAACCACGATTAAGCATAGTGAAGCGTATAACTTCATTCAGTCAAGATTCATTAACATTAATAATTTAATTCACAGGGCTGGACAAGTCCGACAAAAAACTACCTTCATCGAGATCCAAAATGCAGGATGAAGTCAGAAGCGCCAAATCCGTGGACGTTCTTCTCGAAAAACCGAGAAGAAAGAAGGAGCTCTCTTTGGGGCGAAGCACCAATAGCTTGGACGTCGACTCTGGGCTGCCTATGCGTCATCGGCACAGGCACCACCACGACAGATCGACTGACCACCTCCACGGAGAGCAGAGGCAGAGGCATCTGAGAGAAGCCAGGTCCTCTCTGTTCACTTTCATGGACAAGAACAGCCCCAAATATTCGGATTTGGACTCAGAACCCACCTACGCCCGAGACACGGACAGCCACACTGAGTGCAACTCCGAGAGTTCCCTCCGATACTACAAAAAGAACGACAAAGTCCGTCCGGTTCCACCCAAAAAGCCAATTCGGTTGTCTCTGCAGCGTGCGACGAGTTTGCAGTCCGTGGACCAGGAGAAGAAAACGTTGAAAAGAACTCATAAAGGAGGCGCTCCACCGGCCCCCTTCACCATCGGTCACAGCAATGGAAAAGTCAACGGTCATTCCAACCATCTTCATACCAGCAGCCACAATTTGGAAGGCAATTGGTGCTGACACAGATGAGGTAAATGTTCCGGCATGAAAAACAAACGAATTATGAGCCTAAACATATTTTCGGGTTAATATCACCCTAGCTTAGTTCTTGCCGACCCATAGTATGATCCAATTTGAATTTTCCGATTATCTCGCTGCCCGACTTTTAGAATGAGACAGAACCTTTCATAAGTAAATATGGTGCGAGGTGGATGGTAACTTGCACTCCCCGAAAATAAGCCCAGTGCACGTAATGTTGGTGTAACAAAAATCACGGCAATCCACTCTACTTTCCACAATGGAGAACTCCAAGGAGTGAATCAATTAACGTGCGCTACTCTGGCTGATTGACTCCAACTCTCCTCTTCCTTTATTTTGAGAGTATTTGAGTCACCTTATTACACGGCAGGTTTCCCCATCGGGCCTATAGCAGATGTACCAATAGATATATTCAATTTTTTGGCATAACATATTTTTTATGGCAGTTATCAAACAAGCTTCATTAGTCACGTTATTTGGCTATGATTAATTTATTAATTATTTAATAATAAACAAATTGGTAGGTGATTTGTCTATTAGCCCCTCGCATACAAGAGAAGATGGATTTGCTATCAATCAAGCTTGAGCATATACAATATTTAATAATCCACTTGATAAGCCTTGATGGAGAAACATGTTGTGTAATAAGGTGACTTAAATACACGCGAAATAAAGGAATGGGCCAGATACTTCTTCCCTTTCATCAAATGTACGTTGGTACCTACTAAGTTTTCTGGTCTCTACGCTACTGATACGATTTTCTAAATGTTATTACAGCAGTGTTTTATCCGTCATATCCCTGAAGTAGATTCCAAAATGTGAACAGTGTCTTGCGTAGTACTAACAGTAAATGCTATGTAATGACTCATGTCAATTTCGATGAACCCATCTTATATTTTTTTAAATTCAGTGAGCCTACTCGCAAATGATTTTAAAACCCAATAAAAAAAACGTGTATTTTGTGAAATAAGTGTTGATAACTGTTCAGGTTAAGGAAAAATCAACCAAATACGAATTTTTTGACGAATGCATTTCTGGAACATTCAGAAAAACAGTACTTAGTCGGAATATCGGCTTTACTGCCAACAATACTTGCCAACCATGTTGCTTTTGAAGTTTGGTCATGGACCTTTGAGAACATTCTTATACCTCAATCCTGAATGTGTTAACGAAATTTAAAAACAGGCATCCGCCTTTATTGTGATCTCATTTATATAATATTTTGAGCTTCAGCTTTTAAATATACCTAGACAGTTTGTTACGTAATAAGAATATTTTGCCATTCATCAAATTCTAAGACGAATATTGTTTTTACCTCACGATATAATAAGTATTCCAGAATATTGTTTTTTACAGAAACATCATTTTCATAGATTTAGCGTCTTGGACTTAACTTTTTCAAGTGAGATTATTAATATAGTTGCTCCAAGCTATGTTAGTGGTTGGTCGAAGATGTCAGTAGGTTCGGTCCAGTTTATTGAGTCCTTACCTGAAATTGGAAAAACTACTCTCGTCAAAAGACTGGATACGTAATCGATTCATAAAAGAATTTTGCCTTGTTGTAAACTTCTTACTTCAACGACATACACGAGTATTGACTTATGATGTCTCTTCTCCCAAAATGACTCTCCCATGTATGTATATAAGATATTGCTACATTGTACAAATTAGGTACTTACCTTTATATGATAAATAGATAGAGTATAAGATGAATGAATGTTGCTCATAGTTGATGTAGAAACATTAATCTGCAGAATCGGATTAGCTATTTAGTGCAGAATGTATCTGACCTGCACACCGATAAATGTTAGAAAACTAGTAGCGTTTGTTTCCATAATCTTGTAAATTCTGACTTTACTTTTGTAAATCTAACAATTTAGGAAAACATAGAAAATAAAATCTGTACCTACAAAGTTTTACCCACGCCAACATTGTCAGGTAAAACTGTGGTTAATTTCAAAGGCAAACGATGGTTTTGTAAATACGAGTAGAAATAGGTTATTTGATCGAATAATGCGTATTGTAAATATGTAGAATCATTACATGATTCATGAACCCTTGTACATGAGGTTGTAAATAAATGTTTGGATGGTTTGTTGTGACTGCTAACTTATGAAAAAGAATATAGTTATTTGAATGTTATTTGATCTATTATTCAATACCACGCAGAAAAATTGAAATTAAAATTAGAAAATCCCTTATAAACCTAATTTTGTTGAGGCCAACCATATAGGTTGATATAAAAATTTCACAATCCTTTTGATACCCTAACTCCTATGAAAGGCGATCACATTTACTTGTAATTGAAGAAGGAATTGATTCAAAACTTTACTGCTGGCCAACTATAATTTTATTTCAACACCATTAGGTAGGTTATATACTCAATGCTAAGTCACAATGATCATAATTATTAACCAAAATAAAACACTAAATGACTAGAATAATTCATACAAATATACAAAAATCAAGAGGAAATGACACCAAAAATATTCACACATTGTCTGTTAGATTATAATTGAGTTGATCGATATAATTGATGATAGATTAATTAGGTAACAGGCGACGAACCAAGTACATCACAACCTAAGATTCGTTTAATACAAAAATAGCCCTTTGAATAAAAAATATCGATTAAATGGAATTAGTACCTGAATAGTTGTTTCTAAATGCATTCAAATTACTGCTGTACCATTAGATCTAGTATTAAACTCAATTTCGTGGTACCTATAGAGAAAATAATTGTCAATACCCCATATTTATAAGTTCAGATTCCTGCAAAACATGGGGTACATTTTGATCATTGAGGCTTTGGCTAGTCAACTTGGAGAATGGGCTATTTTTGCTAACACCTTTAAGAATGAACAAAAACCAATTTTGAGCAAGACACCTCTTTGCAAATGATCAAGTCATAATTATTTAGTGGTAAGGTACTAATAAATAAATAGCAATTTAATACTGCATTTTCACTGTCTGTTCTGAATGGAACATAATTCAGACAACAGGGGCAAGGAAAGAATCGAAATAATGGATACACCAAAAGTGAGCTACTGGGACTACCAAAAAGGTAAATAACTGATCAATAAAAAGATTTGAGGTTATATTTGAATCAAGTTCATTCTGAATGAGCTCTTGTAACGATCCACGATTACAAATAAAATATCTATCTATCTATCATTCTGAATGAGTATATTTAAAATGTGAACTTTTAGTTAAATTTGTGAAGGCGCCATTTTGTGTTCAATCTATTTTCAAGATGGCATACAAAAATCTACTTTCTCAGAAATAACCTCAAACCTTCCTTACCAGTTGACTTTTCCTTTGCGGACTACTAGACTATATTACGAGTCCTTTTATAGTTCCATTAATGCTCAAGCCCTTCCTTTTAAAACTTCTTGAATCTTCAAAAATGACTTAACGCTCTTGTGTTACACTTCAATCGTTAATTACAAACTCTATCTCTCGTATCTCTCGCACTCTATCTATTCGTATGGACCAACGACAAATCTCATAAAACATGAATGACAATGGAGATTAGTGGAACAGTGGTTCTTAAACAGTACTCTACGTATTTTAGATTCTAGGAGCTTACAAAACGCCAGGGAAAACGCGCAAATGGAAAGTGAGAGGACGTGAGCTGCAAAAATTGTAATAGTCACAAATTTGTGAAGACGTTTAAGACCTTGGGACTGACGTGTAACTACTCTCCGATAACAAGCGAATTTGGGCCATTGGATCATAAAGTAACAAGATGTATCACGATATCGATTTCCGTTAAGGTCCAGCTAATGAAATTCATAAGCACTATTTAATAAAAAATTAGCAGAACTCTTTCAGTGATTGGCATAAATCACAAAACAAAAAAACTCGATTTTTCTGCAACATGTGATAGCTCAAAATTTTCTTTAATTAGTTGGGTTCAACCGAAAATAATTTAGAGTTTCCTTTCCCGTGATGAGCCAGGTGACATTGAACAAGATTCGTTTTAATAGTCGTACTAGAACATCGTTCAACTCCAAACCATAGAATTATTGAAGAATAAACCGTATTGTCACTGTGTTCTGAAATGAATGTTCTGTAGTGCAAATGGTCAGTTTATGCGTTAATGAATGCATCAATAATAGAATGGCAACGAGTCGCCACCAAAGGAGCCTCGATATGGGGGAAATAAAAGTTATCTTGCCTCTTACATTTCCCCCAAGTAGTGAAATGAAGTTAGCATGAACCAAACTTCTCTTTCAACATTATATTGTTTCAATAGGGGAATAATATCAACTCCAGTTTGTTTCAGAGTATAACAGGCTAACACCAACTACTGCTTCCTTTCATAAGTTCTTTTTATTTAGTGTGTCATCAAAAAAGATTTGACACCTCTTCACTTGGAAAATAAAAGTGTGACTTCCTCTCTCTTGTCCAACTGACCATCAAAATCGTTTTAAAGATTAAATTCCCTTTGTAGCAGTAAAGATGTTGTTTTTACTGAACCAGTTTTGTTTTACATATAATAATGTTATCTTGCGTAGAATCTTTGAATTTAAATTTTGTAGATGTGAAGTCATTACTAGCAGCTTATATGCAAGGCTCGAATCCATTGATCTCCTCTATCCTCTGAGCTTAGTATAAGGCGCCTACCAGCACCCCCTTTGGTATATCCTGAACATTTTCACAAGAGCTCATAGTCTCCTGCTCAATGAAAGCATTTTCAGAGAGAAACAATTATAAACCAACTTGGGATCAATGATAAAACATGATTTAGAGACATATATATCACTTCTTAAGTAGGTAATATTACAAGCGATTCCTTACTTTGGAAGTTGGTTACAAGTGGTAGAGAGAGTAATATGTGTACAGGGCAAGGGTCAACGTGAGCAGAGGAAATTTGATATTCTCAGCAGTAGATTACAAGAACAGCGTCTGACCTGAAAAATTCTTCGGGTCATCAGATATAAGAGACAGTACCATGGAAGCAATGCGTTGCTGTTCGTTGGAAGAGACACAGTGAATGACGACCACGCCTTTACTGAGTTTCTCGTAGTGGTGAGCCATCTTCCTGGAATTACGATGAAGGTTGTAGACAGACATGGACTGAAGGCCGTCAATAGACGCGTGGTCGATAATGTGGATGATAAGACCTCGCCTTTCTAAATCTATCAAGTTGGCAAAATCGAGAATGTGACGATCCTGTTGAATCTCTTTGTAGTGGAGGAGGACGACGGTGTTGTACGTTTTGCCGTTATCTTTTGCTTTCTGTGAAGGGCTGCCAACAAGAGTTTTCAATGTTGCCACTCGATCAGTGAGAGTGTCAGCGAGGAGTTTCAAAACGTCAGTTTCCTTTTCAGAAATGATGCAAACGTCGGACATATTCTCTGAAAACAATAATAGTATATACGAACCAGAAGAGCGATTACTTTTCTTACAAGTGTTCATATATTTCATAGTTCCAACTTGGGTAGGCATTCTTGGTTATCCATTCCTTTCTCATTACCCAAGGAGAGAAAATCCTATTTGAAACATGAAGCTGTATTACGTCAATTCTGAATGAAGAAAAGTTGGGTAAAAATATTTATATGCAGTTGGTTAGGAGGAGACAATCAACCTAGTCGATTGGTCATTCAATTAGCGACTGAAGGGAGAACAGATGTTGATGAAAAAAGTTATCTATTTCCATAAAAATATAGTAATAATCTCGTGTATCCACACCTTGTAATTGACTTCTACATATACCAAAGATGATAGGATGACACCGTCATAAAGACCATTCCTTAAACACTAAAACTGCACTAGTAGTCCCTCAGTTCGTTACACAAGCTGAAACCTAAATTCTGTACATCGACACGGCCGTTGAAACCTACGAATGGAACAATTGAAATTTAACGAGACAAAATAAGACTGCCTATTCTTCGATTGTCGGCAAATATATAATGTATGTCATGGAAAACTCAATTTCAAAAAGGATTCAGAAAACGAAATTCCATTGCACTTACATCAGCTGATTTTTTAGTTACAATTTACTAAGCTATTTTTACCATGTACAAGGACGTTTACATTCACATTGGTCTTGACATTCTTTTTTTTCGTAAAATGTAGCCCTTAGAGAGTTTGAATGGATAAATACAAAGCGATCATAATGGGCTCATTCAAATCATTGAAGGGGTGTCTATCAATAGCCAACATGAAAACGTTAATGTTATTTCGAAAGTTTTTCATATTATGATAGTTTAATATTTCAGCCCTTTGATTTCGCCTTTAAGGTAGTTTCGGAAGAGAGCTCTGGACGGCCTTCGGTTGATGGGCGGATTTATTTAACTCAATTTTCAGATTCTAAGCATCTTGAAGCATAAAACAAGAAATTGGGGTGGGAGGCTTAACGATGTTTTTCTTGGTCGATTACAAAGGTTCATTATTCTTCAAGCTTAATAAAATTACCAACATGCACAATATTTTTACAGTAGTGCTCAAAAAATCATATTACCTCTCATTATGGATTCCACAGCGTACACATCACGGCTATATGTGACTTTTGACAGATCGTGTTCAGTTGGTATGAGTTTAGCAGAAACTCCACAATACTTCTTGACTAGTTGTAAACACTCAGTTCCGAATTCCAGGTCCTCTTCAGAAATCTGAAATGAACAAAACAACATTTAAAAATCAATGGTCTCTTTCTGACAAAACCTACTCGAGCCCCGGACAGAACCAATTGAATTGAATGTTTATAATAGTAGTGACATCCTAGTCAGCAATTAGAAAGGTCGCAGAACAAATTTCATATTCTTATTCGACACACAGCAGGCAAATGACCATTCTAGGAGGGCAAACTTAAACGCTGCCGATTGTAACACGTGAGTTTATTGTTTTTGCCGTGTAATTTTGAGGAGTGGGGGTCACTCTTAAGTTCAGAAATTGAGATTATTTGATTTGGATGAAGTTTTAGGATTCTAAAACCTATCCCACTCGATTTTTCGTGCAAAATTACTAGAAAAATAACACTCCACACGCATAAGTCAGCAAACAACCCGAAAAACACGTTTCTGACCAAATCTATGCATCTATGCTTCTGAGGCGATCGAGCTGGCTAGAAGTTAGGACCAACTAGATCCCAAGTGAGAATTAATGGTTTTTTACATCAATTCTAAGGCATTTTCCCCTCTTAGATCAGTCATTTACCACACTATGTCGCATCCCCATGTTGTATATTCCAGAAGTAAATATAAAAATCGCTCATCACCATTTTCTCAGTATTCAATTTTTATTCCAAGTTTTTCGACAATATCTTCTAAATAACGATAATCAAACAATCCTCTACGCCTGGATTATGATCTTCGAATCAGCTAATTTAATTTTATATTCAATGAATAAAACCAACCTTGGAATAAGCAGAGATCAAGGTGTCAAATCGGAAGGACTGCGGAGTTTCACTGTTAGCATACAGACTTCTCTGAAGGCTCTCTTCCAGAGTCCCCTGAGCATTGGGTTTGACCACTGTTGAAACCAGGGGCTTGGTGGGGCCAGCGGCGCCATTGGCCAGGGATTCCTTCACAAGCTCATCCACAAGGCTTTTAGGAACGAAAGGTCTAACAGCATCATGAACCACCAATACTTTCAAGTCACATCCTACAATCATTAAAATTGGCTCTTCACAATTTATTTGGACAGAGGAAATAGAATGCAAATCAGATTGCTCAATATAAATTGTACAGAAGAATTATTATGTCGAATAAATATAAACCAAAACATTAGAAACAACACTATAAGACAACGAAACTAAAAGTTCAACAAGAAGGCAACTGAATTAGTCGCCTAAGACTGACGTCAGAATACTTGTAGGCTTAACTGACCATAGCCCTCCTTGATATCATTAGAAGAACATTTGGAAAGCAACAACGGATATCTGACGCTCCTGTGAAACAGAAGTAGAGGATGCTGAACACATCTTGTGCTACTTTGAGGCACTTGGTTGAATTACATTTAATATCCATGGAAGTGACGTACAGGCATTGCATTTGCCTCCTCACCATCAGTAAGTAGGAACAACTCAGTCGATACTCATGTTAATTCATAGGTGTTTTGAAACATTGCATTTTTTGGCACGAGAAGTATAGATACACGGCTTCTTCAATATTGTTTGCTTGGTAAAACAACCACTTTGTTGATTGCACTCCAAGTTGATTATTTGTCAAACATTTAAAGTTCAGTAGATTCAAAGTCAAATCAGTAGACCAGGACTTTGGATAGAAAACCTGTAGAACTACTGGAATTTCAGTAGAATGACAACACTTCCAGAGACATTGATGGAAGGAGGTGGCACCTTGCAACTGTTACAGAGGTCAGTTTTAGGGGTACATGTCCGCCTTTTTAGTCACCAATACACCCGAACCCTAAGACCTGGGGTGGGGGGCATCCTCAAAAGTATCCATTTTTGGGTAGACATTTTTTCGTTTGCCCCTTTTTGCCAGGAACAGCCTAGCAACAACCATGCGATGACCCCAGAATGCCTGATAAGGACACATGCAGATGAGTTGTCATGGGACGACCAGTATTAAAAAATCACAAACATGACTGAGAGTGTTATAACTTATGATACATTTTTAATTGTGTTCTTACCATCACGGAACTTCTCGAGCTCTTGGAGACCTTTTTTGATGGATCGGTGCCGCGTACTGTCACCTTTAGTCACCAGGATGCGATCACTGTCAGCTAATCCAAATTCCAGGAGACAGCCCATCATTCTTTCAACGTCGTCTGCCACCAAAACAATCTTCTTCACATACTCCAAGGAATTAAATATCTCAACCGCATACAGAAACAGCGGCTTATTCTGCAAATTAAATAAAACTACATAAATCAATGAATCTTTCAACATCGTGTTCTGGGATATTGAAGATCAGCAAACTAGAAACCAGGATATGGGGACAGCTCCCATCTTTTTTGTCGTGTCTCACTATCAGCTTCTATCATTACAAACTTTAAAACCATATTATCGTCAGTTTTATGACAAAATTATTGACTTGATTGATGGAAACATTGAGGTAAGGTTGATAACACTTCAATTCTGATCTGATTTCCACCAAAAATACAAGATGCATGGGCTAATCTACTTACATATCTACTATGTACAATGAACTTACCAAAATTTTAATGTACTGCTTTGGGACCGATGCGTTCGAACACATTCTCACACCGGAACCCGCTGAGGGCAAGACGACGCCAACGTTGAAATCCACCATTCTCTCAATAAACCTTGGAATAAATTCACTCCTTATTTCGTTCTTCAATTCATTCGTTAACTTACGAAATCATGACTCCTTACAGGTTGAAAGGGAAACGGTAAAATCAATGTAACTATGAACCTTTGACATTTCAAATTATTCAGCCCAACCCCCTTGCAGGGCGCAGGGCTCGAGCTCGCCACTTCGTCTTCGGAGGTTGGGCTTCGCGAAAGTTCGTAAAATCATTGCAACATGAGGTATCACTTTGTTTCCAACCATATCTAGCCAAGGAATGCTAACAAGCAATTAGGATTAGAATTCTTTAAAATCTACCCAAAGATAGAGAAATCTATGATTTACCTACAACTTGTTTGGCTTTCGCCGGGAATACGCTATCAGCCCTAATCAGTCAACAACGATAAACTGTGATAAGAAACAGACATGTAAATATAGTTAAGTACTTTATAATTTTATATCCTTACTACTACTACCTACCTCGTGAGTGGAAAGTAACGTCTATTTTACTTTCCCAACAGAGTGGAAAGTAACGTCTATTTATACTTGTCCAACTACTTACTAATAAGGTAGTGCTGCTAAAGCATGTTCCATGCTTCTTTAATTTTAGCCGTAGGCTCTAACCAAAAGCATTCAAGGGTGCAAGAGCTTGTTCTTTGTTTGTTTATAAGCTGGAATGGGCATGCATCTACCAGTGCCCACCCCTGATTTCTTCTTAATTCTAAAATATTAGGGTAAATTGAAAACGATGAGATTACTGTTCCATCCCTAGTTGATGGAATTTCATAAACTGGTCCAATATTCCAAAAAAAAAAAAAAAAAAAAAAAAAGGCTTAAATGGCGGATTTTAAAGATGGTGTTTGAAAACTAGCTGTCTTGAATCGTGTACCAACACTATTATTTACTCATACAAATTTAAAGGATCGGCTGAATTCCAAACATTAATGTGTGTGTACGATTTTATGTGCAAAAAATATGCTGCATTTTACGTTGGCAGAGACAGAATTTAACAATCATAGGGCGTCAGTTGTAGGAGGAAACACTGATTTTCCTGTAAGCCATCATGCCGCAGCGCATGGCGAAACGTTCGACGAGAGTTTTACCATAAAAATTCCGAAAAAAATTAAATGTGAAGAAAATAAATTTATGCTCCTTCATTCAGAAAAAGTGCTTAGCACTGTACTGGGTGTGTCCGATCCTCCAGGAACCCTAACATTAAACAAACAACCCTAACCCTACCATTTAACAAACATTAACAGGGCCGGTTGTAATGTTAGGTTTAATTAGTTAATGTTAGACGTTAACTAGGTAACCAAATTTCTCCGTGGCAAGCAAACTCTCCTCATCAATTTCAAAATGTTCCCAATTACAATTGTTTCAGTTTCGAAAAAGGCTAAAAGACGAAATATTATTGTGACGTTAATGATTAGGTATTATTGCTGATAAAAGTTTTTACATTTATGTATGGTGTTTTAGAGCCACTTCTTTATATTGATTATTGGGTATATATGTGTGTGAATGATAAATTTAGAAAATAAATTTCATGAATGAGAGAGAAAAGAAAAGTCTGATATTTCGAAAAAAATCTTGGTCACAGATATAGAAGAAGAAATAAATGTTTTTCCTGTGTCAATGGAGTCTCGTTGTGTCCATAGATGCGATGCTGTTGAGAATTATAATTTGACCAAATTTTCAATAATCTAAATTGAGACGAGGTGGTTGATTAGTTCCAAGGACCCATCTATGAGCTCTTTCTGATTGTTGGAGCAATATATCATTAGCCGTGTCTAGTAACTTCCTTAAAAATTATACTCCAAAACACTGGTTAAATGTTGAGTTAAGCGACATCGCATGCATTTTGACTGGGAGTGGATGGTCTTGGTTTATCGATAATTATATTATATTGTGTGTCATTCCAGACGATAACTCTCAATAGGACTGAGACCAAAAAATCAATCATTCTAAACGAAAGGATGAGTTCGTTGAACAACACTTTTTGACCACATTGGTCAAATAAAAAAAAGGCTCCAAATCGTTATTTAAATTTTTAATCGTTACTCAAATTAATATTGTGTAGCAGAATATTACTCGAACAAAGTCTATAAATAACGAAATAAGTCGTTAAATAACTGAAGCTCAAATTTACGCCGACAATTTTACTTAAATTTCAATAAAATGTGCTAAAAATTCAACAACGTTGCTTGATTCCATCCCTGCATTGTTCTTCAACCTTGGAGGTTTTATTTAATGAATCAATAAATAGTGAATTAATCAGGAACAATCTTGAGCTGAAGAATTTATGGTGTGGGCTTGTATGGGTAGGTACAAGATGAAGAAAACAGCGAAGAGCAAAATTCAACAGAGTTTAATCGAAAAACTTTATATTTATCTATATACCTAGGAACAAAATTAAAAAAATTGATGGCTTTCTTCCGAAATAATGAAAGATTCATATGTTTATATTGGATTGAATAATTATTTGGTCCGGTTCACAGAGATCACTTGATCATAAGCAGATCAGGAGTATGATCATAATAAATAAGATCAGGTGATCATCAGTAGAGCCTGCATAAATGCACCCTGACCAAATAAGAATAGAGTTGATTAAACGTAAACATTATGCTTTGTAAAAGAAAAATTGCATGATGATCTTGTTGTAACTGTTTAGGAATAACTTATTACAAGCATGTTTTCAAAGGATAAAATATGAATATAGCGAATAACAACGTGTCGTAAAGTTCGATAACCGAAACAAACAAATGTTACCTAGTGAAAAATTGGACAGTTAAAAATTATTCACAATTTAGTACTAGCATAAAAGTTGAACATGAAGTTGCTAGCATAAAAATTAAACAATTATTGAAAATTTGAATAAAATAACTTAACAATGATCCTGCTAAATACCAAGCTTTTACAATAATTGTTAATGTTTGGTACAAATATGCCGTTATTGTTAGAAAGCGAAGCAACTGTACTTATTATAGCTGCTTCGGTTCCTAACAGTAACAACAAGCGATATATACCATTAAATTAAACAGTTTAGTAATAAAAATATTTTAACAATTTGTCCTGCGCAAACCAGGAACATCAAAGCTATATAAAATGTGATTTAGAAG
Source organism: Creontiades dilutus (assembly GCA_031894815.1). Classification (NCBI taxonomy): domain Eukaryota; kingdom Metazoa; phylum Arthropoda; class Insecta; order Hemiptera; family Miridae; genus Creontiades; species Creontiades dilutus. Next base: position 2,597,228 of record JAVIWC010002084.1, read on the forward strand.
GTAACTGAAGGGGATTTCAATAAGCTGTTGTGGTTTTCTTGAGTCTTGGTTTCCATTTTGTGGACGCTTTTTCGGATCTCGTAACCAATTGCTTTTCCCATTGGAGGTGGAACTGCGTTGCCAACCTATGAGACAACAAAAATGGAGAATTTAACAGAAAAAATTTATCGAATGCTTATAATTAGTGTTTCTGTTATACATGTATAAATGTGATATTCCATTGTAAATAGCAACTACATGATTTAATAGGTATTCATCTTTTGGGTCTGGGTTGCAGGGGTAGGGTGATGATTTTCTCTCTTCAGAGCTCCCTCATTTATCTAGCCTAATCATGGCCATACGTCACATCGTGGAACCCAGGCACCCTCTGATCATCAAGGGAATGGCCTGCAGCAATTAGGGCGTCTCTTTTGGTCGCATCCCACGTTGTGAGTAACAATAGAGCCGAGCCTCTTTGCTGCTGCTGGCGCATTGGCACACCTTGCCATCCTGTCCTTTCTCTGCCCCAGTGAATGCCCAACAAGGTCCCAATAGTCAAAGAGCAGGGCCTCGGTGCCCACACCTGGCAGAAGCATCCTATAGAGGCCAACGATGCAATTGATAGAGTGAGAGCAGGGCAGGTATGATTCTGAGAATTTGCAGCAATACAGCAGCGGAGGAGGCAGAGGCTGTGAACAATGGGCTACATAACATAAAATGCTTTGTCATTAAATCTCTTCCCTTGAGGCCCCATTATAAGCAGCTTGTCATGGTGGATGCAATCCTGGGAAATTTCAGTGGAGCCTATCCAGCATCCCAGACTGGTGTGATACAAAAGTATGACTTTTGCAATCCCCTGCTACCTCTCGTCTTCTTTCCTACTTGAAGTATCCTGGCTCAGGGAGCAGGTTAGTAACATTTATGGTTATGGCAGTGCCTATCCGCTGGATGTGGCTAGGCAGTCTGTTGGAGGATGAGGTCGCAGTCTATGCACAAAAGCAAGTGTGGCTTGGCAACAGGGAAGAGTTCTTCTTAACGTGGAACCCCATGGAGGACACTGAGCAGTTAAGCAAGCATGTACAGAGATTGTGAAGAAAGCATCTCATTCATGCAGCTCTCAGATTTTGCAATTTTCTGTATACTAGTGTTTCTAATCAGTCAATCATTTCATATTTTCCCTCCTCCTTTTATTCATTTTATAGCATCAGATTCAACAGTTTCAGAGTGTTACAAATCTACTTTTAATCTAGAAAATATTCCGTTTATTGTCTATAACCAAAACCCAAATAAATGAACGCCATTATTTCTCTTTTTTTTAAAGCCTGATATTTTGTTGACGACTAACCTGTCGATGTTTGTCCAATATGTTGCCAAAGAATTTGTATCGATCTGGGAATCCTTGTGACCTGGCACATTCCCTGACACTTACTACTCGGTTTTGTGTGGGGTGGAGCACTCGACCCTGGAACATAATATTATACAACATATTACACAATAATTCTTCACTTGAAAAAAAAAAAGAAGTATTTTGATAATGAATTGGAATTTATATTCAACGAATTTTATCAAAGTAATTTACAGTCTCAAGCTTGGGACTCCTCTACAATGATGAAGAAGTATATATCTTCTCCAACAAAGAGGATGATCCATAAACATGTTTAAAAAACAAGACCATTCTGATATTTACCTGTTTTCCCATTGGTTCAGGATTAGTCACAGTAGTACTGAAGAACTCTCCCCACTGAAGTCTGCCATAGAGTCCCGCCCAGTGGTTGTGTCTGTTGCCTGTGTGAGGAAGGCACCAGGGAATCAACGTGTTGAATTGACGGTCGATAGGGTCACATTTTTTCCCCGATGCACATGAACAGACGCCACGGAGAGCTCCAGTTTTGGATTTACCATTTTTCTTATCATGGTGCAAGTAAAGGCTGGAAATTACCACATAAATTAACAAATACGGGAAGTGATAGTATTTTCAAAAATTTCAATGAATGAGGCAATCAAAATGATCCCTTTTCTTGAAGATGGTTGATATTTGTTTAGGAGAGCCTATTCTTCTTGGACTGTGCTTCTCCTCCACGCCTGCAAGCATTCTGGGCAACTACTCGAGCACCAAAAGGTCGAGAGGAATGGAACGGCTCACCATTCAGGAGACCTTGTTCGGAAATTTCCTCTCAAGATACCTGTTTGCCAAGGTACTACAGGTTGACTCGAACCTTCTATCTCGTTCTACTTGCAAGCAAAGATACATACCCATAGTACAATTCCCTGGTGATGCATCCTCTACCCCAGAGTACCCAAGGCAGATGCCATTGGCTTGGTTGTGCTCTACCAATCCTACCTTGACTGGGACAGGGATATCGCCTTCGTGCCAGTAGCCTGGTCTCCGCTCTACCCAATGTACCAATTTTGAGATGAGAGATCCATATTACTGGACTCTCCACTATCTCCAAATACCTGACCAGGTGACAGGCCTGAGGGCAGAGAATTGTTGCCTGCCCTCTAACTGCTCTACTGGTAATAAATAGGGCAAGACAATTGAAAAGAAAATATAATAGTTAGATTTTGTGAGAATTTCACTCGCAACTGAGTTTCCTATCGCCAAGTTGAACAGTTTTCACGACCCTTTTAGTAGTATTTATTCCAACCTCGAATAGCAGAGGAAAGGCACTCCTAATAGATGCTAATTATGCGCTGTTGATGTTTTGACAAAGGTGTTATATTCCTCTCCAAATTTATCCACTATTTTAGCAAATAGCTTCAAGAGAAAATTTATTTATATTAATAAGCCTTTTTAATCCAACAGAAACAATTGAGGAGGTTGCATCGCAAAAAGTACTATATCCATTTGAGTGAATTTTGCAGGGAACGCAAAACCTCTAAATCAATCTGTAGCACATTAATTTTAGCTCATAGGTTTACACTTTTTTTTTTTTTTTTTTAAGCGACCGTTTTTTTCTTCCACCATTGTGTGGCAAAATCCCACACACGAACAAAAACGTGATTTTTCACGTCAAATTTTAATTTTTTAACCATGGGTAAAGTAGGTTTCGACTGATACTAATAGCATATTTTTTGGCTGAAAACGTCGCATCTAGAAGATGACGCCTAGTGAGGCGGATGGACTACCTTTTGGAAAAAAATAGTGTAGAGGGAGTCGGATATGACTTGGATTCAGTACTGTATGATTTATAAATGGATAGAGTACGTTTTGCTTGGAACACACCTCAACTGTTAAGTATTTTTTCATTTTCATCGCTCATTTTTCAGTGGATAGAGCACGTTTTGAGATGAAACTACTTCATTTTCGTGAAGAAACAGTCCCCCAAACCCGTAACCAACCATTAGTTCGAAATTGAAAAAAATGGCGTTCAGTACTTTTTGCGACGCAACCTCCTCAATTCTTGCCTAAAAATTTGGTGCTTTACAATTTAGGATTTCAGCAGAATTGTTTGATCATGCTTTCTGTAGAGGCTCTGGATTGCTATCTTGTGTCCCGCCCATATCTCTAATAACTATTAGTATCACAAGTTGTGATACACAACTACCACACAGTACTAAAACCATTTTTACTCACAGTTTACTTGAGTAGGTTCCATCAGAAAGCTGAACTGAAATATTAGGGATATCTCGCCAATCTGCATTCTTCGTTTTGGGAACATGTGCCATCCTCGCAGCAACTAGAGCGCTCATGTCCTTACAGATGTGATCACGCAGCTTAGCACCTTCGGTTTTGTCTCGAACCTATTTATTACAAGATTAATATAGTTAAATGATTGTTTTGACTATTGTTAACAAAATTTAAAGTTGATATAAAATTAGATTAGGTTTTAATAATAGTGGAATTTTTCTCAAACCAAATAATCAAGACAATTAAGCAAATAATACCAAATAAATCAATTATCTGGTAAAACCCTATAGTGTTCGAAGAATTGACAATCAATACAAACCAGCTTTTGAAAATGGGTGATAGCCTCGGTTTCGTAGGCCATCTCCTCTTTATGGCAGCCATTTTCGATTTCTGGCAAATCAGACATGGCGTCGAACACTGTTATTGTGCGCAAAGGAGCAGATTCCGTGAAGAGACATCCCGATAGAATCTAAAACCAAGAGATTCACGATTTAAAATGTTATAATTACACATACATACATATCCTGTATGTACAATCCAACGCGCAATCCTGCGCGTGTGCAGGATTATCGGTGAAATGGACTTTTTAATTTTGCAGCAGTCGTCTTCGTCATATTAGTGCCTACTATTTCTATTTATTTACTTCATTTAATTTTTATTTAATATTAATGTTTCAACAAGGTACCAACTCGTTTTCCTCACGGGTTTACCCATTGGGGAAACTATATTTCTAATTTCTTGTATTCTATATTCATGTTACTTATCAGAAATAAACTATAATTTCATTTCATTTCGTTTACAATAAAAAAAGTAAAACTAGCAAAATCAGTAGTAAACGTAAATTAAGAATATGCTCACTGAAAGACCCTTAGTTTTGACTCGACGAATGACAATTGAAAATATAATATATCTTCAATCATCATCATATTATGATTGACCATTCAAAAATATTTCTATCACAGTCACTTTACTGAATATGGGGACATAAATACGATATAAAAACTCAAGTATCGTTGTCATTTATCAAGGTTTCGTTTCTTGTATCATCGAATGACAACTTACTTTCTTATCATCGACAACGATGCTGAGTCCTCTAGTCTTGGGACTGAAAACGTGTAGAGGCTCAGGGTAATTTGGGAGGCACTCACCCGGTGCCGCAGCCATGATTATTGCTCTGGAAAGAAACAACAAAAAATATAGAAAAATCAACCAATTCGACAAATGAATCGCAAATGCGGTTTTATTACATTTGCATTCACCAATCTCCCAGAGCTTCCACAGTTTTTAAATGCTAAGACAATTTGATAGGCCACCTCCTCCGCAACAAAAATTGTTAAGTGTTTCAATCTTAAAGTAGAAACTATGGGCAACTTTAAACATCCACAAGTAATACAATTAGTTATACAAGTTGCCAACTGCTTCTACAAGAATGATGGACGTGTATTCACACACAAGTGGACTTACATTCATACCTAAATCATACGCCTAACAACAGATTGTAGTGAAAATGCAACCTCAAATGATAGTAACGACACGGGAGACGGTGAACTGCCACAACGTAGTAGTATATGATAGAGAGTGCCTAGAGCTGATTTTAAAGTTGCAGCGAAGGTAACCGATCGCAAGTTTGCTCTGCGCATGCATAGGGGAGGAGAAATTAGGCGGGCGTAAGCACGTTGCCAGGGTTTTTGCGATTCTCAGGTATTCCGGACCACAGTTCGCCAATTAGTTCAGACGGCAATTGACATGTGAAGAAGGCGCTCAACGGGAACTCAAGCTAACAATCTTTCTCACTCCACACGTTGACTAAGTACGCATTTTCCAATATTTTGTTTAGGGCTAACAGTTTAAAAATTGGAGGGAAATTAGGCGGACGTCAGCATGTTGAAAACGATTAATGCCATCCAGCTACTCAATCAGAAGGTTTTATTTACTCCATCGTTTTGAGGCTGGGAGAGTAGGTAAACACGATCATACACTCTTGCGCCTCTTTCAACAGGAAGAAACTGTGGGAGTAAACTTTGGCCCCCTAACTTGCCACAGATGTAAACGCATAAACCTCCCGAGAGCAACTGTTGTCTCTACTCCAGAAGTGAAAATGAAAGATATCGGGCGGTTATCAGTTTGCCACCCCACCACACCTATTTTACTGATGTAACTAACGAATCACAACAACTCGTAAATTTGCTACCACTAAATGACTCACCTTCTTCTAGTCTGAGGAACACCATAATGACCTGCTTGAAGAATACCAACGGCAACTTGGTAGCCCATTTTAAGGAGGCAGCGAAGCGTGAGTTTCAACACCATGCTGTTCTTGAAGCTGACAAAATTCCTAACGTTCTCCAAAATGAAAAACTTCGGGCGGTAATAGTCACATATTGAAAGATATGACACAATCAACGAATTCTGAAAAGATAAACATTGATTTAAAAAAACATGGCTGATTTTGGTCATTGATGTGAAATGCACCAAGATCGAAAAAATTGCCTACACAAAAATACTCTCAGTGAACTTCAACTTTGGTTAGCATTTCTATAAACTCATATAAAAAAGGAATCATTTCATATTAAACATAAGCTTCTACACCCCACTTTTGGTCAGCTACATGGGCAAAAGCTGAAGTTCCATAAGAAGTATAAGGCTTCACTATATTGTCATTTACATTCGTACCTCCCTCCAACACAGAAATTTTAGTCTTGTGAAATATAGTTTTAATGAATTGACAATATTGGGATCAGCCCTCCTAGAAGAGATACCTCCCACAGCTCAGCAATGTTTGAGAGGTACATGCAGTATGAAGGAAACAGAAACGTGTGGTTTGGTTCATTCATCGCCATTCCTCTGCCAACCTTCCAATTTAAAAAAAAATTTTAACCAGCATTTAAAATGAGGTCAACAGAAATAATTCATTTTCCTGTGCCTCATTCCCTCCACCCTCCTGTGCATCATTCCTGTGACCAATCCACCCTCCAATTTCTAAAAAATTTTTTACACAAACATTTAAAATGGGGTCAACAGAAATAATTCATTTTCCTGTGCTTCATTCCCAGAAAATCACAAGATGATTCTCATTTTTGTGGTCTATATTTTCTGAATATGAAAGTCGTGTGCTAATCTAGTGAGTGATTACTTAATGCCACGTGCCACAACTACATCCGAAACTCGCGTTCTAAACATTTCTTCATCAACCCAAAACGTGGGTAAAGCAGTTTAGGGAGAATAACGCATATTTCCACGGAATGTGGAGTTACAACATTCGATAGATTTCGATAAATGGGTCATAAACAGTAACAAACAATAATTATTGTTTGTTTTCACCAATTTCCTTTTCTTCATTTGCCTTTTATTTCTAACGGGGTAATTTCAGGTACATTGTCGACCCAAATGTAATTTTTTAATAGTATTTTGTAAACTTGATCTGTTAGTTCGTGGAAAAAGCATAGTGTAATTATAGATTAGAAAAAAAATTTAATACAAAGTTTGTAATCCACGAATGTTGAAGAGTTAACCCAAACATTTTCATTGAGTTGAAGGAGGCAAAAATCATTTTCCTTTCTTCTTGTTCGATTACAAAGGTTGATTATTAACAATAATAAACATTGTGCAGTTGAACGAGGTGTTGTGGCGGGTTGGAGCAAGCAAGAGAATGATACTTCATACAAAAGCTAACAGTGGCAGGGCCTATACCTGGGCTAAATTGTATTTTCTCTTCTTCGAATTTTACAAGTTGGCAGATGATCGAAAAAAATCTTCAAACAGATTATATTTCATTTTAGATGAAGCAGTAGAATCCCAAACACACTATTGGGATATTTGGGGAAGGATTCAAACTAACCTTAAACTTTGAGTATTCTCGCGAATTAAAGCGGTTCATACCGCTGAATCCTTGGCAGGGTGGACCTCCAACAAGAAGCTCCACGTCTCCTTTTTGCGGATATTTCTGCCCGAGCTTGTTCGATGTTTCTCCCTTGAAAATATTATCAACAAGAAAACTTCATTACTTTACTGAAATAAATATTTAATAATAGCTGAATTGACATCGCGCAAAGCCTTATGCTAAGAAAAAAAAAAGAAGTAATTTGGAGATCACTGAGGAACTTTCACAGATACTCACGGACATAACGGCTTTCAGGAAACAATTACAGTCGTCGTTGAAAACAGTGCAATTGGGGTTGTTCAGTTTGAAGGCTGACGCAGCCGTATCTACCTTTTCAATGGCCCATTTTGATTCAGCGACACCACTTTGATGTAGACCTTCGGATAAGCCTGGAAAAACGAAAATAAAGGATCAACAAAAGCACAGATGTCTTGTGATTACAAATCAATCCTATCGTGAAAATTGTCTGCGAGGTTCGTCATGGGCCATCTTGGATGATATTTAAAGTTAGGACCTGGGTAAAAATATTGGCTGACATTCATTTGCAAGTAACAAACGACATGTTGAGGAAAAACTATTCGATCCAATACCAACATTGAGCTGAATAAATATAACTGATCCGTTCAAAATCAAGCTTTCCAAGAAAGGACAGTTTACTTCTTGTGTATTTATATTTTCGATTTCCTATAACTTGCAATAACCTTCCTCATAGTTCTACGAACTTTTCAGAAACCTAGTTGAGCCCTGAGCATAAAGACCGACTTGCGAACCTCACTTGCTTAATTCTTCATGGCTTTGTGTCAGTCTTCCTTCCTCGCTCAGGCAATTTGAAAAAAACTAGTACACTACCCCTGCCGCTGCTCGCATTCAGAAGTTCATGCAATCTCACTAGCAGGAGGCATTAAACTCATCAGATAGTGTAATTAATAACATCCAACTCACATCAAATGTGCTCCAGCCCATTTAGGCAGGTACAGGATGACTACACTGAATAAGTTGAAGATCTCGAGGGTGCTGCCTTATAACAATTCAGGATGGATGTTTAATGTTTTACTATAAGACAACAGAATGCAGGCTCTGCTGAGAAGGGAGAGGGGGGGAGGCAGCAGAACACATTCTTTGTGATTGTCCTGCTGCTGCATCAATAAGACTCCCGCATTTTGGAAAAGGTGCTTCAACCCCCACTGATACTGCCAAGGAAATAGTCTGATTTCTCAATATAGTCAAGGAAATTACTGTAAACATCTTTCACTTTGTAAATGAAGAGGTTATTTAAAAGGTGTCACAATAGACCCTAGTGGTTTCAGTGACCTGAAATTCTGAAATTCCTCGCGTCACTAATAATAGTACCTAATAATTAAAAAAAACTAATTGGTGCCAAAAAATATTGTACCGTGAACCCTAATTTTCAATCTCTCTCTCTCTCTCCCCCCCCCCCCCCCCAATTTACTCCCTTAAAATGTCCGGGCACATTCCTGGCGTTAACATAAGAACTAAAAACCTATCAATGCTCTGTGTTAACCTACGAGTCAAACACCATTACGTCAGAGTAGCAGTCTTCATCCCTACAGTAGGTGGCCTTATTCAAGTTAGGGTTCTCCTGTAAATAACAAAACGGAATCAACAACCCATAAAATATGAAAGACCCACCTCCACATCCTGCGAACACATCAAGGCATCTCAAGGGGCGTGCAATTTTCGGATAGGATGGAACCGTTATTTTAGATTTGTTCCCCGCGTTTTTGCCTTTACCTCCACCCTGAAAAATGAAAGATACTTCAGCGACAAGGTTACGCAAGTTGGTTAGAAAATATGGAGAGTGTTACAAGTGATGCTATGTTTTAGATTTAATTTTCTTTCCTCAGAACTTGGTTTACCTTCTTCATTCTAGGTTAATATTAGTTGTTTTATGTCTGATCAAGTTTTGGGTGTATACAATAATATTCAAGAATATCTATGGAGATCCCCAAGAGACAAGATTTTCTGAAAACTAGATTATTATTTTCAGTTACTATCTTGACTTATGTTAATTTCATTTCTGTTCTCATTCAGAGTGTTATGGTTGTGTTTCAAGTTATGGCAAACGAAAATTTCTTAGTTCAAATTCATACTGATGAATTTGGAAAAATGGCAAAAATTCACTATCAATACCAATACTACAATACGAATTTAATCAATATTATTTTACAGTTGAAAAGTTTCAAGTTCCAACATTTATAGCGCTCATGGTATCAAAACGTTCACAAAATCAATGGTCTTACATTGGTATAGAAAAAAGCGCTGCTCTTTAAATGAAGTTTGTTCGATCCGTCGTTAATTGACCATAATTTAGTGAAGGTCATAATTTTCTATCAGTTTCCAAGATTAAAAATAACAGCAAAAACACATTTTTAAATAATACCATAGGCATTTATTAAAAATGGAAATCCTTCAGCTCTGAAGTATTCACTCTAGGGCAATAACAACACTATAACAGACAGGAAACGTTGATACACTACCTTTCCCGCACCGCCCAAATTGGTGAAAACTCTTATAGGCTCGGTAGTTGATCCCTCTGAGGAGTCATACGCCTCAGTAAAATAAAATCGGTTAGGGCCAGCGGTCGACCATCCGGTAGGATCGCCGTCAACTATATTGTCGGAGTAGGCGACGTAGCACTGACCTTTCACTTGAGTGAACGGGACGTGGACGACTGAAAAGGAAAACAACTGTTATGTTTACGTGGAAATAACGGCAATCAAAGTGGATAAACCACTTCCAATAACACATTTCCAGCACAACAAAGTATTGTATGATGGGGTATACAAGTGATTTTCATCATTATTTTTTAAATTACAAGATATAGGTGAATGAAGACCATTGACGCATCATTCTGCGGTTGGTGTTCTCTGGAATTCTAACTGCTTTCACTTAAAAATATGAAACAAACACGTGAGCACTCCCCATTGTTTCTTTCAAGTAGTTTCATCTTAAAGTTATGAGCTAAATTTGAAAATTACCTTCTGTAGACGCATATAACTTCGTAAGATCGTGTTGATTCAAATCGTATATTATTCCCCAGGTATTCTCTGGGCGGTAAAATTTATACACTTCGAGTGTCACGTTTTCTGGAGCTACGAGGCCTTCTTCTTTGGCAGCAATGGCTTTGATGAGTCCGATGCAGAAGGGCTCGGGAGTATCATTGCTAGCTCTTCCCTTGATCAAGTTTTTTCGGTAATACTCAGGGTAGAGCGTCTCGTCCGACTACACATAACAAAAGGAATTGTTACTAAGCAGATGTTGATATATTAAATGCTCACAAATTTAAGAGTACTATAACATTAGTGTTACTCCTACAACATGATATAATACCGTATCATTTCAAGAAAAACGAGTTTTTAGAAAAAATGTAATCCATTTCCACAAAATTAAAGAGTTTTAAATGTAAAATCGATTTCGACGGTAATATCATCAGTACGTAATAGTAAAATAACATCATTTTTCGTTGAATTAGGTTTTGTTCTGTTGCTGATAATGGCTGGACCAACAAACGTTTACAACTCTTTAATTTTGTGGTAATACATCATCACTGCAGTAAGATTGAAAATGATTTGTCAGAAGAAAATCATAGAATTAGTTATGAGGTAGGTAGGAATGATTCGGCAAGTTTATCAAAAGGTTCAAAATTAGATGCTTTGGAATCTGTGTATCCTCTTTTTTGGCATGGGTGTACCAGTTAAAGATGTTTGTGTAATTATGGGTTCTCCACTAATTGAAATGTGTTTGTAACTTCCTTTTATCTACCTTTCCAATCATTGACCCAATCAGGAGGGCCCTTTTAATTTAACATTCGCTACCTTTATAATGATTCGGCCAATTAGAAGGCACCTTTCACTTTTTTATATGTAAAGAAGGACCATGTCCACTCATATTTTCTTCATTCTGTAGTGTAATAACGATGGTGTAAAAACCGAAGCGGTTAACAGGTGTTAAAATCTCTTTTAGTTTACCTAGAAAGCTGAAATTTGAATGCCAGCTTCTGTGGGGCTCAGATATCTGATGAGGGTAGATGGGTTATTCTCATGCAGTAATAATAAACCTGTATAATAATTTTGCAGCGTTTTGTTTGGGATTGTTAGCCACACTAAATTAATTGTTAACGTTCAAATTTGGGACAAGAAAGAAAAGAAACTAACTAAATTTATAACGCAATTATGAACTACTTGATGCCATTTGGTTTTCAATTTCATTTGATCACTTACGCCTGATTCCAAACTAATATAAAACCCCAAAAATTCTAATAAAAACTTATAAATTTTATAAGTTGTTAATTATAGAGAATAAACAAACTCGAGTAACAGAATTATTTGAATATTGAGTGATTAGGAATTAGAAATTTCTAGAGCACAATAATATTATGGAATCGAGTAAATAATGAATTATTAATTTCAAGATGTTATAAAACGGATTCTCACAATGAAAATTTTCAAAAATGCTCGAACCATTGAAATAGCTAATTTTCTAAAAGATACTGGGAAAAAGTTCTGCTAATGCTCTGATATAATGGTCCTAGAATTTCAACGTAGCGCTTGGTGCGATAATAATGCGTATTGACACTAAATATGATCAACAAAATTCGTGGCTCACCATATTATTTGGGCCTGATTCGTCATCCTTTTTAGGAACTGTTCTGGATTTTTTCTCTTTAGGGAATTTGAATGTGCCTGGGTCGAGATAAACGCAATTTCCCTTTTTGTACTCTTGCCCCCTCCACGTAAGTCGATCATAAAGCGTCTGAAATATTTGCATTGTTCATTAGGGACACAAAACAATTGGATATTTGGAAATTCGAAAATAGTAAAGATGATTTCTCATTGAATAGGAGTTTCGTTTTCGACGATCAGATCATCTTACGTTTCCATTTTCTGCGGTTTCGTCCAGTGGCTCTGAAACATTTGGCATTTCGAAGGACATTTTCTGGTAAGAGTACAAGCAACTGCAACAATACCTAAAAAGGAGTGAAAAACACAATATTCAATAAATAATTCAAACAATTTTAGAGGGCTAATACCACCTCTCTCTACATTAGACTACAGTAAAATCCCTATGGTATAAAGTTCTCTCTGAGTCAACTTCTTCCGTCATGTTTGATTTCAAAACGAATACTGGGGCAAAATGAAGTTAGTGAAAACACAGAAACCATACATATGAATAATGGAACAATTCAATATAATTTTAGAAAAGTTGTCGCGATTAGTTTGAGACATCCTGAAACGATTCCAAGATTTCAACAATATATATTTCTACATCATTCCGGATACTGAGATATCTTCCAAGGTAATGAATAATGAGTGCCACCAACTCACTCGAGTAGCGAATGTTGGAACCAAATAGCATGATTACTCAAGTAGCAGGTATTGGAACGAAATTGTACAGTTGATTGAATATATTACATGACTCTCCAACACATGTAAGACAGGAATCGCCGTGACTTTTTATTATCAATGTATGCTATAAGTGTGCTCCTTGTTTCCGAGCTCTTTGATTGGTCAATCTCACAGGGACACTTCAATTCATATAGAAAATTCTCAGTGATTCCGCTTTAAGCACAATGCAGATCTACTCCTGTTTGCTTAAGTTTAGTACAACTCTACATTCTTATCAGAGCCCAGGGAGATCTATTTTGTGCGTTGACAAGAATAGTGTGATCTTCTCTTCTGTCACAAGGCAACTTACTCTTCGATTAAAAATGGTACGATTTAGAAAAAAAGCTATGGATGCGCATGCTTTTATGCTGCTACCAGTAACTGTTTCTTCCTTCAATTTAAATCTTTGAAAATTCTTTCAATTTTCATGATTAGGTAAGTAAAAACAAATTTATACTTGAAAGAAACTTAAGTGAAGTTATTAAATGAGCTCAACAATTACCAGTACGTCCTGATATACTATAGAAGTTTGGCTCCATTAATTTGATCGTAATTTTAGTCATGGAAAAACTGTTCACTAATCTGTATGGGTATGAATGAAATTAATGAATATAACTTACTTGAAAGCAAGGCGAGGCTCTAGGCACTCAGGCTCAGGTGGTATGTCTATAAAACGACCAAGTAGTTCGTCATACCTGAAGAAAATATTAAATATTAAAACGAAATTTTGGTTTTAATGAAAAGGTTTATGGGATTTTAAGAAAATGTATAATTCTACAACAGTAACTTATGTATTTAATAAAATGCATCACGGAACCAAATAGCTATGTTGCTGGCTGTGGACCAGGGGAGATTAATTTCATAGTGCAATGTCATGGCATTCATCAATTAATTAAGCTGAATATGATAGATGGTAGTAGGTGCCATCTGTCCATAAGACAAAATATGGTAGTCATTTCAGGGGATGGGTCGGGATAAGATTTTGAAATTTCAGTCCATTCTGAGTGACATAACCGTAATTTGCCACTTCAACCTAGTTGATGTAATACAAATCGGCGGACACACAAAGTTGGTTGAAATTGCAAATTTTTTTCCTTGTACACATTACAGAAATTTTCAAACGCACCATCGTTTGTAAAGCATAAAAACAAAGCGACTGGACCTCAAAATCTGTTATTTACACCGTAAAATGAACTTTTGAAATTCAAATTTAAACATGAAAAGTAGTTTCTGAGAGATTGTGCAATAATTACACATTTATTAGGATAGGAAAAGCTCTGAGCTGAAACTCGTTAGATGCAAAACTTCGGAAAGTATTCAACCTTGAGTCGAATGACCTTTCTAAGCTGCCCAAAATTGGATGGAGAATTGATTTTTTTTCTCCCTGTAATTTTAAAAGGCCTATTAAATAGCAACCAACAGTTTATTGCGATAACGACGGTCGGGTACTTACTTCTTGCTATAGAAAAATACGTTTCCATCAACCTCGTCAGGATGATCGATTTCCTTGCCACCCTCGTTGGCCCAGTCAGAAGAGACGGGCTTGAAGTTGACAGTCACTTTGGAGATTATACCGTTGAGAAGAGTATTTTCGCACTGGTCGACCAAAAACAGTTCTTGTGGATCTGCGGATTCTCCAAGGACTGTTTCACAGCCCCGACTGGAAAGCATAAAATAAGCCTTTAGTATTGTCTAAATTAATGGACACTTCTAGAACAGATGCAGAGATGAACGGGAGGGCTTTTACCATGAATCAAAAGTACAAGGTTTTATACTCAATAACACTAAGGTTACAGTTATACTAGAACCGATGCACGAAGCACAGTGGTTCAGAATCCCGATTTTACGAGACAAAATCGTCTTTTTCATGTCACAGGTCAAAACCACCGAGCCCGCCCAACTCCAAGTTCGGCACAGGAGTGAACTTAGTTGTTGCTAAGAAACTCATGGCAGGTAAGTAAAACGATCTGTTATTAGTTGATTTGCTGTCCGACAACAGCCTCCCTTGGTTCCAGATGGGTTCTTTACGTGATGTTGAGTTCTTTTGAAGAGTTTCTCTTTTGAGCTGTTTTTATAGCTATTGCAGATTGCTAACTGTTCGGTACGGATGAATAGGTAGATCCTTGGTTGGGTGAGTTGGGAGCATTGAGGGAACTTTGGTTTGTTTCGCTTGTCGGAACCCTCTTGCTCAACAGCTATTCTTATTCCTACTCTTCCTTCATGAGGATACTCTCGTTCCTCCTTATCTTAACTACCCCACATTTACACTTAAAGTGCACGTTTTACGGTGTTTCCCATCCGCGGATTCGTGGAAACCCTTTCGCCTGGCCCGTACTTAATATTGAAGCTTTCCAACGACGGATTGGCTGCTGGATGTCAGCGGGGGCCTCCAGCAATAAGGAACAATGCGTACGTGTGGTTCAGGTCAGAATCCTCATTAACTTCCTTTATTCTCCTGTGTATCTTATTACAAGATTGTACATGTTAAACCTCTCCAAAATTCCCTATTTTTGAGGCCTTCATTTATTTATTCACGAGAATATCTATTTGGGGCCATTACAACTCACTCGTTAAACCCTGGGAATCCTCAATAAGGTTCTAGACCCCAACTACCTCAACCACCGACCTAAGCAACCATCAAATTAATACAGTCCACTTATACATCTCCACTCATTTTTTCTGCGAGATTCTACACTGTCTAACCACTTTTTCCTTGTTCGGGGAAAGCCAAAGATGTTGTCAACAGCCGTTCCTCAAGGGGTTTTTTTCGAATAAAAAAAAAAACCGAGAAGTTTCACGAAATTTCTTAGTTTTTAGTAGTTGTAGATAGCTCATTTCTTTTTCCGCGCGTTTCCACGCTTTCGACTATTTTTTCTTGTGTGTGGGAAGCCCTTGAGCGATTGAAGCAAAGATTGAAAAACGGCCTAAGTCCCATTTTTTTCGAATAATAAATTTTCACGTTTTTAGGATCGATGGTCGCACATAGAAGAAAGAGTTCTTCACAGCCGGAGATCAGCCAAAGTACATAACGTCATCGCAAAATCCCCTAAATAAAGACAAATTCGATAATAACAATAATAGTAAAACAAATTCTTACGAGAACCAGTAGAGATGCATGTAACGCTGACCGAAACTGCTTTCCCACAAGAACTGAATTCGGCCAATCACAACTGGCGAATTGGGTTCATTAGCTTCGCAGCTAACGAAGTCACCTTTACAGATTTCTTCATTGCCGACCATGACCTTGCTGGAGTAAATAAAAAAGAACTGTAAGTTAATATTAAATAAAATAATAAACATGATACAATCAAACTAAATTTTTTTTAAAATCAACTTTTAGAGTGGGTAATGCCAATATGGTAATGGTATGATTTCAAATTCCCAACTAGGAGTTTCAAAGCGAAAAAAGATATAGGTACACACTCTCCCCCCATCCATAGCTCCCTCCTTGAGAAATCGCCTGAATTCCATGTGGGTATAATTATTTCATTATTGGGTAGGCTACAGGTCTAGTTATTAATAAAAAAGCTAGTATTACAACATGTTGGTAATTATTGTGGGTAGACGGCAATAGTGTGACGAGGCAGAAATAACTTACTCGTAATATTTTTTGTTCTGTGCTTTGTCGACATGTGACGGTTCACCGATCCACTCGACTTTTTTCTTGCCGGCTTTCAGGCTCTTGGTCTTAGTTCCAGTATTGACACTTGGAGATGGGACGTCATCGTCATTGTCATCATCCGAAGCATAATTTGTTTCTTCTTTTATCGTCATGTTGGGACACCTGCAACATAAAGCGAGAACGTCCGAGTAAATTGATTTGCAGTACATGAAGAGAAAATGAGGCAAAAAACAAAACAAAGCGAGAGAACAAATATAAATTGTGAAAAGAAAAATTGAAACAACTTTCAGGTTACAGAATTTCGAGTTGATTAGAACGATAAGATATTAATTATCCATCATCCCACACAAAAACAACACAAGTTGTAAACAACACAATATGTATCGTATTTTCAAGTTTATAAGCATTTTAATAATTATAAAGTATCAACATCCAATAATATGATGGATTCCTAAGCTTTCACCGCAATCATAGTCAATTCTTTACATGCAATTCTAGACTTTTCTCGAACAAATTGTCAAATTTCCCACTGAACAAATCATTAAGAATTTGAGTGGAACACGAATTTACTACCCTCCCAAGTTACAAAACGCATTTAAAATATTCAAACTCTATGCCTAAAAAATCCTAACCCACAGAATTCATACTTCAGCCTCAGGAAGTTGTGTAAATAATAATGTTTCTTACAAACTCGAGTTGCAGGCGTCATACCTAACGCAATTCTTGCCTTGACTGTTGTATTTGAATTTTAAACATAATAGTTGCGCAGTTGGAACGGTTTTAACGGTGCTACGCTACACTTGCGCGGGTGCGGACCCCCATTTTTCAACAACTTTGTTCTCTTGAGCTATCGATGCTTATAGACAGTTGTGATGGATGTTTTATCCCATAGGACGGGGATGGAACCTCTTCAACTAGTCTGTCAATATCCATAACAAACATCTAAAATCAAACGCAGTTCGGAGAAACCCCCGTTGGTGGGTGGTGGACTAGAGGTTCATTTCTACCTGTTTCCCACTCCCTTTGGGCCCGCCCAGTCAGTTATGGGCATTGAGCTCTCGCAACATTCTGAGGGCGAAATTTTCCCTGTTGGGGATCGGCCCCCTCTATCAGATGTAAGTGGACACCCTTATTTCTTCGGGTTCTTCGATAATGCAGACTCGCTACAAGGTGTGGGCAGGCCTCGCATCCACTAGGTGTGAGCCCCGCCTTATACGAACCACGGTTAGACATACCAACAGATTCAGGGGGTATCAATATGTTGTTGGATTTGTTATACATTAGGAAAACGTCTCTATCACATTTTACCAACAGCTAAACCAATCCAAAGAGATTTTACTATGAAAAATTGATAAGAAAATTATGAGAATATGGGAATGATAAGGGAGACCGTTTGTATTCGAACGTCTAGTTAGTCGAGCTTCTTTTAGAGCACCTAGTAGCATAGTATAATAATTGAACTGCACGTCGAATGTTTCAGTTTGATCTTGATATTGATAGAAACCACATGACAAATGCAGAGATGTATTTTCGTTCAAATTACATCTGTGATATTCTTGTTCACATATAAAAAAACATCAGCAGAAGAAAGCGGCGTATTTAGATGAGATACAAAATGTGGACTTACTTCCTTCTAATGCAGCTTTGTTTACTTTTGCCGTTCCCTCCGAACTTGATCATGTCTTTGCAACATGAGCAGGAGCCACAGTCAGGTTGCTGGCACGGCCCACACACTCCACAACGCTGTTTCTTCTCTGCCTACACACGTCAAATATGATTATAGCTATGCAACTAAAAGTACAACACACGACGAATTGATGTTTGAAGTTAATGCTACAAGATACCACTCAATCGAACAACTAATGGAACCTCTTTCCTCACAACATTCTGAAAAGAGTATTTTCGCAATGAAGAACTCGTTAATGACAAAAATACATTGCTATGAATTATAGTTTGTATGTATAGTGTTACATATCAAGTTTTATTGTTGAACAAACAATAACTTTTGCTTGTTTATTCCGAGGAAACGGCCTTTTCCGTTTTCTACATTGAAATCGGATTCCAAAACTTCGTCGCAAGTGATTATTTATCGCAACATGACCATTACGTAACGAAATAGCCTATCTATTTAAATCATGGTGACACCCCAGAGAGTGTTAAAAGTTACGGTACACACCGGGAGTGTGTACCATCAAATTGAAATTCAATAAACACAAATCCCATAGTTTACATAGAAATGTAGCAAGTATTCATTTATTTATCGTCTCATGTCTTTGATGTTTATTGAAGTACTGCAGATTTTTCCAAGTGCTAGGGACCTAAATATTGTTAGTATAAAAACAGTGAATTGAGTTATTTTTCCATATTGAACATGAATGTAACTAGCCGTCAAGTTTATTACAGTCAATGTTAAGTGAGCAGTACAATCTCTCAATCGATGGCTCGAACCGAGCATCCAAAGAACGTGTCAGCCATCGTTATTACGACCACTATTACCGAATCAGAAAACCTGTATAAAATAACTCACCTTCACTTTGACGCCTTTCGAGTCAAGTTGATCTTTGAAAAATGTCTCAAAAATGTCATTAACTAGTGAAGTAGTCGTTGCCTTCGACCAACCTTCCTTTTCCTTGTTCAAACTGTCACCTGGAGCCCGTTTCTTCCTCATCCAACGTGACATATCATCCTTCATTGTCACTTTCCTGAAGTCAAAGGAATTGATCAGCTGACGCACTCGAATATTATTTGCAATGACTACAGCAGCAGCTATTATTTGCAGCCGAGTTCAAAGGTATGAATCATTTTTCACAGAAATCCGTCCAAAAATTGTATGATTTCTTAAGCACATAACTACAATGTCAGACATGTGAACCCGTACTGATGTGATTGCAAGAAAGAAAAGAAGAAGTAAATTAGCAACGTTTTATAGTAACTATAAAAAACTGAAAACAATTCATCTTCGAGGAGAGCTAACAATTATAAGAACTGGTGGAACAAAGTTACATTGATTAATGGTGAGATTCCTTTAGGGTAAAGGATGACACCATGCATTGAAGTATGAATCAAACTAACTCAATGAAACTTGTTTTGATACATTCATAGTGTTGATGCTATTGTGAAGTTTATCATGGGCAGTAGTATCCAAGCCAGATGTAATCCCTTGACCTGGTTTTGAATTGGGATGTCCAGCTGGTGCCTTGGCTCCAGTTGTGCCGCTGGGACCCTTTTCCGATCCAGTAACCTGAGCGTTTGTGCCAGAATCTCTCTCAGCCTCACTGTTCGCAACCACCGTATTGCGACCAACTTCATGTTGATACTGGGTTCCCCAAATCAAGTTTACCCTGTATGATTTCTTTAGCTTTGCGGCTGAAGCATGACTAGGAATAGAACGAGGATGGCCATAGACCAAATACCATTTTATTGTCAACAACACACATCGGGAAATAACTTTTGGGTACCATGAGACGGGGGAGCTCGTCCTCTTCCAGCACTTGGAGCCCTTTGATTGACTGGATGTTATGTGGTTTTTGAATCACTCTGCAGCACTGTCAACTTGACAGATAATGATACGATATCACCCTCTCCCCATATAGTTGGATTACTGAAAGCCAGGTTGAGGATGTTTACCCTCCAGGTCAACTGTTGGTTGTAAGGACGCTTTCCTGTATATACAGCATGTCTCCAAAACTGATTAATTTTTTGGGAAAATCGCTTTCATGGAGACCAAATTTACTCCCTCTGACGACCTTACTACATGATCAGGACGCATATAGAGAGTAGCTACTACCCAGCACAAGCTTACTACCATATTGATAAAAATCTTGCAGGGAGGGCAATTCCATCCATTAGAATACATACCGTTTTGAGTAAGTAGTTATTGCCAGTGCATGGAGGGAACGCATGCAGGGTGCATGTGTCAGCTTTCGCCAATCAGCTTCATCTTCATCTTCGTCGCTGCTGTACCCAGCATCGTCAAAACTCTCTACTTGATCGTACACGAATTGTGCATGACGGATCAACGATTCCTCCGTTATCTTAGGAATTCCTGGAGGAGGGACTGTAAGCTGTAATACAATTGGCAAATTTTGAAGACGACATTTCTCACATACACTAATGGGGGAAGATAATTTCGATATTATTCAGCTGGTACGGCTGTTGATAGAGAGAAAAAGAGCGATGTCCAAAAGAGGCTTTAATGAATTTAGGGAAGAAATAAGCGGGCATTGAACCAATCTATACTTCTGCAATTAGTTTTAATTGTCTGAAGACGAAATAATCCTCGAGATGAAAGCAAAGAAGAAACACAGAATGACGTATTTTTACAACAAAACAATGGTTTTGAGTGAGCAGTTACTGAGGGCTGAGTTTTTGACTTAATAACAAGGTATTCACCTTCTTTTCAACAAAGTGTATTTTAGAAAAAATAAGAAAGACGGGGAGAAACCTACCTGTATGTGGTTTAGGAGGTCCTCAAAGGTAGGTGCTTCCTCCTTCAAGAGGTACTCGATGACCAATTTTCCCAGGTATATCTTCTCCCGGAGAGGTTCCATTAATGGCTTGTATTCAGGGCTGGGCTCCATCAGAAAGTACTCACAAGTATCTGTTGAAATTCCAATGAGTGCCTCATCCCCACCATCAAATCCGCATAGCCACCATTGAGTGATAGGACCAAGATTCATGACAGGAATCGCATCTGCAACAAGACAAAGCGTCGATTACCCAAAGCCCACTGAGGTAATAGGTGAAAGTGTATGCTGAGAAGAGGGCAAAGTTTCTTGCAAAGAGCCAAATGAATGTCCCGAGTAGATATAGCACATGAATCATCTGTTTTATTTTATGTGATTTTGCTTCATCGGTTTCAATAATGAACTTTAGTAATTGTGTGGCAACTACTCATTTCATCGCCTCCTTGTTACATACTACCAAAATGAGATTAACTACTACTCCATCCTTTTAGGCTTGATCACTAAGAATTCTGCCCTTAAGATGTGAGATACTAATTCTTGAAAAAGTGAAAAGAGGGGAGATTTTCTTTGCTAGTCACTCTACAGTAACTTGGAAGAACAAATCTGTAAAATGAATTTAATTTCTATGTCAGTACCCAAAAAAAGATTAGGAACCAAGATGGGAATAAGGTAGATTTGAGAACCACAAGGCATCACTGGAACCACAAAATCAAAATATAAAAATAAATAAATCCAAAGAGAGTTTTCTTTTTCAGGCTATTGTAGAAATCAATAAGTTCAGGTGTATTACATTTGATATCATCCTTACCTTCAACACTAGAATCGTTAGTCAAAAGAGTTTTCATATACCCTGATGCTCTGAGGGTATGGTTCCTCTCCAAAATTTCACTATCCAAGGGACATAGATGGCCATTGTCGTCATAAATACTGAAAAAAAAAAAAAAAAATTTAAATAAAACTGTACGATAATTGTAAACTGTACATATTGTGAACAATGCAGCAGCACAATTGATCGTTGTCCATGAACTTATAGCTAGCAGAATCATATGAAAATGAAAAATCATTAAAATCTTCCAACCTGAAGAGAGTAAATTTGTATTGTGGAGGTCCGCCATCTTGGACAGGCAAGGGCAACCCTTGAGTCATGGCGACACATTCCTCTACAGCATTATTAGGATGACCTTCGAACATTCGGAGATCAGGGCTGCTTAGAATCTGTCGGCACATTTTGCACCTTTCAAGGGTCGAGCCTGGTTCTTTTTTTATTTTATTGGACGTTCGCCTTACAGTCTTTTTCCTCTGCAAACAAATAAGCAGATGAAATGACAACTACAAGAATAAATGTTAAGGTATAACATAAAAAACAATAAAGGCCTTTAAAAAGTTTCGATTTTTCCTGTACTAACAATACCTACAAATTCGAGAGGCCGAGCCCAAGGTTATAAGAACGACAATTAGATATCGACTAGGCTGAAGGTGTCAGATTTATTCTCAAGGGTAGCAGTTTTAAGAATTGAGCAGGGGGAACAATCGTTTTCCATCACAAACATGACATATGATCTAGAATCAATCTGGCTCAATCCCTAACACCCACCAAAAAGCAGTAGACTACATCAACAAGCACTGAAGAGAAGTTGTTTCTGAAACTGGCATGAAATTTGTTTCTAGAACCTACCAATACCTACATGGGTTTGGACTAAAACACCTAATCCTTCACAAACAATGGAAATGTATGGCATCGTCTTTAACTTCATTTTAATGCTATCAATTCAACATTCTAAATTTTAGTTGATTTGATCATGTTAATAGATATCATCTCAATCAAAAAGAGGCTCCCCAATGAAACAGGCTAAGGCCATTAGGAGGCCTTGCCAAGCCTCCTACCATCTTGAAGTAGAAGGGTGTCACCATACAATGAGTGTATAAATGGCAGTCTCGCCAGCCTCGAGCTATTCCTTGTACAACATCAACTAGTCTCTCAAATCTATCCTCAAATACCACTCAATCGTTGGGTCCAAGCGAATCTCGATTGAGCGTACCTTCCTCACAGTACACATAACAGGATCAACAGTACAGGGCTGTATTACTTTCCTCCCTGCACATCGGTAGCCACGAGTCTACCAGTGCAGAATACTCAAAGTACGTCTACCACCTACAGAACTCAATTCTTATTGAAATTTCATAGTATTCAACTGAGTGCAAAATCCACTACTAATTAAATTCACTCAATAAAGTCAGTTCTCTGGGTCACACTGCGCTTCACTAGTTCACGAATATAACATAAAAGTTGTGATCAATTCGATATTTTGAAAAGAGGATTCCATTGCAATTACATCATGTGATTCAATAGTTGAAATTTATAAGGGGATTCCTGAATCTTTGAGTACCTACTATGAGTACCATATAGTATCATATTTGAGTATGCTATAAGAGCTGAGGAATTTGATTCAGTACCTCAATAACATCGTCTTCATCTTCTATTTTGATCTTTTTCTCTGGCTGAGTTCGTTTCCGTAGAACTCTTTTGGGAGATTCATTCTCGGAGTTTTCATGTTCGGATCCTTCAGGGGATTTCCTCTTATTTGTGGCCTCTTCTTTAACACTGCTACTAGGCCCCATTTCTTCGTTAACAGCTGGCTCATTGACACCTGCTTCATCACCGTTAGCCTTCTTACTCTTGGATGCCATGTTATTGAACATGGAGCTTATAGTGAGAGTTCCAGCAGCTGATCGCCTTTTAGAACCTGTGACAGATTGACAAGTTTAAGGAGATGAGAAGACTTGTACAACAAAACAAATAAATGCACTTCTTTTCAAACCATATTAAAACAAAAAAAGTGTATGCTGACTCAAATCGGTGGAAATGAACTAATTTGGAAAATCATGTAAATGAATTGGGCAACAGAAGAAACGGAAAAGTATGTAGGGTTAGTTCAACTCTGGCTTAATTTAGTAGGCAGTTCTCGTTAAAATGAATTATGCAATTGAAAATAATATATTTTCTATATCTATTGTGAGATTTTCTGCTCAAAATATGTTAGTAGATTTTCCCCATAAAGTAACGGCTGTTGCGCCTCATTGTCCCCTTCCACAATCTTGAGGTAGAGGGGTCTAACCCCCCCCCCCCCGCCCCAGAATTACCCTGGAGAGGGAGCAAATGCCCACTGTATAACAGCAGTCTTATCAGCCTCTAGTCATCCTTGTCATTCAACAAACTCGTCTTCTCTTCCACACGTAGCACTATTAATGGGTTCTTGCTGGATCCAAGTCGAGCAACCTTCGTAAAGCATACTTCACTTATCCAACAGTTTGAGGTCTGCTACTTTCTCTCTAGCTCAAAATTTGAGCTACTAAAAACGATGTAATAGTATCTATCAAATATGTTTTACAGCCACCCAAAATAAAGTCGTAATTTTATTAAAGCCTCAGGCCCTGGGACACCCCCCCTCCGCCTCAACTTAGTTCGTGAATGTGCTGCTTTAGCTGTACGATCCGGTAGAGCACAATACCATCTTTCACAACTGGAAGGTAATTGAATAGTCTCGACACTTATCTGTGAATTATAATGCATTTAAATCGGCATAGCACATATAATGATGTAAAATTAGATTCTTAAGGATAGGTCAGTTATAAAATTTTCGGCTTTTTTTTTTCAAAGCTAACTGTCAGAAAATAGCCTATGAGTCAAATCGCCGTTCAACCAAAAGGAGAAAACGGAAATCAAATGAAAAGTGTTACCTATTTCCACAGAATAAATGAGTTTTAATGTTGAATCGATTCAAACGGTTAGGTCATCAGTAACAAACAATAACTGTTTATGAGCTTGTAGCACAAATGAGTACAGAAATTATTACTTACGTACCCACAATTATTATAACGTTGGGTTACTGGAGGTTGTACCTGATTTTTTAGTTCGACGACTCTTTGGTGAAGGAGAGTTCACGACTGCATCCTCAACTTCCATTGGTGAAGGCTCGATACAATTTTCATTCGAGCCCAACTTTTCCGGTTCATTTATTGCCACCTCTTCAGGAGACACGGAGAGAGCGAGATCGTCGGCGGGGCTATCATTACCACTGTCCTTCGAATTTTCATTTTGAAGGTCTGGTACTTCAATTTTGTCGTTGCTGTCCTTTTTATTAGAATCGTTAATCTTAGCCCACAAGTCATTTAATAACTCATGAAAAGTGTTGTATAAGTCTTTCTGAAAAATTAAAATCAAACTGCCATGATTCTTGATGACTACGAAAAGAATTGAAAACGACAAAAATAAACCAATCAGGAAAATTACTTGCGATTAAGAAAGAGTTTCTAACAGCAGACTTCGATGGCTAGCTTTAGCTTTTCGCGAATCCTGCGACGGGAAACGAGTTGGACTTGTGTTCCGATTCCCCTTCCACTGCTGTTTACTTTCCCTATCCGTATTTCAGAACGATTCGGATGGATCTGAACCCTGCTTTACACTGTTCGCGCACTAGCAGTAAATAGGTTTTGTAAAATTTAACCACCAATATTTTTATCCACACCGTTTTGTAAAACGTTCACGAAAAATTGATTATCAACAAATATCCAAGCTAGCACAATGTTTGAGATGACAGATTACTCTTTCTTTAGTTACGAAGCTTTCATTGTTGCCTGTGAACTAGTCCACTGTTGAGGAATTCTGAGCTGGCGACGAAGGATTAAAGGAAAAAAAAAAAAAAAGAAAACTGACAACAGGACTTCACTTGGACTGAAGTGTAATACTAACCCACATATTTTATTGCCCTAACCCGGGCAACGCCGGTCAACCCAGCTAGTATATTATGAGAATCGGAGTCATTCAAATAAATTACACTCACATCAGAGAAGTCTTCATTGATGGGACGAGCCAAGAGTTTTTTTATGAGGTCAGTGGAAGCATCGTCGCTGTAATCCTGTAGGATAGCCCATTTTTTCTTGCAGTAACCTTTTTTAGTCAAATCCCCTTCGTCAAACTCAGCGTCCAATTCTTCCACACTAAAACGGTAGATAATAAACATAAAGATTAAAACAATCACTGGTTATCACACTAACCAAATTAGTTCAAGAAGGAAAATGATAAATGAGCAAATTTCGTTCAGTAAGTACTTTCCGAATTGAAGGAGAGACGTTAAGGAGCAAGTAATATAATTTTTTAACAAGTGCCTCATTGATGTGTAATCTTATGAAACGATTTCCATTTCCAAGTGAATAGGAAATTTCACCAATATGTTTTGGATTAGTTAAACGTTGGGAAAATATAATTAGGTCCGGCTGGTGAGGGCGGGGAGTCAATTATTTGAAGGGAAATTGTCTCGCTTGGGAAATAATTGAAAACGAACAAACAAATGTTGACTCCAATCTAAAAGGCGCAAGCCCGAACGTCCCTCGATTTTACCCAATTCTTAGCAAATCCAAAATTACATAAACTGCCCCTGAATCTATATACTCACCCCAGTATAAGGGCGAGTGCTGGATTGTGATATAGCAAAAAAAGGAGAGATTATTCTTTGTCCGGAGACTCATGAATAGGCGTTACTTTACTAGTAATGGTTCTGTACTGGCATTTAGGAACGATTACTTCTATGTCTGTGTAATGGTTTTCGAACCATTCCTGAAAATTACCTGGACTGACACATCCCTAGGAGAGACACTCTTGAGTCTGAACAGACAGTACTTTGGGCCAGCTATCTTTGGTTTTGCTGTAAATAGGCTAGAAGTGTGATGTTAAATGCAAAATTTGGAACAGTTCCAGAACGAATAAGTTAGAGCAGTTCCAGCTGTTTTGGGCAACAAATACAACTGAAAAGATGTAAGAATCTAAAACCCCTAAAAATTGAAATCGCTTCAGCCCCCTTCCTCAAGAAGCATTCGTTACATATCCCATTTAGGTTAGAAGCTGAACAGTTCCACTCAGGCGCCTTTCTCTCTTATCATTTGGTCATAACAGTTACATTTATAGTTCCATTTACCTATGGTTATTCCTTAGTCTATTTGACATTTTCAGCCAATTTCTGTTCAGGTATAGCTTATTTAAATTTCTCTATAAATTACAGGTCCAAGAAATTGAATGGAAGGTTAGCTAATAATTGATGTAACAGTTCCAGGTCGTTCCACCTCTAGACTGGGTTCCACGGAACGGCTCCAGTTGAAACGTAACACCTCAAGGAAGTGGGGGTTTGTGAGAAGCCTCACATGTGGTATTCAATCATTTGACAATGTTCAGGATACAGTTACATAGTTATTAAATGTATTAGTATAAATATTCAATATACGTAAAAAACATTGCTAACTTCAAAAAATAGAAAAAACACATGTTGATTCTAACCTAACGGGTAGGCCTGAACCTCCATAAACCCTCTCTAAACGTCGCTAATATTTTCCAACACACATTGGGTCGGCTGTTTTCGGTTTTAATCTCAATAGACTAGTTAGTGCTGATGAAACTAGACGAAGGATACCAACGAGGATTGGTTCAACGAGCAACAACTAGCTTCATTGTGAAGCTCGGGTGTTAACCTAAACAGGGCATGCTTGTGGGCAGCTTGAACTAAGCTGTCAACGTTGCCTTTGTCACAAATTCGAAGTTGCAAATGTTGATTGACTGTCATCCGACGAACCACCGGATGAATCGAAGGAAAACTTTTCTTGTGAATGGGGAATATCTTCCTTCAGGTTAAGAACAACTCAGTAGCTTGGAAAAGATCATGAGATCGATTTATATCGGCAAATTAAGGTTCAAGATATGATTGATTCAAATACTTACCTATTGAGTATAAAACCATTTTTTAATCTACCAAACGTTTACAAAGAACTTGAGTAGTACCATTTAAAAACTATGAAATACCTAATAACATACAAATTATTCTAGAAGGAAAGATAGTGGGAAGTGACAGCCTTTGATTGAAGCATGAAGGCAACTTAAGGGAACCTGAACTTATCACAAGTTAATCAAATATTTATGAAAGTAATAATGTGTTCGTTGAGAAACGATGAAGCACTAGTTTTGTTCAATATCATCAAACTATTTGACGAATGAATTGGCTCGTACGAAAGGCTCGGTTATTCCATTTTATAAAAAAGTACATAAACTTGCAGAAAATGGTAAAGAGTTGAGGAAGACTTACCGAATTTTGATAGAGCTAGGCAGCCCCATATTATTAAATAATTGTATCAAGTAATACACAGTGAATTAACATCAATAATAGGATGGCATGTATGCAACAGGTTGCTACAATCTCTCTACGTGTGTACTCTGCCTTACGGTATAACAATATAAATTGTAAACATCTGTTTTCTGTTTCCCGCTTTTCTCACAATATGGCGGGAGTGGGGCTGGATTGAATGGTGGTGGTGGTGCAGGTGTTTACATGGAAGATGAGGAAGCGTGGAACGAAGCGAAGAGTTTTTGAATGCTGGCACCCTACCTGCTTTCGACTCTACCTACAAGTAGGTTTTATAACCTGTTCTATAATAAAATGACAAATTTTTTCCTCATCAAAATCCAGAAATTTTCAGGGAATATGTGGGTTAGGCTGTAGATTATCTCCTACTCATCACTGAAAATTCAATACTTCACTCTGCGTTTGTGCGAAACGTGAAGTTCCTCAATATCTATGTCTCAGATTTTTGTGACCCAGTTTTGCTCAAATGTGGAGAGTAGCCAATAAAAAATGGTTTAATAATCTATCAATTTCAACAAGATCGTATCGTTAGTAGCGGCTGTGCATGTGTATATCAGTGCTCTGTACATTCACAGAACCTTCACTGGGAAGTTATGTGCCAGACCCGACTCAGAGCCGTTTGTGTTTTAGGCCAATCTGAACTACTTTTGTGTCCATTTTCACATCCACTTAACATGTTATATTGCTACAACAGCTGTTATCTGATTTTGATGACTATTTCTTGGGATGTGCGGGTTAAGCAGCAGATAGTTTCCTGTGAGTGTCATTTATCACAAAGCTATACTTCAATCGGCCCTTACACTTACTTAAAACTCATCAAGCGTAATTTGTGCACATTCTAATCGTCTGGTCTTTCTTAAATTGTTGAGAAAGTTAAGAGAAGCAGGTTTACGTATCAAAGTCAATTTTAAGTTGATGTTATCGTTATCGTACTCAGTATAGAATTAGCGCCCTGACAAGTGTGCCATACATCGACCCTTGCACTTGAACGAGTTGCTTTTAGTGACGTGCCGTGAACAATTTGTCCCACGTTTTCGTCTGTTAATCATCTTCAAGAAGGACCATAAAGAGACCGTTTAAGAGTAAGAATTGTTTTTGATTATTTAAAACAAGCAATATTTTCTCCTTTGCTAGTGTATCTGCTTCAAATTTTTGTAGCATTGAATTGAGTGCCCATTTCGATTGAATAAAATAAATTAACATTGATCTGAATCTATTCTGTATAAATAAACAGCAAACATGGTATTTCCATGAATTTTTGCTTGAACATGATTAGGATTTTCCTTACTGTAAAATGGTTGAGATCTGTTTTTTTCTTGGTCTTCTGTTTTATTTTTGAATTTGATTTGCAACCTCATTGCTCATAAGCTTATTGCAAGCTTATTGTATTATTGTTCATAAGGTGCTTAGAGTAATTTGAATAGGTCGATGGGAATTAAACCAGGCTTCTTCATTTGGAACTCAAAGTCTTTGATATCAGCCGAATTTTTATGAGGGAATCTTGTTTCCATTTTTTTCAGAACATAATTGATCCTTAAAACTTATCTAATGTCAACCCACTCGTACTGGTATCATAGCGAACGTAATATAAATTAATGCAGTTCAGATTTTTTCCCGGGAATCAGAATCTGAATCTACTACAATGTGGATTTGAGGATATTTTTCAAACTGAGAACTGATGGCGTAGACTACAAGATTGGTAGTTTTAACACATTAATCCAGATTTTAATAATTAATACGTAAAGTTATTGTTCGCATTAAAAAAAAATATTAATTTTCAATAACGTCTCTTGGTAATCTGTCGAGAAACAATTTTTTTAAGCCCCTCAAAAATGGTTGGTTTACTTTTTAAGACACGTATATTTCAAACATCGAACATCAAACAAATCTGTACGTCCGCGTCCAACGCTTTTCTCTGAAACTGCTGGATCAAGGTTTTCAAATTTGGCTCACAAATCCAACATCGATGCGGTTTGTGCCAGTAATCTCGGCATCTTGATCAATTCTAAGGGAATATAATTAAGGATTAAACAAAATAATATGTAAGTATATATACCTAAATCTCAAAAACATTCGGAGTAAGATAGTAGTTTTTTGTTTTAAGATAGAAATTAGTTCCCTGAATCGAATGGGACCACTCGGGTTTCTGTACGATCATCCGTTCGCTAACCATTTAAAAAACTCTGCAAATTCTTTCACTGGGGTTTATCAATCACTGGGGTTCAATTGGCTTGCGTTCATGATTTGAATTTATACTAAACTTTGGAGTGTGCGTGTTTCACAGGTGATAGAGCGATTATTGAATTTCAGGAGGCTCACATATATGATCAACTGATCAATCCAAATAGGTATATTGGTTGAGAACAGATTTACGTGCTCCTGAAATTCAATAATCGCTCTATCACCTGTGAAACAGGGACACTCCAAAGCTTAGTAGAAATTCAAATCATGAACGCAAGCCAATTAAATAATAAACCCCAGTGAAAGAATTTACAGCGTTTTTAAAAAAACATTTTTTAATGGTTATCAGAATGCTTCAACCCGTGTATCGGCTACAAAGCCTTTTAGGAGTTCACTCCAGTATCCACATTACTACATCACTATCACTAGGTTACTGATATCAACACAAAAACAATAATAAACCAAAATAACGCGAATGTTGGCACCATAAATCGGGCCATAGATCGAGAATGGTTTGACCTACGGACCTGGGGAAGGGCTCATTCGATTCCTCGTGGAGTGTTCTTCAAAAAGAACACACATTTACTTTTTTTGAGGTTTTTAGGGATTTTACAAAACTTTGGCAACCCTTAAAGGGCTGGCTCAAGAATTGGGGCGTCGTCGGACCAATATTGATTTTTCCTGAAAAGTTCAGCTTTTTTGCTTCAGCCGTTCGGGAGAAATCGTGCGTACGGCGTACGGCGGACGGACGGAAAAATGTTTATTGCACATTCGGATTCTACACCCTTTGAAACGTAACCATGAAATTTTCAGGGGGGTTTAAAATTATTGTTTTTCAAGAGCGATTACAATGGTTTATTATTCAATAATAAACCAAAACGTCACCTTCAGTTGGTGAAAATCGGTCGTCTACGGTCAGGTAGGCGGTTGACCAGGAGATCCGGGCTGCAGAGCCATTTCAACCTGGGATGTCTGAGCTAAAGCGCGTGGCTGGCGGCAGCTCAAGTGTTTTCTTCTTGGATACAAGGTATCTTTGGAGGCGTGAGGTGTCGAGTTTAAATAATGTAACTCAGGCTTCGTCTAACATATCCGGATACGGGATTTACATATAAGAGTTATTTAATAAACAAAAAAGTGTGTAGTAATTTTTATCGTTTCTTTTCTCTTTCTGACTAGACTGTGGGCTTTCTTTTTGTTGGTGTGCGTTTTTAGCATAAGTTATTTTATTATATAGGTAGTTTTTCAACTGCTGGAGTGTAATATTTTGGTCATTTGACCAGAAACCACTCGAAAGCACTAGAGCTAATGAGCCTTCTCCATGTTGGTTCCAATATAAACCTTGAAGATTATGAAAAAGTTTTTTTTTTTTTTAAATATTAATAATAGTTACAAGAAATAACATTACGAAAATTAACATGAAGAATTATCATTTTACTACTTCATGTTATCGGTATTGTGGCCAATAAATTCAATTCAAAGATTGAGTAGAACTTATTAAAATGTGTTGCATGAGCAAGACAAGAAAAATAAAATACACATAGCTCTAATGATCTTTTTCTGTGGTGGGCCCAGTGTAAATTTAGATGATCATGAAGATGGGTTTCTTTTATTAAATTCCTTACTACTTATCGCTCAAGTGATCAATACATTCTATTCCGTTGTATAGTATTTGTGGTTTTGGTGGGATTCGCAATGAGCAAGGTAGGTTAGTGCAATCCCTCGGGCGAAGACCTCTCTGCCACCGTGTGGGCGGACGGCTCGGCCTCTGCAAGGTGTTCCTTCCTGTGCTTCCTTTTACTATTTTTCACCGCCGAATGAACCAATTCAAATAGTTTCAAGGTTTTTTCGACGGGTGGAAATCCTTTCAACCGCTCATTTGCTTGTGTAGGGAGTAATCGCGTAAAAGTTGGAATTTTAAGAGTAAAATTGACATTGTCGGTAGTTGAATAACGAAATGGATGGATCCCGCAAAGGAAATAATCAACTGGGAAACCACAGAAGGGCCAATCACTGGAATAGCTAGCGAACTTGAAGGTACCCTGGAATGAACTAGCAAAACGTCGACGGAAAAAGAAGAAAACACCAGTCCAATTAGGAGAAATACAAAGTGAATGGAAATCTAGAGATTTCCGTGAATTTACTGAAACATCGACTTATCACGATATAACATTGACCCGATTTCGTTAAAACTTGACGGTGTAAGTACTTGCGTACAAGTCTCGTACTTCTAACCTACGAATTAGGTAGACTGGTTGCGATATTCGTCACAGAACCTAAAATTGTTCGTTGAAGACAAAAATTTGAAATTTTGATGAAATGATCGGATTTTGTGCCGGTTTAGCTTTTAGCCGGTGTTTTAGGTGCTAGGATGGTGAATCCCATGGAATTGGTGGAGTGGTGTTCGGATGATTAAACATGAATACCTTTTTTTTTATATATTGGCACTAGTTTAGAGGCTCTGCTACGCAGGTTAAAAAGAAATAGGTGAATAACACAATGAGGGAATATAAAAACAATACCTACGCAAAGTCAAAAAATCATATATTCCAAGTCCCCGAGGAGGGGAGCACGTCGGTTGCCCTGGGAGACGCTCTGCCCCGCTAGGGCCCTCTCCCCTTCACTGGCGGGGTATCAGTCTAAAAACAGGAACGTTGCAATCAAATAATGTGAAACTTATTTATAAGTAAATATGTACACGAAACCATGGTTTTTCCAACTTACGCTATACGTTTTCGATTCCTGTGGTCCCGATCTCCCTGTTTAGCAGGGGTTAATACACTCTACATCAGCGGTTTCAACTCTCGCGGTGCTTTCATGGTCTCGGACCTCCCTTAATGTTGAGGTCTGACTGTGCTCGTAAATTAGGCACAGTCCACGTATAAGTGAGAAAGCTACACAGCCTACCCAACTTGGCAACCTTTTTTTGAAGTCTCTAGGGGCCTACACTATATTTTCTTGGCACTCTTTTATTTTCGTTTCGTAATTGGCAACCAGACCCCAGGATATAGATTTCATAGGTTTATGTCTTCCTCAATCGCAGTTCTAATACGTTAATGTATACGGACGAAGGAAGAAGCGCCTGAGGCCCAGCCCAGTTCGCACTACCACGCGTTCACACCAACACAGCCGTCGCACCACTACGACGACAAGTCCCCCACGAAAGGAACTCAAGACTTGAAAGACGGCCAGTTTTCAGTTGAATACAAGTGCCGTCAACGGGCGCGTCTTACTATTCCGCGCGGGGGAAATTTTCCTCAAGGATTTTCCCCCGATATTGGGAAATGATTTTTCGCGATCCTCAACCGTCGTATCTATTGTACTCGTACCTATATAAATATCGGTTAATTTTCGAAGGATACAGTTGAATCTGATATCCAGTGACAGGCAGTTTCGTAAATTAAACTGTCAAATTCAGTAGGACAATCATGCAAGCAGCGAGCGAACCACCTCTGAGGATGCCGCGACACTTCAAGAAACCGCCCCCGCCGGAATTGAATGTAAGGTCATCTGTCATAACCTGCTGAACTTCTTCAGAATTGTAAACTGTTGATTGCAGTTTATTTGCACAATTGATTAAACTGTATTTGTCATATTAACTAACTATTGGGTAGCTCCAATGTTTAAATATACCAGATACTAGTCCGCTCATCAGGTGCCCTAAGAAGTCTACTTTGGGGCATTATTTTTAATAATGAACCTTTTTAATCAATCAAGAAAGAAAGTTTTAACCTCCCCCTTAAAGTTTGTTGATGAACGTTTCAAGGTGCATTGAGTCCGAAAATACAATCAAACTACGCTGCCAATGATTACACAAAGGTTCTTATTACAGTAATATATAACCTTTCCACGTAAATCACTGATCTACGTTTATTAGACAAAGCCTGTGGTTAAATATTTTAACTTATCGCTTCCTTTGTATTGTAATTATATTGCAGATGGCATAAAAAGATCCTCATTTATATTTCAGAGCGATAGATTGATCAGGAAAATAATTAGCTTCAAAGGTTCTCCAACTGATCAGTTTGTTTCTTTACCTTGCAATTGAATTTTATAATGACTTCCTATTAATACTCCTTGAACACCAAATTGTTCTAGTCCCTTTGTACAAAATAGAAGCTGATATCGAAATGCCTACAATGCTGTTATACTTTGTTTATAGCCATGACGTTGAAACCCACGAATAGAATTACCGAAATTTAACTAGATACAACGAAATTCATATCTACGCTTCATTTGTCCGCAAATGAATAATTAAAAAATGAAAAACTCGATCGGGGACGGCGATGCCATTGTAATTATATTTTCAACAGTTCATTTCGAAATCGTGTTTTTCATAACATTTGTTATATTCTACTTGTTACATGAAGAATAGGTTTTTCATTTGTTAATGTTCAATAATTGAATTACGAATGGTACAGATGAAAATATTTCATTTGCGCCTTTCGTGGGTTTAAACGCCCTTGTCAATGTACAGTATATTGCACCACTGTAGGTATTTTAGATATCAGCTTGCGTTACTTTGTGAGTGTCAAGTAAAGTTTCAGTGTTTAAGGAGTTAAATTTATCTTATCGTTGTTAGGATATCTAAAAGTCAATTACAAGGTGTGGGTCCGATTTAAGGACGTGAATAGTAGTGGAGCTCTTTTTAAGGCATCTACAATACTAATCACCGTACAATAATATGATCACCGAGTTTAGATACCGTAATAATATGATACCGGTTTAGATAATATAGCATCTACAATACTAATCACCGTACAATAATATGATAAGTTTAGATAATATAGGTACCACGACTAGGTTTGTCTAGTAAATTGATCAGAGATTTACATCGAAGGAAATGCACGAATAATAAAACTTTGAGCAATAATTTGCAGTGTTAAACGCCTGGTGTGGTAACCTAACCACGGAATGTACAAACTTTGCAACCCATTCAAATTTGTGCTAAAAGGGGTCAGCTTAGCGCTTAAAACATAGAAATCGGTTCAGCGATTCAGCCGCAATCGGTCAAAAGGGGAAATTTTTACAAACTTTGCTCTGAGGTCGAAAAGGACCACAACAATTGAAAAAAACCACGAGATCGAACTTGAAGGAAATGGAATCGTGAATCAGCTTTTTTAAATTTGCTCTCTGCGGTGCTGAGGTGTGAAATTTAAACTGTAGAAGTTCCTAAAGCCAAATTTCCGCCAAGGCAGTCCAACTTTGAAAACGTCGTTTGAACTCGAAACTTCTTACTTTCTTGCATTTTCTTCCAAGTAACAGTAAATTTAATTAACGCATATAATAATAGTTAATTAAATTTAAGGAAATCATCATGTCAAGCTCTGATTGTGAGGTAACCGTCAATAATTAAACAGTTGCCAGACGAGCACAGAAAACTAGAGCAGGGAAGAGAAAACGAGAGAATTTATGGCAATAGCAATGTATTGATAACTAAATGTTGCAAATTATTACAGAAGTGTTTATTATTTCCACGTAAATCACTGTCAATGTATATTAGATGTGGTCTAGGGTACAATGTAAAAATCTGGCTCCTTGCGCTTTTTATCTTGCAATTGCAGTCAAGGGAAAATACGTAGTATAGCCAAGAAGACCCGTTGGAGGGTCTCCGTAACTCGAACGCCCTCCTAACCGATTTTATAAATTTTGAACGAACTGATGATCGTAATTTAACCCCAGTGGTCTCATTCGATTCAGACAACAAATTTATATTTGAATTAGACAAAAAAGAAAAAAAAACTTCTCCCTCACATTGAAAGATTTTGAGATTTCCATTTTTTGATATATTAATTTTTCAATAAAATCCCTTAGGAATGATTGATCAAGATGCCAGGATTATTGGCTCATTCCGGACCTTTGGTGGATATTTGAGCCGAATATCATGGTTCAGCCGTTTGGGAGAAAATTTCGAACGATTTGAGGCTAAACTGACGATTTTCGGACCACGAAAACATTTTTTTTTTAAACTCGCTATCAATTGGTGGTTTTACGTTCTAAGATAAGACATCTGAGCTTGATCGCTTAGCTGGTGGCGGCCCAAGTATTTTTATCTTGATTGCAATTATAAGGTGTGGAGGCGCGAGTCACCGAGTTTAGATAATGTACCATGCACTGCATCTAATAGACATAGATCAGTGATTTAGGTAGAAGGGCTATTTAAAACAGAAATAATAAACTCCTGTGTAATAACCAGCAATGATTTTATTTCTCAGGCAATATTAGCCATACATTAAATTTTAATTTAATTTTTTGTTGTTCTATATCTATTGCGGAAAAAGAAAATTGTATGGATTCTAAGCTGTGATTAGTAATATGAGGATGTATTAAATGGTGAAAATGGTTCGGATAGTTACGAATAACCATGTCGTACGTTCATTATGGTATCTGAAGTTGTAAATTAACCATTTTCTTCTTGTAATCGTGATGTTGGGACTTCAATTACCAAACACAAGAAATTGCTTGGTAATTATATTTCTCACATCTCTGGTAAAAGGGTTTTAGAAAGTGGGTGACAGAATCTTTGGAACTCAATACGAAATGTAACGAAACTCTTTACAGCAACCAGTCCCAATGATATTTCTCGGTACATACACTTACTAACATTTCTGACGTTTTCTTGGTTGTACTGATTTCTTCCCTCTCGATATTCAACGGATGTCTACCCACCTCAAAAGCAATAAAAAACAACGAAGAGGCTCCGTGCCCTTGAAAGTAAATGTTCGCTGTCAAGGTATCTTGTAAAGCGGCGTAAAATTAGCACGAGCTGTTTGCGTTGGAAGAGTCTTGACATTACTAGGCAATCATTGGTTACCTCGGTAGATACCTACTATGAATGTACATTTCCCGTCTCTTGAATGAAATTAAAACATACTGGTAAGTAATGAATGCATTATAGGGGCTCCACTATTTCCGGGTTTTGCATAATCGAACTCATAAACGAGCAGTTTATTAATCGTTCGAATCCGTTTATTAAGAGAAACAAAAACGGAATTACCAACCCTGCCATTCAACTCTTTGCGTAATGAAATTTTAAACTGAAGTGAGTTCTATAACTAGACCAAGTCATTCATTGGACGAAAAAAGAATAACGGAAATCGGATGAGAATTATAGCATTGGTAGGGCTTGAATGAATCGGCTAATAGGTCAACTAGAAATGCTTTCACTTTTCGCAACACTATTTCTGTTTTTCATGTTGTGGTACACACACAAAAGTGAGGTTGTTTTGTAAAAGTAGAGAGAAATCTTGGTTTCAATTCTATATCCTGACTGGATAGTGAGGATTCACCTAAACGGGGGTTACTGGCCAAACTAGACTTGGTGAGTAATTGCTTTAGAATTGTTGTACTTTTCCAAGTCAGAAATAATTTTTACGTTGTCCACGACTGTATTCCTCCCTTAGTTTCCACGTCCCCTGTGTGTTGTGGAAAAACTCCTTCAGCCCTTGAAAGGGATAACTATTCTACAACCTCATTGACATAAGACGTCAAATGGTCGAGCAGTAATTGAATGACCCACCAACTGCGTGGAAAACCGCACGAGTCCGAAACAAATTTAAGTTCGCGGTTTTTTTTTCTGAGTAACGCAATATTGAACGGGATCGAGGAATTCTTACGTCGTTTTCAGGGTTTCCAACAACAACACGGATTGGTGGGGACCCACTTCACCTTTCTGGGATTTAAAAATAGGAAACCAACTCGCCTTCTCCCGAAATAGTGCGGGGATTCCAAGATTCTTGGCCAAAACACTCCAAGAGTTCGGGTGCCCATAACTGGGCGTAAATCGAAATACATTCACCGGTTAATGATGTAGCCCTGATGTACAGCTTTTCCAAGTCAAATTTGGTATTTTTCAAACCGATTTCAGAATTTTCCATATTTAATTAATACATTATAGCAGAAGCATGGAAAAATGGGATGAAGAGACGGAAATACCAGTGAGTAGCACCCAAAATTCATTCGTGCAACTAAAGAATAATCAAAATCATCAAAATAGTAAACTTTTATAAAAGTTGTAAACAAGATTAAAACTTATTGGTAAGTTAGGAATACGTTACAGTGACTACCTTATGTTTGGTTGGTAGATGTAAATATGAATTAACCTCGATTCACCGGCTCCAACCCAAGTACAGTGAATAGTAATTTGATGTAACCAATCTATTTTATTTACATATATTATTAATCTATAATTACATTTGAAAGTTCTAAAATTGAACTAAAATTCTCAATCGAACAAAAAAGGAATCAAGAAAATTGGTAGTTCAGCTCCTCTCGGATTTTCTGTTATCTACTCTGTAATTCCTCTCCTCCCAAAAATTGAAACTATGGAATGCTCTGTTGACGGGCTATTAGCCACTGAGCACGCGCAAATGCAATGCCTTCTAACCAACAGAACTTTTGATTCTTTTGTAGTCCGGTGTCTTCTATACCAGCTTACCAGTGTTACTGATTGTTTCAGGGTAACGTGGACCGCAAGGCAGGATGGAAATTTCAAAGACCGACGCCGCTGGATATAAATTTAAAGGTTGGTTCTTTCATGAATTGAATTTGAGTATATTGAGTGTCCGTTATTACTAAAAATGATAATTAACGAGTCCGACTATTCTAGAATAACTACAATACTACGGCTAGCGGCATGGTGGACTTACGAGTAGCTGGTGATAAAGTAGAAGCCGTAACTGCAAAATATATTTACTTGCAAAATATATATAGGTCGGGGTTGAAATGAAAACAATGTGGTAGTGATCAATTTAATTTCTTGACGTTTGGGTCAGCAACCATGAACATTATCAGAAGAATCGGTATTGATTGCTATCCCCTCAAAGAAAGCAGCCAATACAGAGTCAGATGGCAAATTAAGAGGCTAAAATCACATTTATATTACCACTTTTTTGTAATAACGGTTGATTAATAAAAAATTGTTGTAACTATATCATGGTACCTAACTCTAATTATTAAAATCATCAAAGCTACCATGATTGTAGTAATTGGAGATGCTTACTGTCGTTTCTTTAATGTATTAACGATAGTATTTTGTTTTTTGCGACTGCTCTAAATTTTAAGAAAGACTTCTTTTGACCAAAAATTATGTTTTATAAATCAACCGTTCTTATAAGAAGGTGGTGACACAAGTTAACTTTTGCTTCTTTCTCCCGAAATTGTTTGCCTCTTAGTTTGATGTCTGCTGGAGGGCATAGCAATCAAGACTGTTTCTTGATCTCAGCTGATCACCGAAACGTTAGGAAATTAAAATTATTACTTCATGTTTGAGTTTCATTATTAATTTTTTGGGCCGAACTCCGACTAATATATATTTACACGCCGGCATAATACTCCAATCACGCGTTCACATGTAAAATGTGTTTGTCAACAAATTCATTTTTTTGTGATTTTTTTAAAATGATTGATGGGTGGGATTATTTTCAAGTACCGTTCTACGGGTAGAATTTCAGCTTTTTCCCAACCTTGCCTTCAGTGCATTTTGACATTTGAGGTATTATTTCCCAAATTAATATACTTACTAAAGTAATTTAGGTATGTGAGTTGGGAAAATATGTACTTACTATTTTGAACTGTCAAATTGTAACCGACCATATAGTAATTTAAAATCAGCAATTGCACCTAAGTAAAAAAAATTCTTTAATCTTAATAATTAAAAAATCCTTATTAAATAAGGACAACATTAGGAACTTGGTGAGTTTCACGTGTTTCTCTTCGATAGCAGAGTTCGTTTTCTCGGTAAAATAATCTTCTTCAGGCACGAGCGACGAGGTTTCTAGAACAACAATTATCCTAGGTATGTGTCGGCAGTATAGCTAGCATTTCCCAGTCGTTCAGTGTTTTACTAAGCTTGTAAATGATTTACTAAGATTTTAATGATTTACTAAGTTTGTAAATGGAATTATTTACGAATTCCGTAGACTGAAGTCGATTTTATCCAGAGAAGTTTGACGCTATCCGCAGTCACCGACGGTTTCCAAGATTTTTCAAAGCCACAAGCTAAAATTCCAACAAAATATTGAAATTTTCTAATAATTCTTCGTCGGGAGTGGGTAGGTTGATCGGATAGTGGCAAAAAGGGGGCTTGGACACTTTCAGCTCATTATGGGGTTAATGTGCAAGGGTAATGAAGTTATGTACTGATTTGGCCAGTATCCGGTTATTTGGGTGTCTAGATGCATTTTTAGATAGATACTACCTATGCATCCGAAATCCTCGGATAAAGATACTTGCTGACGGTAAGTAACTACGGATATCTATGCATCCGAAATCCTCGGATAAAGATACTTGCTGACGGTAAGTAACTACGGATACGATCACAAACAGTGTAATAATTTGACGAGAATTTGTAAAATTTACCCCCACACCATACCTAAAACGCAGAAGTCATTCATTTGTACCATTCAGCACAGACTTTGTCCGCAGTTCCATTGATGCTGGGTATTAAAAATGAATAATTGTAAATATCGACGTATATGTATGGATTGTGGAATGGTCGGTTGAAATGGGATATTTCGAACTTAATCCACATTGTACAAATGGAGGTTGTAGAAATAATCGATTTTGATTGATTTTTAACGCCAAAGCGACTTTTAATTTAATTTTTTTAAAATTAAGTTTTGATAATATATTCAAATAATCTGATTTGTATTTTTAAAATATTGCTGTATGAAGCTTTACGTTGTTGTCATTTCTGTTTTATGGTTATTATTCCGTTGTTGAACAAATACGGAAGCAGTCGAAAAATTTGAAATTTTGATAGTTTCCCTTTTTTAGTTGGTTTTCATTGCCCTCCATAATTTCTAGTATAATAATAATATGTAATAATTTCGCACACTACACGCTGTACTGACTTTGTTCTCACCTTCGGATCAATCTAAAAATCTGAAATGTTTACTGTATACTTTTGAGGAGTTTAGAATGTGTTGTACTAAATCAAAAACTTTGAAGTAAACATCCTCCGTTTCAAATTTTCCGGGGACTCAAAAACTGAGGCTAATGTCCAGTGAGGGTGTATTTTTCATATTCCAGTCAAAATAGTTCAATTTTTGTGTGTATACGGAAAATGTGTACTACGGATACAGATACGTTATGGATAAAAGTAACTGCATATGTTCCCGTGGTTGCTTTTCACCCGCAAGTATCTATTCCCGCAGATTTCAGATAGAACTACAGTATCCATGAAAGTATCCGACATAAAATGCAATTCCAGGGCTTGTAACTGGATACAGTACCTGCAGCTGCTAGTGATTGAATTTGTTCTCGAGTTACAACTTTCCCAACTCTGGTCAAGAATCTACAATAAAATTTAGTGTTATGGAGCCATCTGGTCTTAGCCCATGCGCCTCTGATACTCATTGGGCGTTTAACGGCTCAAAAACCAAATATTTTGGGGAATCAATCAGTTTTGGGTAGTAAAACATCTAAATTCGACTGGAAAATACAGTGCAAGTCTAGTTTCTAACTTCTTTTGTCACGTCCAAAGCTTCTATCCGAGGGCAGCATACTGACGGCGGCTGCGACAAAACCCCTAAGACGTCGCCTCACTTGTGAACCGGTATTTTTTTGGAATCTTCTTTGGACATGTCCAACACGTCTTCAATAGACGGGGGCGGGAGGGTCTGGTTGAGTCTCCATACCATATCTGCCCTCTGACACTGGTTGGAACGGACCTTGATGATGGGGCGGGCGTGGGCCGGCGGATCTGCATCGCTAAGGTAGCGCGTTGACGACATCAGATTGTATTTGTGCCAAGCGATGAGCCTTTCGAAAGAAAACATATCACTTTACCAGTAATATGTTTCAACACAAAAATTAGAATTAGGATATCTTAAGGACAAAATGATCAAGATAAGTTTTATAAAAGGTATTTACGTAAAAACTAAATAACTGACCCAATGCAAGCAACTGCTCAACAAGATGTACTTATGGATGGACTAATAGTTTTAACAACAAATTTTTAAACCATCAACGAATTTTACGCTCACGCATGTGCAGTGCCTACATATAGCTTTTGCGGGAAAATGTATTTCACAAGACACGAAGTGCGTGCTAGGATCATAGCAAATACCAACGCATTCCCCAAGCCTAATGGCCTGAAGTTATCAAAAAGTACAAATCTTCTAGGTGGAAACTCTTCATATTGGGAATATTTCCAGTCAGCATGGTGACAGTTCGCTATCTAAACCCAAATGTCTTGAGAAAGACTACGAGGTTAGAAAACTGGTCTGATGAAATAGGGTGAGGCACTGCTTTGATTTTAGCACGTTGATGATTAAATTGAAGAAATTTAATTTGAAAGAGAAAAACTTTAACTTGAAATGGAAAGACCTAAATTCAGCTGAAAAACCATGGATTTGCCTAGGAAACCCATTTGTTTTATTCGAAAACATTGAATTTGACTCCAAATAGGAATATATG
The DNA here is from genome assembly GCA_031894815.1 of Creontiades dilutus. Taxonomy (NCBI): domain Eukaryota; kingdom Metazoa; phylum Arthropoda; class Insecta; order Hemiptera; family Miridae; genus Creontiades; species Creontiades dilutus. Next base: position 2,639,993 of record JAVIWC010002084.1, read on the forward strand.
GAGCTCCGCTTTTCAATAACGTTGGAAAAACGAGTACCCCATAATAGCAACCTGGGACAAATGTCGAATACAATGTGATTAGATCAAACTACTAATTATTTATTAGATCTGTAACTGTTGAAAAACTAGGTATTTAGTGTTTGAGAACATGATGGGATAAGACTCGCAACGAATCACTTGCAACTATTTGAGTGTGAAAACCGACTGGGGCGGAAGTTCACATGATCTGGGAAAATGTCATTGAAGAAAAATCAGGTAATTTGTTGGGCTCACAGCGATACCCAATTGCACCAGGCCAATTTTATAGGCAGCCAGTCTCAGAGGAAGACAAGCAAACAGTATCTTCAGAGTGAAACTCTCATTTTCACCAGCTCTCTTTCTACAGACACTCTAAGCTTGCTAACTGAGACAATTCCATTATAAACAGATCTTCCACCACGCAGACTTGTTGCTAATGGGGAGAAAGTTAAAGCGTTCAATCCAGAACTAGCTCACACTTTATTTCCTTAACTTCAACGTTCAATCCAGAACTAGCTCACACTTTACTTCCTTAACTCAGTTTGGACAGGGCTGCAGGGCTCATTCAAACCGAGACCTCATCCAAAGATTCCATCCAAAGGGAAATGTGTTGATAATTATTGTCAAAACACCGTGGTACTTCCGAAACGAACGTCTCCATCACAAGCTTCAGATCGAACCAATAGACAATTCTATAAAGCGGCAAGCAGCCCGTGCCCTTGACTCAAGCAATATAATTAGAAGATTCACTGCTGACACATGGGTCTACTATTTTATGAATAATTGCTCGAGTCATTGTGAGGTATGAAGGGTCACTTTTAGGTTATTAGCTTCGGATGAATTTCTCTGGATCTGAAACATATCCCCGACGATATCGAGTCCAAAACTACAAGACAATGACATCTCCTTGCCTAAGTCAGTAAAGACCTTGAAACCTGACGTTTTAGGCTAGCTTTGGCCTATACACTAAGTAAAAAACCGTACACCCCAGAAATGTGTCATTTTTTTAATCACCCAGGCACGTTAATCTAGGTTCCAGCTGATATATAACATTATTTTTCTGATCGGGAATCTCGGATGCTAGAACCATTTATTTTAGAAAAGGAGAAAAACCAAGTCTCTACAAACAAACTAGAGTTCATGTGAATTGGTAGAGGATCAATAAAGACTCTTCCTCCCTCCCCCCCGCAATAGCAACTACCAGAGGTCTAGAATCATAAAAATTACAGGATCAGCATTTTTTCGGTCACGGTCATGGACGTCTCACAGTTAAGGGAAGTCTAATAGAATTGATCCAGGTTAGTGAGTGTCAATACAAACATGAGAAAATACAATGACCGAATACAAATCCATTCCAAATGATTCTGTGACGGAAGATGGAAAAAACTATAAGTGTTCATAAACAACTTTCAAAAACGGAATTCTTAAACAGTTTTCATGATTTGTTATCGTTACATACTGTTCGTTTATTGTATTGTTTGGTATTGTATATACTCCAAATACCTGCGTAGCACGAGTGCTCCCAGATACCATCTATGACTGAGAAACTCGTCGATTAGATGGAGACCTACCTATTTGTTGGAAGTTATCTAGCAAAAACGAGAGCCCACAAGCTATTAATCCATTTTTTGAGCTCGGTTTTTTTGAGTCTTTGGTCTGTAAGAACACTTTTTTGCCTTTATAAAAACGCTGCAAATTCTTTCACTGGGGTTTATTATTCAATTGGCTTGCGTTCATGATTTGAATTTCTACTAAGCTTTGGAGTGTGCGTGTTTCACAGGTGATAGAGCGATCATTGAATTTCAGGAGATATGCATAGAGCACGTAAATCTGTTCTCAACCAAAATACCTATTTGGATTGATCAGTTGATCATATTTGTGTGCCTCCTGAAATTCAATAATCGCTCTATCACCTGTGAAACATGCACACTCCAAAGCTTAGTATAATTTCAAATCATGAACGCAAGCCATTTGAATAATAAGCCCCAGTGAAAGAATTTGCAGCGTTTTTTATGGTTATCAGAATGCTTCAACCCGTGTATCGGCTACAAAACCTTTTCGGAGTTCACTCCAGTATCCACATCACTACGTCGCTAGGTTACTGATATCAACACAAAAACAATAATAAACCAAAATAACGCGAATGTTGGCAAAATAAATCGGGCCATAGATCGGGAATGGTTCGACCTAGGGACCTGGGGAGGGGCTCATTCGATTCCTCGTGGAGTGTTCTTCAAAAAGAGTACACATTTAGGCCGCTTCGACATTTTTGAGGTTTTTAGGGATTTTACAAAACTTTGACAACCCTTCAAGGGCACTTTAAATTAAGTGAGAGAGCTGGCCCAAGAATTGGGGAGTCGTCGGATCAACATGGATTTTTCCTGAAAATTTCAGCTTTTTTGCTCCAGCCGTTTGGGGGATATCGTGCGTACGGCGTACGGACGGAAAATTTTTTATTGCAGATTCGGATTCTACACCCTTTGAAACGTAAACCATGAAATTTTCAGGGGGGGTTAGAATTTTTTTTTCAAGAGCGATTACAATGGTTTATTATTTAATAATAAACCAAAAAATGAATTTGTGTACGTTTGATGACAATTTGGCCTGGTTCGTTTAGTTGGAAAATTATTTGACTTGAAATACGTTATTTAAGACCTCTGTAAACACATTCTTAAAATTAGTATCCGATTATTCTAAGGTCGTGAGGTGCAGCTACAATACTCGTGAAAAGCCACGTGGGAGTACAGATACATTTTTTACCGAGTGTACATTCATGTGTGCGCATTAGGATGAATTAAACTCCCAGTGGAGTCCATGTGTGAATGATTTTTTACGTCAATCTAAGGCCTTCTACAGCGTACGGCTGATAACATTATAGATTTGGAATATATTGACCTTGAAACGTAAATTTTTGCTATACGATTATTTGACAATATTAACCCAAAATTAAGACAGCATAGAGTGTGGGTCTGTATTTGATGTAAACTACACGCACTTCTTTTTTTGTGAAATATGTTTTCCCAGTCCAGCTCAAAAGACTCATTTCACACTCATCGAATTAGCTAGTTTCATAAGGTTGTCGTGAGGATTACACTAATATTTAGTACAATTTTCAAATTAATAAATAAGTAAAGTAGAATTGATGAATTATTCAAAGAGATTCAGGAAAATGTTCGTTTCGCCAAAGAATTATAAACATAGCTGATATATGGTAGAGTGCTTGTCAAAAACTTATGTTTAAGGCCTCTTGTATTACCCCGGCGACAGAAAGTACCTGGAGTCAGTGATCCGTTTTCGATAAAACCTTCTGCCCTCGACGGATTCGGACTCCATAAGGTCGAATTTGTGAACGTCCCCGCCTGGCACCTCGTGTCCGCTGTAGCTCTCGAAGTTGGCCACCTGAGCGTGGACGTCTTTGAAAGCGGATTTGAACTCGTACTTGTCGGAATCCGACAGGGATATCTTGGACAACGCGTCCAACTCTGACTGATCCAGCTTCCGTACGCGTGATGACGTGGGGCTGAGAGCTTCGATGTCGTCTGTGGGAACAGGCACGTATGGCCTGCCAAATCGTGAATTAAGGTAAGCGGAGAAATACTAAAAGTTAATCAGGGTAAAGTGGGGCGAGTCAGGAACTTTTTGTTGCCCTCATGGTTTATTAGTTTTAATTAAAAAAAAAGCCTTCGTAATCCAAAAAAAAAAGTTCAACCTTCCCTTCAAAATTGGTTTGATGACTTGTCAAATAAAATAATTAAAAAGCTTTTCTCCGAAACTACTATGCTAAACATCATTGCGTATTCGGAATCAGAGATATAATTATACCTATATTTCTTTGCTTGAAAACGATCTTCAAACTCGGACTCAATTTCCTATATACAGGGTGTCCAACGAGACGTCCCTCTTTACCCCTCTGCTAAAATCGATCTTATTTATGGGGGAAAATATTTTTCTTAAACTTTATTTTATCAAATGTGCGCAACTCACATCAACATTGGTCTTTCAAATGGGAACCCATACTTTTTACTGATGATTCGGATTTTGCACTAAATTTTATGGAAATGTGACCCCTAAACAGATATTTTTGGTCGAGCTCAAAGGCGTGGAACAACAAGGTTTATCCCAAAAGCTGCGAAAATCAGATGGAAAATGTTATTTAGGGCAACATCAAATGTTTTAACCTTTTTCAAGAATTTCAATCCTTACTTTGACTGCGAGAAAACCAAGATCCCAAGCTAGTGAATGATCAAATCATTCAACCAATAATCAAATCATGATTAATTCCAATTGACTTCTTATGCCTACGTAACCCGGAAAACAATAAACTAATGCAAATGTACCTGTAGAAATCCGGAGGCAACGAGTGACCTTCCATCTCTGGCGCGGACGTAGGCGGGAAATCAAAGAAAAACGCTGCCGGCACGTCTTCAGAGTATAAATCCTCAACCACATCTGACTTTTCCGTCTTAGCAGCCACCGAAGGACTCCTCAACGCGCTGGCAGCATCCACAGGAACTTCCCTCGGTAGAATATACCCCTTATTTCTCCTCCTATACTGTTTACACCGATAGTTTTTCGCTTTTTTCGACCTTTTCGAGTCCAAATTTTCCCGATTCCTCCTTTTCACGCGAGATTTCCTGTTCTGGTTCAGTCTTTTAACTTGGTTTTGCGAGTTTTTGACCGTCGTCGTGTCCCTCCTGTCTTTGTGGGCGTCCTCCTTCGCGCACAGATTTCCAAATAAGAGAGAATACGTTGCGAAGTCGTAAGGGGAAAAACTCCTCCCCGATCGCGTCGTTTTACCGTTTTTATTGATGAAAAACTTTTTCGGAGATAGATTTTTGATAGTGCGATCGATTTTTATCGAATTTGCCACGTCTGACAATAATGAGTCGTTAGATTCTTCTTGGGCCAACAACGGGCTGACTGCGTCATCTACGTTTGTCTCTTTAGTCACTGTGATTGGTTGACTTGGGTCAGTCACTGCTACTTCACCATTCACCCGGTCTGTTTCCCAGAATCCAGTACTTCGTTTCCCCGTATAACCTTTTTCCTCAACAAAATTTCTAACGTTTCCACGTCTGGGCTCGATGGGTTTCCTAACTTTTTTCAGTTTTCGCTTCTTCGGAATTCTAGATCCAGTTCCACTAGCAGTCGGAGGCCGTTGTTGATTTTCAATAGCCTGCAAAGGAGTTTTAACGTTTTCCGTGACAATTGGTTCACATTTTGGCACCGACGTGTTTTCTTGTTTGATTTGAATCCTTGAACTTCTTCTCATATCAACCAGTGCCAACAGATGGATCGTATCTAACTAGAAATGTACAACAAAAATAGTAACTACAGAATATCGACAAACAAATTCTAACTTAGAGATCTACTGGGGAGAATCTTTGGATTCATCTATGTCAAATTTCACGTCGTTTTGAACTTTATTATTTAATCGATTGTCAGTGTTTTTTTTTTTGGGAGAAGGCTGTGACGGTCATGGACTCTTTCCCCTTTTAGATTCTTAAAGATGCAAAGCATACCTAAACCTAAAGCCTTTCAGCTTCAGAAATATTCTCTGGGTGTTGCGGCATAAAAACTTCGGCCCTTGGAAGGGACAACTAAATAACTCCATCACCTCCATGTTACAAGGCAGGTCTTAAAATTATTGTTTCAGATACCTAAGACCTTACTTAATAATTGAGTTTGAATGATTCTAATTTGAATTTGTATATCAGCATGTCATTTGAGTTTGACGGACGGTTTGCTGGAGGAGGGGGAATAAGAACGCAAATCTCATTGTTTTGTCTAAATGATAAGCGGTATTGGTGGAATACGATTAGGATTAGTCCTATAGAATCGATTGGTTTTTTATATTATCAATTCTCAAAGGGATTTATAATACAGGATAAGAATCTTATTTTAGGGCTTACAAGTAAAATATTCATCTCCAATTGAGGAAAAAAGTAGGGGAGTGCCCAAAAGGGTTTTTCATAAGTTAACCAGTTTTTGTTTTGCCAAGTGATAATCATAGATGAATCAGACGCCTTCAAGCATCTAGTTCGTCCACTGTGCGTGGCGAGTATTATCGCATTCAGCTCATGGGAAGGGGCAACTCCATCATTCCATCACCTCAAAAACCACACAAAATAAAATGTCTAGGGCACTATCTCGAAATAGGTACATATACGTACTCAACTAACCCTTGAGTTTCTATCAGTTTCTGACCATTCCTTGGTGTTGGTCTAAGGAGCTGTGAATCGAACCGTTCCAAAGAACGTCTGTTCCTTGGCTTCCTTATATTCCTACATTCTTGACTACTTACTATTCGGATGGCACGCATAGCAAATAATTATTATTCATACCGCCATTTACTTATTGATTGATATCAATGACCTCTTTTATCCTCACCTAGCCTTACTCCTGCGGTACCTTCTTATCTCGACTGGAATTCTATTCAAATTTATCTCTAGCCGGTTTAGCAAGAGAATGCTCCCCTTAAAAGCTTTCTTGGAGCGACATTAAAAAAATTGCTATTATAATTTCCAAGCGGCTTAATTTCTTATCTTATTTAACAACGCTTGTAATATCAATGACCATAATCACTGGACTGTCCCAAGTTTCCAACGTTTAAGAATAATTCTTATGTTCTTACAACGTTCGCGCATGCTTATACGATACAATCCCACAGATGGTAAGGAAGTTAATACGAGTAATCTCGCAGCTCTGACCCGAAATAAATAGCTAATCCACATATTTTTCATTTTCATAAAAATCGGAAGAACTTGAGAACATATTAGAGCAACTGACAAAATCCTAAAAAATCCGCAAATTATGACAGAAGGGTTTGTTACTTCCGTATTAGACACGCAGATCAATGTACTAAATACCATAGTGGCGAAGTACTCGGAGATATAAACAATTAATCAACCAATTCGATCCGTCATTTAACAGTTATCAAGCTTACCAACAACAGAATGGAGTCCTATTCAAAACTCTCCGAAGGAAATCTTGCCCAAAAACAGCTCAAGTTAGTTGTGAAATTGGAATTCGGATTTCCCCGACCTCACTTGAAATCGCGATAGTACCAATTCACGTTTCGTTTGGGATACCACTAATCATCCATTCATTACAGTAGAATATAAGCACTATTTTTTGGGAATCTTCTACCAACTGCCCAGCTTTTACCTCAAACTCGTCTTAGACTGAAGGCAATTCGAAAATCGGCTAACAGCATCTTTTCTAACCAGCTGACTGCTGGTTTGCTTATCATCTTGAAATGGAGGAAAGCAGTAAAGAAACATAAGATTTGAAAGTGAAGTTTCACAACTATACTGAAGCAGGTTCGTATTTACTATACCGGATTGGAATGGAAAAAGGTTGAATTGTGATGTTCAAATATATAATTATAAAGTTGGATTCTAATAATAGAATTTCGACTCTCGGAGCGAGTGGTCATAGCCACGATCGAGATGATGAGCAAAAGCATCACTGAAGTCTTAGGTAGGTAATCATTCATGAGCTATTCAAAGACCCCCTAGCAGGATATTGAGTGCTGGAAGTATCCATCAATTACGTGAACAATCCAATGGACGTTTTTTCCCCTGAATAATTCAATCGATTTTTGTTTACTCATCATATCTATTTATACGAATTATCTACACAAGTAATGAATACATTTAAAGAAGCAAATCGATTAAATGGAGAATGTAAGCAGATGACGTGAAGCTTCACACTACTTTTGTAGCATAATACAACGAATCCAATTTAAATGGGAAGGGTAGGTTGGAATGATGACGGACCTATCCCGAAAATCAGCCTCCTGGTTGCCCTCTATTCCGCCCTAACCCAGTACTCAAACCAAAGTCAGTATGTTCCTCAAGTTCGCAGCCTTGATTGAGCTGAAGCAACTTTTCCACTTGGCAAAAATGGTCCCTAGTGCTGCCTGGCTGTCTAACAGTAGGTAGATTCATACACCATTGATTGTTTCCTGGTAATCTCTTGTGCACACAATTCATTTGCATGGGTTTCCTGACAAATGGTGACTACATGTTTTAGAGGTTTGGATAGGGTAAAATTGAGAACCTTTGTTCACAATCCTGCTACACCATTCATCAGGGACTCGTCCGAGTACCACCCTGGTGAGCCGTCTTCAAAGGAAGGTAGCCCTTTTTTCCTGAGTTCATGATCATTTTTCATCTTCCTAAGAAGGGAAATTTCGTCAACTAAGGAGGGGATGATACCATTGCAATCGGATCCAGCGTGTGACAATGATTTCTTGTGAAAACTATATCTCAACCCAATTCTATCATACAAGATATGACTGTATGATTTGTAATTTTCTGTTCCAACTCATTTGTTTCAAGAGTATTCTCAGTTGAACTTGAATTGAATCCCTTACAGTGCAAGGGATTGGAAAGAAGGAAGGAGGAAATATGAATGAAGTAGTTAATTCAAATTTCAAATCCATCCCAGAGATGGTCAAATTTATTTTCCACTTCATTACACTTCTATTATATATCACAATTTTGTATTCCAATTCGGTAGGTATCCACTTACATGACCAGGTACACTTGAATCCTAAGGTTACATAGGTATATATACTTCTAACATAGGGATCTATTAACAGTATATGATTGAGAGATTGGCAAGAACGTGTAATGCAGAATTTTGATTATACCTTAAAAAGTAATGCTATTTTATGTTATCCACAGGCTGTAATATATTGATCAGGGCCAGGGGTACGATCCAAGGTTTAGATTCAAGCATATTATGTTTATTTAGCTGCTTATATATTATATAAGCAGCTACAAAATGGTAGTTGGGAACCCATATCACGTACCAATAGATTTATACACGGATGAAATCAAAAAGCACAACGTAAATACAGCATACAGCCAGGCCCCAATCAGCACTGCAATACACAGGCAGAGATTAAATTTATTCATTCTTCTATAAAAGAAGGCAGTGATCTGGTACGTCATTGTATTTGAGTTTACTAACACTCAAAACTTACCAATACTTATGTCAAAAATGATAGATATTGTCTTATTTTATAAAAAATAAATTAAATAATTAAATATTGCAGGTTGTTCTGCACAATAATAAATGAAGCCCAGGATTTATGTGCGTTAAAACTTATGTAGTGAACAATTTAGTTAAGAGGACAAAATACCGATTAGCTATTTGGAGTTTCATAGTGCCTGTCAATTGCAACGAATTCCTTCCAGTATTGCTTAATGTAATCTCAGCTGTTCGCGAACACAAGTAAAATATGAGTAGAAAACATCAAGTTAACTTAGGTGATGAATTAATTATGGTAATATTATTAATTATTAATATTTACAATTTAAGGTATTGAATTAGTATGAGCTTGGTAGCCGTCATCGGTTAGTACCTGAAATGGGATCGTCCATGATTTAACTTCAACATTCACTGATTAAATTTTGAGGCAGCACTGTTTTTCTTTTAACTATCTGAATACCTATTTGATTAGGTAGGTAACTAAACTTTTTGAAATAGTTTTTGGTGTAAAAAGGTGTTGGGAAGTACAAGTGTACCCACAGAAGCCTTACGAAATTTTATGTTAATTGGATTTAGTTTTCATGGAGTTTATTATCAAGGTAATTTTTAGCTTTTACTTCATAGGTTGCTTAATGACTGCAGGCTCTTTGGCAACTTATGATGCTATTGAAATAAATATTATAACATCACGAAAAGTGTTGCCTGACGCGTCTCACTTCTACTTACAGTTCTAAATAAGATTTAAAAATAATCGAAACGTTGACCTAAGTGAATACTTTAAATTTCCAATTCCCACAAAATCCAGATCGTGCTTGCTTGTAAAAAATCTTGCATATAGTTGTTGGTTTGCATCAGAAACACTACAAGATATTGATCTCACTAATGTAGGTATTAAAATTCTATTATTACTAAACTAGTAATGAAGCGTATGCGTTTTCAATGCTAACAGTGGGAGTTCCTTTGGCCGGATACGGCGAAGTCAGACTCGTTGACGGAGTTGCGATGATCTTGCGCTTATGCCAAAACCCGTATTGAGACGGTCTCGTCCCAAGGCCCTCAGGTGACCCTGCGAAAAAATAGGGGGCGAGTTTATTATTGAGGGGGACTTTGACCATTTTAATGTTCCATTACATTTAGGGCGACTTCAGGGTTTCGTCCTATATAGAACTGTACGAGCTAGCAAAAGCTAGGTAGGTTTCACTATAAAAAAAGAGTCAAATTGCAATGAGTATTGTGATCATAAATGAATGACATCGGAAAAAGCAAAATAATAATCGAGACTTGAACAGTTCCTTTTTTCAAGAATAAAAAAATGTAATATTAAGATCTTGTAGAAGCATCACAACCCCACAGTTGAATGTAATTCGCTAAAATGGCTTAGATGACGCTTCAATTATTAAATTAAACAGCGATGTAAGTAATAAATGCGTTACAGGGACGGCTCATGTCCTGCTTGAATATAATATAAGGAGAATCAAAACAAACGAACATCTAAACTAAAAATAAAAAAGGAGGAAATCGTCAGAGTAACCCCCTACATCACCCCTTTTTGTAATAAAATTTGAAATTTTTGAAATATGTTTCAAAAATAGACTGTATTCTTGATTGAGTAAAAAAAGTAGTTTGAGAAGCGATTGAAAGGATTGGGTACAACCCCCCCCCCCCCTAGGCAACAGTTGTTAAGCAACCACTTTAAAATTGATAGCCAACACGGGAATAATCTAGGAATTTTTTTGAGAAATTTAGTCTGGGCAGCAACAAAATTTGACATACGAACAATTTTTTTTTAGCTTCTCTCAAAGGACAACTAGGTTTTCTCAATGCCGGGTCATGGGATTATGGAAGTTGAGGAAGACGGTGGAGGGGGAGAGGAATAATAGGAAGTGCCCCTGTAAGCGACTACCTATTTAAGAAAGAGCCCCGCAAGACGCGTGTGGTAATAACAACGAAGCAATTCCCACTAGATTCCCAAATCGGCTCTCCATGCTACACTCATACACACCAATGACCAATTGACCGAAGGGAAAAAAGTCCTTCAAAGGTTGTGGTTTACGTTTCAGGATAAGTGGACCTCAAAAATCCCATTGAACAAAACAATCATTCAGTCCGCTTTACGCACTCCGAAGCTCTTCACTATTGGGCCAAAGTTTACAAAATTCGGTACAAAAATCTCATAAGGATCCGGGATGTGCAGTAATCTCGTCGTCTTGCTAAATCAACCCTTAGTTAGTTAGGGTAAACAAGTTGCGAGTAGAAATATTAAACAATCGAAATCCAAGTACCTAGTTTTGGTTTATTATTCAATAATAAACCATTATAATCGCTCTTGAAAAAAAAAATTCTAACCCCCCCAGAAAATTTCATGGTATACGTTTCAAAGGGTGTAGAATCCGAAGCCGCAATGACAATTTTTCCGTCCGTCCGCCGAACGCCGTACGCACGATTTCTCCCAAACGGCTGGAGCAAAAATTCTGAAATTTTCAGGAAAAATCCATTGGTCCGACAACGCCCCAATTCTTGAGCCAGCACTCTCACTTAATTTAAAGTGCCCTTCAAGGGTTGTCAAAGTTTTGTAAGATCCCTAAAAATCTCAAAAAAAGTCGAAGCGGCCTAAATTTGGACTCTTTTTGAAGAACTTTCCGTGAGGAATCGAATGAGCCCCTCCCCAGGTCTATAGCTCAAACCATTCCCGATGTATGGTGCCCACATTTGCGTTATTTTGGTTTATTATTGTTTTGTTTTGATTATTGAATTTCAGGAGGCTCACAAATATGATCAACTGATCAATCCAAATAGATATTTTGGTTGAGAACCGATTTACGTGCTCTATGCATATCTCCTAAAATTCAATAATCGCTCTATCGCTATATAGTAGATTTTTGACTTCATCCCGTAAAATTTCACATGTTCTGTTCAAGGGTTTCATTTCTAGGAAAGTACCCAGTCTCTGGCTGTACAGTCCCATTCTGGTAGGCCAGTGGTGAGGAGGGTTGTCTAACCCCACACTCCCCGGATCAATTTTAATATTTGTGCCTATTTACAAATCCTTGGTTTAGGAGAGAGTCCTAAAAAAAGGTACAGTGGCAATACTTGAGTTTGCCTCTTTTTAGAAGATTGCCTGCTTCCAGATCTCAATAATCAAGACTGAAACCGTGAGAAACCGATGCGGTGCTGGATAATAATTGAGGGTATTTTGACAACTCGAATGGCCATATTGGTGAGGTCAGAGATGTAACTGGCAGTTTACATGCAGTTGAAAGTATAACAACATAAAGAGCCACCTACTTAACTTCACACACTCTGATTTAGGATCAGTATTCTTTTTGAATTTGTTCTAATCACTTCCTTGGCAGGTTTTATGCGTCCCATCCTCTTGATTGGATTCATAGAGCCCACTTTCTTGGCAGACTTTGTACTTCTTGTTAGACTTCTTACTGGCCCCTCCCATGAGATGCTACACACTGTACACTCTCTTGATAAACTATAGTCTGGTTACCATCACACCATTAATCTAACTGACCACCTTTCTGGAACCAAAATATAGCAACTCTCTGGGCAGTCATTCACTGCGCACTCATTGGGAACACCCTAGGCAGAATCTTACTACTCGCTACTTGGGAAGGGCCGTCTACTATTTGGCAGTTGTCCCACAACCTCCTATACTTCCAACTTTATTGGCAGGCAATACATGGTTCTCCCTCCTGGCACAATCTACGCTGCCCACCTTCCTGGTTGCGATTCTTGGAAAAATTTCCCAGATTCTTCAAAGACAGGCACGGAACAAAGTAGAAAGCAATTAAACGAAGAAGTCCGTAGGAAATTTGGATATTGGGATTTAGTCCGAGATCTTACATGGAAAGAGTTTCAAATCTATATCTAGTAATATAATCCAGCGGAGTTTACTACTGGAAAGAATTTCAACAATTTATTGAATTTCAATAAATTTTATTGGGGGCTATATGCTCTGAAATTAGGCAAGAATCCACATAATAAGGTACTCATAGGAGAAGAGTCTGTTATTCAAAATGCCTATTGCATTTTGCACCGTTAAAATTGCTCTTACCAAATACCAGTCAACAAAATATTTACATTCTAAAACATTAAAAAATGGAAAAGTACAAAGCTTTTCTTCCCTTTACAGAATAGTATTATACACCTAACTAGAAACTCTCAGCTATTTTCATCGATTCTTATAAACTGCTTATGAGGTAGGTAGGTGTATATGTGGTCATTCTGTCATTGCCAAACTAATATTTTTCTCCAGAGGTATTTTTTCAATCTTGTACTTTTAAGATAATCAACTTGAGCGAGACCCATAAACTTCAACATTTCAGGGTTTGGGTGATTCGGTTCCTTGCATTTTCTTTTTACAATTGTGGAGGGTAGCAGAATATAATCTTATTGCTGAATCTTGTTCGAATTTTTAATCGATACCGTGATTGTTATTTCTATTAGCTGATAATGAAGACGCCAGTTCTAGTCTTGGGTGGAAATCAACCCTCTTCCCCACCTGTAGACGTGAAGTGTGCTCACGTCACTCTATCCATAACATTTTGGTTTAGTTAAATCCCCAGAATACGTTTTATATTTAGACAATCCGTCAGTAGAGTATTATTGAATGAATTTATGCTTCCCAAACACGACCTCCTCGACTCGCTAATCCATAAAATTGGCTGGTTGAAATGCTAGGATAACATATCAAGAACTCTAGGATAGAATTAGCATTTTCTATACAGGATCGTTATTAAAAGGCATTTGCTTGAAGGGCAACGTTTCGCTAGCCTTTTTTGCTCACTGTAGTATCGGAGCAGCTCAAATCACACTTGGGTGGGTTTTAAATACGTAAGCAGTTTAAAAGCACACATCAGTTTCAAATCAGGCAGTGGCTCATCTTGTAAAACGTGAAGTGATTTGCGTTAAGTATAATCCTATCTCTGATTCACACGCCAACTCTCACCTATAGTAAGACTCGCGTGAAGTAGGTTGTCAGTTCGGGGAAAACGAGGTGGATTGCAATCAAAACTTGGCACAAGACTCTCCTTGAATCGGTTCCTGGAACACTTCTCGAAGAGCACTCAGGACGTCTGCAGTTGGTGGTGATGTTTTAAAACACTAAAAAGACGAAATTTGACAGAAATACAAGGGGGAAGGGGGAGGTTGGCAGGGTCTGTAGGCGAATTTCACAGTACGCCTGTTTTGATATTCCCAGAAAGAAACAGTTCTTCTTGATAGGAGTGGGGGCAACGAGGAACAACCGAGAATGCTAGGAATAGAAATAAAAATCTTGGCGGGAGACTCGACCGAGGTCGACCCAAGAAAGTGGTAGGGCGAGCGACGCCAGCTCAGCTAACAGTGCTAGCGGCCGCCCCGTTCCGGTTGGGGCCTAAATGTCCATTTGTGACGCGAGTTTGACGTTGAAATTTGAGTTTTCCTTGCGGTAAAGTCGAAAGTCAGTCCGGTGAATTGGCGATTCCGAGTGAGGATTTCAAAGACGTTTCGTCGAGGACAAGATGCCGTCGCAGCGCGTCGCGAGCCCTCCCAGGCCGTACAGAAACCGGGTGAGTGGGTTTTGTTTGAGAACAACTGACGTTCAAGGATGTTACCGATCCGTAACATCCGGACTGCATGACAGCTCTCACTTGATAATGTCATTCAAACGATCTTAACAACGAAAATGCATTTTACACCTGTCATTGGAACTTAACTTACCTATTCGTTCATAGTTGTTCACTGCTCACAACATCAAAGCCTCAGATCTGCTTGTTATATTTAACAATCCCACTTCCCCGAGGCCAGAATTTCACCTGTCCACAGCTGGGCGGATTTGTTGATAACGGGATTTAAAAAACAATGATCAAGACTCTGGCAGAGGAGATGACATTCCCTCTCAAACGTAGGGAAACACATCGCTAGTTGCTTCGCCCTCAGTGATGCCAAGACTACTGGATAAACAGATTAAAAAACTGTCATTCACCCAAATCCTGAGTACAGCTAAGCAATAATTGAATTATTCAGACAATCACCCCATTCGGATGACGTTAGACAAGCCTAGCTCCCCAAAAATTCAAAAACACTTAGCCGAGATTAACAATCGGTACCTACACAACATCCTACTAAAAAATAGTGAATATCTACTTTCATTATTCTTTTGCTAACTTCATATAACGTGACATAACGAAACTGTTTATCACAAGTTGAACGTGGGCGTCCACGAAATGCACAACCGCGTTGCAACTAACTCAACTACATTAAGCACAATTAGCAGAATAAACTGAAAAGGAACTCAATTAAAAAGCAGTAACTGCTGGTTTGTGGTGGAAATTAAATGCTAGTCATTCATTAGAGAGTAG
Organism: Creontiades dilutus; assembly: GCA_031894815.1. Classification (NCBI taxonomy): domain Eukaryota; kingdom Metazoa; phylum Arthropoda; class Insecta; order Hemiptera; family Miridae; genus Creontiades; species Creontiades dilutus. The sequence goes on from JAVIWC010002084.1 coordinate 2,655,364, forward strand.
TAAGTTTGTTTCGTTTGAGCGAATCGCTATTGTATAACATCGAGCGTCCCACGTTCTAGCTTGTTTATTATCCAAGTATCCGTTCTTTAATAAATTCTCTTTTAATTACGGCAAGGATAATGACGAAGATACTACGTATTCTAGTGGTTTGTCCCTCGTAATTATAAATAATACATAAATGTGGATAGATAGCTGAAGGTACAAATCAATACTTATACAGTTGGTATAAATTTGAAATTTAAGCAACTCGCTTAGATTTCTTTCGCAACTAATGTATTCTCACTCAAAAATACTTCCTACTCGTTAATATTCCATTGATAAGCGAAGTACTCATACCGTCAGTCTATACAAACAGAGGGCTTTTGGGGTTTTCGGTCCTTTATTGAAATGAAAGAAGCTGTGTAAAACAACCCAAACAAATTGCAATGTAGAATTTAAGACAAATGTTCTCCCATTTTGAAATCTTAAAAAAACTACAAATTCTACCATTTGCCCAATTTTGCAAGTAATTATACCCGTTTTTGTTCACTTTAAAATTTTAAGTAATATATCATTTTTCCTTGAAATTTCGAGTAGATTTCGAATTCAGAACACAAAAAGTGCAAATTATTACTCGAAGGCAGTGTATCTTCAGGTAACACCTGTTTATTAGATGTAATCTGTCCTAAATTATCCAACTTCGGCATTTACATTCTCCGTAATTGGATTTTCGGTACCTTAAAAGCAGTTGCATTAACATCGCACCCCCTTGGAGCGATTGGGAGAGAAATAGGCCACAAGGATCCTTCAGCTAATCAGTGTGTATACCTTGGTATTGAATCCTAGATATACCAATGACGATTTGACTACTTCGTCATAGGTCTAACTCCTCATAAACTACAACTGTATTAGTCGCTTAGTGCGAAAGAAAAGCTGAGGTCTACATACCTACAATGGTGCGGTATACTGTGTGATACCACGGACGTTGAAACCCACGAATGGAACAACTAAAACTTAATGAGATAAAATAAAACACCTTCGCTTCATTCATCGGCAAATATATAACAAAAGTTATGAAAGCCGATTTCAAAAAGAACTCTTGAGAACAAAATTTCTGAATCTTTCGTCCCAATGTGCTACGTGGTTTTTACAACGTGCAAGGATCACTTGTCAGATTCACATTCATGTTGACGTTCTTTTTTCTGTCAAAGTCAAGATTGACAAACACTGACGGCTCGAACTCATTCCCGACTAGATTCCCGTTTCATTAGGTCTAGTAGTTGAGGAAAAAAACTGGATGGCGGACGGACAGATTTTTTTAAAATTCGATTTTCGTACCTTACACAGCTTGAAAGTAAAACAACACATGTTGGGTGGGCTAACAATTTTTCCCTTGGTTGATCACAAAGGTTCATGAATCTAATAAATCGAAATGAAGGGTGCTATTTGAAGAACGCGAGAAAGAACTGTGGCACATGATAGCTCTAAATCTCGATTTCGCCTGACTTTTGAAGAAGAATTAAAAAATGAAAGGATGGGAGAGGAGTTGTCGTCAAACTGGACTACCCTTTATAAAAGTAAAATTGCCGTATCTTTCGGACGTGTTTCGTATCTTTAATCAATTCCCCATATCCATCCATCTATCCATGGCTATCAAATAATAACAGAGGTCAAGATATTAGTACTATGATAAAATGAGGGGTTTTCCTTAATTACAATGTTGTTCACCCGGGTGACGTCGGTAGGGAAGCCAAGTTTACGACGAAGGAGTAAATGTAGAGGTTTGTGGTACAGCCCATAACCACCCCTGGAGCTTGTTACCAGTCAATGTGCTCCATTAGCTTAAGAATCGGTACAGCAGTTGTTGAGTTTTTGACCCGTACACAAATCTACTCAAAATGTTTATGTATAGAGATTGCGATAGGTATGAATCGTTGGATTTCGGCTTTACATCCCTATTTCGAGTTACCTTTGTTCATGATTTACGCTGTTAGGAGCTTCGAGAGGGGTCGAGAACAAGAATGTCGACAGATGAGGAATCAGGAAGGTGGCGAAGCTTCGAAGATCTTGAAATAGTCGGAGAAAATCCGTCTGGGACAGCGGCATCGTTAGGTGTAGCTGGTTTTTTCGAGGTCACCAGGGTCAGCGCAGCGTGGGAGTGCAGGAGTGGCGCGGGCGAGAGAACCCTCCGGGCCGCCTCCAGCCTCCGGCTTAAGATTCGGTTCCGATTTCGAACAATATAACAAAACTTTCACATTCTTCACCCCCCACACCGATTTTTTTTTGGATCTATGTTGAAATCGTACAGGAAATTTCGAAACATCCTAGTTACAAAAGGTCCAATCCTGCAGACGAGCATATGAGCGACTTTTCGTGAAGTTTTTACTGTCGGTGTGTGGCGTACTGCATAACGGTAAGTATGCACACTACTTCTGGAGACCATGAGTCAAACTAAGTATGAAGGCTTCTTGGGTTTGGAGGGACATACTACTGAGGCATATTAAACGGAAATAAAATTAATTTTAATGGGGGAGGGGGCACTGTATCTTACTTTCTCTCGACCCTCGGCTAATTTCTGCTTGCCAGCTTGCCTATCATGTTCACCGAGAATCCTACCGCTTCTGGGAAAGTTTTGCTGTGGCTCCAAGGATCGTTGATCTTGAATTCGTACCTGCAGTCGCTGACTTGCCTCCGCCATTCTCTTAATTTCCCCTTGTTGGGCTAGCAGCTGTTCTACACCTGGAATTATGCCTCCACTGGCACTACAAGGCACGTGCCTACTTTGTAGCTCTATACTCACAGGACTGTATACTAGAACCGGTAACGATGGTCGAAGGACCAAAAATATAGCTGAGAATAGATAGAAAACCTAGATTGATAGTAGCAACTGTGTATTAGGAAGAGTAGGTGTGATAAAAAAGTGCTGCTATTGGATCGTTTGTTTTGGAAAGTTTGGTTTTTATGGAGAAATCAGTTCCTTTTATTTCCATTTTAAAGAGAGTTATCGCGAGGAATGACGTGCTTAAGTATATTTAAGAAATCCAGGAATCGTTTTGGAGTTCTATGAAGAGAATTTAGAAACTATTGCAACAGAAGAGAATCCCCAAAAGAGTTTTGCAGTAGAATATTTCCGCGAAAACGCGAAAACCCTATGAATAAAAACCTTGTAAATTATTACACTAAGGTTCATTGTTTCTTCTGCGCAGAACAGCGGTTTACAGATGATGATATCGCTATGATACATCATTATCCGAAGAACATTTGATAATACGTAGATTGTACACAAATTCGAAAGTTTCATTTTGAGATTTTTATCGTATCTGAATTGTGTATGGTGCATTTGTCTTACGTAAAGTCACATGAGGGTGAGAGTTACAATAAAGCGGAAGTTCTCAGAGATAATTTATCGTTTATAATGCTCAAAAACTTTTGGCTGACCTTTATAGTTGTCATTGTTGACTGTTGACTTATGGCATACGGATTTTTTAAACTTAGTAATTTGTGATTGAAAATTCTGTCAAGTTGATCAAATTTGACTTAAAATCAATTGAAGACTTGTTTTTGTAGAGGGCGATGTTTTGTGGGGATGCGGCCGGAGGAAAACAGCACCCACTACTAATCATTCGTAGCCCACGAAGTCTCAACCGCAAATCGTTTGAGGGCAGCGGCAGGTCCGAGCGAATAGCTGCAGGCCGAGCCAAATTAATAGGTGTGGGGGGTCCCCTCGGTGAATCACCACCCAGACCATCTGCATCATCCGATTCAGGGACCACTCATCTCCAGGTAGTCATTATCCAGGCGGAGGTTAATGTTGGATTAATTATGATCGGACTTGCGATCGGAGCACCTCCTTCTCGCCACCCACTCATTATGTGAAGTTGGAACGGTTGCCGTAGTGATCTCATCTGGGTGTGGGGGAGTTATGTGTTGCTAGAGTCTGGATTGATCTAAAGTCCTTAGTATAGCAGATACCTTGTCAGTAAACTATACCCCTTTCATTACGTTAGGATATTCTCAAACTGGTAACGACTACTTACGGCTGGCGACCATGGACAACCTAAAGCCTGCTTGGTCGTCCGACTTGGGTTCTCACATTAGGATCGACTTGTGACAGTCGCAAACCGAGCACGGGCCGGGCCATGGCCAATAATGCATGTATTCCATCCAAGAGTTCCAGTTTTTCGGTAGAGGGAACGTGAGGTTTGAATCTGAACATGGATTTGGATTAATGTTCACTTGCTTACATGCATTGTTGTATACATAATGTTAGAACCGATTATAACACAGTTTTTTACTTAAGGTATCCACATTACCAACCTGCTAAACTAAATGTGTACATCGCGTTACACAAATTTATAGATCACTGGAATGTTTTAAACAATTCCATAGTAAGTCAAGAACATAGTAATGGCTTTGTAAAAATGATACTTGATAGATGTTACGATTGCGCGTGCGCAATACATTTTACAAAGAACATCCAGCCTTACTTGTAACGAGGAGTTGAAATTGGGAAATGCGCAGGAGCTACTAATGGCACAAGCGTTATGAAACACATATGGTGCAATTAAACTGTCATTTCCCAATCGTGTCCAGCCAATTTGATACAAGTCTGACAAATAGCCCATAGGAAAATGACGTTTGATGGATTATTGTTTGCTCCTGCACAATGAAAACTAATTATTGATTTTTTATTTAAGAACTTTTGCTGGTTTGGTCTTTTTGCTAGGCTCTCTAACTCTTACACTTTGCTTACTCAGAGAAACGTTTTGGGATATCGTAAAAATAAATTGATAGATGTGTTGTGAGGAGGGTGGGGGGGTTGATCCACTAAATTACTCTAAATTCTAACCTCTAATTATAAATTGATGAAGGATATTGTGAACCCCAGAGACTTTCTAAGTACTTACCGTAAACCAAGACCTCTCCGTTCATAGATACTTAATCAGTCTTACATTTCCCATGAGGCAGTAAATGCGGATCAGTCGTTGTTTGTTGGTTGTCAATAATAATCACCATTCCGCAAAAGCTTTCGCCCAGTAGTGCGGATGTTTGATCAGGATATCAGGTTTGTGATTAGGATTACCTCTGATTTGCTTAAGCATGAGGCCAATTTCGAAATTGAAATAATTCGGGAGCTATCAAAAATTAATAAGGAATGGAAAATAAACATCATTTCTGCACGTAGAAAACAACAGTATGGGTCGTCAGTGCTAGTTTACGTTGGCTCGGTCCAAACAGACTCTCCTTATCTCGTTTCATTATCCAGTCGAGCGTTTTGGGAGATTGATTATTAGTCTAAAAATCTCTTATCTTCTCAGTATTTTCCGGGAGAGCGAATCAATTTGATCTATATTTCGTTATTAATTGCCTTTCTTCTTCAACTCATGCGCTGGCTGTAATATTTTTAAGGCAGTAAAACAATATTTCACTCGTTTAGTACCTTGAGAAAACGAGAGTTAACTAACTTGCACTTCGTGAACACTACATTTACACAAACGTTCCCCTTCTTCGAGACTACGTTTTCATTTTAAAAACTTCTTCAACATTTCAGCGAATTTTATCAAAGAATGAAGCGATTGCATGCCCCAATAATTATAAAATATAAATTTTCCAACTTTCTTTCATACAATTTAGTTTTGAGGTATTTTGAAACGACCCTAGGACTTCAAAGCTTTTTTACGAGTATATTGAAAAATCGTTAAAATCCAGGGATGTAAATTCCACAATCGATCGCGACAACTCTTGGGATTGAGATAACAACTTGGTTCTTTCCCTAAATAAAAAGCGTTCCAAAAGAAAGGATGAATTCATCAGAGGGGACCACCATCATCTGAAAAAACGATGGTTAATGGATTTAACGTTTGAGCATGCGCAGACTAATTTATTGATTTCTAAGGAATTTAACTCATAGAGGATCATCTACGGCTTAACCCGCTCATTCTTCGAAAAGCTCATCGAAATCGGATGGAAACTTTAGGAATTAGTTTTTTACAAGGATCTGCGGACAGACAAACACTGCTGACACGGAACTAAAATTCGGCAGAATGTTCAAACACGCAAAATGCGAATGGATATTTTGATTTTGGAGACAAAAAATATTTCTAATCCCAAGAGTGAAAACTTACCTACAGTTAGACCGGAAGCAAAGTGTTTTCTCTCTGTCTCTCAAATGAACCAAGAGCGTAAATAATCGAGCCAAATTAATCGATTACTACTATTTAATAAAATTCACCTTATCGATTCTTAATTGGGAATTGTCGATTAATTTGATAAAACTCTAAGTAAATCGATATCCGAGGTCACGTCAGAGCTCGCACAAAGTGACCCTTCCGCCTCCGTCTAGTTCCGTCACGTTCGCGGACACGGTAACATCGCCGGCCGCTCGCTATCAGGTCGCTGCCGGTCGGAGCTGACTCACCGGATTCCTGACTCACTCCCGTCATTCCTGGACAACCTGTTCCAAACGAAATGCAAATCGACCGACCTGACGAACGAATCCCCCGCATCTTCGAGATATTCGAGGCAAAAATGCCTGTATTGAGCAAAATGCTAGGTATTTTATAACAGTTTAATAACTTTTATGAAAGAAACTTCTACTGAATACATGCATTTTCTGTATTTGAGTTTTGAACTGAAAATCAAATATAAAAAATGCAAAAATGTATTTTACATTTACTCGGCCATCACAGCAGCTTCATTTTGTACGACAAAAAATTTAAAATAAAATTAAAATCAACTTTTTTTTCTGCAAGGAACATTTTTGTAGGGCGTTCTGGAACAAAAATAATGATTGTTAATAGTAATTATTACTGGATTTCACGTTTTTGTGCATATAAGTACATGTGTGCTGCTGTTGTATAGATAAAAATTTCCTCATGGTTATTTTAATAAAAACACTTGCGAAGTCGAAAGATGTCCCGTTTATCGAGCGAATAAATAAAAAAAAAAACAATATTCGCGCAATCTCAAAATCAAATATAAATGTTGCAAAAATGTATTTTCATTGTTCTCAAACAAAATACCTAAAGCTCCCTAAAATCGGGACGAAAAAAATAATTGAAACAAACAAATTAAAATAACTTTTTTTTTGCAGGAGGAAATTTTTGTACTCGTTCTGGAACAAAAAATAATGGAAACTAATGTAATCATATTACGGTGGATTTCTTTAGCTTTAGGACATGTAATCGGTCATGTGTGCTGCTGTTAGTTAGAATTTGTCAAATAAAAATACTACAAATGGTTATTTTAATAAAATTATTCGAAGTACGAAACGTACTTTGAAATCCAGTTGAAACTTAAGAAGATAACTAAAAATACGGGCAACGAGAATACCTCTTCTTGGTCCCTCCAACTGAAGCTTGGGAGATGGCGTTATTGACCGAATAATCGTATGGCTTCCTTCAGCCACATGGTCTAGTTCAGACCTCTCGTTGAACCGAACGTTTGATGAGCGTACAGATGATCGTATAGCAGCCCGAGTGGCCTTATTCGATACAATGAACAGATTTCGATTATTTGATAGTTTAATCCATATGTATAATCCCATAGGGTTGATTGATCAAGACGCCGAGATCACTGGGACATCCCGTATCAATCTTCGATTTTGGAGCCAAATTTCGTAAATTTTGGTCCCGTAGTTTCGGAGAGAAGCTTCGGAAGTCGGAAACAAAAACCAACTAACTTTTGAGGGAGATCATTTTTTTTTCTTGGTCGGTTATTGATGATCGAAAATAATAGACCTAAAAATCGAAAATATCGTGGATGAATTTTTTTCAAGCCATATTATTCAAAAATAAGTTTGTCGATTACGAGCTGGAAGGTAAAATACTTGAAGCATAAACTTATGCTGAGGAACATACTTAAATATGACTAAAATGTTATAAATTTGACTTGAAGCGACTTTAATCGTTCAAAATACTAAGAATTCTAACAATTACAAATCATTGAATGGCAGAATATTATGAAGAATAAGCTTTTTCACAATAAAATAATTATCAACCATTTCTTTGCGCGTCTGTAATAACATGATTTTCGAAAATTTGCTCATACGATCATGCTGAATGACTGGAGGTTTTTAAATATTTTTTAATCTCCATCAAATCGCTGCCAGGGGTTTGGAAATTCTACCTCTAATAGGAAGCGATGCTCAAAATGTTCCAGATATGGGACAAGAAAGCACGAAACAACCCATTGGCGTGGAGCTCAGAAGAGGTTCACGAGTTCCAATTCCTCTCCACTCTCTGAAAACTGCATTGTAGGGGGGGGGGGGTGAATGTATCCATTGCGTGAGCCATGATATTAACAACCTCATTATTGTTACGATGGTTTTTCCGTACATTTCATACAGTAAAAATTAATTCTTAGTGTTCGTTCGTATTTTAAATAGTGCTTATTTCACTGAATGAACGCTTATTTATGTTACTCTAACCATCCACAAAAGTAGATGGAAATGACCGAATTTGAAATCAACTTTATGACTTTGTGAATTTCATGGTTGAAACTTATTCGTTGCTTCATAATTTCATCGACAGACTTTGAATAATCAACATCCGAGGGGGTGGAGCTCGAGTTTTTTGGCATTTTTCCTCTCTTTGCTGACCACTAGTGTGTTGAAAAAAAAGGTTGACTAAAAATAATGTGGTTCGGGGTTTTCGGAAGACCTCGAACCCAACTCTGTCGGTGGATTTCCATTTCAAACAATCGACACGTCTGGCAGCTTTAGAACGCGGAGGCGGACTGGCTATGAATCATGTTCTGACAACAAACTGTGAAAGACGGAGAGCGAATCTGAGAGTGTGCCAAGTGGGTGGGCAGTAGGCACGACCTTCACTTAGGCGTTTCTACCGATTTGACGTGCATCAATCAAAAACTTAATCTAAGCGGTTCCACGATTGATGGGAAGTTCTTATGACAATATTTGTTGTTGGTTGTTTCCATAAGAAGTCTGCGGGGTGGGTGTGGTAGGTACCTCAGTTGTCTCGTATTTCTTGCTCGATTGGATGCTTCATCGGATTGCGTTGTCAGCAGAAACACGAAAACAACTTGTCAAATTAAATTTATTAGCAAACTGAGAACGTTAAATTTCAAAGTAAACAGTCTGAACAGCAACCAAACAACAACTATGTGTTTCCACTCTATTATAGACTACCTCTGCCCCCACTTGACTAGCTCGTGATTAGTCCATCAACGAGTTACCACCATAATTTTATGTTTCCAATCTACCTACTGGTAGTCTTGGAAGCAAAATCTTCACAACAGATCACTGTTTTTAGTTTAGTAATCCCAATAATGATTCTTCATAATCGTCAAAGATAAATAAAATTAATCCCCCTCATAATGTATTGTATTATAAATCCAACAAACCATCCGACTGTATGCCAACTATACTATACACTGTCTGGAGCTTTTATTAATAACTTCTTGAACATTTGTAAAAAAAACTCGTGGTTCTGAGTCTCCGGCATCACTTTCGGCCAAAAACACATATCAAATGGTTCCTTTCTGAAAAAGAAAAAACGAGGTACACATGGCTTATTCAGGGGCACTCCAAATAGAATGAATTTCTCCCAGAATGCTGTTGGGCAATCCATTTGCTCTCCCTTAGGGCCAGTACTGTGTAAGGAAATCCTCGACCTGCTACTCAACTGGATTGAAGCTTGGGAGACAGCGTTATGAGTAGTACGTTTGTCCAGCATACACCGTTCGCAGAGGGATGTTGCCAGCCGTTCATCTTTTCATATTCCTTGGAAGAAAACCCATTGGACTCATCTTGTGGGAGTGGATGGTCGCACAACAACCCGAGTGGTCTCAGTCAGTCACGGAACTAATTTTTATCAGAATCAAAGAAGAAAATTACCTTCCTGTAAAGCTGCGATTCAGGGTGGAAAATCATACAAGAACATAACCCAAACGTCTCGGAAAAAGTACTTGTGCGGTGCACAGTACTCCTAAACAGTTGAAACCGTAAGGAGTGATCGGATTAAAACGAAATTTGGTTTCTAAGCGTTTATTGGGCTACTGAACATGAATCTGAGCTCTTTTTTACGCTAGCATGGCAGCACTTCAAGATTTATTCGTAGACCAGTTTAGATCTATATTTAGACCAGTCGGTCAAGTACACCTTCAGGTGTCCAAAGAGTTTTACGGCTACTGAATAAGATTAAAAAGTCTATTGTGGGATCACACAATAGTCTCCTTCGTAATCATCTGTAGCGTTTTTCACATTTATCATAATAATGTTTTTTCAGCAAAACCGACATTCCGATAAAAGTATAAATGTACGAGATCGAGGCTCCAATCAGAATAGCTTCTTCAGATTTTGTCCGAAACGCAAAGCTCGTTCGCTCTTCTATCAATTGCAAATAGGGGAGCATTTTTCATGAATTCAAAACAATAAGGGTCAAGTTTCTTAAGATAAAGGAACGGAGTAATAGGGTTAGTTGTTGATATTGAAACATGAAATAAAATATTAGTTATAAAATTCAAATAAAAGAGTAATGGTCAATAATAATAACGGTTTATATTGTATCTTCTCACCTTAAAAAAATGGAATTCAAGGAGTGATCGCCTGTCTACCTACTTCAAAACGTGCTCTAAAAGTGGAATTACTATGATAGGATAAAACTACTAGGCCAGAAAAAGGACAACCTAACTACCTACCGACTCTTCGTCCTGCAAACCAAATTGGTCAATTGCCGGGGATCATTGACGGTTGGTGTTCGTCGGAAGCGAGTTATTCTGATTTTTCACGGCTTAAACTGGTGACAAGGACGATTTCCGTTGTAGTGAGTCACCGCCATCTATCCGGCCAGCCCTCATATTTGGCTCTGCTGCCAGACGTGTCAATGAGGAGCTCCGCCGAATGTGTAACGCTGCATTCGTGAGACAACGGCGACACAATAGTTTTACAACCTCGTATGGTAAAAATGATAAAACTATTTTGGAATGAAAGGAAAACATCCTCTCTGAAGTACGAACACATTTTTAAAAGAGAGAAAATACTTTTAATGGGTTCTGAACACCGATAAGTTGTTTAACTGTGGATCTGAGTGTAATTTGTCAATAAGCAGGCTTGTAATATGATCCTCAAAATGATAATATATTATATTATAAATTAATTGTAATGTATCATATTCAAAATTAATTTGAAAAAAGTTTTATAACACACAAAATTTGTGTTTTATAGGAAGGAGCTAACTTTCAAAAAGGCACATATCAGGGAGAAATAGTTTTTTTTCTCAATTTTCCATCTCTGCATATGAGTTGAATCAGATCTCCCTATCATTTCCGAACAAAACAGAACACATACACGTCAATTCCGGGGCTAAAGTTATGTGTTTGCATCAATCCATCCGTCGCCTACATTTTTTTCTGTGCCTTGCAATCGGAATGGATGTGTGCCTGTTTGAAAGTAAGCTCCTCAAATGTGATAATATTCTGTATGTTTCAAAGGGCACCATTTCAAGTAGTTACGCACTAAATTAGAGCTAATCTGGCTGATGATGACCTAATCGTCGAAATTGATTTAACGTCGTAACTCTCTTAATTTTGTGAAGGTAGACTACGTTTTCTTCTACTAACTCGATGGTTTTTCTCTTCAAGTAGTTGGGAAAACCGCCGACTTTATATAATATGCCATACATTAAATTTACAGGGAGGATCAGACTCGACTGGCCATACGTCAGGGGTCGATTCTGCGACTAATTTCCAACAACTTTTGTCCTATAACTTTTTTCCTGAGCCCCCCTAAAATCAATATTTTTTTGCTTGAATGATTTTTTTTCTAGTGATTTCGTTCTTTCCTCACCAAAACGGACTAACTAACTCTTAATTATTCTTAACTGTCTTAATTTAAGTGTACCACATTGAAATCTGATTACATCTTTGGAAAGAGCGGTTTTCGATTTACACATTGAGTTAAGAGAGATAAGGCTGTTTTAGTGGTGAAAGGTCGAAATCACGAAAAAAATCTTTTAGGTAAAAAAGGAGGATTTTGGGGGTTTGAAAAAACGTTTTAGGACAAAAGTTGTTGTAAATTAGTCGCAGAATCGACCCCTGACGTGTGACCTGTTTGATACACACTGTATTTCAATGATTAATATAGAACAGAAATAATAAACCATCATGTAATTATTCGCGGCGTTTTTAAATGCGATTAGTGTTAACGCGACCACCCTTAATGACCGCAAATATTAAAATTACATTAAGCTTACGGCAATTACGTATAGTTGGCCACCCTGAGACCACATCGAATGAATCACCGCGGGATGCTGAAGATTCTCGACTCATCCTGCAACGAGCTGAACGATAAAGCGATTGCGAGGGTCCACGATCTTCAGGTGGGCGTGTGAGTGTGTATTCACAGGAAAGCTGATCGTTGTGTTCGGCAGTGCCGCGATAGGAAGGTCAGAGCCGCGTTCTATCATTAGATTCCCTCCGACTTTTTTTCTACCGCTCGACACGCCGACGCTTCGTTCGCCAATAATATTTAGTTTTTGCTTCCTCGAATCCCAAACAACGATTTCAAGGCGAAATCGTTGGTAGCTAGAATAAATAGGCGGAATCATTTATTTATTAACCCGTTCCGCAGTTGTTGATCAATGAAAGAGCGGTATTCTTACTTCAGGGTCTGGGGGCTTCACTTTGCTTCCATTTTCGTCATAACACCCCTTATAACTCTTAATACGGCCTTTTCAAATAGTCCAAACGATTGATCACGGCATCTTGAACTTCAAGACTTGCAGATTCGTATTTTTTCGGTGAATACAAAGGATGTTGAGCTTAAAAACCTTAGTTAAACTTGAATTCGTTATACCTAAGTTGAATAAAACAACAATACCTCTTCCAGTAAAATCAAACTATCAAAATCTTTTATTTCTTTAACCTCATCGAGCATTACAATGTAGACTAGATTCAAAACATACTAAATCATAATAAACGTTTAGCTTCAGAATACGAAACATTCAGCCATATAAGAAACGTTCATAATAGTTCATACTATTTCTAATATCAGGTGCCATATAGATGAAGAAACCGAGTTTCACATTACTGTTAAGAATACATTACAATACTGCAAGAAATGAATCATATTCTTTCAGAAAAACCGAGTTTCACATTAGCGGAAGCATTGTTATTTTCGGAATACATTACAATACTGCAAGAAATGAATAATTTTATTCGTTCAGAAAAACCCCATTTTTCAGAGCATTTGTACAACAACCAAAAATATCAACAATGGTGTTTTTATTATTTATTGCACCCATGTATTTACGGATCATCTGACAAAGACTGCTTTCGCGTGCTTTCGCGTTAGCATTCAAATACATTCCAGTACTGTTATATTCATTGAGGAAGACAGCTCTTAATCTTAGAGCTTGTATACAATAATCATAAGTATCTACAAACTTTTTTATTTATTTTTTCTTTTAATAGAGGTTGGTGAAAAATCCATTACTGGACTGACAGGTAGGGTGTATACATCAAAGATATGTCCCCCTCACCCTTTGTGTCGGGGTCTCCATCGTGGCATACCGACTAAAAAACATCGTTCCTCTCTTCTTTTAAGACTGTCCCGGGACTGCGAGCAGTAACTAAAGCTGAGATTGTGCAATCCCTATCGGTATTGTGTCACATCCGCGGTAATTGGACATATAATCAGCAAAATAATCGTTTCGATATCGCTTATGAATGGTACATGGGAATATCAAATGATCTAGAGCTTTGATCTCCCGCCTATACTGAACAATTTATAAGAATCCTTTGTGGTACAGTTTCAGTTTTCCCTTGTGTACCATTCGTGATTGTAGTAAAACCACGTTTCCGTAACCTGCCAGTCCGATATAGGAGCAAGCATTCCAGCCATACGTACACATTTTTAGTAAATATGAATTTTAACGTTCAAGCAATTTTCGAACTCAATGATTCTTCCATCGTTGAGATAAGTTGGAATACCTAGATTTGATTGTCTTAACATCAACTATATCCAATATGTCACTGCTTCCAATCACTGTCAGCCGAACGCATAACAGCGAAGCCCAATTTAGATCCAGCAAGTTGCACTTGAGGGCGTCGAGTGTCAACAACTACCCACGGCTGATTCGTAGAAGTTACAATTTTTACCTTAAATATTCTTCGAAATATAGCTACTTTGAGTTATAGGTGTCGCGATTGAACAATAAATAATCTTTCAATTTTCATCCAAAAAGTCATCGCTCCCCAGTCGTCAGAAAGCGTTCAAAGTGTTTACGCAAGATGCCATTTCGGCTGTAAGAGCGAAGGTAGCTGTTCTGCGAAACAAGCTGTGCATGAAAAGAAACCTACTTTTTGCGTCCACATTTAAATCGCCAAAGACAGTTGCCTGCCAAATTTTGTCCAAGAAATACCTACAATCATGCTTTGATGGTATTTGTACTACCATTTAACAGTTATAATTCGGTATGTTGGTCTGTTCCCTCTATTGTTCTTTTCAGAAAGCGTGAGGTTGGGTAGGGAATATGCAAATTGCGCAGGAAGCTCTGGATCGCACAGAAATAGGAACCAGCCGGGAGATCGTGTCTGGTGTCCGTGTAAACGACCCCATCCGTTGGGGGTCTGGACAGATCCACCGGACGTTATCGCAGGAAGCTGTTGACAGTTATCCAAATCTCTTCCACGTGTGCATCTCCTCCTTGACGTCAAACGGAATTCCAAACAGAATATAAACCTTTTGGATCTCTCATTCACTCAGTCACATCTGTATTCTAGTTGTAGATGAATGTAAAATCATTTTCTTTCATGAATACAGGAAACTGTATTCTGATCTGCATTCAAACGTGAATACAAGAAACTGATGATGATTGAATGCAAGTCAGAAAAAGCAGCATATTAATTCACGACGGTTTATTATTTTTTATACCCCCTCATTACCACCACACCAGCCACTTTTTACTACAAACTTCAAAGTTACACCTGTTTTCACCGTTTGCACATATCATCAATCAGCTGATTAATGAATGAAGTCTCTTGCTTACTTGAAATGTATACCAAGTAGCTACTTACATGTTCTACCAGTGCTTGCCAGCTTTTCTATTCAAACTTAAAGCCCCAAAGTTTCAGTGATTGTTGTATGCTATGTATGTTGTATGCTTTATACTTCAGTCTTGTAGGCTTTATTATTCCACATCACACGTTCAATTCCCAACATGAGTTTTTCAAGATTCTTCGGTGCGTTAAGAGAAGCCATATTTCTATGCAACAAGGAATACATACATGACCCGGCAACGTTGCTGCTGCTCACAATTCATAAATCATTCTGAACAAACAAGGTACATTCGACATACACTTAGGTCGCGGTTGATGGCCAGAAAATTGGTATGCTCAACGAATAAAAGCACCAATTTCGGCCAAGTATAGCCCAGTTTAAATCGGGACAGCACATTTTTACTTGGAAACCGATTGCAGAATTGGTCGCGGAAACATAGGTTTGATCGTTTTGGAAGCTCTGTGCTGAAATGATCGTCATGATCGGAAATCACGTGTGATCTTCGCGGTCGGGAATTTTCAGTGATTTTCGTTTCCGGAACTTGGATCACGCTGATGTGTAAGCATCGAAACATTTCTGACAACGTTCTGTACGTTCGTTGATTTTGCTGTCCCTGTCTGATGTCTCCCTTGAGATCGCGTCGGAGGGTACCTCGGCCATGGATGATGAGAAGGCCGATTTGGAGGGGCTGCATCATCGAAGATCCGGTTAGTCCTCATTACGAACAACCTATTGAATCAAACTATGTGTAGCAAAGGGTCTAAGCAGTAGCTAGAAATAGAAGCTATTTGAAGCAATTTGTTTACGATTCAACAAGGAAAGGAAGCATTGTGAACACTATTGGAAAGATCGGCAAAAATCGCTGCTAATTCTAACACTGCGTTTATCATGTTTTTAATAATGTGTGATTGTCATTGTGAGGTTTGTCGTGTCACTTTTATGTTCAGAAATTGCGGTTATTAGCTCTTGGCGAATAGCTGTGGATCTGAAATCTATCCCAGTCGATTATTCCCAAAGTCGCAGTCCCAAATTATTACAAAATGACACCCAACATGCCCATATTAGCAAGAGCACCGATGAACCACGTTTTTGTCGCCAAGCGATCGAAGCGATCGGGCTGGATAGACTAGAAGTTTAATAAACCACGATTTCAGTGAGGCAGAGGGGCTCTAGGAACCCTCCTAAGGACCCTGAGCAATAACAAAAGTAATAGAGTAGAATTTAGGACCAACTAGACCCCGAATGGAGTCCATGTGCGAAGAGGTTTGTGAACAATATAAAAATGAATGAATCAATCAAACTGTATGCACCAACGAGTTCTAGAATATTGGAAGCTCTTTCAAGTAAATTGCTTTCGATCCCACAAGAAATGGAAGCACGTTGGTCTCTTGTGGAAATTGGAGGGAACATGCAGCTAATTCTAACTCATAGGTTTTTTTAATTGTGAGCTCACTTTTACGCCCAGAAATGGGTGTTATTTGCTATGGGTGAATTTCTACGGATCTGAAACTCATTCGAATCGAGTTTTCGTCCACAATTACTAGCAAATAACTCCTCACTCGCCCACTTCATTAAAAAAAAAAAAAAAAAGTTTTACGTATTTTTGGCCCATAGCATGTGCGGGTGTGAGGTGATTGGTCCTGCTAGACTAGAAGCTAGGATCAACTAGACCCCGAGTGGAGTCTGTGAAAAACCCATTTCCTACACAAATTCTATGGCCATTTATTGCCCGTACCGTACGTCGTGTGACGCACGGTGGACGGACATTGCAGATTTGGAATTTACATACGTAAACGTAAACTGCAAAGTTTGAGAAGGGGGTTACACAATTGTTGCAATATGATTACAAAGGCTATCTATTGAAAATAATAAACCAAAATAATCCTTACAAATCAAAACCTATTCGCATTGTTCGTTTTAGACCTCGCTGAAAAATGATGACAAAACTATGTTAAGACCGTCCATTTTGATGATATTTTCTTCTGGGTTGGGAATGAGATGATATTTTAACAATATCATAGATGCGGAATCTAGTGACACAAATTTCTTTGCCCTGTATGGGATAGGGCAGATCCAACATTTAATCTACTCATCTACTGATCTACTCATGAATACCTAAACTTGACTTCCCAAATTCTATAAAAATTATTGAATGTATAGAATTTTGGTAGAAATATGTATACCTACTTTATATAAAATGAGCAGTTATTGTATTTTGAGGGTAATTTTTACAAATGGTACATTATTACAGTTCTGCCATCAGATCTGACTTTGTCTTCACAATTTGAAATGAGTTACGACTGTTTTACCAACTCCCAAACTCTTTTGGCTGGTTGCAGGGTTACCACGGAATTGAAAAAATAAATAAATAAACTGTTCCTTATTTGAAGATCTGATCCAACACTTCCCCACCTTCGTCAAACTACGAAGCTTAGTTAGGGCCGAAGAGGCACTAAGAATCCAATCCCGATAAGGTGTTCCAATTTATCCATTTTCGTTGTTCTCGGGTGTGATAGCTGTTCGCCGTTTTTCCCGAAGACATATAACCGATATGGCGGCATAGAAAAGGAAGCAATTGGAAGCGGTAAATATTTATCGGAGCTGGCCCATAAAAGGGACGCTGGGACAAATATAGAGTCCGCTAGCGTCAAGTGTTGGTTGGGGTTTGACGTTGGGTGTGTTCTAGAACCTCGCACTTGACTCGCACTCACAGCTGTTCCAGGCCTCCTCCCACTCCGTTCTCTAAAAAGGGAGTTGAGACACAAAGCACGAAGCGCGGCTTTGACCCTCAAGTGTCGCGTTTGTGTCAGCGATAATTCACGCCTTTATTTTGATTCCGGCGATTCAAATTAGTGGTGCGTTAGTTTGTGCCATCATCATTAAGTGGCGAACAAATAAAAATTATGATTGTTTCTTTTGCCACAAATTCCAACTTGGAAGTTCACCGAGAGATGACCCTCCTCGCAGCTAAAATCGTACTAAAATTTAGTTGTGCCGCTGTTGTTTACAAATGGGTAATGCAAGTCTCTAGAAATTCAATGTGAAATAATATTCTGATACACTTCGAAAAACTAGATATTTACCATACTCTGCACATGTTATGCGTTACAGTTCCCATTTTTGCGCACTTTACAATTATAGCGTTGGATCATTTTTTTCATAAAACTTATTAAAAATTCCGAATCTGCGATAAAAATGAGAGTTTTCATTGACAAACGAAGGTAATGTATTTGAGATCACAAACATTCGGATTTTTTTTTCTAAATTGTTACCATAATCTGTACCAATTTTCAAAATTGTTATTTCTTTCTATCCCAATTTTCGTCTAGTTGTGCAGCAAACCTTGGACAGTTTTCCATCAGGAGGGAGACGGGAGAGTCTTGGGGGGATGGAAGCCAATCCTTTCACTCGATGCTCAAGCGAGAATCCCTGATCTATTCATGCCATTCCTTTTCTATTCAATTATTACTCAATCAATTATTATTATTCAAATATTATTTGGTTTAGTATTCCAGCATATTTCAGAACATTCAAATTTCGCCACGAACCTCAGAAACTTATCCGTCGGGAGTGGAAATGGAGGAGGTAGTCCACATTCCATTCCAGCACCGATCACACAGCCTATACAGAAAAGATTCTTGCTTCTTTGTTTGTTCGATTAATAATTTTGGTCTAATTTCGGAATACATTTCGAATTCAATTAATGACAGGGGTGAATACAGGGGTTGGGGTGGGTGGGTTAATAGTGACAAATCGCTATATCTTCATAATTCTCCTCTTACATTCCTTCCCAATTTTTGAATTAAAATCCTCTCTAGTGCAATATACTTTGTAAATGTTGAAATTGCTGTCGAGAAGGGGGTGGAGAGGGGTAATGGCCAACGCTGTCAAGAGCTACTCATACCTATTAGAATTCTCAATCGATTTTAGTGCCATTTTCTTGTTCGATAAATAATTTAGCCTAGTTATAAAAAACATTTATAATTGTTCATAATTGGCTTTATGAGTGTGATAATTTAAGAACCGAACTGAGAGACATCCCTGCAATGCATGCGCTACTTACTGATTTGTTTATTGATAGTTTTATTTTTTATTTGTTCGGATACAATGTTACAATAGTAGGTACAATAGAAAAAGGTGTTATTTGAAACTAAATTCACGGTCTGGGCTATATACGCTGTGACGAACTGATAAGATCGTTATTGACTCCGCTTGACCTTGACCGAGCACAAAGGAATTTACAGGCCTTTAACGTCTTCTTATAGCAAATTAAGGGCTGCAGAGGAATAATTTTACTCTAATTTACACTGCATATTGGTGAAATGTCTAGCAGATATTGTTTTAATCTAAGAAATGTTTTGAAGACGACCTGTTCAAATCTCACAGGTCAAATCTCAATCTCAAATTTCTTCCTCGCTTGTAGTCATTGTTCGTTATGACATTTCCAGGAGTGTTTGGTGACGGAAACCTCGTCATCTCTCCAGGAATTCGATTCGTGTAATGTTATGACCACTGTGAGTACCCAATTATGGAATTTTCCGGTGGCCGGTCAGAGTATTTCACTCGTAACAAGAATAATTAAATTACTTAATAACAATTAAATCATACCTTAAGGGCGTGGTGGCTAACGGTGATATTATTCATAATGCAAAAGGTCTTTTTAGGAGATAATAATTTAAAAATTATTGGTAGGTATAATAACGGTGAAGGACGCAGAGTTGATTAACAGAACACCTTCTTCTACCATCAATCTCAAATTCCAATAATTTACCAATTATATTTATTTTATGCTGTATTTATTAAACTGTGCATTTTTTATGTTCCTAATATTTATTAGTACGTATCCATAAATTTAATTTTTGATGCTAACTAATGAGGGTAAAGTCCAACTTACACTTCGAGGCTATATTGGTACCTACCTGATAAGAACCATAACATAAGAAAAGAACCAAGACTCATTTCTAACTCATTATACTAATCTAAAAAAGGGAATAAACCTGTATTATTACATCAGCTTTTGTATATTTGCTATAGGATGTTCTTTTCTAGAGTTCCTCTTGAAATCGAGGTTTTCATAACTTGTAATGTATATTCGGGAAAACGTGAAACGTAGTTAGATGTTTTATTTTATATAATTATTTTCACGTTCTGTTGATATACAGTGTCTATCAATCTTGAACTCAGTAAAAAGGACATCTAAGCCCAATCCAAAAAGTGAAAATTGCGGAATGACTAATTCCGAATTGAATTTTTCTGTTATATTTCCGGGATTCAGCGCTCAAAAGTCTATGAAGCTCACCTGTTAGTTTAAAAGAGGTTTTTGGTCGCAGGCCTGTATTATTAATATTGACGTAAAATTGGGGAAACGTCAATCCTTTTTGATCGAGAAACGAATATATTGACAGGCTTGTCTGCTAACGTGAATTGTAGAAGGCATACCATTATCATTATTAACTGCCCAATATTAGTGTAATTGTTATTTGTTAATAAAAAAATGTTAATGCTGAGACGAGAGTGAAAACAAAACATCCGATACCTGTGAAGGTAGACTTGGAAGCAAGTCATTAAAAGTGTGAATAGTTCTTTTTTAAAATTAGACTAATTCTACTACACCTAAGTGCTACACATAAAACTGTAAAATTCTATAGAATAATAAAGTTTTAATTTAAGGAAAAAAATAAAAAAGTAGTTCTTTAACGTTGGGGGTTATTGTTCTAATTCTTAGAGACAATTGCATCATATGTGGCCTTAGGAAAATAACTTGCAAAGTCGCAAGTTTTACCTCAAAAAGAGCAGTGAGATAACTGGATTAAATCATTGAATGAGCTCAATCCAGCTTAATTCATCCTGGAAGTATTGAGACCATGAGGTAGGATAATATAATTAACACTTTAGTACTTAAACGTCTAATTTGAAATTGTTTGCTTAGGTAGGATCAGTTTCCATCACAATTCTTGGATTTCTTAGAAACACCCGATTTTTGACCTTTCAATGCCTGAAATAACAAGCTTAAAACACCCTTTATTGACATTACTCCTTCTTTCCATCATAAATTACCTCTCTACAGGGTGTCCTAAAAACAAAGTCAATTGGTAAAATGTAATTCCGGACTATCAATTTGTTGCTTGGAATTCGAATATGACACGAAAAGGTCTGCTAAGTTGAATGGGGTTGAGAAGTACATACTTCCTGACGCATTACAATTTATCGTTCTTGTTAATTAAAAGCAAATGAGTAAAAATGATTACATGGAAAATAGAATAGCAGCACATATACTACAGAGACAAATTTGTGTGCACAATGTCAGATTAATGTGTGATGTAGGGCTATCCAACTTGGAGCTAAACAAAAATCTTCTATCATTTCGTCAATACCGGCTATTAGCTTCGGATGTCACATACGAATTTCATCCTTAACAATCAACTGTTTGTTTCTTCTAATCACAACGATATTGTGAGGATTAAAATTATGTGATGCTATCCCTAGACTTTCAGATGGCGACCAAAGATATTGTCTTGGGGGTAAAATCGGTGCATTGATCTCGGAGTTTTGTCTGTGACGAATCATTTTGTTTCGCATTTTCATTTTATTACGAAGACAAGTAAGAATGATAAAATAAAATTGCACAAATAGTGGAAGTGAATAAATAATAAGGGTCTTAAAAGATGAAAGATGACAGAGTATGGCTGGTAATATTGGTACAAATATTGACAATAGTTGAGAAAAGAATGTGATACGAATCAGAGGCAAGCCTCCCAAGGGAGGAGTTCCCGCATTCAAATTTTGGAAGTCTTGTCGACCTGAATTGTTTTAATGTTATTGTCAATGTTAATTGTATAACAACTGTTATAGTATCTGAAACTTGTTCTATCCAGCATGCTGTCGACCCGTCGATTCCACAAAAATCACCAACAACTCTGGTTATCGTGAATATGTTACTACATGCCGGTCATACACTCTATTGTTCAATACCTTAATGCAAGCGCCATCTTTATATCAGGAACTACATCATTTTTCCTTGTAGATGTGCTTCTTTTGCCCATCAATTGTTGAAGAATCCTCACGCCCACTTTGGGCACGTGAAATCTCGCAAAAAAATGCATACTCCATCCACTTTTGGAAATAATTTGAGCGTTTTCGGAAAACACTCGGACACCTCGAAAACGGTTCTGTAACTCCACAATGTCCTCATCGTCCTCATCTTTTCCCACTGTTTAAATGGAAATATGACGAAATACAACCTAATAAAGCACAAACAACACAGTTGAAATCCAAGTTCACTTCTAAAAATCCATAGAACTGAGTTTAAACAGATTGACGGCCGTTAAACTTTAAGCAGAGCTTAGCTCCTATCATAAGCTAAAACCGTGGTATAAGAATTTGTACAACTGCCATAAACTACACCCATCGTTTGAATGTGATGATACAAGCGTTGATTGAGAGTCAAACTAGTCTTGTACCCCTGGCCTAACTCGGGCGTTCAACAAATACATTTCCCGATATCTGCTTATAGTCCTCTATTAAGGTTAACCGCAGTCGAGTTTGACTGAGTTCGTCGAAAGAGGTATTGGCGGTAATGCATGCATTAGTTTCCACTACAACTGAGTCCATCCTGTTTTTATCGTAAACCCCATAAAACGGCGTAACGACCGGAGGAAGGCGAATTGGTCGTAAAGCCGCTAAATACCGTCTTGGGCTTGTCGAGAGGATGCGAAGATGAATGCAGTTTAGGGGAGCACTGCTGCGCTGATGAGGTCGCCCTCGCCCACACCTCAGACTCAGGAAGGTGTGTATCAGGGTTGAGAGCCGAGACGTGCGCCATATTCAAATCAGAAGTGGGACGGAGAGATGGAGCCGTTCCCCACTTTCCTGGCTCTAACCATCCATCGCGGGTCGTTGAAGAGTCGTTTCCTTTAACTGGAACAAACTCAGTCGACAGTTTAAGATGGTTTCAGTCGTCCTTATGGGTCCGTTATAATCCATTTCCTTCTTTGTTCCTAATGCCCTCTCACAATTGAAATTGATAACGTAAGACGAGCGGCAGTCTTAAGTGTCAGGTGGAAAAAATTCTGTTCTTGGACTCCTGCAAGAAATTTGATGCTGATCACGAATATACCCCACATGAGATGTCTCACACCGAGTTTGAACAGATATTATCATGGAGCATGCTTTAGCCTCGGAGGATTTTGAACGTGAATGTTAAGCGGGCCTGTCATGGGAACTTTCAATGATTTCCACATACAACCAACTTACTTTAGTAGTTGATACTGATTTTATCAATGAAAGATTTAGTATTTCTGTAATACGAATGTCACTTTTATGGAGATCAGTGCTCTAAACATAGTTATTCAACGGAGTGTATGGTATATAATGTAAATATTACTCCAAAAGTGTAGATGTCTTCCTAAAGAGAATAAATAGCATGAAAAATACACAAAACTAAATAAATTTTGATCAGTTCCGATGAGGTAAAAACCCCACTCGTATATGTTGGGATTCGCGCCTGGGTGACCAGCTTGTTCCGTAAAGATCCCAGAAAGAGGAACGAACAAATGAAGGTTCAGCCACCCGGTGCCAATAATAAATGAATAAATTAAAATGATTGAAATAGGCCAAAATATTGCCGTTTAATTCCACAAGTTTTCGAGATATCTATTGATTTTTTTTTAACATTCTACCCATTATATGTGTGATTAAAAATTAACCCGAGATTGAAGGCACACCACGGTATGATTGTTCAACCAAATTTTGTCAACTTTGGTCCCGTAGCGGACGGAAGGATATTTTTTCTAAATTCAATTTCTGAGAACCATTTTGATATGTAAACCAACAAATTTCTAGGGTCGACGATTGCAAAGGTTCACGTTGATCTAGTCAATCGGAATAGCGGTAGTGCGGTCATGTTTTTGCAGAGGACTGTGGGGTAGATAATGATTTTTGTATTAGTAATCGAAAATGGTCTCAATAAACTCGGTCCTTTGGGAAGACCCACGGTTTTTTCCTTTAGTGCCCATAGCTAAGACTCAGGAAATATCGAACACGTTATAAGGAAGTATTTTCTTTTCATCCCGAAAGTGGTTTACTGTCCATTTAACCAAGTTCTCAGATTGCATTTCGTAAAAGCCATCCCAATCTTCTTTATAAACTTCGCTCAATTAATGTTGCTCACACTTCTTTTAACTCAAGTTTATATCTCAGCTTCTTCGGGTATTGTGGTATATCACTCATGCTCAAATTAAGGGATTTCCAACGAATGGCGGACGGTTATTGTACAATCACAAATGGCTAAGATAAAGTTGCAAAATTTAGTGAGCCTCGCTCTCCACTCGTGTCACCCTCGTGTGACTTTTTTGTACGAGTTATTAAAAAAAAAAGCTTGTCCCATGTTATTAGGTAGATACTTAGTAAACGAGAATGGTGGTCAGGAGTTTACTGATAGTATGCAGGTATCTGAGAACGTCATTGAGAACTCACAATATTGGTCACTAAGATAACAAACGGGGATGTTAGTTTTTTTTAGTTTTTAGATTGTACCTGGGATAGGCGCCTGTAGTATCCATTATAATCTGCGCGATTAATACGAAAACGAGGATTTCTTTGTACCCGCTGTATGTTGTTTTCAGGTGATCATTGCGATACCTTTTTCTTCAATTTTTCTCTATGATCTATCTCTCAGCACGCGTCGAGATTAAGTCGTTGCCCTATTGACTGAACTTCGTCCTGACCCAGTTACCCAGTTACCCTTGGCTGTAAAAGCAACAACATCTGTAATAACAATAACAAACCTAGCAACAACACACATTCTCGTGAATCATGGTGTATTTCGAGCCGTTGGAATTCTCCATTGTCTGAATTTCTGCCCCGTATGCAGTTCCGTTTCCTATTGATAAGCGCTGAACGATCTGACAT
This sequence comes from Creontiades dilutus, assembly GCA_031894815.1. Classification (NCBI taxonomy): domain Eukaryota; kingdom Metazoa; phylum Arthropoda; class Insecta; order Hemiptera; family Miridae; genus Creontiades; species Creontiades dilutus. The sequence goes on from JAVIWC010002084.1 coordinate 2,680,271, forward strand.
GGTCTTCATTTCGGTCATAATGTCGTTGGGAAGGTCCAGGTAAGTTACAATACGTAATGTCTGTCTTGTGTAGACCCTGGAATTTCGTTTCATTTGTCCTTCATAACCAAAAACCTTGCGAAAATCTGTTGGTTTATTTGTCAAGGTATTGTGAAACATATACTAGAATTACCGTTCGTAAGAGGTACCCTTGGTACTTTGTGGCGTTGTTGAAATTCAGTCGATTGAGTTATCTTCAAATTTACCGATCATTTCGGTCCTTAAATAACTCGATCGCTCTACCTAGCGGTCAACTAGTCTCTAGGTTGGTTTATTGATCGAACAAAGTTAATGGAACTAGGGTCAAAAATCACATTTGGGAATTCTGGGCAAAACTCTCAATCAGTACTGAAGGGTGAAATCGAAGAGCTAAAATATTCAAAATTCCGAGTATCGAAAACATAGCAAATAACACTAATGTTTTTTTATGTTTGTCATCGATATTCATTGAATCCAATGAGCCACCAGGACCGCTATACGTTCGTCCGTTCACTTTTTCCCTCAGAGTAGAAGTTCGACAGAAAAAAATAACATGAACAAATGTGAATGTGAACGTGCTTGGACCTAGTAAGAATTATCTAGTCATCTAGTATCATGGAAAGACCTAATCAGCTGATATAATTACAAAGGAACTTTGTTTGCGAGAGTTGTTATTGAAATCTAGTTTTTCAAGACTTTTGTTATGTAGCTGTAGACAAGAGAAGCGTAGGTAGGTGTTTTATTTTGTCAGTTGTTCTACTCGTGGATTTCTACGGCGTACCCATGTACAGTATATTGTACCATTGTAGGTATTTTGATTTCGTACAAAAAGGATAGTGAAGGTTTTGTCGCTGGAGTCTTTGGGATCTGGAAGTGAAGACCTACATGCAAAATAAACTGCTTTTCCAATCATTTCCTGTGCAAATAAAAATTCAAAAATGTGATAAAAGAGGAGAGAACAGTTTTTACTGCAGAAATAGCACATGTGACAAAATTTTAAAACGTTTTATACGGCGTTCTATTGAGATTTTTACAAAGGGAACGGGGCCTTGTGTTTTAAACATGTCTTGTTTAAATCACCAAATTTTTGTTAATTTTTAACTTTGAAATCGTTAAATTCCCAAGGTTTTGTGTTTATCTCAAAATACTAAAAATGTCACCTGTGTCGTTACTATAATAACCGATTCAATTACAAGATACGCAGACACAGTGATCAGTTGAAGGGCTCTTGAAGCTAATCGTTCCTAAATTGATATACCATGCTGATACATGAATGGGGTTCTTTTCAAGGCACCTAGGATTAAGTTACAAGATATGGGGACGAGAGAGTACGAGTTTAGATAGTGCATCACGTGTAATATAAATCGATCAGCGATTTTCGTACAAGGGTTTTTGTGATACAGAAATAGTAAAATTCTAATAATTATCTGCAGCGTTTTTTTGGAATTTCGACTAGAATATTGAACTAGAACGAAACATCGTTCTTACATCATCATTGACCCTTAAGAAAATTGTCAACCATAAGCCTAACTGAGATTCAAAGTTTTTGTATTCAGTAGAAAGCCCAAACGCAATTTATCAGGATTGATCGACGTGAAATGATGAAACTTTGAACTAGTTTTGACGCTTCATTAGTTAATCACACCTAATCCCCTTCTTAATAAGACGGATCGTGGCCTATTCGATTACTATCCAGGACAACTATACGATCGGCCTGATTGCGGTTTTCCTGAGACCATCATGCTATTCACCCTCAACTCACCTTGGAAGGATTATGATCAAAATCTGTTGGCAGCTACATATACGTACTACATAATACGTATAACTACATCCCGTTCGAATTTTTCCCTGGAAATCATTAGCTCGACGCTGACTGTTCACTCCCCACTACTTGATGTACTTCGGATTTTGTATAGTTAATTCTGGAATGATAGAGAAATAGTGGCGATTGAGGACACACTATATGATCTAATGTACGGTGTAGTTGAGGTATTCGGCATTCTATTGTAAGGAGGGCTGGGAATAATTTGTAATCTATAATAGTCATATACGTAGTACAGCGCTCCGATGAACTAACCATTATCGTTATTACAAGTTTTAGCATCGTTTGGGAAGAAAGTGCTTCGTTTACATCCAGATACTTCACATCCGTAACTAAATTTTGCCTGCCCCGTCTGGTTTCCCCATAAAAGCCTAGATTAGGATGCATTTCGATGTGCAAAAGGATCTGCTCCTTAAAAGTGGAAGCAGATTTGACTAAAACAGTCAAATGAGAGCTAGTGAACCAATTCAGGTATTTTTTATAATTTATACTTTAAATTTTATACTTTTGGTGGACATTCTCTTAATTTTCGGGCCTATCGTTGTTTCACCTCTGTGATTTCTGGTACGTGAAGAGTTTGTCGATAAAGACCTGCTGGCGCACATCTGTGACATGAATAGAGCTCATGTGCCTGTAATATAATTTCTCCTGTCTTGTTGGCTCGCCCCAATTACAATGATAATATTGATTTGTATTAAACTCGACAACGTTGTCTCTCGGAGCCTTTTGATGTTTTTCCGAAAACCGCAAACGATCTTTCATAATATAACACGGAGAGGCTAATGTAGGTGGTCGATCACAGCTCGTTTCAAGTTGCTAAGGTATGTTCGTCATTGTTTACAAGCAGGTTTCTCTATAGCACAGATTTAAAATCATTGACCTATCCTCTCTATTGGGTATAACCAATTGCGTTTTCAAATGCATATTATCAATACCCAAAGTCTCAAAGGACGGTACAGTAGTTTTGTCTCAAAAACAAGTTTTTTAACGTCTTCATTTATGAGTATAGATCCAAACTGAATTTTGGGTTGGTTATGAATGAGAAAATTATTTGAGCGCCGTCTCTAATTTCCCAACAAGGTCCCACTTTCCAGAATGGCTTACGAATAATTCAGAAATTGAGAAGTGGGTTTGCAGTGCAACCATACAGTCCGAAGTTAGGGAGATAATGTATGGCCTATACTTCCAAATGGGGTTTTGTGTGAGCGACGAGCAAAGGGGTCTGTCTTACTATCCGAACCCTCGCCTGCTAAAGTGAATGCGGACACTCAAAATTCCGCACGTAATTTTCTATTCAGATTTTTAGCGGATGACATCCAAAACCGCTCTTAGTTCCCAAACCTGTCCACATCGGTGAATTGTTTACCTTCCACTCGGTTGAGGCCATCCTATTTGAGTTGATCTTGAGAGTCGTTAGTGCTCTCATACTAATTTGGGTAGATTGCAATATTTTTTCACATTAAAAAAAGCCCAGAAAGTGCCCATTTTCATGTACCTTTTCCTTGGAATCTACTAAAGATATCAATTTGAAATGTTTAGGAATCGTCGTTGAGATAACTTTGTAACTTTCGGTCATAAAACTTCCGGAAATACTGCTTATAGAAAAAATTATCGTGATATAAAAACAATGGGAACCCCAAATAAAATGGTGGCTTTAAATCTTTTTTGAGATCCACTAAGAATTAAAAAAATGTCTATGACATAAATGTGTGACCATAGATGATGCAATAGGTAAAATTTTCCTTCAATCCTATTAAGTGGGGAGCGAAAAAATGTTCTTTTTGCAAAGAAAATAGAAATTTTCCGTTAAAGGCAAATTTCGAAAATCAAGTTGTTGTCTAGAATATGTGGTTTTCGATTATCCATGTATTAGTACAGAACCCTCCTTTGATTTAAAGAAGTTGTATGAGTGGCTTTGTTATCATATCTACTGATATACCCTTGTGGTTTTTTGGTGTTACGGCTCTGCCTTACGCTGAGATAGGTGCCCTATTGTGACTAATTTTTAGCTTGGCACTCGATGTCCTTTTTTAATAATCCTTGATAAAATCGATTGTGTAAATTAATTTCGAAAAATAAAAAAATTGCCTTCTACCGTTAATTTTTAGTGCCAGCTATCACGGATTACCTTCTTCGGATGCCCCAAGTTGGTGGTCTCAACCGCCGCTTCGAATGAACGAGTAGGGGGCATTCGAAACCGCAATAGGTCGTGGGTAGACGGGCTCTTCCAGAGGAGACTGGAACCTTCACAAAAGTCTTCAGCGATCAATTAGTTAAGTTAACATAAATGACATGAGAGAAAAATAATTCAAATAAAAACTCTTGGCACACTGGCAATCGACCTAGAAATACGGTTTAACCGTATTCAAAATGTGATTGGTTACGTTTCAAGATATCTATTCCCAAAAATCATATCTCCCTTCTATAGTACATCGTTGTAATCAACATTCTTGATATTGCTTAGGTAATTTCTGTATATCTATCCTCCTGAGGATCTACTTGCTCCTCGAAACCTTGAGGTGTTGAAGGCAAAATTGGTTGATTAACTTTTTTCTCTTTAAATGACAACTGTCAACAGGAAAATTCATTCACAATTTTTTTTTCTCATAAATCCCTTCCTCACTATTTCTCACTTGAGAGAGTAAAGTTGGTGTACATGTGTAGGATGATGAACTCTTTGTTGACATTTCTTGTTGTCTTAACAGTCGACCGGTTGTTGATATTTCTTGTTTAAACTATCGCGCGGGATCGGCTTACCTAAAACGAGGAATACACTAAACCCACAAGAAAACGGGCGAATACTCCAATACAAATTGTTTGACAAATGTTTATTACTTTACCATTGGGCAGGCCTTGTGCATAGATTGCTGCTTCATAATTAATGATTAATCGGAGCTTGTGATACTTCATTATCTAAGTAGGTAGAGCGATGGAGGTACCTTACAAAAGAAGTTATTGAAATAAAATAATACACCTACCTAAGCTTCACTAGACGCGACTAGCATTCCACACTTGCCATCACTATAAGCCCGTCTAACTATATGTTCAAATACAAACAACCAAGTTCCTCACTGATCACCCAAAGTCGTCATAATTTCTTAATGATTTTTGACATGGTTATGTCTATTTACTGAGGTGCAAAAGTACGAAAATTTCCACTGCTAAAATGCAAAGGTTTCACTTCATTTCACCATGACTTCTGCTTACAACCAGTGCGCTTCTAGGGACTATACCTTAGTCATTTTTCTGAAGTAAGAAAATCGTTCTCCACTCGTTGGGAAGCTCTTAATTTACTACTTATGGGCATATCTCCCTTGTGACTGTATCGTCAGACATTCCGTCATCTATCACCTAACTGTACGGAATGCTGAGCTATGGCTAGACATTTGTCATCTGTAATTTTTCCCTATTCGAGTAAAGTCTTTTTAGCTTTTGTTTAGACATTGGGAAAATATGATTAGGGATGTTTAAGATGGTTGACCCCAACCATCCTTACTCATTTGTTATTTCTGAATTAGTTAACACTTCAACATTAATGTTTATTATACGTAGTCTGTGGTAAATTATCCTAACTCTACGAATTGTGATTCCACACCTTTCAATCGTATTTTAAACCCCTTAAAAAAGCTTCATGTGTATTTCCACACCGTAGATCGATTGGGAAAGAAACGAGCCATAAGGGTCCTTAAGCAGCTCAATGTGTATTTTTACCTTGTAATTGATTTCTAAACGGCCCCAAGGCTTGATTTACTTTAAATTCTAGATTTACAAGCGGGTCGACGTTATTTTTCTGTCTGAGTTAGAGAACGGAAGAAAGTGAAGCGGTCCGAATAATCAATTGATAGAAAGGAAAGGGAAGGTCTTCTTCGATGAGATGATTAGCAAAACGAAGTTCGTTGTTTTTCTCTCCAAGTGTAAGTGCGGGGTGTTTATTTTATCTATAAATTTCCTGCTACTTTTATTTCTTTTTGCGAATTTACGTATCCACTTCCCACTTTGTAAATAAATCCAAGGCGAAATCCATAATTTTTTGCGCTGCAATCCAGTAAAATTTCATGTCATATCACTCAATAGCAAACACAAAAAAATCGAGAAACTCTGATAATTTTCTGGTAAGGAATCATATTTTTTTCGGTGCCTACTGTCTTTCGCATTCACACACGAATTTCTCGCAATCGCAAAGTCGACTACACCATTAGAAAGCTCATTCAATTTCAAGTATTCCTCGAATTTAACAGCATCCAGCACGTTTTTTGTTAATGGAGGTAACGTACAAGTATTTTCAGAAACTTGAATTCTTTCAACTTGTAGTTGTTGAATTGCAATTGCCGACTCTAGGAGTTCGTTTTTGATTATGAGCGTGCACGCTAAATAGGAAATTTACTTAATACTGAATACGAAATTATGGTTAAGAGTTGAAGAAAGGGGTTTTAAGGCGGCAATTAGGTTTTTGTGCCAGAAAACTTGGCGTTCTCAAAACAACTTGGAAAAACCATATCTCGGGATCGGATTCAGATACAAGGATTCGGTTGGCAGAATTCTACCTCGTTTTCAGTTTTGTCTTCCCCAATTTTTGTTAATTATTTTGAATATCGAACTTTTGTAATCGACCAAGAAAGAAGAACACTTCTTCAACATTTGTTATCTTATGATCGCGGTGTGTAAAGATCCCAAAATCAAATTAAAAATTTCATATTAAAAAATCCGCCCGTCCGCCGTTTTAACCTTTTCTCTGCACGACTGGACCAAAGTTAATAAAACACGGGTAAAATCAAAATGGGTTCTTGTTAGGATTGATTTCTGGTCATCAGTTTCTGCCGTCCATCGCAACTGCAGCATTTTCTCATTTTGTTCGTCTCCAGCTGAATTGAGCTGGATATGAAGTGAACACGTTGGATTCTGGGAGCTCGAAGGAAGATAACCCGACCGCGTGCGCGCGCCACACCGGCTCGCACCATTGTTCCTCCGACTCCGTCGACTCGCCCCAATTACACAATTGTGAACGGAGTGAAAAAAAAGACCTCAATTGGAGACCCCCTCGAGCTCGTTTTGTCGTATTGGTAAAAAAACACTGTGTTGACGAGAACGCCAGGATTTGTTGGAAGTTAAACGGCCGAGCGGGGAAGGGGGTCTCCAGGTTCGTCCGTCCGATCGCTTTTTAACGTTCAGTCGCGAACTGAAGTTTGTTCGCGTTGTTCGGTGTCGGTCCGTGTCTGTTGTCCGCGTGTCGGGTGTCCGGTGATCGGTCCGAGATGGTCGTTTTGCTTCAGCACCCGCCATCCGGCGCCTCTTCGGGATTTTACTACGTGAGTCCACACTCTTTGATAACCTAATCTTGGGCGAAGCTCGATAAAAGATATCTCACAGATCTCTCCTTTCTTTCAGCGAACTCCAGTAAAAAGTAAAGCGTATGTGTCGGCTCGATTATTCAAATATAGCTTGTTTGATTTTGTGTTAGCTTTGTCTGCCAAGATTACTACCCCATTTCAAATATCAGATTCAAATAAATATAATATATTATACTTCACAGATACAACTCACCTGATTTCCAATAGAACGGGTATCCAATAAACAACGCTGTTTACAAGTTGAATGACGCCTTATAATAAGAACTGTTCAAAAAGCAGTAAATCACTTGAAAGTACCAGGCACGGTCGAGCGCATAGAACGAAGTGCAAGAGAGTGGGAGTCAAGTACTATATACTTGTGCTGTATTGCCAATCTAACAATACGAAATGATGCCAACAAAATCTTGACACAGAATTAGTACCTACATAAATGATTATGTCAAGATATTCGCGTGATACAAAATAGAAATAATATTCTGTACGCTAAAATACAAACATATCTTGATGCTCAAATCCATTTATGTGGTGAAGCCAAACTAATGATTTTAGACCGAACTAGGCACACAATGAAAACATAGGAAATCGATGCTGGAAGTTACATGGAACTATTTCTGAAACAGTGACATAGATGTTAGAAATAGAGTTAAGACCACATCCATTTCTCGTCAGTATGTATTCAGGGTGTTCCGGTACAAAACCTATGTCAATTTCTTCACGATCTTTTATTATCTTCTCATCTCTTAGATCATTAGAATTAATATCCGACATGATGTATCTATCAGTCACTTACAAGATTTCTTCTTTCATATTTTCGACCTTATTTCCCTAAAATGTCTAGAACTCTGTTAAACCAAAATCCTACCATTTGAAAGCACTTAAAATTTCCTATCATCCTGATGCTGAATGAATAAAAATTTCCAAAGACTGGCCAATAGATGAGAAGTGACAACAAAGAGTGAAATTTGTAAAATTGTGGAAATCGCTTTTTTGGGTCTATAATTTTTTTCAATTCGGTTTTTGTAGAAATTCGGAATACTTTACGTTCATCCCTAAGGACCCTTTTCCGTATGCGAATGTGGACAGGTGTTAATATATTAAAAGTTATCAGTTGGTATAATTTAAATGTTCAAGAGATCGGAATCATTATATATATATTTGTCAGATATATTTGCGGAATAGTGAAGAGTAGAGAGGTGTTTTAGCTCATTAATTTTAATTTGTTAGGTGCCTACGTTTCGTTTTGGTTACAAAACACATTTTCTTATCGATCTAAGGTAAGAATATTTTATATTCCAATTTTATTTTAGCACCACAGATCGATTTGAAAAGAAATTACCCCTCAGAGTCCAGCAGATGATAAGTGCGCCTCCAGACTCGATGACTTCTTTGTTAACTTTGTGTTTTCGAGTCTACCGATAACTAGCAAATGCTTCTTTTTCACTTTTGGGAGATAAAAATCTATTTTCCCAAAAATCGAAATTCCCAGCAGTATTTTACGTTTTAGATTGTTTTGAACAACCTTCGTTTGTTACCTCTCCTGTGTCCGCACATAATAGTAACTATCGTTATTGCCACAGTTTTCTTCCTATTGCGTTGAAATTTACAGGTAATGCGTGGGTTTAGGCTATAGATGCCCCCTATGAATTTCATCGCTTAAAAATCAGGATTCCTCAGCACATACTCGTACATAAAAATAAAATCCTTCGAGCGTAATATTTGATGCTCTAGTGGACGGTTCTTATTAAAATTTTGGGGAACAGATTCGAAAACAAACTTCAGTATTTTAACCCGACAGTATCATTATTGTCCGAGTTGAAGATTTAGCCCGACAGACCCCAAATATATGTCATCTCAGCCATTTGAAAGCGTTACTATCTGCATTTGGCATTTTTGTCCACTCCGGATTCGAATTGAGGAAACGAAATCAATCAAATTCTACTGGATTCATTTTTTTCTTTAACAAGGTTCGAAATGAGGGATCTTGAAAATTGACACCCCAAAATTAGAAAAGAAACATTTAATTTCAAGTTCAAAACATAATGTTACAGGTTGACACCTTCTTGGTCAGCCCTGCTTAGTTTTTGACTTGTAGACCAACTGCTTTCAAGGGATAATCCTTAAAAAATAATTTAGGTAATATCTGTCTCTTTCATTCCTGTGTGGTTGAGGAAGGTGGCGTTTCTCTTCGAAACCAATCCGTATTTAACGAAATTCTGCTGTACTTACATACCCAATAGGCACACGACTTTAAGAACATTAAAAAAAACCGTAATAAGTAACAATATTTTGTCAGAGGATGGTCAAAAACAAAACAGTATTATACAACAATCACATGTAGGTACATATACAATACAACAATCAATATTTTGCTAACGTTGAGAATGTTGGCAATGCACCTTATAAAATGGTTTTGTAGTTTGTAGTCATATAAAAAAAATTGAATGATCAAATATCAATATTACGACAGCGAAAAATGTACTTAGGTCATTCGAGATAGAGATTCAACTAAGACAAATTAGAGTACAGATACAAAGGAGACTATTTTCAAACGATAACCTATTAAATTTTATAGGGATGTAAATTTGTCAGATCAGTTTGACGGATTCTGAAATCTTTTTCTTCGGGGGTAAAACATACAGGTATGCAATTAGTATGTTTAATGGAGAAGAGGCTGGTTGTTAAAGTATTACATGAGGACGATTACAGTATTACATGAGGACGAGGATGAAATGATAGTTATGTTCTAGAGTTGAGAGCACCTAACTACGTGGAGAGTACATAGTACTTCCGGGGTAAACGAGAAAATTCGAGAGCACCAGCGGAGGAGTGTAATGGTTCTGGAGTATATTACTCGTAACTTCTCAGGAGAGTAAACTCTAGATTTGCTCTGCGATTATTATGAAATAGAAAACAAACCCATAAAATGTCTTCCAAGTTTAATGTGGTACATAGCTCCCTCGTCTAGGTAACATGAATGTACAGATCAATGAAATATTTAAAGTGATATCGAACGATGTAGACTATAAGCTTGTTAAAACGATTCACTAGACAGAAATGCCGCAGGACATTCAACGCCTTTCAAAGGTTAGTCGAAATGTAGGTCTTTCGTGCTAAGGCTGTATTGGTTAGAATAATAATAGGCTTGTGATGAAATTGATATGAGGTGATTAGACCGTACTTATACATTTGAGCTTGGTAGGACCACTAGAACTTGAGAAAATTATGCTTGCAGATTTAACGCATGCGCTTGAGCAGGGCGATATATTGATTTGTGAGTATTGAAGCTCATCGTACTGCATAGTACAGCGTAACCCGCAAGTTCAATGAAAATGTCATCAAAGTTCGATAAAACCTTAAGGAATTAGGCTTGTCTCAAGGAATTTACGTTAAAGCATGCGCAGTAGCTCTTAATGATACTATCGCTTTGATTTATGTGAGTTTCCCAAACCCTCCATTTTTTCCCAAACCACCCTGTAAATTTGTGCGCGATCGGACAATTAGAACCTGACAAAATGAAGTTTGGTGGATTTTACATTCGCGTCTGCGCAGGCTCATGTCATTTGTGAGCAATGAAACTCGAAAATGTCCATTGCAGCGTAACCCGCATATTCCCAGAAAAATTCATCAAAATCGGATAAAAACTACATCAAATTGCCTTGTTACAAATCTCGCGGTCACAAGCTAGAAACAGAACGAAAGAAAGAGGTTCAGAATTGTTCAGAAAGCCGAGAGGGGATTTTATGTTGGAGAAGACCATTTTTCACTTTTCGAAACTAAAGACCTTAAACTCATAAGCGAATTGCGGCAAATTGTTGAACAAAGGTTTAACATTTTTGTATTTGCTAACCATCCTGAGCGGATCACCGGAGTACCAGGACTGGATTTGACCACCAGAGACAATGCTTCCTAATTACACTCGGAAATACAAGCAGTAATCCAACTGAAATTTAAAGAGATGAAATAGGTATAGAGGCAAAAAGAAGGCTTCCGCTACTTCTCCTCAACTGAAATGAAGCTTGGGAGATGGCATTTTACCATTTGGTCTCCTGTCACAATTCTCAACAACAACCCATGAAAGAACTTTAAGGCTCTACAGCCCGACCGTATACCCGACCGATTTTGGTTTATTATTTAATAATAAACCATTGTAATCGCTCTTGAAAAAAAAAAGTCTAACCCCCCTGAAAATTTCATGGTTTACGTTTCATGTAGAATCCAAATCTGCAATAAAGAATTTTTCCGTCCGTCCATCGTACGCACGATTTCTCCCAAACGGCTGTAGAAAAATTCTGAAATTTTCAGGATAAATCCATGTTGGTCCGACAACCCCAATTCTTTAGCCAGCTCTCTCACTTAATTTAAACTGCCCTTTAAGGGTTGTCAAAGTTTTGTAAAATCCCTAGAACCCTTAAAAAAAGTCAAGGCGGCCTAAATTTGGACTTTTTTTGAAAAACTTTCCCTGAGGAATCGAATGAGCCCCTCACCTGGTACGTAGGTCAAACCATTCCCGATGTATGGCCCGATTTATGGTGCCAACATTTGCGTTATTTTGGTTTATTATTGTCTTAGTTTTGATTGCAGTAACCTAGTGATGTAGTGAACGTGGATACTGGAGTGAACTCCTAAAAGGGTTTATAGCCGATAAACGGGTTGAAGTATTCTGATAACCATAAAAAAAACGCTGCAAATTCTTTCACTGGGGTTTATTATTCAATTGGCTTGCGTTCATGATTTGAATTTGTACTAAGCTTTGGACTGTGCGTGTTTTACGTTTGATAGAGCGATTATTGAATTTCAGGAGGCACACAAATATGTTCAACTGATCAATCCAAATAGGTATTTTGGTTGGGAACAGATTTACGTGCTCTATGCATATCTCCTGAAATTCAATAATCGCTCTATCACCTGTGAAACACGCACACTCCGAAGCTTAGTAGAAATTCAAATCATGAACGCAAGCCAATTGAATAATAAACCCCAGTGAAAGAATTTGCAGCGTTTTTGGTTTATTATTGTTTTTGTTTTGATCGCAGTAACCTGGGGATGTAGTGTAGTGAATACTGGAGTGAACTCCTAAAAGGGTTTATAGCCGATACACGGGTTGAAGAATTCTGATATGCATGTTCCATCTCACGAAATTTAAAATTTTCAAGTAGAATATTTTTCCATTGTAATCGCTCTTGAAAGAAACGCTGCAAATTCTTTCACTGGGGTTTGAATTTCTACTAAGCTTTGGAGTGTGCGTGTTTCACAGGTGATTGAGCGATTATTGAATTTCAGGAGGCACACAAATATGATCAACTGATCAATCCAAATAAGTATTTTGGTTGAGAACAGATTTACGTGCTCTATGCATATCTCCTGAAATTCAATAATCGCTGTATCACTTGTGAAACACGCACACTTCAAAGCGTAGTAGAAATTCAAATCATGAACGCAAGCCAATTGGATAATAAACCCCAGTGAAAGACTTTGCAGCGTTTTTCAATGGTGATCGAACGGATATCGTACGGCAATCGGATTCTTATCATTCGATTCATGAACTAATTTCTATCTGAATCAAACAAAAAACAACCGATTCTTTTATAGTTTAATCCTTAAATATTATCCCAAACGGCTGATTGATGAAGATGCCGATATTATTCGCACATCCCGAATCGATGTAGGATTTTTGATACAAATTTCATAAATCTTGGCCCACTACTCGGAAATACTAATTCAAAAGAAGTCTACCTAAATTACACTTACACGTTCATTACACACAGTGTGTGGTATATTGTCTAAGTCGCCGGTATTTCGGTTCATCGGTTTGGTATAAAATTAGCCAAAGCGGCCTTCCGCTGATCAATGTGCCTCCATAGTTTATAATTGACTTCTATAATTACTTCGTCTTAAATATAACTCCGTGAACACGAAAATTTACTTTTTTACCTTTGTAAGACACACAAGTTGATACCATAACACCTCCAATAGTGTAATATACTCTGTATCGACATGACGTGGAAATAGAACGAATAGAACACCTGAAGTTTAACTCGATAAAATAGAACACCTACCTACGCTTCACTTGACGGCAAATGTATAAATAAGTAATGAGAAACTCGATCGCAGACATTTTATCGCCTGATAACCATAAAATTTGTAATCAAAAATAGATTCCAAAATGGAAGTACGAAAATAGTTATGGTCAAATGAGAACGTTTCCTACCGACCTACGGTAGAGGAATTGAGAATGGAGCTCTTTTGGGACATTCCATTAACAATTACAACAGGGGTGCCCCCCTTAGCTTCAAGACGCACCCCCCCCCCCCTCCATGTAAGTTGGTACCCCCTCCCCAAAACAAAAATGTGAAAAATACTCGTAAGCACCCCTTATTTTATCTAAAACTAAAAGAAGATTTATGTAGCTATTGAAAAAATTCAAACCCAGTCGGCAATAGACAAAACGGACAATATTCGAACACTGTCATTGTCATTTATACATTTCAGATGGAAAAACAATTTTTTCGGTTTTTGTATTCTCCTCAAATTGAAAAGTAAATCAATAAATTCGGAGGGTTTAATTGTTTTTGGCCGATTTCAAACTTTCATTATTGAGAATAATAAATATTCATAACAAATATTCTATTCCTACATTCCTACCCTTTAGTTTGCGATCTCTACCAACCTACTTTACCTGTGTCCTAATAGGACTATCTACTACAGTACATGCAGAAGCAGGCAGGTACCTATGTATTTCACCCACTTAAATGTTGGATTACTCTACTACCAATTCATTACACACAGAAACAGCTGCTTTCAAATCGAATCAAACACCCGTTCATTGGCAACAATTATGAAATCACGTACATAAAATTTACAATAATGATGAAGATAATTATAGTATATAAGGTAATTTTATTTTTTTGGTATGCAAGTTTAAGATGAACAGAAGTAAATGACGTTGCCCCCCGAAGAATAAGTTCGAAAACTTGTGCTCTTCAGGGGAGTTCAAATAATAATGAAAAAAGATTTTGAAAAATATTAACAAAGTGCCAATTTTTATGAATGAAAAGTACAATAATTATAAATTAAACAAAAAAATACTTAGTATATGTATAAAATAATGGAAATGAATATAGAATAGTTTTACTGGAGCCGGTCATTGGTCGGAAATACTCATAAGTGTCTAATTTTCTTTTAAATGATAATAAATTGAGGAAAATAAAAATATTTATGCCTTTTTCATAAAAGAGTAGTGCAGCCTGAACATAAGCATTTCTTTTGAAAAACTCAGCCTCCACAGTAGGCAAGGTTTTCCACAAGGAACAATAGTTTCGACTGTCAGCCGAAAAGGAAACATGTTCACTCCTAATCCCGGAACGAAAAACATGGAGACAAGATTGAAATAAAAAAAGTTGAGATATATTTTTTACATTAAATTGAAGATAAAGGAGGGATGTTTGGTATCTCATATTTTCATTCAAAATTATTTTCAAAATACGGTTCTGGACTACTTGTACCCTTTTAATGAACATTTATTTGCACTACCCCAAAGAATGAAGCCATATTTGATAATGGAGAGCACTAAGCCAAAATAAACGGTTCTGATATGTTTCCTAGATAAAGAGCTACGAATTTCTTTAAAACCTTAAACTAATGTTCGAATTCTCAATTCCCGACTAAGTTTCCCCCACTAAACTGTTTTTTTCCAATAAACATGTTATTAACATTATACAGTTACGATGCAACATTTCCGCGTTAAGAATGCAATCCCTTCATCTGAGTTTTACACAGAATAGTGGCAGTCTGACGCTTTTAAATTAAATAATTTAAGATTGTTTTTAATGTATGTAAGATACATTTTATTCAGTATCTAAGTAAATTCTATGTACATACATACAGTTGTAGAATGCATTTTTATTTTCCTAAACACAAATGTAAAGGCTGAAATTTTAAAGTGGTACGTGGTTATAAAAAGGTTGAGAACCCCTGCACTAGGCCAAAGCAGAATCTAGTTTCAACCTACATTATCTTTGCGGACTGTGTACAACAGTACATGGAGAAACAGGTAGGTAACTATGTAATTCATCCCTTAAGTGTTGGGTTCCTCTGCTACCAACCCGTTACTATAAGCTTTCGTTACTAAGCCGTTTGATTTTTTTATTACCAACGCATTATTTACAAGCAGAATCAACTATCTATCTACAGAGCTTCCCTATTAAGACTACACAGTAGAGTAGCGACGACTGTAATAAACCGACCGCTCCCTCCGTATTTTCCCATCGGAATCGGCCTCTCTTTCCGCGTCAGGTGTGTGAATGTTAACATGAAGCAAAATACGTCGACTCTCGCGCACCGCTCAGCGAGATCTCCCGAAACCCCTCGTGCGTGGGTTTTCTAGACAAAACGACGACTCGTTGACGATAGCACAATTATTATATCACAGTCAATTCTCACTGTCACCCATGGGAACCCAACGGTGTGACCTGGATTCTTCTTCATGTAAATGTCTTTTTTTCCACAGTTTCGTCCTCCAACCAACAAAAAACTACTTGTCTCTGCTCATCTGTCCGAATGAAGTCAACAAACACTTGCCGAAATCCGCTAGGGGGATTTCGCAATGTTTCGGTTGTCCAAATAACCACGAACGATTCGTTGGTATTGTTTTGAGCAATGTTTGAATATTTACTCAACTCGTGCGCGCTCATCTTTTGAACCAAAACACGGGTTCATCGGATTAAACGCAGATCAAATTGTTTCTTTTTGGTGATTTTCCCCTGATGATGCGATGTCATCGTATGTTGTTCTCAGGTCATTCAACCTATGGACACCTATAATTAGAAACTTTTCGTTGGATATAAAGCAACTGCTTTGACACCATAGTTTAAAAAAATTTTAATATCCAAAACCAAAACCAAACCAACCATTCCAAAACTTTTTCATTGTTCAGTGAATCCAGATAAGGATTTATGCTGAAAAAAATGTACTGCTGAAAGAAATATGATCAAAATGTACCTTAATTTCATCAAAGTGTTCAAAAATTGATAATATTTAGACGAAATGTCAATCCAATGGTTTAAATGGGTCAAATGGTTTAAAACATTTTTCTACATAAACAAAATGCAATTTATTACGCAATGGTTTATTATTCCTGTACTAGAAAACCATTTATAAATAAATCACCGACCTATGTTCATTAGACGAAGTCTGTGTTACATCCTTTTAACTCCATAACAGTAACGTACAGGCCATAAAATGAGCTCCTTGTATATTTCACCTTCGTAGATCGATTAAGAAAGAACTCAGTCACAGGGGTAGCTTCAGCTGATCAGTGTCCTTTGTAATTTACTTCTAGATGTTCCAAAGATGGTAGAATTCCTCTCTTATACATACAACTTACTGAACACCAACATTTACTAGTCACCGGTACAAAACAAAAGCTGTTGTCACAATACCTACACTTGCGGAATAATACATACCGACATAACATAAAAATCTCTGAATAGAACAACAGAAATTCAACAAGATAAAACAAAACAACTACCGAACAAATAGCGAACTTAAAACCATTTGTAATACTTCGTAAGTTTTTGATATTCTGATTATGGGGCATTTCACCTCTTTGATTTTATCGTTTAGGATTGACAGAAAGTGTTGACGACAATTCATTCCCAACTAGTTCCCAAATGTGATTTTTGTTCCAAGTGTTATTAACTTTGGTACTGTAATGATAGCTCTGGATGGTATAGAGTTTGAGGACTAATTTTTTCCATCGAAACGAAGAACAATAAATTTTGAGGAGGTGGCTGAACTTTTTCTTCCTGGTTGATTACAATCGTTCATTACAGGAATTAATCAATTAATAAACTGTTGGGAGAGGAAGGGGGATAGGTACTCCTTCCAGTGGATGAGGTGATTAGCCCGCAACTCCCAGAGGATAACCTAATAGCTAGAAAGCCAACGAGTGTCCTACGTGAGGGGGAACGTAGCGATACCGGCGGGTCGGGTGGGTTCAGCGGTTATTGCGGGGCGGGCGATTTTCCGATCGAACAATGACAACTGGGTTGTGCATCCTGTGTAAATACGCTCTATCGCAACTCGCTGACACGCACACGCTATACACGACTTGAAGTGATTTTCTCCCACTCTGCTCGTAAAAACAAGAGTTTGTTTACATTTGTTGTCAAGTTCATTGGAGTTGTCCAAGTCTGTTGGGTCAAAATCGTTTCTCGAAGTGTTTGCAGGGTCGGTCACAACGATGTTTGGCTACTTATCAGCGAAATAAGAAAAGAACTGTCTTTATGGGGTCAGAAAAAAAAACAAAAAAATCTGCACTTCAAGAATAGGCTGAAGAGTCATGAATTCTCTGAATTCGGTCCTCGAATGATAAATTTCATGAGACGGTCTGTGCAAACGTCTATTGGAAATGTAATTGAACCGAGCTGGGCTACTTGAGGCCAACAAAAATCGTCTCACTCATCTATTGATTGACACTGTGGGTACGGAACTAACACAAATAAAATTAGCTCTCCTTCACTCCCGGTAGCGCCTGCACATAGTAGTGTTGTTCCCGCTATAAACGCTTGCACTCGCGTAAATCGCCGGTATCGCCAGAAACGCGGAAATCGCCCACCCCCACTCACATAGGACGAGGTCTAATGGAAAGTCGTGTCAAGAAATTGTAAGCGGAACTGTCCTCATCTTAGATGTGCAAATACAAAAAATACAAGCAGACGAGGTATGGGCCTACCACTCTTCACTTTGGCTATCAACCAATTAGTGGCAATCTACAAGGTACAAGGTAATTTGTTTATCTGGTTTACCCGAGAACTTGACCGAAAAATGTTGTGTTTCAGATCGCCGAGTTGGCAGGAGAAGGAATGGGAGAGAATGGCGAGCTCGGGCCGTCAGTTGGGATGAAAGGCGCCATCGGGTCCGCAGTTGCCATGGCGACCGTCTCCTCGAGCCAAGCGGTGAGACATTTCCAGATTTATTTTACTATTGTTTTTTTCTCTCTCACAAGAAACGTGCTAAATGTGAACACATCACACATGAGGGTAAAAAATTAACCGTATAAACGAACTACGAAGTTCATTATTTAAAAAAGAGCAACTACTATTGCTTGGAAAACTCGCTGACACAATATTACAAAATTGATGACGCTTATTAAGAAAAATTTCACCATGGTCCACCACAGTACTCATGAAAATTGAGATGCTTTTAAGCCCTTTCTCTCTCTTCCTTTCTCTCGCCCTCTGTCTCATCATGACTTCTATTCTTCAAAATCACCTAGGTAGCTTCCCTAATGTTGTGGTTTACCAGGATTTGGTTAGAATAAAGCTCAGGTCGTTCCCCACCGACTTCCGGCTAACAAGATTTGTGACTTTCCAAGTAATAAATTTTGCCTAAACCGAGTTTTATTTCGAAATGAGTAGGAAGGGGTCTGAGCTCAATAACCTTGGAACCCTGACTCAAAGGAGTTCTGGCAGATCTGCAACATTTGCTACGATGCTTCTTTGTTCACAGCAGAGCCGTGGGCTTTGCCAATGGCTCTGCAACACTGCCAGTCGTTGGGAGTTAGTTATGTGATCTGCAGTGACTTACAAAGTAGTGTTGAGGCTTTCACTGACTCATTGTGGCTTGGTCTTTGAATCATTGGATCAAACTACAACTTTTGGGAGGTCAATAATTTTTTTGTGGATGCCAAGCTGTTTGAGTATCCGTGGCAATGAGTCTGCTAATGCTTTTGCAAGAAGATACATTGATGATAGCTCCATTGAGATTTTGTCTACGCACATTGTGGATCGGATGTGGTGCCTTCCAAGGAAGGACTGCATCATAGTCAATCAATAACCATGTAGCCACACCATTCTCATATGAAGAACACTGCTCGGTGCAGCAGCTTGTGACGATGTTAGTGGGAATGTGGGGAATGATCTACCCAATAGAGCCCCTCAGTGGGTTGACGTTCTATCTAGGATAGACTGGATCCAGTCATTGCTAAAGTTCCTGAGATCCGCAGGGTACGTGGAACTGTGGTACGTCTAATCTTTGATATATTTATTTCCACCGAGTCATAGCTTTATTTCACTCAAACCTAATATAAATCCAGTCATCTGGTCTTAGTTTAGGTTACCTATTTTTGGTTTAGAATCATGCCAGCTTTATATTCCTGGTAAAAAGCCGCGGATGATCCTTCCGGATGAAATGCTCCTGTGACAATTTGAGATGGTGCCTCTGTCAATATACTGAAATTCTAATGTAGTATGATGCTAAGATATCAGTTCTTATCACGTGTAGAGCAGATCACCTGGTAAAGTGCAGGTGTTTTATTCAATTTCATTGATTCCTCATAGGTTGATCCTTCGTTTAAGCTTTTGCATTTAGATAACGTACCGCGATAACTGTTGACTGACCAGAAACCTCTCGTTTGCAAGAGACTTTCTCGTAATACGCAGCTTTTATGGGAAAGAACCCCGTCAGAACATTTGGTACTGTTATTTTGTACATTTATTGAGTTTTTATGTACATTATGTATATATTTCTGTCACGGGCTAACAGATACTCGACTTCCTGGAGGCTCATCACGTGCTAATGAGACAGGTCGAGGAGGCGCCGCTGCTATCAAGTCATTAGGTTCAATGTCCCCAGTTGAGTGTTTTTATTCGACTTGACACTTCTTCTGAGATGAACATCAAACCATCACGACCTCGCTTCCACATACGTAGTAACTAACACCCATCATGACAGGTCCTACAATCTCCCATTCAATCACAAGTGCTGGCGAATTCCAATGAAGTATTCACAAATTTCCTTTTAGGGTGCCCTGAAAAATATATCTTGGAGGTTGTTTCTTCCCACGGTTGAGAGTTGCAATAATTTCACTTCAGTTCAGAGACTATGATATACCACAGTTTTGAGTTTCTCATCTTACGTCACTAAACTGCCCATTACTACCTTCAACTGATCTTCAAAATCAATTTTGAGGACACCGTTAGAGAGAGCATCAAATTTCTTATCACATTCGGCCAAACTTAGAAAGTTTCAACGTAATTTAGCACGTGAAAACTTTGTCCCAAAATTACATTTATGGAATTTTCGAAAAACGACCTTTTTCCTTATTTTTGTTCTTCATGATGAACTGGTGTTGTAACTCTCACTTCCCAGGAAAAAATTTCCCAGAATCTCAGCACTCTCACGGTACCATCTTGATGAAACAAACAATAGACAAAATTCATTGTTTATCATCAATCGGGATTAATTCTGACCTATCTTACATTAGTCAGATTCGATCTTTCTTCGTTTGCGATTTCGGTCACAAGTGCGATCTCTCTCTTAAGAAACTCGGTTCAAGTTTCAAAGCAGTTCTTCCTGAGGCCATAACTGTCAGTCTTGCAAACTTATCCGACTTCATGACGTTTTGAGGCCTCCCCCTTGCTGGTTTGATCGGTAAATTATTTCCGGAAATAGCCCACATTATGACTCATGATTTCATTATCCATTCACAAAACCTTTCACTTGCTGCATGACCGTTGTGGTATTGGGAACATGATTTTAATACATATTTATTAAAATGGTTTAATAGTTAAGGTTGATTATGTACTTGTTACTTCCAATAAAAATTATTCGGATCAGACTTTTCATTTTCAAGTTGTGACGGGTATACAAGTTCTCAAAGAAGGGAAAATGTCACAGTTTGAATAAATCGTCCTACGTTTAGACTATCAAAAAATAATTATTTAAGTATTTGGGTTAAATAACGGATTTTCACTGTTAAATATCTTCGATTAGTGCTAATGAAACCTACTGATTTGTTACGATTGGATGTGTCAGACGTGCGTAAAAATTTTTTTCCGGTAAATTAAAGATATAGACATTTGTTGTCGAGTCGCAGTTTTTTCATTTTTGCTGTTCTATTGTTTACATTTATACAGGTGAACACCCAACTATGGGAAAATTAGAGGAAAAAACCTATTGAATTGTACCTACCTGCTCCATTCCACCTCCCAATAGACGATTCAAAATGTACAAAGTTTGTGGCACACGAACACTAAAATCGGAGTAGTACCACATGAAATTTGGAAAATCAAATGGAGATAGCAACGCTTGATCACTATTTCCCTCTCTATTCGCCTCATTCAACGATGAAAATCGAGAGTTATGAAATATATTTATACAGTAAACACAAATGTTAATTGGGGCAAAAAGTAAAGACATGAACCGCTCGACAATACTCACTTGAGCAGCGATTCACAAGATTGGCTTCTATCCCCTCTTGTCCGCAAAAGGAAACTTTCATGGGTTTTAAGCACATCTAGACTAAAATTGGTATGGAACACATTAAGAATCACGAAGTTCAGTTGAAAAGAAGGGCCTGAGTAGTGTCGACAAAAGTTTTTGTCACGTTTTTAAACACGGGTTTTGGGAATAACCCACTCCACTTTCTCTCTTTCGTCATGAAATTCGAAATTTCCGAGATTGGTTGAACGACTGCTAGATCGGGCGGAAAAAGAATCTCAAAAATCAGGTAAGAATCGTGCGTCGACAAAATTCCTCATTATTATTATTATTATTTTTATTTTTGAAGTAAAACTCAAAGGCTCAACACTCAAAACTCAACTCGCACCATTGAATAAAAGTGAAAAAACTAAATAAAATAAAAGTGGGGAGGACGCCCAGGTTTAACATGGGATCTGGGAGACAGAGGAAGGTGGAGGAGTGAGAGAGAGATGGAAGGAAGTGCCCCTATAAAATGACCACAAGTTTGAGCAAGAGCCCGGAATGAAGATACCACAATGTACTCCTGATGAGATGGCAGCTCGAGTAACTCTGTGGCAATTTTCCCTCACCACACTTCACACCATGACTCGGTTGCAGCCATAACATTGATGTTATTAGGCACCTGTTCTTTTAACTGAGATCCCCACTTGCCTCGGGTCGTTACTTTTCATAGCCCTCCAGGTCTGCTCCATTTCCACGCTGCTTCTGACAACTTAGACATCTAGGATTATGGCCATAGGGCTTAATGGCAACGATATCTGACTTTTTACCCTGGTCATTTTGCACACATACTTTTTTCCGTGCACCTACACAAACAACACCTTTTGTTACACCTATCCTTTTCCCCATGGATGTTATTGAAATGCACTGAAACGGATTGATATCAAGTTTTTGTTCTCATATTTACGTTTTCCCACGTTGCCTAGTATAAAATGCTAATAGGATTCCCGCTGTTAAAGCAGCCTTGCTTCAAAAGGACGTCCTAAAAACTGCGGCAAAATGAAGCCCTACTGACACTGACTGTCGTTCATTCAGCAAGATAAGGCGTAGGTTCTACGGGAGACACGTTACGAATGGAACAATCGGAGTGATGAGCTGCGCTAGTCATGCCGGTGGAAGTGAGAATGTTTAGAAATCATTCATGCGCTCATTCTGCTCTTTGTTACCTGCTTTAAGCTGATAAAAATTCGTACCCTCTTACTCCTTAACGAATAATTGACACATACCGAAACAGGAAATAGTAATTTTTTTAATGGACTTTTTTCCCATCTTGATCGGTTGTTACGGGTAAACGGATTTTGAATACTTCATGATGGTTTTATTGGCAGAATAGGATAACTAAGTGAAACAATCTCAGGCGAGAGCTCACCTGTTGCAGTACGTACAGGTCCCTACTTTGTTCATTTTGGTTTTATTATTTCCAGTACTCTCTTTCGTAATCAGCAAAGAAACAAACTTCAATCTCTACTCAAAATTTGTTGGTTTACATCTCAAAATATTTGTAGTTTAAACAGCAAATTAAAAAAAAAAAATGCGTTTTTATTCCGTAAACGGTCCGTAGCTTTTCCGCGACACCAAAGGACCACAAAATTATGGAAATTCGACTAAAAAAGCATTCTATTTTATCAAGATATTTGTGGTTTAAACAGCAAGTAATTAAAAAAATCCGTTTTTCTCATGTGAACATTTTGCTCTATAGCTTTTCTGCGACACCAAAGGACCACAAAATTATGGAAATTCGGCTAAAAAAACATTCCATTTACCGGGATTGTTTTCTTGACTGTTAGTTTAATGTAACTATCTGCAGGCAGCCCACTGATCTCCTTGGGACGGTTATCTGAAACAGAAATAATAAACTTCAATGTAATAATTTTTAACTTTTTTTTTTGGTCTAGTTTCCTCGTGAAACTTGAAAATAGAAGCCGATCATTATTCAGTCGATCGGTTCTCGTCTGCGATTTCGTCTATAGCTGCCTCTGAGTCATTCGACGCCAGTGATATGACTCACAATTTCCTGGTACGAGGAAGGCAGACTCATATTTATATCGACCAACTTTCTTCCCATTATCCAAAGAATCATCGTTCACGTTCACAACTTCTACCTATCAAGTATGGATCATCCTTGTGAGTCCACGGGTTAGAAGAAATGAACAAGTCATCAGACTCACCTTTGATCGTAGTTTTATAATAATCGGTAAAGGATAACCGTGATGTTTAGGATCTAGGCAACTGTGTTCAAAATATCATAGCCAGGTTCAGTCAGTTTTACAATAAAGTTTAATTGCAATGGGGTGGTACATCTCAAACATTAATTAATACACAAAGGCTTATCATGTCTTTACTAGGTAGCCTTCCTATTCAGCGATTATTAGAGATAATCTATGGTACATTGTCTAAACTCAGCGCTTTGCGCTTCTATATTCTATAATACTTCATCTTTTTATGATGGAGCAGTCGCTATTGCTCTTCAATCTCTACAGGCAAAACAACCTTCAAATTGTTACATTAATGTTCAATATTTCTGTATCATACAGCCCTTTTAGGTCAATTATTGATCTATGTATATTTGACGTAGTCTGTAGTTTATTATCTAAACTCTACTCCTGGGGTCACCATATCTAATTGTCCTCCAGGTACCTCAAGTACTGCTTCATTCATATTTCACCTTCTTTGATCGATTAGAAAAGCAATTAACCACGAAATTGCTTCAGTTGATCAATGAGTCACCATACTTTCTAATGGCTACCTGGATGTCCCAAAGACTAAAGATTTTGATTTTATTTTATTTTTGAAATGTTTTATCTATATCAATTCCTTACATACTACATTTTACTTACACTTACATTTTACGGCTGTAGCATTTAGCTATGAGCCGGAGTTCGGGTTCACCATTGGATAGAACACTTAATTTGCGGATGATTAATAACTAGTAAACTGGTGAATAATTAATGTAACAATAATTCACGATAACGGAGTTAACATAAAAATTGGTGAATTTACAACGATAGAGATGAATTACAACGATAAGCGATTGATATTAAAATGAGAGACATAAATAATACAAGACACCTAATTCAACATAACTAGTGTACTCCACACCCCACACCTAATAATTCCACTGTTCTTCCAGCACATTTCTATAATTATCAGTACCTACCAAGAGCCAACCAATTTTTCCAATTCAAATATTGCATTGCATCATCCTCTGTCAGGTATTGAGAATCAAACTGTTCTTTGTATACCCCGCAAAATATTACACTGTGCCAACAAATGAATTACCATTTCTATCCCCAACTGAAAGCCCATTCAAAATTATCAATCCATATTCATCCAACAGCTCCAAAAGGTTGCATCTACAGAACTCCTTTCACCGAACAACCCAGTCCCTCCCATCAAAACTTCTGGATCAAGCGGCTGAAGATTCTTTACTATTCATATGCTCGACGATAATTATTGTTGATTATTATTATTAAGTTAATTGTTATTGATTATAATCAATATTTTCCCAGTTAAGCGAGAAATTATACCATGAAAAACCTCCAAATCATTATCCCATCTATTATAGTTCAAATACGCTGGAATAATAGGAAATACGCTCTCATTAACTCCAACATTGAAAAATTAATTATTATCTACACAATCGAATTGTATCTATCCCAAGGGTAGTAGACTAACTAACTTAGTCTTCATCCTGGATCTTCCCTGAATTTATTTGCTTAAGCCTAAAGACAATGAAGAGACGATGGAATGACTTCGTTTTAAATTTAACTAATTGAGCCTTGACGCACTGCTAGTCCTTCAGTACATAACAAAAGATGATATGTAAATACCTACAACAGTGCAACATCCTGTACATTAAAAACACTCGATTTCTGAAGGAACTTCAAGCTTAGGAACAAACAAAATTTCATTGCAGTTATATACTATTCGATCGTCACAATTTACTAGGGGATTTTTACCATGTTCAAAAACGTTCACATTCATACCTGAAAAAAAAAAATATATTTTTTTTTGTTTTCTGTAAAAGTTCCTTTAGGAGTAGTGATCGGATGAACTAAAAGCAGTCGCTTTACATCCATCTCTTCGCTTTTCGTGAGAGAAAAATAGGGATTACATGAACGTGAATGTGCTTGATAATTTAACAATCGACCGTTCCTGGTATTTAGTGTTTGAAGAGAAGATGCAGCTATTTGTGGCAATCAGACCTGAAACCGAATCGACTGGAAAATCATGGTTACGAGTCAGTCAAATGAAAGGAATTATTAAGCAATTTTCCTTGCATTCCAAGCAGCTTAGGATTTAATGAACAGGGAAGAGATTTTATTATTACAGGCTTCTTAAATGTCTAATTATTGACAAATTTCAGCGGGTATAAATGATGAATGAGACAGGCTGTTAAGTTAATTGCATTGAAGTTTTATGTTCCCCAATGGTTGATAACAGTCCATTTTGGTTCATTGTTTTTAATTGACTCGGAAATATATTAACTAGGCAGCCCCCCCCCCCCCTCCCAGAACACATATGATGTGGAAGTTCGTCTTGAAACAGACGCTGTGTGGACAAATTTCACGTTAATAACGTCAGCATCAATAATAACCTTCACTTGGAAGATGCAACCCGCAAAACACACCTGTTATGCGGGTCTGGTAGCCTAGCAACCTACAGAACCGCAATTTCTTAATGTTTTTGGAGGAGGGCCAAGCGTTGTAAATAACACAACTCAGCAAGTTTTTTGATGTTTGAAAGATTTTGAGATTAAGTCCGCTGGGATTTTGTGTCTATCACGTCTAGTTTTCCAGCAAAACTGCATAAAAAATCTATGTTTGAAAGTGGGGAAATCGGTCGGGACTGTTTGAGTTGGCACCCGGGAAATTCAGCAAGATTTCTCGTGAACCACAGATTTGAAAATGTGAATCACCCATCTGATTTCTGTAAATTAAAATCTTCGCTGATATTATGAGTGACACGGTATTTCAAAATGAGTACCGCGTGTCGGAACGGGAGAGCGGCTGGGCGTTTGTGATAAATATAATTCGCATAGTTACTTTGGTTTGAGGCTTGAGGATCAATGTAAAGCTTGGGATATTCACAAAGCGTGTCCCATTTGTGTTGAAGGCCTTTGTTCGTACGCATTTTAATGAAGAATACACCAAACCAAAGTAAATATATCGCAGGTGACAGTTCATAATATGACAGTTAATATATATTATATCGAATGACAGTTCAGATTTCACTCGATTAGAAATGGAAAAACGCATCAATGAGGTGTTATCGACATTATTAAGGGCCAAGCAATTGGTATCCATCCAATGTTTTACTAAAAACAAATAGTAATTCATTGTCTCAAGTAACCGTCGCTGATTCCTTGCACAAAATGGCAACAAACAATGGCAGTGTCATCAGCGAAGCTCAACGTCTCATCTTCTTTTCCAAGATTTAGTAATTCATTTATGTACAGAAAAACGAAATATATTCTTTGAGTGCTACTGTGCGACCCCCCCCCCCCCCCCTCCGAGTAATGCCTTTGCTAACCCACTGACTGAATTCAATCTAATCTTGTTTGTGCTCAATGTTGGGTTCTTGTTCGCGAAGCTGCCCTTATATGGTTAGAGCCGAACCGTATAACACGACATCACCCCTTAAATGGGCGTAACTATTCGCCCGTCACGAGCCTCGAATTACTAACACTACCTAGGGAAAATCGGAAAAAATAAAGACTTTTCCTTGCCTCATTAAAAACGAATCCACAACAAAGAGTATCGCACCTTGTGTGGGAAATATCTGGGCGATGCGTACGGTTGACTCACCGCCAAGTCCCTACGGTATCGGACACCGGCTCCTGCCGTTTCTTTTCGTTCATTTTTTCGACGTATTTCTCGAATGAATCACAGTTGTTGTCGGAGATTCCGCCTCCAGGAGCGTCAGTTGTTGCGTTTTAATCGCCTAATTGGTCAAGGTGAGTGCGATTTTCCCGATTTCATTACGTGTCGCGACACCGCCACATCCAAACGGTTTTCCAGTAAAATGTTTCAAACCCGGCGACTGTTCCTTCAACACGTAAGTCAATCACTTTTTTTCAGAACTTTCGAAGAAAATAACACTTCTTGTAAGTTCAATTTTCTGAAAACTTTGGTCACAGAGATCCGTTTTGAGGAGTTATGAAACGATTCCTACAGTCATCGATACAGGACGATATGCTGTACAAAATTGAACTATGATATTTATCCCGAACAAGCCTTGCTCAAGCGACAACTGGTGTTTTTACCCAGCCGATTTAGTTGAGGAGAAATGTGTAGATCGATCCTGATATCAGAAATGGTCGATTGGAAAGATTCAATATTGACAATTATGAAGCGAAAACAATCACATTCGAATTAATAGAATTTGTGCTCCACGTATATACCTACCCAGAGAAAATGAACACAATCACATTAATTTTTTATGAATAGGTTCCTACCAATGTTGTACCTTAACTTTGCAGCTACAAATTGAGTAGTATTGACATGTACTTAACCATTCTTTTGGTAGCCACTTGAAGTTCATTCTTTCACCAAAAAATTCTTTCTTTGTGTACGAAAATACTCGAATGAACTGGTCAATAACTTACCGCTTCGAATCGTCTTTGAGTGCCTATCACTCGTTACTTCAGCAGCCAATTTTCGACTAATCACGATTTGTTTCAAATAGCATAATCTTTGACGCGAAACAATATTACAGGACTTGAAATCACCAAAAACAGAAATCTCTAAAGTAACCAAATCGAAAAGGTTAAAAATGCTGGTAAAGGTTTGGAATCTTTTATGGAATGGTTCACATATCGAGCGTTTTGGTCATTTGATTCGAGCCCCTCCTCAAATACGCCACTGTCTAAAAATCAATTACACTGGACGGAGGCACAGTGATCGGCTGAAGGCCCTTTGACTAGAGTGTCGTCAACTTTCTTTCCTAATTAATCTATCTTAGGGACTGGGATATCGGAAGAAAGCGTCAATACTCGATATTTCGATATTTAAAATATCGTTTTATCAATACGATAAATCGTGAAAAAGATCGAAAAGTACCGGTATATTTGTAACGTTTTCTCGAAACAGTATAGGAAGACGCTATTAAAAATACATAAATTTAGTAGTTTATTCTAGGTATACTCAGTATTGTAAAATGTAACTAGAGCTGCAGTGGATTGCAAAAATTCGTGAAATTCAAAGAAAACGCTGCTAATTCTTCCACTGGGGTTTATTATTCAATTTTTTTCATTTGGCTTGCATTCATGATTTGCATTTCTACTAAGCTTTGGAGTGTTCCTGTTTCACAGGTGATGGAGCGATTATTTAATTTCAGGAGATATGCATAGAGCACGTAAATCTGTTCTCAACCAAAATACCTATTTGAATTGATCAGTTGATCATATTTGTGTGCCTCCTGAAATTCAAAAATTGCTCTATCACCCGTGAAACACGCACACTCCAAAGCTTAGTAGAAATTCAAATCATGAACGCAAGCCAATTGAGTAATAAACCCCAGGAAAGAATTTGCAGCGTTTTTTTAATTCTTTATTTTATTTTATTTTTTTAATGGTTATCAGAATGCTTCAACCCGTGTATCGGCTACAAAGCCTTTTAGGAGTTCACTCCAGTACCCACATAACTACATCACTACGTCACTAGGTTACTGCGATCAAAGCAAAAACAATAATAAACCAAAAAACGCAAATGTTGGCAGCATAAATCGTGCCTTACATCGGGAATGGTTTGAGCTACGGACCTGGGGAGGGTCTCATTCGATTCCTCATGGAAAGTTCTTCAAAAATAATCCAAATTTAGGCCGCCTTGACTTTTTTTTTTGAGGGTTTTAGGGATTTTACAAAACGTTTATAACCCTTAAAAGCGCACTTTAAAATAAGTGAGAGAGCTGGCTCAAGAATTGGGGCGTTGTCGGACCAACATGGACTTTTCCTGAAAATTTCAGATTTTTTGCTCCAGCCGTTGGGAGAAGTCGCGCGTACGGCGGAAGGACGGAATATTTTTTATTGCAGATTTGGATTCTACACCCTTTGAAACGTAAACCATGAAATTTCCAGGGGGGGTTAGAATTTTTTTTCAAGAGCGATTACGATGGTTTATTATTGAATAATGAACCAAAAACGGCCGAAGTCAAAGTCCCTAACATGTAGAATAAAAATGAGTTATTCGATCGAAGATAAATGTTTTTCAATGATTGGGGAGCAAAACCAACTTCACCAACTTTACTGTTGATGCAAGTTCATTTAATATTCAGCCTTGGGGAAAAGGTAAAATAGGTGCCATCTAACTACCAAGAAATGCTCTTACCATCACCATACCAATGCCCAGTCATATCATTTCCTAGCATACAAGAGCAGTTCCACAGATTACATTAAGCAGATTTTTTGTTAGAAAAAAGCAGGGACTCGATTTTCTTGGTTTACACTCTTTTTACGATATTTATTGGTTTTGATATTGTAAAAATAATGTCGATGCATCGTAGGAAAAAATATGTGGAACCAATATCGATATATCGAGAAAAAAATATCGAAACATAATGTACTACAGACTAGGTATTACAAACCTAAATCAGTAATCTATGCAGCGGTGTGATCTAATACAGAAATATTAAGCCTCTAAGTAATAATCATCATCGTTTTCCAAAATGTATGCAATTTGGCTTTGTTTATCTGCTGTATAAATAAATGAGTAATTTCTTAATGTTCTGTCTTTAATTGTTGACAGATGTCGAGCAGCAGCTCCACAACGACTACGAGCTCATCCAGAGTTGCCAAACATTCCCAGAGGATCCTCAGCAGTTCAGAAATGAAGGCGTCCTCCGTCAAAAGCGACCTAAGCGAGCTCAAGAGCAGCATCAGCGAGATGAAGAACCTCAGTTCGACCACTTTCGGGCGAGCTGTGCGCAGCAGCGTCGAGGACCTGTGCGGGGTCGGCGCCGAAGACGAGGGCGGCGGATGTGCCGAACCTTTAGTCACGTTCCCCGACCCGGACACGCCGCCTCCGGGAGGAGGTCCGATCGGATCTCCGCTCGGTTCGGTCGGATCGCCGCTCGGGTCAACCATAGGTTCTCCGCTGGGGTCGACGATCTGCTCCCCCCTAGGTTCGCCCAAATCCGAAATCTCATCCGCCTCAAATACGATGAAATTCGAGCAGAAGAGAGTACACTCCGCTTCAAATACCAAAGTGAGTTTTCAATCACCTTGCTTTAACTTAATCAGATACTAAATCGCATAACTTCCATGAATCGTATGCTTCACTCAACTCCAATTTTAGCATGGTACATGGTTCAGCCAAGACCCAACTGCCCAAAACAGTTATACATAAAAAGTGTCACGAAATTCAGTCTGCTTATCCAGGTTGAACCACTTGTCCAGGTGATTCAATTTCTCCAAGTTTAACCACTTAAACCACTTAACCAGGTTATTCTACTTATTCAGGATGAACTGCTTAAACAGGATATTCCTCTTATCCAGGTATAAATACTTATCTAGGCGATTTTACTTATCCAGGTTGAACCACTGATCCAGGTGATTCCATTTATCCTTGTTGAACCACTTATCCAGTTTACTTTACAATGAACATAAATGGTTAGAGCGCCTAAAGCATGTTTCATGTTTCTTGAATTCCAGCGTTAGTCCTTAAGCAAAAGCATCTGGCTCAACCTTCTACAAACATACGATTTGTTGAAAGTTTGTTCAACATGTTTTGTACCAAAAAATCCACATTTCTCTACTTAAAACCACTTTTCATACTTTTGACAATATTTCTGGATTCAGCGTTTAATTTACTACACTCAGTGCATTTACGTTAGTACCCTAAAAGCAGTTTAAACGTTCAAAATTTAGAAATAAAAAAATTGAAATTACTTGAATTTTCACTCTTTTTCCAAAATACTGTGGTGAAAGGGTTCAAATCTCTGCTAAAATTTAGAATTTAATCAGCTTGCTAATGGTACGTCATCTACGAGATTCTGTATCAATTATATGGAGAAATTCTAGTTTGAATGTGAAGGAACATTGGGCAACTCCTAAAACAGCAAGCGAGAAATCCTGGGGGTTACAGAAGCTACCTAACTTCCGAACGGTACAAATTAAGAAAGTTATTACAGACGGGATAGTATTGTGTTTCTACGGTAAGAAATCGTTTATGAATTGAGCAAAACATTTGCACCTAAGAGTAAGGTACTACCTCCGTAATGTCGTCTTCAAGATGGAATATACCCATGAATTCGATAAGGGATCTTAAAGTTGCTGTTTGGCACTATTTATAAACCATTACACTTCACAATTTTCGTGCAATCAATTGTCATTTGATTGTTGTTATTTAGGTCGTCGTTGACGGGTTCAGCGCAGAGCGAGCGAGCGCCAACACGTCCGAACTGAAGAGAGTGCAGGCCGGTGACGTCACTTACCAGGAGTCCCAGCAGGCTGCCCAGAGAAGAGCCTGGCTGGAGATGGATGGCGTCACCGCTGAAAAACAGCTGAACATGCTCCAGGTAGGTGCCATAATTATGTTATCTTTCAGTTACTCTCGTTAACTATCAGTACTTATGCCTCAACCAGAAGTGTCATTCCACTCAACTGTCAGAACTTGCCTTTCCTGCCTTGCCTTAAACGTCTGAAGTCGAACTTGCCTTTCCATTTTTTCAAAGCGGTGATTGAGGTTACCTGTAAATCTGTCATCTGAAAAAGGGATTTCCTGATAGCTGCATACAGTGCAAATGATGCTGTCACAATAATCAGTCGATGTTGATGTCATCTTCATGGAAATCCGATTTCTGTTCGATTTTTCTTCTTTCTCTTAGTAGAGGCAGATGGGCTTAGTCCAAGGTTTCCAGATTACTTTCCAAGATCCTCGCAATCATTATTATACTGCTATCGAGTTTTTAGTCCAGCCACTTGATGACCGTTTACAAAGTCATGGACCTGTGCAACATCTGTCACATCAAGTTACGTGTACATGTCTAACATGATCACCTTTTTTACACAATAGATGCAAGGAATTGATTAATAGAGTACTTATCCCTTTTTAAAGCTCAGGCAATTAGTCTGCAACATTTTCAGGATACCTCGTAACGGCTGAGGATCCCTTGAGGCTCCAGTTACAAGCTCAGAGGCAGCAGTTTAAAATGACGGGAAGTTAGAACTATCCTTCTCATAAATCATTTTAAGCATGACACATTGCGTTATTGTCAGTAGGTCACTGCAACCATCGCAAGGCACCGAATGGTTTAGAAGAAATTACTTAATAACATTTAGTTATCGGTTTATGGGTTACTGGCAATTTGGGCAATTTCTCATTAGACTGAGGGAGGATAGGTGAAATATAGCCCAGACCGTTATTGCAGATTTTTAGGCACTCTATCAAACAACTTTCTGCCTGTGTGCTGTATAAATATACTGTGGCAAAGAACGAATGTAGTCGTCATAGGTCGGAACAGATGTTATTGAACGTTTGCTACCTACACATCAAATCGAAGACTGTCAAGTGAGGTCAGTTTCTCACGCGACCTACTACGATTATTATGTACATATTTGCTCAACCTTGGAATGACTCTCGTTTTCTCTCTCCATATAATTAGTTTTAGGAAAGGAGTTTATGGTTTTTTGTTTCAATCTTTAAATGGATGTTGATTCAACACTAAATATATTATCTTACAATCATCGTCAATGGTCATCAATTTACAAAAATCAAGTTACCGGATTCATTCCGGTGGTTTTATTGTCTTCACAATTCGAAAGAAATTATTCCAGAATAAACAAACATTATCATATACGTCCCCGGTGCCTCTGCACATTAATGAAACGTCACGGATCAACTTTTACAATCATAGAACGTGAGTTTTATAGGTTTGGGCATGCGCAGTGTGAGACAGAAATTTATAAGGGATCGTCTACAGCTCGCACATTCTCTAAAAAATGTCATCAAAATCGGATCAAAACTGTATGAAAAAGCTTGTTCCCGAAATCTTGAGGAAAAACAAATTCATTGTTTGAAAGTGAAAACAGAGCTTCGGCTACCGATAAAAGTATGAATAAATTGTTTGTTTATTTTCTTATAAGTCTGATGTTGTTGTCAGGTGGGGCGCAATAGAATGTACCGTGTCAGTTTATGTCTACGAAACTTCGATACTGGAAGATCATTTCATCAAAGTATGTCATTCTGAAACTACCAGGGTTTCGGCGCCAAAATGTTTACTCCTTGTCACTGGGGTTGCAGTGGAAAACACACCCTTAAGAATTAACACTTAAGAATACTTTTTTGAATTATGCCAACATTAGAAACTTTCACAGATTAACTCAACTTAAGGAATTGAAACTAGGTGTATATGAAGGTTTAATTTAAGAAGATCAGTTTTGAGTCTTAAACTTGATATTTCACACAAATTATCACTTCACTATTGGTGACTCCTCCGGAAAAGTACCGCAGAAGGAGCAGTTGACGGTAAAACGGGGAGCCAATAGAAACTCGTAATGCACAAGGAACGAATGAGAAAGGAGTGGCTTTGGCTGAATGCAAGGAATTTTCAGGTTGTATTGTCTTGTGCGAATGTAAGATAAGAAATTGGTATAAGTGGTGAAAGGATTAATTAAAAAGTTGACCTGGTTATCGGGAAGAAAATGTAGGAATGGCCGGTTTATTATTGGAAACCTAAGAATATGCGAAAAATAAGGATTTTTAACTGGGTTCAGAGCCCTGGTTTGAACATCGTTCCTGAGCACTCCATTTTGAAAAGTCTGGATGACTTCAGATTGTCCACAGCTGCGCTCCCAAAGTCCTTATAGGCTTTAGGACCTGGCCGCTTAGGGTTAGTTGGTTATGGACAGACAGTTTTTATCGCCTGCCCATCAAACACGACATTTTTCCAAGCTTGATTGTCAGTTATATTTTATTCTTGTTTATGTGCGATTTCTATCGCAACTTTCCATATAACTTCATCCCCATGTATTTCGCTTCATTGGCGTAAGAGATAACTTTGATACTGTAAGATCATACTTTGCATAAACTTACTTATGATTTTGAGCTGTTATCGATTCTGGGTTTACAAAGAGAAGATGGGATGAGCTCACGATTGACTTCACAACGTACGTCGAAACAAAAAGCACAAGTGAAAAACTATTTTGCAGCAGAAAACTGTCATGGAAAACGTATGACCGAGCTTTCAGTTTTAAACTCCAGATCCCAACTGTAGGGTCACATTAACGTGACATTAAATCGTAACCGTCTTGATGCTGTGATAGCCTACATGATGAAGAGTTTCGATTCCTACTTTGTATTTTGTTATACATAAAAAGATTTTTTTTTTGTTCATCTTGCATTTCATTTTCCAAGTAGTTATCAGATGTCCTACAGTGAAGCTTGAAACTGTATTTTCTGATACACCGGATTGGTTATTGTACAATCCCGACCAGCCATTCCCATCGGTTCGTCACTCGAGGAAAATCTTTCGGAAATTAAACGTTATCTAACTCGTGAATTGATTATGCGTCCAATTTTGACATCACCTATCAAACTCTTCCCTTTATATCGGGATAGATTTATTGTTTCCTTCATGAGTTCTATTTTCAATTAGACGGACGCGATGCCTATTTTTAGACGAGCTAGTTCTATAGTTGATGTTAGTTTTGTGATTAGAAATCAACTCCGGGGAGCCCCCCCTCCTCTCTTCATCCGCCGTCAAGCAATCACTCGTGAGATGTGGGAGGATGGTGCAGCACTCGGATGTTATAAATGCGAGAAGTGTCGGTTTTTTTCATCATCTGTTAGCGCGGCCTCCTGGCGACAGTTGAATCGTTAGTTTTCAACATCTCTGCCGGCATCATATCAGCAGCTGTCTGAGTAGATTGTCCTCAACGTTTGTCCATTGATGCCTCAGCGCCTGATCAAGGTACCTCAATATGCTTAACATGCATGCATGTTTTACTGTTTGGTTGTGTGTTAGAAAATTAAACTTAAGCCTTCTTGATGTACATTTTCTTCCATTGCATCGGTCCCAGATCTGCACGGGGTTCTCTAAAGCTAATTTCTATGCTATTTATATTCTCAAACTGCAGTTTACTAGGCAGACTCGTTAGAATAGGCCCTGCATCCCCTGAATTCATCTTGTATCCAATCTTAAACCCAATTATGATACTTAGCCACTTTGGGCAATGACTTGAAGAGGAATTTCAAAATTATCCCTACAAACCAATTGAAGGAAGCAAATTTCATAGTCAAAACTCTTGCTTCATCTTATTCCTTCTGCCTCCAATTACGGACTGAATAACTAAGTTTCACGAAACGTATAGATCACATCTTCGTTACATTCAATACTTACATTACGATTTGAAAAAACGAGGTACACGATTTCCATTTATTGATTGCAACAAGAAATTATCGTTTTCCTGTTATTTTCCTTAAAATAGTAAATGAAGTTTTCAATATCAGGTAACTATTCAGGTATAATTAAAATGTGAGAAGTTTTAAACCTCTTAATCCTCTCCCTTTTGATGCGTGTATATTAATCGTAGTCTAGAGGTGCATTCCCTATACTTGTCAATTCGCGCCTCGATATCTTGTAATTTCATTCAAGATGGAAGTACTTGGGATGCCGCCAGCCACTTGCCCAAGTTCAGACTTTCCGTTGGATGGGATCTGCACCAAACCTCTGCAGCCTGACCTACCCAACTGATTTTTCAAATGGTGTGCGAACGCATAATCGTACATTAACCCGAGTGGTCTCATTCGATTCAAGGAACTAATTTATATCTCAATCAGTAAAAAAACTACGTTCTTACATCAAATGTTTTTGGGATTTCGATTTTTAATAGATTAGTCCTTGAATACTCTCCCTTAGGGTTGATCAAGATCAAGATCCAAAAAAACCAACAATTTTTGAGGGGATTCTTAGTCAATTATAAAAGATTATTATTATAAATAAATCAACTGCCATTTCACAGTCTGCCTTTTCTCCGAAAATACTGGACTAAACTTTGCGAAATTTGATTAAAAAATCCAACATCGATCCAGAATGTGCCAGTAATATTGAAATCTTGATCAATCGATGCGAAGTGGAGAGTCTAGATCATGTACCGCAGACTACGCCTAATATACATAGATCAGTGATTTATCTAGATCTTAGATGTAATAATAATACCATGCGTTTTCCCGGTTTTCCAAGTTTTCTTGAACTCAGTCTCCACATTGACGTCACTGATGGGTTGCTACGTAAACAAACCATTGGCGCAGCCGTTGGGGGCGGTGGAGGCGGCGAATCGGCCAGTCGTCGGCCTCGACGCCCCCGAGCCGCCCCCGGATCCCTCCGTCTTCGTGGACCTCGTCTTGCCCACAGTCCGCAAAAAATCGTTCGTTAGCCCGGTTCGTGTTCGCCGTCAATTAGCGGTTCACAAAATAGTCTGTTTTCGTCCTGTTTACACGAGTTCACGTCCGCCTTCGCCAGTTTACCCGACCCCCAGTCGCTAATGGAGATTTAATTGTGTGTTGACGGTTCATTCGTGAGCTTCGGATTGTTGGTTCGCGTTCGCGGTGGGCGCGGTGCGCCGATGTCGTTGTGCGCTGACTTGAGGTGGCTGACAGCCCCGTATTCCGGCTCGTTCTACTAACTTTTGACTCGGGACTTTTCATCTTCCATGGGCCGCATTGTACTTCGGTTCCTCTTGGGAAGACGCCCGATCTCCGCACTTCGTAGGTACTGTTCCAACGAGGTACTTTCCTAATTATTATAATCATGTACCACGCACGAAAGTTTCACAAGTACAAAACGCTGCCCATTCAATACATTTATGTATTTAAATGAACGGCAAAAGCCAATACACATCAAAAATTCAAAACGAGTAGATAAATTAAAACATGGGATAAGAATAGAATCACAAGCAAATAAACGAAATAGTGAGACAAGAAAGGACTCAAAATGTAAAAGGGAACAAATCACGAATAGAAAAGCTTAGCCAGCAGATGCTTCAGGGTGTAGAAAGAGGCATTAAATTTGTCTAAGTCACTTGACTCGTTGGAATCATTGACCTCACGAGGCAAACGACACAACGGTCGGTTTCGAAGGTAGTTGTGGGCTGTGAAAGGCATCTGGAACAAGGGTGTTTGGCAAGTTCTGTAAGGAGGCACATTTATGTTGACTTTAGAGAGGAGCGATGGTAATTGGAGAAATCAATTCACAAGCTTGGAAAAAAACGTAATATCTGCCACCTCTCTTCGGCGTTCGAGACTGGGAAACTCGTACTCGGCCGCCAGCTGCCTAAAATCGACCTGCTCCATTGGTATTTTCAGTTTAAATGCAAGATAACGCATGAACTTCCCTTGAAACATCTCCAATGGATATCTGTATGCTGCTTGAAAGGGGGGCCAAATTATACTAGGGTACACCGAAATCGGGCGAACCAAAGGCTCGCCAATCACAGGGGCCAACTACGTGGGTTTATTACATAGGTATCATTTTTTAATTGCTCAGGTTCAGAAATCGCAATTATTTGCTACGGATAAATTTTAAAATGACTGGAACCCTTCACTACCCTAAGCAATAAAAACCTCGAAAAAACATATTTTCCCACGTTTTTGGCCTTTGTGCGGGGGAGTTGATCGGGCTGAATGGAAGTTAGGACCAACTAGACCCAAGAGGAATCCATGTAAAAAAGAACAGATTTGTTCACATCATTTCTAAAACCTTTTTTTTTTTTGGCCCATAAAGTGTACGGCAAACGGGCTTTGCTGATTCCGAATGTACGCATCTTAAAACTTGAAAAAACAAAATCTGAGGGAGGTTATAAATTTCTTTTATAACCTATAACGATCAATATTGTAAACAATAATTGGCCTAATAAAAGTATTAAAACCAAAATTTGCGAGAATCAGGTCCCAAAAGTGTATGCATGGTATTATGAAGTGTACTTAGTATTGTAACTGATGACTTAGTAATATAAATGCTCAAAATGTGTCATACCAAATGCAACAACAGATACCCAATGCAAATTCCAATAAAGCAAAACAAAATACTTTCAAAATATGAATCTGGGGCTCAGTTGGGAGATTTGTGAGTGTATGTGAGAGCGTTGTGACAAATTTGGTCAACGCTAACCACCTGCAAACTCTTAATTGACCGATTTTCATGATTACTGTTTTGTTCGAGCTCAATTTTACTCTAGATTTCTTTCTACGCGATCCACGTGAGAATTAGTCAATTAAAGTTTGGTAGGAAATACATTTTTTTGTTGTTTTTAATTGTTTCTCCGGTGTTCAATAGATATTGAGCATAATGTTCAAGACATGAAATTCAAGTTAATTTCGGTTTAGGAGGGTTAATATTTTTTGCTACAGTCCATCAAGTGTGATAAACCTCAATCTGGTGTGCATTACTTCACTTAAATTCTCTTTATATACGGTGAATAGAGTAATGGTCTGAAAATCCCAGCTTCATCAAGTACAATCAATGTGGGCGGAAGAAGATTGAAATCTGGAAGCAGTAATGAAGTTGCCATCCGCAAAACGGAATCGCTTAGCTGTTGATAACGCGGAACGTTGATGTAATCATTTCAGACTTATAAGGTGGATACGAAAGTGGGACAAAGAACAGAATTAACTGAGGGGCGCCTTGCGGGGTCAAGACAATCGATAAACTTCTTCGGCCGATGAGGGTAGTGCCTGGCTCCGACTCCCCGCAGTGATATTTGCCTGGAGAGATTGCCTTATTACCGGCATGAACCCGCCAGGCTGGGAAAATGGATTATGAAGTTCCTTCCAGATAAATAATCCAAGGATCTTCCGAGGTCATAGTCATTAATTGGGTCATTCAAGGAGGGCTTTTGTGTTAATACACGATCGTTTGCTACTTGTGGTTAACTCAGGGGTGTGTAAGGTCGATCATTATTTATTCCCATTAGCTCGTATTAGGAATGTTAACCTGTTTATTCGACGTATGTAACAACGGTATTGGGAATTGTGATGGATTTGATTAGTTGGCTCCTTCCCGATTTTAGAATCGATAGAATTCAAGCGTCTGGTTCATCCTCTGAGCGTGGCGAACCATTATCAATGCATCCAGCTCATTGGAAGGGGCAATTATACTATTCCATCACCTCGCAATGTGATGAATCTCTCTCCTTAATTCACAAGGACTTGGAAACCTAAACTACTAATAACTAATATTTCATCTAGTTTGGTTATTATCTTGATTACTTATTGATTTCTTCGATGATTCACTACAGAAATGTTCACTACTAAGGGCCTTATTAAGGGCGTTGATACGTTATAAGAATAAAATGTACCTAGAACGCATTTCTAATGAAACTCCAAGCGGAAATAAAATACATTTTCTCAAAGCTTTAATTGCAACAAGTTAACTCTGTAAGTTAACTACGTAAATCTGACTTACATTTTACAGAACCTAAATGGAATAATTCTTCCCCATGTCTCTTGATCAAATCACATTCACTTCCCACAAGCGGTTGCAGAAGCTTACGGTTAGGATTAGATTTCGCACGTCCAGGAGCTCTGCAGCTTCCTCATTCACACTGGCTGGTGAGCTGTCGCTCGCTTTTAATATTATTAGGGGATAGATAAAATTCTGGCGGCACAGTAACCATGGAAATCCCATTAAATTGATGAAAATCTCTTCATCTCCAAAGAAAACCCATTAATCGGATTGTGAATCTTGTGTAGGTACCAAATTAGTAACTAATTTATGCTGGATGAGTCAAACCACATTGGCGACGCAGGTTCTCAACTGTCGTGGAAAGTTGTTTTCATTACATCCTCACTGTTGAGACTTGAATAACATTCAAAATCGTCAAACGGCACAAGGTTTGAAGCAGTGCAAACGAACTTTGTGATTTCTGAATCAATTTCAACTTGAGAATCCATATTCGTATAGATATGGATCCGCATTGAGGCCGTAGGATTCGTGTTCTTATGTACTTCCGTCCTTTGGAAGCACTCAAACCGCGATCACGATATTGATGCACATTTCTACATGTACTTGCAGACAAACAGACAGTTTCTAAGCAAAGATTATTCAGAACTGTGGAAACCATGAAGTTTAATGCACAGCCTTGCTGTTGTCAATCGATGTATTGGATCATATCGACGAAATATTGAATGAGGAAAATGCCGTCACCCCTCTCCGATAGTTTTCTCCGAACATCAAGACTGACACTCATTCCCAGAAAAGCTCTTAATGACTTTGGACGATTTTTTTTCTCGACTTCCACAAATCGTGACATCGAAAGTCGGCAATTGACTCAACATACTCACCAACACATTGCTATATCGACTCATCGATGCATCGCAGTCACTCTCCTTTTACTACCATCGTTATCAGCCATATTCACTCGTTGCATAGATGAAAAAGACGATGTTTTCGAACTATTTCACTAAAATCCGTCTTGGGAAAATAGTGAACATTTTGTAATACTATTCCAAATGACAGAATTGAATAGTAAAATTCATAAAAACAACTTTCAAGTAGGGTATGGCACATATCTACCTCGTATCGATAACATAGATATATGGATAATTAAAATGTTGTTAATAATTTTGAAAAATGTAGAATGTAAGCTTGTTACAATCATTCAAGGAACGATAATCCCACGGAACTTGTTCTTTTTCATCTCCCAAAAGTGAAAACAGAACTTCCACTACCTATGAGTTAACTTGGAAGCATGATTTATTTCAATAGCTAAAAAACGCAGTGCAGATGTTCTGTTATTGTTTCCAATTCCGTTTGTCAAAGCGCATAAATAGAACTCCATTATGCGGAGGCGATTGCTCGGATAGTTCAAAGGTTGAAAACAAGGGTGACTAACTATTCAGCGAAGAATAATCTCATACATCGATCTTCGTTGCTGCACGAATAGGTGGCTTTGCACACAACCGTTATTAAAGTTTTCAATTGTGCAATTAAGAAACAAAACAATTGTGTAAGGAGTTTATGGAACCATAAACAACTTCTACTGAGCCTCCAAACGCTGGTTACAACATGTGATTAACCCTAGTAAGTGGACTTCCAGAATCGCCTATCACAGTTGGACTGCGTACAAGTGACATAGTGTACGAAAAGTTCTTGTTTCATGGCCATATTTCGAGTTTTGAAGAGGGAGAAGAGCATTAAAATTTCAATACCTAACTCTTAATAAATTCATTCACCCTTAAGAACAATTTTGAAGCATATAGAAAAAATTATTAATCACTTCTCCATCACAGTCCTTGATACGAC
Source organism: Creontiades dilutus (assembly GCA_031894815.1). Taxonomy (NCBI): domain Eukaryota; kingdom Metazoa; phylum Arthropoda; class Insecta; order Hemiptera; family Miridae; genus Creontiades; species Creontiades dilutus. The sequence continues at coordinate 2,721,959 of JAVIWC010002084.1, forward strand.
TATTTAAGCAGTATTTTAGTGAACATTGTTCACTACGCACTTACATGAAAAAAAGTGAACAATTTGGCAGGATTCGTGGGCAATAGTTATACAAGACGAATTTTTTAGTGCTAAGAAATTGACTTGCACAATCAAAGTATGTAGTTTCCAGTGAACTTTTCGCTGTTGACAGACAGATATACGATTCTTACTAGTTCGCCAAATCAACAGCACATCTTTACTTCACTGGTATCGCTGCACAACTGGTCACCAGAGACAATCCTCAATGGCAAGCATAACGTCCCCACCTCAACCAAAACTAAAGAGTTCACCTAACTAGGGCTGATAATTGTTCGATACAGGCAAAATCTCTTTGTTCTAAACAAAACTATTTTGACTTTCTCAAAGAAGAAGGCGGTTGAACTGCCTAAGAAAGCTGTTTTCCAGGCTTCTATAGCCTAATATTTGTGGCTGCTGACTGAACCTAATTTACTTCGGAATCCCGTGAGGAAAATTGTATCACTAATTTCAGAAACCCCATAAGTTCTGTTTTTCTCATTTCGAGATGGTCAAGAAAACCTAATCAGCAACGCTATATATGGTTTTTTAAGCCCCCAAAAATTACTACCTAGATAATGTTCTCTATCAGACCACAGAGAATAAATTTCCGAAACACACATTGGTTTTCAATTGTTTGACTCGTAATTGAATAATGAATTCATTTAAAGGGAGTAAGTAATGAAGAACAAGAAGTTCCTGGACATATGAACGTAGTTCATTGTCGAAGAACACTATTTGAACAATCTTAAGGGGAAACCATCTTTCAACTATGAACTGAGAACCAAACGTTTAACTCTGAACAGAAACAACTGAACAGACTTCAAACAAAAAAACTATCTTAGTCAAAAGTAAGAAATTTGAACGAAAAACTACTAAAATATCTTTAAAGTATCTATCTTTGACGAAAAGTCATTAAATACGAGGCCCCTATGTGTTGTTGCTTAGTGGCTTCTGCGACAAACGCTCATTTCAAGACCAAGAAAAACCGGCTAGGAGGGCTCGTTGTTGCGGGATTCCTGTTTTAAACGATGTGCCTACCTCTAAAATACCCGAAAATGCAATAAAGTCGATTTTGTATTTATTGGCGTTTATTGGGTTGCTGAAATAAGCGATTCAATTATGAAACTTATAACGGATACTTGTCCCTTCTGTGAAATGGATAATATGCTACAGTTTCGGAAAACCCCCTTTCATTAGGGAGGTCTCACGCTGGAACCGACTACATCCGATTTATGGTCGGACACACCGAATTTCCCGATTCTAGAAAAGTTATCAGCGCTGTCAGGGTGGAACCTTAGGAAGAAACATTCCTCAGCAATTTTAGAATTAGAAAAATCTGGGAACAGGGAAACCACGAAAATTCTCTCATCTTTTATTCTCTTTGGTTAGTTCAAGGACTTGGAATTAAAACTGTTTGGTTTCAAGAATGACATTTGAATGTTAATAGAATGTTAATTATTCACTTTAATAGCATACTCTCTGCAAGTATTATTTTCATTTTATTTTTTTAATGCTCTTCTCTACTATCTCTCTCCTATTGTTCTCCAAAACACCTTTTGTATAAGAAGATGATGAAGAAATAAGTGGTCATACAAATGCAATAAAAAATTGCATTTATTTTATTATTTTTATATTGATTTTGTCTACAGTTCGGACGAACGGTCCCATTCTTTATTTAAAGTACACACACATATAAAATTGGAATTTCAAGGTCGATTCCGACCGTTGATGTAAACAAATTTATTTGAGGAAAATGCAAATAAAACGTTGTTGACGATGTGCGAGATGACATTCTCGTGGGATGAGTAAAAGCGTTCGGAGAAATTCCCTCTTTAGTGTATTTTAGCGGTGATTCACGTAACTACCTTGGATATTACACATTCCCACAAGGTATTCGAGACTGTCAATGAGGTTCATTTCATATTACAACCTAACGCATAATCTCTTGTAGGAAAAATATCTTCGTCGATCATTGAACTCGATCTGGCTTTCTTTATTTAATTGTCCGAGCTTTGTGACATGGGAGATGATGGAGCGGTGTAGTTACCCCTTCCAAGGGCTGGGACGATTAACGCCCGCAACACCCACAGGATATCTCATAGATAAGGCGGCTGAATTCAAGAATCGGGAAGGGGGAACTAACTATTTCGATAAAGTGCTGACCTATTATGGGCGTATGTAGACTCTACATTGTAGAGCCGCGTATATTTGAAGCCTCAAGAAATTATCGTCTATCGTTATCGCATGACCTCAAAGTAACTAAAGTGATCAATAACACAAAATAAAATGTTATTTCCTAATTATTAATTTAACAGTGAACTTATGGGGAGTCATGAGCGTTTTTATTGCACACGATTCCATGTTTCTGTTGGATGGGCTGTATGGCTTACTCACATATTCTAACATGACGTAAGAATCGTAGGAAACACATCAGTAACTCCAACATAGGGTGTCCTACAACATCCCCCTCCTTCTAAAGTCAATATTTCAGCGCGATGACATTTTTTTTGTTCAGCTTTAATGGGTCATTTCAAAATTTCGGGTTATTTTGGGCTCAGCTGTTTTTGAAAAATTAAACACCAGTTGAGGCGGTTCCCTTGACATATTTCGACTCTGTATTGGTTCACAAGTAAGGCCCTGCAGTGGGCGCGTACTTTATTAACTCGTTCAAGAGATACCAATTTTTAAAATTTTTTAGATTGTAGGGAGAGAGAAAACGGTTGTAGGGAGAGAGAAAACGACATCCGCATGCAACTTTCAACATAAACATGATATATTATTATTTAAAAAACTGAAAATCACTCTTTAGTTTGACTTATTTTTTAATCACAACCATCATCCAGTCAGGTTATCACAACGTAAAAAATATAAAACCTACTCTTAATACCAAAATCTCTAAATAGGCAAGAAGGTAACATAAAAAACTGTAGAGTAGGAAACGTTGGGTATTCCTAATTTGACCAAAAGGTAATTGAGAGCAAATGTGCTTCTCAAAAAAGAAATAAATGAATGAAAAATAGGTAACTAACCTGCTTCTCAAACAAACATCGATCCGTGAAAAGAAAACAGGAAAAATATTGGGTGTACAACATTCGAGGAAGCTGAACAAACAAATCACCTAGGTATCGTACAAACATACACAAGCGAAAGGGGAAGACAAAATATGCATGCTTCTCATGATTAATTCAACAAATGAAGTTAATAAATTCTTGTAAGAAGGTAAGTGGTATGAAGATTCCAGCATAAGTTTACGCTGGCACCTTCATAGCTTATCAACCTTCCGATATTATTGCTCCCTGACACCTTTGATTTGACGTTGGAACGAGTACACCATTTTTCTATTTTGAAGAACAAAATTTGGTGAAGGGAGAACCTGATCAATATCAGTCAAATTTATTACGGAAATGCCGTTATCCGTGACTACGAATTCTGTCAGGGATTTTCGATAGCGGCGTAATCCAATCACTCCGATACTGCCATCGTCATTAATTGTGTCATTGCTTCGGACGTAGCGGAAAGGCGTTCTACTCTTCTTGGATGCGTTTCTGAAGTTTGCCAACATGAATAATCCTGATTCGTCATCATTCTATAGCGCAACAAAAGCTTGGCATCACCAGCTACAATCTTTCCAAATGTTCGTTTATGTCCCTTAACAAGGATCCGTTTGTAGTTTTCTGACAACTGATTTCTCATGACTTCTCCAAACAGCAACTTACGGCGTATCTCCTCTCGAGACCCTCTTTTCGAAAGTGCAGATACAAATTTTCTTTGAGATTTTTTGTCATCAGTTGTTGCTGCAATCGCCAATGTTTTTGGCGCCACTTGTCTGCCTGCTTTTTTAGAGCTTCATTTTGAAGTCTAAGTTTTTTCAGTTCTCGATAAGCCTTAGTTCTTTCTTTTCTAACTATTTTGCGACCGGTTGTTGGATTACCTCCCCTGGTTCACTTGCAGGAGGGGAATGCTGGGCCAAATAGATCTTCGAATTGCCTCTCTCCTTCTTCCTCTGATAGGCCTTTTTAGAATTCTCTCGACACAACTTCCGATTTGACCTCAACTCCCATTCAGTCATATCCTTGACTAGCTTGACTTGTTTTGGTTTATTATTCAATAATAAACCATTGTAATCGCTCTGGAAAAGAAAAAAATTCTAACCCCCCTGAAAATTTCATGGTTTACGTTTCAAAGGGTGTAGAATCCGAATCTGCAATAAAAATTTTTCCGTCCGTCCGCCGTACGCACGATTTCTCCCAAACGGCTGGAGCAAAAAATCTGAAATTTTCAGGAAAAATCCATCTTGGTCCGACGACGCCCCAATTTTTGAGCCAGCTCTCTCACTCAATTTGAAGTGCCCTTTAAGGGCTGTCAAAGTTTTGTAAAATCCCTAGAAACCTCATTTTAAGAACATACCGTCAGGAATCGAATGAGCCCCTCCCCAGGTCCGTAGGTCAAACCATTCGCGATGTATGGCCCGATTTATGGTGCCAACATTTGCGTTTTTTGGTTTATTATTGTTTGTTTGTAACCTAGTGATTTCCGGCCGATAGCGTCGAGTTGTAGTGAATGTGGATACTGGAGTGATAGCCGATGTGAATACTTGTAGTGTAGTTAGTAGCCGATACACGGGTTGAAGCATTCTGATATGCATGAAACGCTGATAATATATAGGTAAATATTATTCAATATTATTACTGGGGTTTATTATTCAATATTATTACTGGGGTAAATAAGTATTCTTTCACTGGGGTTAATTATTCAATTGGCTTGCGTTCATGATTTGAATCTTACAAAGCTTCGGAGTGTGCGTGTTTTACAGATGATAGAGCGATTATTGAATTTCAGGAGATAGGCATAGACCACGTAAATCGGTTCTCATCCAAAACACCTAGTTGATGATATTTGTGTGCCTCCTCTACATCTGTCTACCTTTGGCTACATCGTTTAAATTTGGATTTTGGGAAGTTTTAACGCAATATTAGTGCCAAAGGACTTGATAAATTAAAGATGTTTTTATTGTGGGGGGGGGGGGGGGGTATTGAGGTTCAATAAAAAAACGCTGCAAATTCTTTCACTGGGGTTTATTATTCAATTGGCTTGCGTTCATGATTTGAATTTCTACTAAGCTTTGGAGTGTGCGCGTTTCACAGGATAGAGCGATTATTGAATTTCAGGAGGCACACAAATATGATCAATCCAAATAGGTATTTTGCTTGAGAACAGATTTACGTGCTCCACGCATATCTCCTGAAATTTGAATTTTTTATTTCAGAGCGATTTTTGAGAGAGAAATCGGTGTTTTGGCATGAAATAATGAGTGTGTTGTTGGATGAAAGTGATGAGACGAGGGGGAAATAACCACGTAATTTTTCTCGCTGAATCGAATGAACGCATTTCGAAAGCACTCCGAACTATTACAATCGTGAAAAAAATTCACGTTTTTCAACGTTTCATTTTGTTGAAGTCGTCTTATCAGAATCTTTGAAATTTTCGTTCTGTACGTTTTTGAAACATCGTTCAATCGAGATTCATTGAAAATACGGCAGAAAGGCGAAATCGACGAAGAACGGTAAATCTCGACAGTAGCAGGTTAACCTACAAAGTGTGAACAGATTTTAACGCGATTGCGCGGCAAAAAAGCGATTTCAAAGTCACACCACGCGGCACTAGGGTGGGGGGAGCGATGCCGCGCTTTTACGTATGACAATTCCATAGAACAGCATAGTTTGATCGCTTATAGAACAGAACGCGTTGGTGGCCCCCGCTCGCTCGCGTTCGTTTTTCACATATGACCCTGACGCGTCTGCGGCTGGCGACTTCTTCATGTAGGTACATACACAGGCGCCCCAGTTTTCTCTCTCTAGAGGCGCGTTTTCTCTCTAGAGGGGCGTTTTCTCTCTAGAGGCGCGGCGCGGCAGGCGCCCAGCGGCCCTGTACCTATACTATTGCCCATATAGGAACGACCCCTGACCTCAGGGGCGAAAACCCTTTCCCCGCCATCAGGTGGCAACACCTCAGCGGACCCTTAAACTGGGCTGACTTTCCCTCATTAGCACCAGTAAAGCCCCTTTCAATCTCCCCCTCTTGACGCAAGACGTTTTAGTTGCTTTTGTTGAAAAATGTAATTTTTTGTAAGACAAAATGTTCTCGCTGTTCTGAGGAAAACAAGTCTAAATTGTATGTCAATCGGTTCAGGAACCGATTGTATTGCAAAAGTGTAATAAATTGCCAAACGCTGCAAATTCTTTCACTGGGGTTTATTATTCAATTGGCTTGCGTTCATGATTTGAATTTATACTAAACATTGGAGTGTGCGTGTTTCACAGGTGAAAGAGCGATTATTGAATTTCAGGAGATATGCATAGAGCACGTAAATCTGTTCTCTACCAAAATACCTATTTGGATTGATCATTTGATCATATTTGTGTGCCTCGTGAAATTCAATAATCGAATGAGGAGTCCAACTTTCATTTAAAAAATCTACATCTGAGTAGGATCTGAATATGGAATAAAAAAAGGGGGTTCATATTTGAATGACAAAGTTGATGTTGTTTGTGCGCGATTTTGATGTTTCTTGGTGACCCTTGTGAAAAATATTCAAGTTAGAGGAAGGATAAGTTTTGCTCCGAAATCACGGTTTTAAACTCCCTGCATAGATAACTTTGACTGGAGCACAGTTGTCAAAAGGTACCAAAATGTAATTAGTTTATACATGTTGACATTGAAGTCACAACCAGGACTTGGTGATTAGCCCGGGTAGGACGAACCTTGCACAACTCAACACCAATGTTCTTCAGTGTCAAATAATTCATTCAATTTGGCACGTTGTCCAAACTATTCTCCTAAAGGTGGGAGGCTCCTGAAATTTAACCTCAACGCGTTCCTAACAGCATATTCACTTGAACGTTCGTTCGATTTTAATAGTCGGGAGGTGTTGACATAGTCGCAACTGTTTGCGGGAACGGTCTTCTGTTCCGAAAGAACTGCTCTGTAACTCAAAACAAATGGTTTTCAAGCAGGTAGGTACTTCTTCTAGGTACTTGTATCCTAGGTTTTGTAATAATATTACCCTGGATTCCCTTATACAGTTATCATTCTCAATTCTAACCCAAGTTTGATAGAATAGACGAATTTCCCTCATTTTCCGAACCATCCGTCCACATCGTTATCATTATTAAATTAACATTACACATTGCGTAACACGGTATCTTAGAGTAAATAACACTATTATCATAAGTCTATTTTGAATAAATTATCTCCTCGACGATCAATTGAGACTCTCAATCATTAATTGTCTTTAAATAGAAATATTGTCTTTAAATATACAGCAATTTATGTGCATTGAGATAACGAAAAATTATTACAATAATTTTTGAACAAATATGAGAATAAACAATAGATGGTATTGACATTATTTGGAAAGATTTGATCAAATACCTTTGGTGGAAAGGAACGAAGGAAATAATTACACAAAGGTTTATAATTTCGTATTCATTTAGCACTACTGTGCAGATCACTAGTTTGTGGGTCACCAATATACGAAGATGAATACGATTTAGATGTAAGTGTATATAATAATGAAACAGGATAAAACTTTCGATACTTTAGTACTTTGTCGGGACGTAACGAGATCTATAATAAACTCAATTCCTTGCAATTGTAAGCTAACAAACTTTCAGGAGAGGGTTAAACTTTACCGTAATACCCGCCACCATTCACCTTATTCATAATCTAATCCCCAAAATATATTCTAAAAAGAGACCAAACACAATTATTGAAGAAAAAGTGAATTATAAAAATCGATTGAGGATTCTAGCTTGAGTAGTGCTTATAATAATCGCCTATTCCTTGAGCTAATCCTCCCTTAACTCCGTCCCAGACAAAATTTACAAGTTCCGAAGTTTGTTGTTCAACTAGACAATAATTGGGATTGAACTACAAAATAATCAAAAAATTAGAGTCAAGATTGTAGCCTTGGCGGCGATGACAAATTTCGTAAGACACACTAATGTACACGAGTTTAAATATGCTGTTATAGTGTCTTAGTGTGGTTTGAAAAGAATTTTTATTCGATTGTTTGGTTTCTTAGGCTTGGGATGTTCCTCATCTCTTTGGATCCATCAATTAACGTAGATTGGGTTAATCTTAATCTACATTGTCTATATTTGACCTTAAATGACGTTATCCACCGTACGTTAGAGGGTCATATGAAAAATACTCAATGGCACACCAAGATCAAATTACAGAAGACAAATTTTAACCTAGGTTGCGGAGAAAGTGTTAGCGCGATGTGAGACTATGTCAAGCAGTATTTATGTACAGTAATTATTTAGAAATTATCTTTTTTTAAATTGTGAATTTGAAGAACATTTTAGCCATAAGATTATGTAGCAGTGGTATCATGTTTATGTTTGCAGAATTAATTTTTGATAGACGTGTAAGTGCTTTAAATGAATCGCCAGACCTTTTCCTACATCACTCGCCGAGCCTATCGTTGAAAAAGTAACCTAAAACGAGTAGCTCATGATAAAAATTGTATCATTCGCATGTACGCATTTTTATCAATTTTATTTTCTGACTAAATGAATCATGTATCTATCAGTATCAAGCTTCGGTGGACCTAAATTGTCTAGATTGTAGTCTGGGAATGTGGACAAGTTTAATACTCACAGATATGTAAGAGTCTAACTGTAGTTTCGTTTTCAAGGATTTGGTCTAATAATGGTTCACAATGAATTGATATTCAATTATTTGTGGTATTATGCTTGGGCTGTCTCACATCCCCCAGGATCCTCTCTTGACAAAGATGGGCTTGATATGCCCATTCCTGTATGATAGCCTTTATGTCTCAAAACGGTGGGTTTTACAGTATTGGTGTTGTGTGAAACGAATTTATATTCGATTATTTGGTGGCATATGGTTGATTGTCTCTCGTCCCCCTGAATCCATCTCTTGACGAAGATGGGCTTGATCTGCAATTGCCTGTATGTCTAAATATGGTGGGCTTTAAGGTCTTGTTTTTGTGTGAAACGAATTTGTATTCGATTATTTGGTATCGTATGCTTGGGATGTCTCTCATCCATCCATGAGTTGTCGTAGATTCTCTTGATCTACACTTGCCTAAATTACCAAGCTTCAGAGGGACCTGGAATCCCTCGGGCCCGGACCACACATTCGCCGTAACGATATGTAACCGCATGCTTGACGAATATCAGCTATATTGTCACTGTTGTAAGCTCAAACTAACTCTTACGTCTGTGAGTTCGATTTGGAAGCTTAATGTGAACTGTTCCTCCGTAACGACTTCTCACGACACTGGGAGCTGTTCCATAACATTCCTGACGAAAGGCCCTCATCCCCCACTTCCTAAATGCCGACCACCTCGCGCATCTCTGAGGTTAGTTTTAGTTAGCGCTCGTGACCGTGGCATGACGTAGACGCGCAAATAGCCTCCCGTTGAAACGCGATTAAACCGCGACTCGCGACACTTATCACCATGGAGATAGCCCCCCGATACGTGAGTTTGTGTATACTTACCTTCGTTTATCTCGTTATCTTAATCCGCTCATTGATCCTAATCCTTCCCGCATCGACGGCGTAAACCCAAATTTACTCGAATCAGGCGAACAGGTAGTAGTTTTAAGTAGAGGAAGATGTGAGTCGGTGTTTACCTTGAGTAAATCACCACAGTGTTGACGAAACGGTCCAGTTCCGTTATCGTGCCATCGCCTCCTCAAACAATTACCTTCATTTACCTGTAACCTAAACCTCAATTCAGTAGTATTCATAAGATTGAAACCAACTTTCGTGTCTCTGAACAACTACTTAATCTATTAAAAATGACAGCCCTTAAATATTCTATGTACAATTTTGAGTGTTGGTTCATTCTATTCTTGTATTCTCTACTTCTTCCACAACGATTGTTCCTTCTTTCCAAGTCTTGATGCTAGATTCTGTCTTGTGGCTATGGTAATTTTCATTTTCCCTTACGAGGTATTAGGGGCCCTTCCTCTTTTCGTTCTTCAGCACCCCCTAAGACGCATTGAATAAAATAGAATGGAATATTAATTTATCGACAGAAAGAAAATACAAGTCCAAATATCTTCAAAAATTAAAAGTAAATTGTATTCTACCCACCAACCAAACAAGTTCATAAGAAATTATTTGGTTGTTGGAGCTGGTTTCAATCGTTTTTCTTGCAATAAACAAAAATCTTCAAACATATATATAAACAAAAGGAATGAAGTCCCTACAGGTAAATTTCCTTGATTTTACTCAAAATATTCTTTCTAAGATAGGCAGAACTGTTGAAAATATCAGGGTTAACTTCATGAGTGTAAAAGAACTGCGAAACTTGATTGTAAGAATTATTTTCTGCACGTTCAGAACAAAGTTTAGGCAACTGAATATTTGACGAGTTTGCTGACGCTGCTTTTATCCTAGGGCTTAATGCCAATTTTTTATACGACCATAGACTATACAGCCTAGGGACATTAGTTTACACATTTGTCTGTCACTTCTAGAAAGAAGTAACCCCCGAAAATTTCCTCAGAATCCCTCGATCCATTCCAAGTTCCAAACGAGCAACCAACAAAAGGCATTTTGTTTGCCAAAGCTCCTAACCGCCGTATCTAGAGTGTAAGTACTTTTACAGACTCTTGTAAATTTCATAAAAATATCTCGATCCCTTTCGGAAAATGCATTAAAAAATATAAAAAATTGGCGAAAAACATGTTTGGGTATAAATATAGGGTGTAACCCTAGTCGTGCACGACCGCTCTACCACATGTTTTATAACTCATCTTCGATCAAAAGTGCTCCCTTCAGTTTATATTAGAGGCTCCGTTTCTGAGTTATTTCACTATCAAGTTTTATTCGTGTTTTCGGCCGTACTCACTAAAACGGCCTTAACTGACTTAATTTGCACCGAAAATTCAAATTGGAGGACACCTTCGGAAAGAGCATTAAATTTCATGTCAGTTGAATGCCTGGAAAACATTTTTTAGGCTGAATTGGGGCGTGGAAATCTAATTCAAAATAATAAATTTAATCAAAATTTCAAAATTGCCTGTTTGTGTTCCAAATAGTTTTTGTTGATGGTATCGGAAAACAGCTTCAAAAGGTCACCTTTCCAACGGGCTTATCAATTTTTGGATAACATTTGATTTAGGTTGCATTTGAATTTCATGGAGAAAAAGGAGTTTGAATGCGGAAAAACAATGTCGGAATGGTAATTTACGGACAAAGTGAGGCTTTTCACTCAAAATCGACTCAATTCCAAAAAAATTAGTTTGGATTCGCATTTTAGATATATTTTTTCCATTGAATTGAATGGCGACGCTCACGGGCCTCTGGGCTCAAGAAATAAGGTTTTCCAGGCTTTCTCTCCTGGTCACAAGGGCCGAATCACAGGCCACTCGAGTTTTTAATTTATATTCTTGAATAGTATATTATTAATTGAAATTGTTGATTCAGCTCAGAAAATCTGTTATTTGTTGAGCGAGGTGAACTGCGAGAGTCAATATTCAATTCAGCAAAAAAAGATACATAAAACCCGATGCTAAACTCTATTTTTGGAAGAAATTCGACTTTTTTTTTGTCGCAAATTAGTTGTGGAAATTCGGTCCACTTCAATCGTTAACACCCTGATATGTTTCCGTTGGTTTAGGATATTCTGGATTTAAACCCCTGACTTTACTCCTTGAGGTTAATGAAAAGTGATTCCGATGATTCAGAACTAGCGTTTTTCAAATTTCTGAAACTTAATAAATTCTCGTCCAGTAGTTAAGGAAAAAAGTTCCGCGCGAATCTCAACTTTTATTTTTCGGGATCCTACCTACACATCTTGAAACCCCCAACCAATTAATGAAGGGTTCTTAGCGGATTATGGGAGAACAATAAACCCAAAGGGTGAAGGGGTTGTTTTATTTTCTGTCTCTGAAGGTTTTTCTAATTAACAAAGTGGACCAATCTTTGATAACGAAAGTCGCATGATTGCTCCTGCTCCGTTTTTACCATTCTGTAGATGACACCGAATAATATTACTCGTGCATTGCGATGATGTTTCATTTTTCTTTTACATTATTTAATTTTTTCGATTTTCGAGTGTTTCGGAGGAGACTTGTTCCTTATCGCTCCTCGGAAACCTCGCCCTGCCACGCCCTTCTTCTCACTTGCTATCATTAATCTATGAAGATATCGCCGCCCAACTCAACGCTGTAGGAGTACAAATACTGATCATTCGATGGCGATAACTTGAGAATATGCCATACCTCAAAAGCCGCACGAAAATATGGAATAATCTAGCACATTGAGTTTCTGCTCAACGTTTTAGGTCAAAGTAATTCGCCAAAGTGTATATTTTACTTTCTGGGAAGAAGATATCTCTCAATTTCCGTTCCAGAATTTTATTGCGAAACCGGGAGAGTATGCCGGATGCCAAGAATACGAATCAAGAGAATATCTTGTATTTTATCTATTTGCAACTAGATTTAAACACTCTACGTGCTGATTGGTTGGTTCTTATTGCTCAACAAGTAGGTATAGTTTTTATTTAAAACTAGTTTGCATTGAAACCCGTTTGAGGGTTCTTTCTGTCGTATCTGATTTGCAGGATTAAAATATTCGAAGAGATAAATACATACTTATATATTGAGATTCTATGTCCTTGGTTTGCTTAATTTGCATACCATCATGAGCAAGTCGATTCTGCACTTCTCGATACCTAATCAATAATTCTGATGTAATTCGTACCTGAAGATTTCCAAGTTATTGTTTTCAATTTGGGCTTGAAAATGGTAGAAGCTGAGCATTCTTCAATTCCGGGTATTTAATTCACAAATCATAAAAAACTGTTTTTATTTGCACGACGACTCTTTATATTTTGGACTACTGCAAACTCCACACCGTATCAGGAAGAAAAACGATTTCGTACTACTAAACGTTCAAATAACCGTATAAATCTCGTATTACCTGAAGATGCAGAGTGTAATATGAGTTACAACGTGTTGGAATGATTTCTCGTTTCCCCATATACATAAGAAAATTTGTAATATTTCCAATGGTTACTCCTTCTTACTTTCCAAGGTACAATGTAATTAGATGAAACAGTTATGTACCTATTTGGATGGCATTCTTTGTGCATGTGCTGCGTTCGTACTACTGATAATCTCGTGGATTGATTCATAAGGTGGAACACCTAACTCGCTTAACCCTGAACTTGTCATTATTTTTGCCTACTGCGAAAGTCTTCCAAATTCGTGTGCTGTGAAAGTCTTCCAACGGGGCAAGTTGGCGGCCAGTCCCGCCTCCAGGACAGTGGCCTCCTGTGCCAAGTTTCTCTTGGCCTTCCAGTCTAGAGTCTCTTGGAAGTTTGTGCGCTTCTTTCCGCAAACTCTGCCCTGTCCATCTCCGTTTTCTTTCCCAGATATTGGTGTTTCAGTAATCCGTTGAAGATCCAGAGTCATAGTTGATTGGACGTCTGAGTCCAAGCTTGCTTTGAGGAGTTTGGTTATTGGGTGCAGGCAAGCTATCCTCTCAGCTTGAGGACTAAGGTATCGACATCCCTTAACACCGGGGCCGGTGATCTACACATAACAGTCATTCAGGATGTAGAGAAATGTTCTTGTGTTCGCATCTTTCGACACATAGGTAATACATCAGGAAAATTTCAGGCCACTTCCCAGGAGGGCCTAAAAACCTGAACAAAACAAACTGACTTATCTGAAAACCTAGAAATCGAAAATACTCATTTACTTTATGTAATGTGCCGAGTTCATGGACTGAGAGGAATTTTATTTGTTCCGACTTTGAACGCTCAGAAATATGAATCGTGCAATCAAAATTTCAGATGACATAAAACATAAAAGGGATATTTATGTTTACAGAAGAGAGCAAGAGGGTTTGACACATTCAATTGACTCGGAAGTAATATAAGTGACACAATCTAAATGGTATACTCAATGGTTTGAAATGTAGTTCTCTTATTTTATCTTATGAGGAATATAACAAGCGTAAGACAGGAAACAACGAAATCACTGTAGGGTTGGTACAAAATGAAACGGTGATGCGTCATGCTCATTTTACAATATATAAATAGAATGTTGAGACAGCAAGTAAGTAGATTTATTAGAGTCGTTCGAGAGAGCTATTTAAAGTATTGGAGAGGTGGTCAAACGGCATTGCATCGATTAGGCTGTTGTGGGGGAGGTGTGTGAACGTTGCTAATGATTTACTTCAAATGATATGTGAACTGTAGGATAGCAATCATTACGATGACAGCAATTTTGGTTTGTTATTTGCAATAATAAATCTTATGACCAACGAAGAAAAAAAATCAAGTTGTTGGTAAACCAACAAATTTTGAGGAAGGGTAAATTTTTGTTTTTGATCGACGATGTAAGTTTATTTCATAGTTTCGCAACTCTGAATTGATCTCTAAGAGTAGAAATGAGGCATTGTGCGAGGGCACTAAAATAACCTCTAGCATTCTATTTTTTGAAACAATTGAAAAATCCTGTTCTATGCGCATGGGATGCCGAACACACAGTGGAGCTCAGAAGAGGGGTACTTTGGGTCTTAAGCATCCCCCTTAAGTTATTTTTGAAAAGTTTTTGTGAAAGAATACAAAGTAAATAACTTGAACCCTGTTAATATGAAGTCTTTGTCCTTTTGATATGAAAAGAGGCATTAAAAATTTAAAGTTACAGGTAATATCATCAGAACAATAAATATATACCCTTCAAAATTCTAAATTCCATTTTCTAGGGAGAGTTCCACCCGGCTCCCACTGGGCAGTCACTAAGTACTGTGGTATTCCTGGGCGTGCCACTGGGAATATAAGTTTAATAATCCACAATGATAACCTATAATCAGTTTTTTTAATGTCTACGATGATCTGGTCCTTGCGCAAAAAACACTACAACAACAAAGGAGGCTTGAAATGCACATTGTGCTGTGTTATGATCTTTCGTGATTTTCAAAGAGGTGCAGTTTGCAGTTCGACGTTATGAGGATTCTCAGGAACCCGTGAACTTTGAGGATTCGTGGCAATATGTATTTCCTCCCTGAATATCTTCCCTTTGAAATCTAAATGCAAGATTCACTCATTGATTGTTGGTATTATCGACCGCTCCCTATCCCATGGTGAATTCCGATGATGACTTTCCATCAAGTACGCTTTCTCAAGTATCATATCATTCTTCTCTTCAGGAAACGAACTACATTGACACTACTGTTGATAGTTTAATATTTCTTCTGTTCTGGAACAAAATATGTACAATTTACAAAATGACTAAGTAAAAAGTAGATAAATAAAATAAATTAATAAATAGAGAAAAGCAGCCATTTAAAACGGGATGAATGATGAAATTAAGATTGAAAATTGAGATTATAGTCATTTTAGGGTTACCTCTGAACCGATTCATTCATTTCATGGGTTATGGCCGCTGCGAACACAACACATGATGCAGATTAGGTTCAAGTCGGGAGGTAGTTATTGTATCACTGGTAATATAGGATCCGTTTTTTCTAAACAGTTGTCACATATTTTCATCTCCTCGAAACATTTAATTTTAACATACGAATGGAGTAATACAAGATTTCCTATTTGTAGACTACGACTAACTGGTTCGCCTTAGGTTTGGTTGCGCTAGAAAATCCTCTTATCCCACAACGAATCAGATTTCGTGCAGAGACTGAAAAAACTCTCTATTATTGAACACACGTGCGGTTTTAATCAATATTATACCTCAGATATTAATCATCGATTTCCATATTAAAGATTTTTAATACCTAATAGATTACGGTTATATTAATCACAGGTAAACATGTAGAACGAGCATAGTTTCTGTTCGATAGAGCTGATCATTCTCACGATGCTTTTGATTGGTCCTCAAAGTGGAAGGATTTATGAACACATAAACTGGAGTTTTCCTCGCACTTCATTTTTGGATTCCTGGACTACTTACGCAACACCTGGACAAACAATTTCAAGCAGTTATTTCACATGAGGAAATGAGACGTGAATTGATTTGATTTCATCGTTCGATAATTCTAACCCTATCCACTTTCATAATTTATCAAATTACTTATTATATTTCATATTCGATACAACCTCCGGAGAAGGAGTTGTTCAATATTCATCGTATCGTTTGAGGGGCTGATCTCATTTTTTTTTTTTTCAAACAACTTGAAAAAGCTGATAGCTGACGTGTGAGGTAGACCGTACGAATTTCGCTTTGAAGAGGCTCTCGATTCAAAATTTCAACGGGATTTTTTCACCCCACTTAATTCCAGCCCTCCAAATATAGAAATTGTCTGCCGCCCGCACGCTTCAAGTGCACCTGATTTGTCACGGCATGAGAATATATATATACTTTTTTTAGGCTCAATAATACAAACATGAAAGCGGAAATGGGCACTTGTGATTTTAAAAACTGTGACTAACTTTCAAATTTCGCTAATCTTACTTTACACTTACACTTCATGAGCCTAAATTCATCGTAATTTTAGGAGAAGATTCGAGTTTGTAAATTTCGTCTATTCTGAGAGAGGAAATCATTGTCTGCCATTTCAAATCGTTAGAATACAGAATGGCGATTTCGAAAAAACTAAAATGGCGGTAGTCACTCGTATGCTGTCTACACGCTTCCACAGATCTTGTATGGTACACAACTCTTTAGAGTGGTCTAGTATACTGGCTTCGATTCGAAAATGGCATGTTGTTATTATTGAGCTAAAATACCTGTGACATTGAGCTATTTACATCCCTACAGTGGTCTTGGATTCGAAAATGACCAGTTGCTATAATTGAACAACCATACCAGTCAAAATCTCTTCGTTTGAACATGGTCTCTTCAGAAAGATTGAAATTGGGGTAGTCCTTATCGTATTCTATCTACAAGCGCTTCACTGGTCTAGTATAATATCCATAACCGTGCGGTGATAATGTATGCTATCTCTATCATCGTTCACATTATGGCCATAATTGATCAAGGATGCAAATCGATCATGCTTTTCAACAAGTATTGACACGATACAAAATCATTTTGAACTTTTTATTCTTCTTGTGACTCATTTTTTCCAATCACTATCATGCATCCTTCGTATGTGTTCACAAGAAATACCGACGACGAATAGAAATATCCACGTCGAAGGTGGATATAGCAAACACGCTGTTGTAGATACTAGCTTCTGTACGAATTACAACAATAAACGCCGTTTCTTCAGGTTTCCTATGTAAAATGGTGCAACATTTATGACGTATAGTGAGGTCTGGAAAAGGTTTGAGGTCAAACATGCTCGCAATAAAAGAAAGAAGGTTTGATTTGAGTTTAATGAGAAGAAAGGTTTTTATTAGACTCAGGGCCAAATAACCTTTGACAGACTTAAATCAGACTGATATTGAGGTCTCCAAGTGATTTTGAACGGCAAAAGTTTGTAAAGGAGGAGGAGGACCTCCACAGTTTGCCCGATTTTCAAATGTTCGCAATTTCTATACATAAAAAGATGATTTACAGTTTTGGGATCGAATCGTACAGTTTTTGTGCCCTAAAAATTGGTTGCTTCTTCAAAGTTTCTGTTGCTGTAGTGGCTTGACCTTCTAGGAGATTAGAAGTGCACATTTAACCCTTCTTTTTGAGATCGTGATTTTGTATTCAGCCAATTTTAGAATGGCAGATCAAATCCACCATTCGTAATGGATTAAATTTTCAACATTAAATCCGAACCCAGTCCTAAAATTACTGCAAATTTTTGGCTTTGGTTCCTGGACTATCAAGCGGCGGGCTTTGGGCACATACTCGTATGAGTTCTTATTTTAGAAAAATATGGAACAACGGGAGATTTCGTGGAATGAAAAAGGCTGAAGGATATTAATTTTATTTTTAGATGAAGAGAGCAGGACCAGCTGGGGTTCTGAATGACGTAAACGATTATTAGAGAACGCTAGAGCTCCAGTATAATATTTCCGCTTGATTTCAGTCGTTCTCGGTGAGCGGAATTCGTCGAAAACGTGTATTTAATAACGTTGCCTCGAAACTGCTGTTGCAAAATTATGATATCGTACAAATACAACGACCACAATTTTTTTTATTGAGTGTGTAGAAGATTCTTATGTGTATAAAAATGTTGTTTAGTGTTACAGTTAGGTACTAAACACCCTAAACCATTGTTATGTCAAATACCTACACACAGAAACACACCAAAACTAAAAACAAGGGGCTTTGATACTTGATTCTAAATAAGTACAGCAAAAGATCTAAAACAACATTTTAGTATAAAACGCTAAGTGAGTATGATGAAATTTAAGTGTATAAAAGTGTTTAGCAAATTTCATTTTCTGAAACTTGGGGTCCCATAATAGCTCAATTTTCTTTACATATTCGCGTGAAGAAATAGCATCATAAAAGGTGGAAAGAGTCCCTATAACGTTCGGAAAGGAGTCAAGGTGCCTACCCTTTAAGTGAAACTGCGTACATCTCCATATCTGTACGTGAGTTTGTAAACATTTGACAGTACGAATCCGAAATACCTATGTCATGTGGGGAGGATGATGGATTCATTGACTGATTGATTAACTTTGTTTATTACACATATTGTACATATTTGGGGCCTCAAGGCCCTCTCGTCCAATTCATGAAGAAATTTCAAGTACCGTAACCGTATAGTCACAAATAAAAAATCTTACTTAACATGGCTATGGAAAACTGTGTTTTCATTTCTCTTTTATTGGTTATTCTAAAAGATAGGCCTAATCTCATCATACAGGGAAAACCGTGAACGAGACGCGACCGCGATACTGGAAACGCTTTATCGTTTATTTATCGACCAATAGACTAATCAGTTCGGTAAATGGGTAAATGCAGTAAATAAAGATGATAATTTTCTATTTGAGGTATTTTAAATTAATTTATATCAAATTATCTGTGGAAAATCAACTATTTTTAAAGGAAAACTGCCTTTTACACATGCAAAATCAGCTTGTTTTACTTGGAAACCTCTCTCCAAAATAACGGAAGTGGTTTTTCTTGTTTCTTATTACATCGTAAATAGGTGTCTACAGAAGGAGAAATAGATGAAGCATTTAAATGTAGAATCATTTCAGTTTTGGACCCATATTCTTAGCGTCCTCAAAGTTGATGATGAGTTAGAGGATATTAAACTAGGAGCTGCCGGCTGAAGACGTTAACGCTGCATTTGATGAAATATCGGCTGATTTACCAGGCACACGAACCGAAAAACTATAAGTTTTAGAATGCCAAAGCATCCCGCTTTAAAAATTTGAGCTTAGTGAAATTCGCCTTCAATTCACCGAACAGGCGTGTTCTCAATCGTTGAAGGTATATATCTAACCGTAACAGCTACCTGGTGGGTATTATTTTTGGAATGGTATTTATACGTACGCAAGTGGTGACTATCAGAGTTCCACTCTACTCTTGATATTTTGTTATACGTTTTGTAAAACGGTTCTAATCTTGAAGCATTAGTACTCCTTACCTCCCCCGTCTCCCCTACCCGCCATCCCATCTTTACCACCATTACCGCCACATCATGCCCCTTATCTCTTACGCTCTCCAGCTACGGTTCTCGTCTAGAGTCTTCATTTGCTTGTCTTAGTAGCGCGCCCGGTCTCACCTTGTGCTGACTTGTATTGCCGTGTTCATCGAGTGATGCCCCGGCCAACATGTCTCTCAAGGAGATGCTTCACCAGTTCAAAACCTCCAAATCCGTGAGTCTTCTTAACTGGCATTGTACATCATAGATATGCTGACAAGCCCAGTGCTTCCTTCCTTGATTCCGACGTCCTTGAACATATATTTGGAGTTACTCCGATACTGTACTGGTGCCTTCCTGTCAGAAAGCCCTGGAGATGCTGGGATCGGGATAAATCTCATATGAGAGACCATAGTTACCCATCTATTCAACTATAGGGATTCATGGCCTGCTTGTACATCATCTCGGCAGTATTTACCCATCTAATTCAACCTTTTTCACCATGAATTAAACTTTTTTCATTGAAATTCAATATCAGAAACGTTGCATTGAATGTAAAAAAGGTTTCACTGAAAAGGAACAAAGTCGCATTCAATGTATGCAGAAAAGATTGAATTCATTGTGATAAAGGTTGAATTAGGTGGGACAATAGTATACAATTAATCGTCCACATAACTTTTGTGAATTTCTTACAATCTTCGGCGTACATTGTCCAACCTATCACTTGAAGGTCGCTTGAGTTACAGAAATATCCCACCCTCCCAAGCCACATTGGGCACCACGGTTTTCAGAGAAAAACTTACTTAACTTGCCGGTGTTCACTTTTATTTATTTGAGGAGAAAAGTACCTAATCATTTTCTAACATTAAACCTTTTTGGAGGTTCAAAATATCGTTTACATTTTTAGATGCTTTTACAAAGGAAAACACCCTTACGCCCCACCAAATTAATTATCCCTGTCAAAGGCTTCTAACTTTGATGGAAAAGTATTTCTTCCTATGCCTTTTTTCTCACCTTAACAAATAGCCACATAAGTTCATTTACTGCTGGCGTGCACGATTTTCATTATGTGCCTCATGAAAGTGTTTGGGATAGAAACAGAAAACGTATGGAGGATTCTGATTTATATCCTATATAAAATATTTGGTCATTTCCTAAACTTCATCTATTAGGAGGTTACTTGGAGGTTTAAAAGGTTAGCGAATGTGTGTATATTAGATAAAAATGAAAAATTTGGGATCTGATCTTTTATGAACATTTAGGGGATTTGTATGGCAATCTCCGTTGCTGTATTTCATGGGATATATGAACTTTATCTTTCTCAAACGCGATGGTGCTGGAAACACGTCTGCGAAGTTGGGTGTGGCACTTAACTTTCTTTGTCAAAATCGGTCAACTAACAATGAGAAATTGATGCTTGATAGATGTTACGGCGGGATACTACCGGTGAGTCGTGAGCAATGAAGTTCATTGGGGACCACTACCCATCTACTCTTTTTGCCGTACGATCCCTGACCATTTCGTTACTATCAGATGAAAAACTGTATAAACTAAACTTATCACAAGGGTTAGCGGACACGCAACAGACACAGTGACACACACGAAACGAAAGTTGTTCGGAGTGATCGATAACGTAGAACTTTTATAAAAATTATGATTCTGGGCGAAAATTGTTTTTGCTTCCCGGTTTATTTATAGGTAGGATTTGTTTCCGCTTTCTGGTAATGTAGTTTTTTTAAACGTTGTAAAAACTCGCATTTTGCGTTTTGGACTATTTTGAACAACTTCAAGCTGGCCCCTATGATATCCATCGCTCAAAATCAATAATTCACATTGCGCATGGTCAAATGTCAAATCCTCCACGCGTCATTCTAGTGGCCCGATCTCGCTCAAACATTTATTCCAGTGGTATCCGTTCTAGAGTTATTGCGACAGATCCGCAGTGCATGTCGACTCACCAATTTGAAGGCGTTGATGTCTTTCGCCAGTTCTATCACGCTGTTCCGTTTCTGTATAAACAGCTCGTATTGGACATAATTTAAGACTAGGAATCTTTCAACTTCATTTTAAAAACGTTTTAACGATCTGTACATTCATGTTACCAATACAAACTATGAGTTAGAATGAATCCAAGGCAGGTGACTCTCGCCTCCACTTCTTATAACCACAGTAATGATACTTTTTAATAATGAAGCAATTCGAGACCTTTAATTTTTTTAATAGGGTCAACGAACTCTGACAGAGTCAAGTTTCTACGCGGGAAAAATAACTCGACGGGTCCGCTTCACCGTTTCACTCGCTGACCTCCTGCGGTCGTTTTTTGCGGTTCCAAGTGAAAGAGGCAGGTACCAGTAGATCGTGAGTGATGTCTCCTCGGATGTGCCTTCAGGCCGAAGCTAAATGAATTATTTTGCGAATAACGAGAATATTGCCACAGTTTGCACCGCAGTTCATTTTAAGCTAAAAGTTTTAGTCACGCAGCATCTCCGTAATAAGCAAATTTTCAAAGTTCAATAGCAATTATTGAAACGCTGCAAACCATCCACAAAGTATTATTATTTCTGTATTAGATATCCTCTACCCGACTCATTGCAGTGTAGACAATCATCAAAGGGAGTGTATGTTACAAGTTAACAT
Organism: Creontiades dilutus; assembly: GCA_031894815.1. Taxonomy (NCBI): domain Eukaryota; kingdom Metazoa; phylum Arthropoda; class Insecta; order Hemiptera; family Miridae; genus Creontiades; species Creontiades dilutus. Next base: position 2,744,123 of record JAVIWC010002084.1, read on the forward strand.
CAATTTTTCCCCAAACTCAACATTAGGTACAAATTTTGAGTATGACTTTTAAAAAGTTTCTGCCACTCGCGGGAATCGATCACCTGGCCAAGACGATTGTCGCTTGAATAAACTATCGTAGACATAGCGAACCCAGCAGAAATCCCATACAAGACTCTGGCTCTCATTCCAAAAATCGACGGGGGAGTGTGAATTAACTCGTGGGAGATGTGTTGACGCCCACGCTTTTTGATGAAATGAATTATTTGTCATTATCATGCTGTAGTTAGTCAATTTAGACTTTGAGTGATAATTTTGATGGTGAAAGGTATGATCCATCTGAATTATTCTCCCCAAAATATATGATACCACAAAGACTTGGCTAAAAAAAAGGTTCATACATAATTGTTCTTAAATTTGGCTGGGACTGGAATGTATTATTAAATGTACCTACTACAGATTTTCAATGAGATTCAGTTAATGGAGAGTGAACGGAATATCTACACCAACATGAGTAGTGCCAATCAGTTTAGTGAAAAATAGTCTATTGTAATCAGTATAAAATGTCCTGTTATTCAGGGGTGCCCCCCCCCCCCCCCACTTCATGACGGAACCCCTCCCCTCCATGTAAGTTGGTACCCCCTACCCAAAACAAAAATGTGAAAAATACTCGTAAGCACCCCTTATTTTATCTAAAACTAAAAGAAGATTTATATAGGTATTGAAAAAATTCAAACCCAGTCGGCAATAGACAAAACGGACAATATTCGAGCACTGTCATTGTCATTTATACATTTCAGATGGAAAAACAAACCATTTTTAAATTGATTACTAGGTTCACTATTATTTACGTTCTATCTAGCGATGTAATATATTTTTGAATTTCGTCACGTTAAACACTGTTTCAATCAACTTTACCCCCCCCCCAAAAATTATTTGGAACCCCCCCAAGAATTTCAATGACGCATTCCGCTACAAAGTCCCCCCCCCCCCCGCCCCCTATGGGCACCCCTATATTATTTCAGAAGTACCTGATAGATTAATTGTTTTCCCCAAATTAATTTTTTTAAACCTCAAGTGGCGAGCGAACGGATGAACAAACAGCAATTCGATTGGTCTAATTTTTAAATTTTTTAATCAATTTTAGAAAACTTCGTATTTTGGAACGTAAACCAACACCTTTTGAGGGGTGTTCACAAATGTTTTCTTGCTGATCGATGTCTTAACTTTATTGTTGGAGATATTAAAACAATATGAATGACTGTAATTTCCAAAAAGTGGTAGCAGCTACTTACAAACAACAGTCTGAATTTTGGCATTTTCCTGTGCGTGATTGCCCAGTTTGTTTTCAAATACTCAAGACTCCACTCGTAGATCCGTTACCTATTGAATTGTATGGACGTTTCACTTCTTATCCATTAATTCTTTCAATGACACTATTACCTACAAATTTACACAAAACGTTGGTCCTTCACTCATTTTCATCGCGTAGTCCGTTTCCCTATGTAATATCCTCTCAGGTTACCTCACATTCGTCTCGCAACATTTTCGGTTCTCGCTCCGTCTGCCGGCGCATCGTCCGTAGAAGCGTCACGGCCGCCTTGTTGACAAGATAACAAAAGAACGTTCCTCTCCCGTAATTTACATCGGGTCCGCTAACCCAGTCATATTTCGGACATACACGGTGAGGTTTTCTCCAATAGTTCCCAAGAATGATAAGTTGCGAACTATGAATAGTTATGTTATAAAAGGTGTTGAACTAGGAATGTGCTTAATTTTTAGCGGCCATCACAACTGATGAGGTATCAACTATATTTATTAACTCGTTGAAATTTGTTTTTTGAGATCGCTATCGCCTGAAATTGTCACAAAATTGTTTGTCGAGTTTAAAAATGATTTTAAATTACAAAAACGCACATGCTCATACAAGTATGCAACTAATTTAACTCTTCACCTAATCTTGCTGAAGCTCAAATTTATCTCTAGAACCACTCATACGAAAAATAAAACAACTCCCTCAACTTTCCAACAAATTAATGTCACATCAGTTTTCTCATGGCCTGTATGTTCGACAGTATTTTATGTATACTACAATGGGCGTATTGTGTGTCATATGTGTGACGAATGCCACCGTATGTACTCGTATACGTCATCCGTATGTGAAAGGAGATGTTGCTGAATTATGTATATCTTACGCTGATGGGGGTGAGACTTCAGTTGACACTAAGGCATTAGCTAATGTTCATTTAAAGTCTCCAATTAGATATAAGGCTCATAAAAATGGGATAAAAAATAGTAAAGAGTTACAAAAGTTGCAGTGTTTACAATAATTTTTGCGAATTTTAAATGACATGGCAGGATGATTTATGAACTAAAGCATATCAAATTTATCCAGAAAATCACAGGCCCCTAAAAATCCAACCGCTCTAAAGCTTCTAAGTCAACCTGAGACCTCTTACTCGAATTCCTTACATTTAGCCTCTTTGTTGGCATCGTTGAAATGCATTGTACATTGAATAAGTTAACATATTCAATGACATTGTATTTGTGGATTTTTTCTCTCCCCATAGGGTGTTCATAATATGGTCCCATTTGGACAATCTCGATTTTAAGATGTGATGTTCTTCATCGGATTGGGAGTTGCCAAAACATCGTATATGATTCCTTGAAATCGTCTGTAAATTTTTGGAATGTCAAAATGAAATTTTTGGGTAGATCAGTACTTTACTCTATTTGTACGGAGATGAAGTTACCTCTAGTGTAGCACTATCTTCACTGATGAGAGTTGTCAACACTAATGATCGAAAGGAACTGAAAAGTGTTGGAAACGAAACCTTGCTACTCCGGCCCTGTAGTGAGATAATAGGGTTGAACTGTGAGGAGACCGATTAATTAATGTGGGAACACTGAACGATGCGAATAGAAAGTTATAATGAGGTTTCTCAGGTCCTAATAATTAAAATAAAAAACCTCTACATCATACAAACTTGCCGATTAGTGGAGATGCTTATGAAACATTTGTTATGCGGTCTTCCTTTTCAAAGAATTTAAGGCAATTTCCCCCTCCTCACATACCAGAAACCGTAATACGATGGAAAATGTCTGTAATAAAAATCCGCTTACGAGTCCAATTTAGAAGTGAAAATATAAAAACGTCAAGAATTCAACAACTTCAGAAGTAAAATGGTGGTTTTTCAACTGATTTCGGTAATTATTATTTTTATGAAATGAATTTTCCACTCAAGCTGCCATGAGTTTTTCTGTTCTGTCGCTATACATTTTTTTGGCCCCTGATAGATTTAAAATAATCATTCAGGACTTGAAAAATTCCTTTATAATTGCTTCTCATGCCAATGAACTCAATACAGAGAATTTTGGATGCATGGCAAGGGGGGTCCTCCGTGTTGGAAAACTGATTCAAAAGCTTCAAAACTTAACCATGAAAGATCAAATAACTTATAAAATTATTGCAAAAGTTGACAGATTTAGGGATTGTGAGACAAATGTCATATGAGTAGTAATAATTGCCATAAGAAGTAGACGATTGTATGACAATAGATAGACAATCGCACAGAGCGGGAAGTAATGTCAAATATATAATTCTTCTTTTTCTCTTGTTCCAGGAAAAGAAATCGTTGAAAGCGGGTGAAATCACTCAACATGAAACACAAAATCGATCGGCAGCCACGATGAGGCTGCAGACAGAAACGTATACGACGGAAAAGGTGAGTTTGACGAGTTGACATGATTGATCTTTTGTTTACTCTGAATCTAATCACAGCGAGTAGAATCGCGGTCAATAAGAGAGATATTTAGTTAAATTTGAAGATGAGAGAGGGAATGTTTAACCTCATTTTTCTTCCAAGTTGGGAAATCGGACTACGTTGATGCTAAGAACAACTAAACTCAAATTCTCGATGGACAATTTCAGATTTTTTCGATAAATTCTATTGGTAAATGTGGGCCATGAGGCGGACAGACATTGAAGATATGGAATCATAACAGCTTGAAACGTCAAAGACCAAGTTTGGGTGTGTAATGAAATTGTTTTATAATATCAAAGAGGCTTTTTATTGACATCGATAAGCAAATCATAATAATTATAATACTAGGTACTTAGTTCGCTGTAGCGGATATATTCCTTTTCATTTCTTGACATAAATTAACAGATCGACATCTCTTTAAATTCGCCATCGAGATGTGGAAGCCATACCGTTCTCTTCCAAACCTCTCCTATCTAAGTGGAGATGTTGGAAGGAAGATTGAGATCGTGAGTTCAAACCCCAGCGCACTGTCGTTATTAACTGCTAAGGATAAATATAACCTCGATCGGATTTATCAAAACGAATTTCCGACCCAAAATTACTGGAAGCCTGAGGATGCCACAACGCCAGAATCGGAAGGCAACGCAAAATTCACTTAATTCACTTGTTATTGATTGTTGTTTACAATCCCATGCTAAAGCTAGTCGTCTTGGTATTTCCTTCACTTTAGCGAGCGCCTCAATACTGCTTCATCATCTAAGGATGATGTGGTGGAGGTGAGAAGAACTCCTCTTACCTTGTCTTGGTTCATGGCCACTCCTGGATATTTAATTCTGGTGCACTAGAGGACTTCATGTAAACACCAGTTTCTCAATGATTCGCCAACTTCTCATCTTCACTAAGTTCGCCAGCCTTGAACTTTTCGTTGATGTGATTGATATTGTTGGTATAAAGTACTGATCATATTCATTCATCATATGCATTAAATTATATTAAAATATTCTATGGCAGGTTCCTTAGTTAGGGAGATTGTGAAAATATAGTGCTAAAATATCGTAACCGGCAATTGGGAAATGAAAAAAATAATGCTCAAGGGAATGCACGTTTGCGTATCGGCAAATGACAATGGGTGAGTGCTTCGAAGTTCATTGGGGATCATCAACATTCCAAATCGTAAAAACCCGTCAGAATGTCATCGGAATCGGATAAATACTGGAAATGTTAAAAGGGTTATCGGTTTTTTAACGAGCAATTGTTGTTCATACATAAGCAACAGCTACTAATCATACGAGCTAGATGTACATCGTATGGGACGATCAAATCGTAATTTCCCATGCTCTTTCAAATATGAGCGAGATTCGATGAATAGCCCGTGAGAAAATAGAAATAATGAATTTTACATTTGCTCATTCAAATAGAAACCATTCGCTTTTTATTCGTGACATCGACCGGGGACCATATCTAAATGGACAAGGAAATAAACAGACCCCCTACAGGGGGGCCTACCTGGAAAGTCTAGTGAAACTTGGCCAAATTGGGATGGAATATAGGAGAGTTTTACCCGATCCAAAACACAGCTTACAAAAATATCGTAGCGATATTGTTCAATATGTTACAAAACGATGAATGGCAAGGGGGAAAATTTGGAAAAATCCTCAACAACCCACAAAGCATCTGCTCAATGAGGCAGCGACAAATATGAATCCATAAAAAATAGCTCATTTTCCAATAGACTTGTAAGAATTAGGTTTTCGTGGTTGTTCAAGTTGGTGAAGCGGGTTTATGATCACTCAATCTAGTTCATACGAATAGGTAAATGATATCGGTAAAAGTCGAGAACAATAATTTTCTATGATCAATAAACACAACATCAGCTATTACGATGTCGCCTGTTTGGGGAACAATAGTGAATTGTCAAAGCGGGTACTTATGCAAACAGTAAAATAATCGTTTGTGAAAGAATTCTCATTGTCTATGAAGGAGTTGATCGTTGAGAAATTGAAGAACATAAAGAAATCAATCGGTATTTGTATGGAAAAATCCCAGGAATCGGTTTTATTCCCTGCAACAATTCAGTACGGTATTTGTAGAATATTTTTGATTAATTCGTCGAATTAAGCTCAATGAATTGAATGTGAAAATCATTGGTGAACCGGAAAGTTAATAAATTGCTCATCCGTTATCAAACTCCTCCCTTTCCGCTTATGAGGGATGGTTCATTCGCGTCCATCGCTTTTCTTATTTCACTCAACGCATCGCTTATTTTACATTTCTCCAGGGAAGTAGCCGGTATTTATTTTAAAACCCTCTTTCTTCTCTTCAGTTGTTAGTCAGACGGAAGTTTGTTGTGATTTCCTGTCAAATATCCGGCTCGAAACACTTGAGATCTGACTGTCTTTCGATGGTTAGGTACGATCTGGTTCCATGCGCGTCTTTTCAAGTTCTATACCGGGTACAAATAAAAAGGCCGCTTTATCTCCCTTGTGTTTTCAGCAATCGAGAACTTTCATGTGGTGAGATTTCTTAAATTTTATATTGGACCTTTGCTCCTTAGAAATAATCTCGGTTTTCAATTGGATATACTTGAGGCTTCAACCCTTCTTGTGCATACTGTGTCTCATGGAAACCTGCCGAAATTCTTCAAGTTTGATTGAGTTGTAATGAATATTAGGTGTCCATCTGTGAAAACTGAAGTGTCCCACAGACACTATACATTGGGACAAGAAAACAATAGTTGACTCTTGCAAACTGTATACTCATAGACATCAGCAAGTGGCATTGGTTACCTCCGGATTCTGGAATCCTGACTACCCAGATTTCAGCATAAACTATACCTCCATTGTTAAAATCGTAAGCTCCGTTTGCGCGCTTTGTTGTTGCCAACAACTTGTTGGCAAGGCGACGCCGGAAGCCGACAAAAGAAGTGAAGGAGCCCGCATAAGGAGCTATCGACAGCTTCAAAGGCTCGGTATGCGCTGTACAGCCTCACTACACGTTGATGAGTCATGCATTAAATCGTTTCAACACAAAAGTTCTATCTCTTATCTAGAATCTATAACTGCAGAAATAGTTTGGGAAGCTAATTTAAAAATACCCGATTATTTACCCAATCGGGTATTTTCCATGGTATTTTCCCGAATTCGGATATTTACCGGGTAAAATCCCATCTTTAGACGCAGACCGCGTCATACCCCCGCCCCCCCCCCCCTTAGTGGGCACCCCTGCTTAATGTGCTAGATAAGGATATTTCCCGTTTCTTTAAACTGGTACACCTGAGCAAAAACCGGAAGCTTTTTTGGCTATTGCAATCATATCACCTCAGCCCTTGGAATTACTATCACTATTGTATCGCATACTTTATAAAAAATATAACAATATAACTAGTCGTAAGTTATTAAATTCAAGGCACATAAAAATAAATTATGGTATGCGGTGAGATTTATGATTCTCCCACTATTTGAATATGAAACAATAAATAATAACTGTTTTTAGCGGTTGAAAAATATTCAAAGTCACAATAACATTAATTTTACAGACACATCTACCATTTATAACTGCTGAAATGACTCCATAATTGGTACTATGAGAAGTTGGTTATAACACTATCATTTCCCTGTTCATGAAATCCTACGCTCGTATTTCGAGGAAAATTGCTTATGGATTCCTTTTATTTGTCTGATACCTAAACCTGATTCTCCAGTCGGTCGGTTTCAGGTTCGATTGCCACAGATAGCTTGTCGTCTCTTTAAGCATAGGTACTAGAGATTCAAGTGAAACTTTTTAAACATCCTAAGCCAGGCCTGGCATCCATTTTCACTCTCAACGCATATGATGCGACAAGCCGGTGATGTCTCAGGATGTCTCTCACATCTTGCAGTAAGCAAGATCTATGTTCAATCACAGGGGCGATCTCAGGGTGGTTCACGACCTTAACGTCTTCACAGTAGAAGGAACAAGCTTGTGGCTACTTTGGGATTCTCGCTTGAAAAATCATGGACTCTGTCCGCATGGAATCACTCCTCCTTGGTTGGTATAGTAGCATTCGTTCATTCTGCATTGACTCCTATTGGTTCCTCTTAGTTCCCAGTGCATGGGCTGGTCTTTATACTTGTTGCGGATGAGCATTAATTAAACACTTGGCTCACTTAAATGTCAAGTCAGAAGACGGCTTCGGAGCTTTTTCACTATTTTACCCTATAGTGAGTAGACACCCACTGATGAGTTTTAGCTGAAATATGCTAACTACTAAGGTTTAGAATTTATGATATGAAAAATACGCAAACCTTAGGTTTTTGGCACTACTTAAGTATTTCAGTATCATTGGTCATTCTACTAGTGGCGACTACTCCATCCGCCAGTTGTACGATTCGTCCGGGGTTTAGGGATTGTGCCACCTCGATTTCTTCATTCTGCAATATTATTTATCCTTATTTACTAAGACTACATGTTTTATTAAGGTGTCCACTACTTCAAATCCATCAGAAACATAGTTTGTGCCCATCTTATGCATCTGTGTTTTATTTATGTTACAGAAAGCCATGGCTGCTCAGCAAGAAAGTCAAATCATGAGCGCGACGGCGGGGCTCATCAACCAGGAGTCGACACACAGTTCTTCCCACCAAAACATCACATATAGGCATGACACATCCGTTATAGCGTCTCAGGTAAGATCCCTCCATTTGATACTGTCGTTCGCTTTCACAGGTGACATCGATCATTGTTCAAGGAAGCTTCAATTCAAAATAAATGCACGTCATTGATTTCAAACTTTATGAAAAAATCGACTTATTATTTATGTAAGCAGCTAGATAATGAATTTAATGTCCTTCAGAGCTAAGTGAATTGTGACAACAGCACTAATGACACGTATGAATCTTGTCCAAATCATGGCCTTGAATTTCAAAATGAGTCTGACTTGCAACTAAACAAAACTGCTTTGCTGGAATTTCATTCTAACTTCAAGTATAGTATTTGTATGAGAGACGTATCACCAGTACCTTCATGCGTGCAAGTGGGTTCAATATATTTTGTTTCAATTTCATATTCTTATGTTCTACCTAATTATTTGTGTGTTTTTTCTTGTGTAGCATTACAATAGTCAAATGAACGGACAAAAAGCGACCGTAAAGATGATCGAAGACGAAATGGCAAGAGTATTTTTTGAAGATCTTGAAAACCTCTCGGCGTCCTCGACGAGGCACGACGTTGAAATGGCTAAAAAGAAATACACCGAGCAGCTGGCGACGGCCGTCAAAACCATCAAAAGCGCTAAAGGGGACCAGTGCAAGAAAATTCCTACTATACTGAACAATATGAATATGATGGTGCGAAAAGCTTGGGAGGTGCCAACGCATGGGCATGAACTGGGATCCGCTTTGTGCAACGCTTTAAGGACCAACGGTGGGCTCGATTTCCTTTTAACGAGCACAAATAACGTAGAACAACAGTTCGCTAGTGCTAAGTTGTTAGAGCAGTGTTTAACATCAGAGAACCGAGATTATGTAGTGAGTAACGGGCTGGAAATGGTCGTTACGTCCGCGTGTATTTGTACGAAAAACTCCAATTCTGTGGAACATTCACGAGTGGGGACGGGGATATTGGAACATTTGTTTAAACACAGCGAGCAGACGTGCGGTGAAGTGATCAAGTTAGGGGGTTTGGACTCAGTGTTGTTTGAATGTCGAAAGAATGACGTGGAGACCTTGAGGCACTGCGCTAGTGCACTGGCGAACTTATCGTTATACGGTGGTGCAGACAACCACGTTCAGATGATCATGAAGAAAGTTCCAATGTGGTTGTTCCCTTTGGCTTTCCACCACGACGACAACATTAAGTATTACGCTTGTCTAGCCATAGCTGCCCTGGTAGCTAACAAAGAAATCGAAGCTGCAGTCTTAAAATCCGGCACGCTGGACCTTGTAGAGCCCTTTATCACGTCACATAACCCGTACGAATTCGCAAACTCGAACCAAGCGCACGCACATGGCCAGAGCAAGCACTGGTTGGAACGGCTAGTGCCGGTGCTCAGCTCGAAAAGAGAAGAGGCCAGAAACCTTGCAGCTTTCCATTTCTGCATGGAAGCAGGCATCAAAAAACAACAAGGAAAAGAGGTGATCTTCAGAGAAATAGGCGCGATCGAGCCGCTCAAAAAGGTCGCCAGCTGTCCTAACGCCATCGCTTCGAAATTCGCAGCACAAGCCCTCAGACTCATTGGTGAAGAGATACCGCACAAACTCAGTCAACAAGTTCCTCTCTGGAGTACGGAAGATGTCAGCGAATGGGTAAAACAGGTAAATAACTTTTATGAATATCCTTTTAAGTAAATTCACATTTTGGTGGTGGGTAAACGATTCCAGTTCAGTTTAATTTAAAAATCAGGAGAACTAAAGTATACATTTAGTGAATTCCTGCATTCAAGAAATTGGATCTCCAGTTCATACAGCCTCATATTTATCACTAATCAAACGGTAAAGTTTTCTTTAAATCAAGTTTTGTGCAGTTTTCCGCGTTTTTACCCGCTGTAATTTGGTGTAATAACTTATTGGTGTACCCTAAAGAGTGATAGGTATCCGGTATGCCTTTCCCACGATGTTAGTTGTAAACCACGTCAACAAGCAATGGATGTATGTAGAATAATTTTACTGCGTAGGTAGGTACTATACACCTTACAAATGTTCGTTCCCAATGAGATTCTACTACAAAATACTGAAGTAGGATCTCACACACTCACTATATTAATATTACGAAATCCGATAAGGGGAACGTAAACGTATTGTATCTCATGAGTTGTACTTGAAATTAATCCCACGTAGGTAGTTGCTTATCCTGCCACTCATCTCCGTTCATTCATCCTAAAATATACTATTCGCCCCGTTGTAGACTTTATCATGCCGCATCCCAAATTATTTTCAAAATATGTATTTTGTATTCAAAAAAATATGTATTTCTATGATAGGGAAATCTAAGCCAAAACTTTTGCCTTCAGCCAAGTTTTTCAAATAATGCTGCTCAATTTCGTTTTTATCAACCTGCTACTGCGTTCGCTTATCATGAATTTCTCATCGACTTTCGATTCAACTGTTTTTAGCCATTTATTCGTTCATTATTTTCAATAATAAATCTTCATAAGCTACCAAGAAAAAAAAAATTCAACCCACTCCCGCTCCCCCAGAAAATTTGGAGACCTACTTCCAACCATTTCCTCTTACTAACAGCAATACAAATGATCGTCAGTTTGAGTTCGAATGAGAGTTGATGGGAACTAGGTGACAACCCCCTACTAACTCATCAAAATCGATCGACTAGCACACACAGTTTCAATAGAATCTCCTTCATTTACTAAAGTGACTGATTTTACCTGATAGAATACTAAATTAGACGGTAGTTGTGTTTTGCAAAAAGTATAACAGTATAATTATAATAACTACTAATCAAAATAATAACAATTAATTAGGTAGAAAGACAAATGTTAGAAACTATGGTGTGGTTTCTATTCCTCATATCTTCCTGAAAATCATTCTTTAATTTGTATTAAAAAGCAACAATTTAGTTGATGAATAATTGTTCGAGAATTCTGTTACGTCAAACATGTTCACTTCACTCCAACTCATGAACTTTCAAGACATCATCCTTATACATTGTACATTGTACATGTATAATCAACAGAAAGTAATATATTTTGATTTATTCAATTCCCTGATGCCAGAGTTTGGATGTTAAATCAACACAATCAAATGTTGATAATAGAATATTGTGGTCACAGATAAATTTCGCTGAGTATGCCGAAAACTTCAAAGAGAGTCGAGTTGATGGAGATCTTCTATTGCAGCTGACAGACGAAAACCTTCAAAAAGACATCGGTATTAATAACGGAATCAAAATAAAAAGGTCAGTTCAACGGCTTTAGCGTTTATTATGACTTTGCTACAAAAGTTGTGTACTTAAGACGCACTTGGATTTCATCACAGACCATGTACCAATGTAGTTTTATGCATGCTCAATCGAGATATACTCGTATGTGTAACTTTCGTTGAGTTGGCAACTAGGAATGTAGGACATTACCTCTTTTCATGCACATTTCGATCATTACTCTAATTTTTCATAGATTACTCATATAGCTATGTGTTTTTGGCCATTCCTTTCTACAGGTTTATGAGGGAGCTTCAGAATCTCAAGAAAATGGCCGACTATAGCAGCAGGGACACGGCCAATATCAACAGCTTCCTGACGGCGATTGGCCACGAATTCAGTATTTACACTTACTCTATGCTTAATGCTGGTGTCGACAAGGAAACGCTGAGGTTAGTATTGCTAATAAGTACTGTTTGAAATGATGGGCGTACGTTGGCCTGAATAGTAAGGATGTTGGCTGGTACATTGGTTCGATCAGTTTATCGGATGACCATTCTGTAGGTACCTAGGTAACTCATGCGTCAACTTCATACGACGATATCGTGTACGTTAAATTCTAACCTACATCAAAGAACTTGGAGACTTCTTTGTCTCACTTGCACAACTTTCATTTCGGTTTTAACGGGTTTGACTAACTAAATGTGCATAAATCACCTACATGTGCGAATTTGACAAGAAACCTATGGACAATCTGGAGGTACAAAAATAATGGATTTGACAAGTAGTTTCTTAAAATTATCACTCTGAGAATAATTGTGGTAATGAATTGATGGTTTTCATTTTATATTAAATTGGTATGTAACAAATACGTGTAAAACCACAACTCGTCCCCTGAGACCGGGCGCTCCTCATTTCTAAAGCTTTTAGTAAATCTTACCAAACCAAATTCATGTCAAAGTCACTACCATTGAGAAGGATTGAGTAGACAGCGTTGAATTGGTTTGAGAGTAAGTTTTTTTTTTCTTTTTTTTACCGCACAACGACGTCTTCATTACAGTTCATGTATTTCGTAAAACCGTTAGAAAAAACAACTTCTGAGGCCCTTCAGATTCTTTGCACCTGCTTAGGACGAACCTATTCAGGAAATCGTACTTAATAATTGCCTCGGTGTTCATAAAGCCAGCCAGTTCAAATGACAACAACATACGACGATTAGGAAAGGCATAAAAGCTCAAAGCCTCAGTTGATCAATCCAGTTGATTTTACTCTTGAAACACCATCTCAAGTTTAAGCCATATAAGCTGATTTAGCAAGAGTTATCTCTAAGTTTCCCCATCTAATCTGTGTTTCCAAACATTTCATATTTATACAATAGGTCGATTAGGTATGTGATTTGCCTATTAGGTTCCAGGGCTGGTCAAACGTACCTTGTATATCCCCAAGATATCCATCGGATAAATCGGCACCTTAGGTTGATTAAAAAATGAATTAACCTTAGTGCCCCCCTGCTGATCAGTGAAGCTTCCCACTTGAAGTGGCTATTCGTCGCAAAGAATCTCTACTTGAAATTTCAGCTACCTAGATCGATTATACAAGAGGTTAGCCACCGAGGTTCCTCCACCAACCATTCCTCCTTCACACCTTCTACTTGTATTCTAGATATCCAAAAGGAGTTCCATGTTGAGTTTTAGCACCTTAGGTCTCATTTAGTTATTCAATTTCGATACTGCTTCGAGTACAAAATTTCGTGCTTCTCGAAAAAAGTAATTTAATATTCAAATAATATTTTGATTGTATAATTGAAAGTACTATTTTTTGTACATCTTATCAATGAAATATTTATGACTTGATGACATGATGAACGACTTTTGCATATTGGTGATCAGAATCCTGAACAGTATTTGTTGCTATTGGAAAAGGAGTGATTTGAATTCTCAAAGGTCCAATGTAATGATAATCAAGAGTCGTCCAAGCAGAACTTGGCAAAGATACGACACGCGGGTTTCGAAATCATCATTCAGTTCCAATACGGTGCAAGCGTGGATTCGTCCGTCACGAGTCCGATATTAAATAAAAATAACGTTGGTAGCTCATTTAAATAATAATAATGCAATATAGTTTTTTACTGATTCAAGTACCAATCAATCAATCAATTTATGCCAGCTGTTCTAGATTAATAGTTAGGACACCACAAAGAATTGCCGACAGGCAAGAAATGAAACCGAATTCCCTTTTTTTTTTTTTAAATAGATACCTACAGAATTTGACGAATCATCAGTTCCTTTTACCTATTTGATAAACATGAAAAACCGGCCTTTTTACAGTAGTGAGAAATTAAAACTAATTTCGTAATTTTAAGGTAAGATTAAGTAGAGTAGAGTAATTATACTCTAATTACTCTTAATTGTACTCGTAGATCTATATAACTCAATCCGGGCAGCGACCGGCTCATGCTACTGGTAATTAGTTTGTATTTAATTCCCTACGACTTTTATTGTTCATAAATCAATGCATCTGTCTGCGCAAGCGAAAATTTAAAATCTATCAACCTTGATTGTCTCTCGTCCTAGTCTTCTAATCTCGCTCAAATTCGGATGGTGGTCAGAAGAGGATGGGTAATCTCACATTGTCATAATCTCATATTAATAACATCTTAAATTGCGTCTTGAGTACCTTCTGTACAAGATCTTACGTGGATTACTTATAACTAGCGCAATGTTGGAAATTCCGGTTTGATTTCGATGTAATATTCTAATTTTCTACATAATCCTCCGATCTTGCTCATATTCGGGATATTGGGGAAAAACGGTCTAACCATCTCATATCAATTTCAATTCGATCTGTTCAGCGCAAAAATTGGCGCAGACTTGCAATTCAAATCGACTCAATTTGTAGGCGTTCATATCTTGTGAATACTTCTGTCCCTTATCCTTGAAACACACATAATTTCTATATCTTTTGAAATTAAGATTCGCATAAGATCATTCATCTGTACATGTACAGATATATGTATATCAAGACATGCTCATTACCGGTGGGAATAAGCTGTAAGCCTCACACAACATGATAGGCGTTTTTATAATTATTCCGAATGCAGGTAATTCGAACTTTGCCTAGGTATGAAACTCTTGTTATTCTCAGGCCTTTATTTCACAGATGTTTGTTGGACGAGCAACTCATCAAGGAGTGTGGGATCACCAACAGCATACACCGGTATCGGATCCTCAACGCGATCAGAGGTAAAACACCTTCTCATAAGAAGTAAATCCAGAAATCTTACCCTTTACATACCCTTCCTACGTTCATATTGATCGCACAATCCCCATTATGTATGATGTCATATATCTATACTGATAATTCTCTGTGTGTTTGATGTTCCTAAAATTCTCAGCTCAAATAGCATGTGAACGTTGATACATGTAAGCGTTTTAGATTTTAGTCGTGTTTTTATTGTGTTAATAAAGACGTTGACAACGAAGAATTGGTTCGTCAATGCCGGGAAACCTCCATCATACCGAAAATAGATAATCTGTTAGAAACGGAGTGTAGTGAAAGTAATATGCGTAATTGAAACTAGGATGTTTGCAGGGCTTTTGAAACACCCCCCCCCCCCCCTCATAATATTTACTGTCCATGGAATGTTTCATTCATGCCTCTTCATTTTCATAATGAGAACAGTTTTCACTACAAAGACACCCCCACCCCCTACCATCCCCGATACTTTTCGAAAGCTCTGGGAGTCTGCTCCTCTTCCTTAAAACTGTTCTCTACTTCTTCCGTGAATATCTATCTGAAGCTGTTTAGCTTGACGAGTCTCATCCGGTTGTGGCAGGGTGATCGCTTTCGGAACCTTTTACGAACAAATGAAACAGACGTACCTACCAAAAATGTTTCCTATATGGAAGTAACTAATCAACAAGACGAGAAATTAAATTTCGATCAATGAATCGTGTCTCGAAATTATCGGTTTGAAATTAGGTTTTGACCATGCAAAAATTTAGTATAGTCATCATTAATTTGGCGTGTAACCAGGCTACTCGGTTTTCTGCAGTCCGGGTAGTCTACGATTTTATCATAAATTGGGAGCTTTTCAACGAGTGATGAATGATTTTCATGCGATAGATGATGACGACGTTACAGTTCTCAAATACCTAGTCAGTCAGTTGTACGTTAAGAGCATACGAAATTACTTGTGAAAGAATTCTGAAATATAAACAATCATCTCAAAACTTAAAACAAACCAATGGCTAAATGTGTCTCCTGCAAGGCATTTCATACAGATTCAGTCTCAGAACCATGTTAAATTAAACACAGAAATCGAGTGTTCCTACATATACAACAGACTACAAATTGTTCAATAACATTTTGCTTCCGAGTCTGAGAAGCAGCGGAAGCCTTGTGTTCACTTTCGGGAGCTTAACAAATTTTGTTGTCCAATTTCAAAATGTTCACTCTCATTTTGCGTTTCATAGCCTACTGAACAAATTTGGTTCCGTGTCTGTCGGTCTGTCTGTCCGCATTTCCTTGTTACAACCATAACTTCCACAATTTTTAATGAATTTAGCTCATATTCTGAGGGACTATGCGGATAAGGCCTCTCAAGAGCCCAAGCAAATTACATCTCAATGCAATCTGCGGTACGCTCTGCGCATGCGCTAACGTGGAATTCTTGAAACAGCTGTCATTTCCAAATTTTTTAATGAATTTAGCTCACATTTTGAGGGATTATGCTCTGCGCATGCGCTAACGTGAAATTCTTAAAACAGCCGTAATTTTCACATTTCTTAATGAATTTAGCTTCAATTTTGAGGGATTATGCGGATAAAGTGTCTTAAGATCCCATAGGAATTTCATCTCAATATAATCAGCAGCATGCTCTGCGCATGCGCTAACGTGAAATTCTTGAAGCAGGTATAACTTTCACAATTTTGATTAAATTTAGCTCATATGATGAAGGACGTAACGAGGAAGCTGCTGTGCCATCTTCTTGGCAGTGTGTTTTGTAATGTGACAGCTTTTCCTCAATCCAAAAGCCAATTTCAAAATCTCAATGTCCGAACCACACAATATTCACATAAAATCGGAGTGAATTGCACCAATTTCTTCAATGACGTTAAACACCTATTGGAAACTGTATGCAATAGTAAATGAAATATTGAAACTATTCAATTGGTTTTTTCAGAGGGTAAGTGACCATTGGCAAAATGTGGCCTGGGGCGGGAGCTTCGTCTTCCCGGAGGTGGGATTTTTCAAGTTTCAATGTTTCACTGCTTAAAATCTTGAACACGTAACTCTGATGAACAACAATATTAATTAACTCTTCAATCAATTGGATTACAATGAATTGCCTTCAGTTCGTATTCGTGTTTGGCGTTAAATGTTGCTTTAAGACAATCATGCTAATGCTTAGCTCAAAATTCACTCAGAACGATCCACTCGTAACCATTTTTTCATGTGTTACTAATATAATTGTTGAATCAGTACGACCACATCTACAAAATTTAATTTTTGTTTGCATTTAGGTTATCACATGGTGGCTGTGGGTTATTTTAATTATAATGGAATGTACATTCAGTTATAGTTGGGTGCCGTATTACCTGAAGTTCGGGTATAAATGAAACTGAGACTGTCTTAAGTAGGCGCTATTAATAATTAACGTGAACTCCAGCTGGATGCTGAGTTTTTTGGTGGTATAAAGCGGTTTTTCATTGTTTTCAATAAAAGTTCGTTACTTCACAAGTTAAACTCGTTGATTAACCATATTGATCAATTAAGTTTATTGATCTAGTGTTGATAAATTAAGTGTGAATATCGTTCAGCCTTTTTCCACAAATCACAAAACTGAAAATGTAGTTGTTTTCAGTAGTTCTAAAATTTTCATTTCAAGAAATTAAAAAAAGGTCGAGTCGATGGTGATTTGTTTCATATTGGTTTTATCTTGACATAAATATTTTTGTTTTTTTATCGAAAATTGCTGTTGAGTGTATATTCTCGTGAAATAAAAAAAATTTTGTCAGTGAACAAATTTTGGAAGAAAGTGTAACTCTGACAAAATTACAAAGTTATGTGTTCTTTCTCACATCTTGATTCTCGTTAAATTTCAGTGGAGATAAGTTAAATTGTTCTTTTTTTAAATTTAATTTCGGATGTGAAAGATTTTTGCTCGGAGCTACACATTGTACAAAAAATACATATGCAAATTCACAATGGCATCTCAAAACGTTGCGAATTATTAGGTACATAAAGGTTTTAAAGAGGTCAATCAATTCTTCTTGGTTGATCAACACGGATCACTGATCTAAGCTTACTTAATAAATGTAGTGAGTGGTAAATGACCTAAACTCGGCCATTCAATAACATGCAATTCTATTCTAGATGGCTTGAAAAGTCCACCATACCAGTAATTAACTTCTAGATATGCCAAAGACGAAAAGATGACTACGTCACATATACAACTCAGTAAATATCACAACTTTACTACTACTTACTAGACGATTGTTACAGTTTTCAGATTCACATCTGTGTTGACGTCATTTTTCCTGTGTAAATTCCAAACTAGGCTCTTTTGATACACTAATCGATGCCGACAAACCAGCCCAAACTAGAGCCCGTACGTAATTTTTGAGCCGAGTTTCATTAAATTTGATCCAGTAGTTTTGGGGAAAAGCTCCTTAAGGCGAACGGACGGATTAATTTGTTTCTTAATTTATTCGAATTTTGGATTTTACTAATCTTGAAACGTAAAACAATCAATTTTGATAAGGGATTAAAAAAATTTGTTTTCTTGATCAATTACGAAGGTTCATTATTGACAATAATAAACCAGAAGACTGCAAACCCTGATTCTCCCTCGAGTTCCTTCCACCTTTTTTTATTTATCACGAGACTACGCAGATTTCAATATTTCCCGATCATGAAATACTGGACTACTCCTTGCACTGCCTTTATTTTGATATAAATATATACAACTAAATTGCATTTTGTTCTCAAACTATCTTGATTGAAGAAGAATAGTGAGCTTTCTATAATGAACAAGAAACCATTGTGTTGGAAATCACGTTTTTTGTTGTTGTTTGCTTGAGAGTTTAGTTTCAAGGTTGTAACGTAAATGTTGTTTTGTCAATTCATGTCGCCATGAAATGTTTTGCAAAAACTTTAATTACTCTAAATACAATGGTGTTAGCTCTATTTCTAAATTTTAAATGTGCGGTACTCGTTTCATCTATTATTATAGGATTTTATGTGTTCCGTTATTAAATCTGTGTATCCCAAGCATGCCATGCCCCTGAACAAAATTTTAAATTTCCTATTTATTGGAACGTCATTTAACATTTTTGTATGACTGGGGTTTCATATGTAAAAATCATGAGTATTTAATTTTTAACGTTTTATAATTCATATCAATTTAGTTAATTTTGTAGAAAAATACAAAACTCGACCAAACTTTCCTATTAGGACGTAACTTATTTTGGTTGATTATTCCTCATTTGGTTGATAATTACCCTTTTAATCGACTAAGAAAATCATTGTCAATCCCCGCAAAATTCGTTTACCTTTCGAAAGAGGTAAGTAGATTTCAAAGGTCGTACAAAAATGAAAATCTGTCCGCCGAACGCCGTACGAAGCCAAACGAGTTTTCCCCGAGACTACTGAATCGATGTTTATGAAATTATGCTAAAAAATCATACCGTTAAAGCTTAGAATTATAGAAAAATTAATATTATATACACATCTGGAATAAAACGTGATTTTCGAACAGATTTCAATAGCTATTATGTCTGTAAATTGAATGACGCGACTGTTGTCTTTTCATTAATTACCTTCTGCTAGGTGACTACTTCCATGTAGTTAAATGACGATGATGTATCGTAGACAAGGTTTATAATAATTATGTGAGTAGAAGGACTACATAAAGAGGAATTAAACTTTCTGCAATAATTGGCTGATATTTTTCCCAGTTATCTTGCAAATAGGGATGTAAGAGGGAGCTTCACATGGGATGAAGCACCTTGTTGATATGTAACTGAGTCAGCGTTCACTCAGCAAAGGTGGTTATTAGATCGCAGTGACTTAGAGAAATGCAGTACTACTTGCCTACATATTGATAAAGAGTTTGGTATACGTAACGGTAAACCAATCAAAGTAATTTAATTTTAACAAAAAAACTCTACATTAAAAAGCTAAAACAATATATAGTTTTGGGAGTATTCGCGGAACAATTGTCTCTTTCCCTGTTCACAACTAGACCCCTACTAGCCGGCACTTACGTTATCAACTGGCATTATCTTTATTTACTCAAACTCACTCGCCCAATAAACGGCCAAGATTATATTGTTGATGGTAGAGGCATGAAATTGTACGAATGTTTCTACATTTATAAGTCCGACTTCTTCTATTTGAAATGCATAATGGTTGGTTCTCTTTGTTGCAGCTAGCGAAAACATCGACTTCCAGTATTACGAAGACAACCTCGATAAAAATCTCGACGTGTTCATCAGCTACCGACGATCGAATGGATCGCAGCTTGCAAGGTAAGGTGAAACTATGGCGAAAGAGGGCAATCACACTTTTCGGTTCGGCATCGTGTCCACGCGGTCAGGTTCTGGGGAAAACATTGCTCATAACTTCTAGACAATACGTGGGCCTAACACGTAAGGTTTGGCAAGGGAGTCAACGGTTATGGAGCACAATAGTCACACATTGCTTCCATTTTGAAACCTGAATTAGTTTTTAGTTTCACAATTAAAACTTGAAAGTTCGAAAGTTACCACAGTTTTAATTACTCCGAACAATTTGGAGGTACTGCACCGGTCCACATCTACCTATTTCACTACATCTTCAGGAAAAACTGTAAATTGAGACGCCTCTACACGCGACCGGACTTTACCCTTTATCCCTATACCCTTTATCAAAAAAAGGAACATCGCGATGACTCGATCACGTAAAGAGAATGCCCGCTGACGTAAATCGATGTGCGGAATGGGATGGCCTGGAGGGAGGAGTCGGAGAGGAGACGTAGAATTCGGTATCTCTGGGCTTGGAGATGGGAGAAGAAGAGAGACGGCCACGGTTCGGAAGGCACGATCTTCAATGGTTGAAAGGGTTTTGATTCACAAAACTGAAGTGTCTTTAAATTAAAATGAATAAAGTTTGTCATCACCGTTTTGTCAAAAAATCATCTTATTTTAATATTGATAAAAAGACACTCAAGACGAAGAACAGAAGAAGAATTATCGAACATTCTAGATGGGTTTCTTCAACCACTAACCAAAAGGGCAGAGCAACAGGGGAAGTTATCCCCAGGGCCTATTTAAACACCTCTCAATAGTAAACACGCGTGCGTTTTTCTTTTAAAATTTTGGGTTAATGTTACTTTTCTGTCCTTAGTCTTATCTCTTCGAAAAAGTCCAAGAACGTATTTTTATTCTAATTCAAACCTCACTGCTGAGAAATGACTTTCGGACCTCGTAGGAGCAGAAAGACCTCAACTGGCAGTTGCCTTTCTGCGTAGGTTGAATATCGAGATATCGCGGTCAGCGCACCGTTCCATCGGTTGCCTTTTTCTGCGGATGAGCTCTAAAAAATTTAGCACTCTCTCTCGTGGGCATTGTGTTATACCGACCGAGAAGTGCACCGACACTCGAACGTCATTTTCGGGTGACCGTCGTGTAGCAGATATTTTTAAAATGACAGTCAACCAATGCAGCACAAGGTGTGCCATTTGCTGGACTGGATATAGTTTAAATGTGATAATGCTACCTAGGGAAGGACCTACACCATGCCAAATTGAAAGGACATATATAAAGGATCACTATATATGTACCAATGTTTATTTACAAAAAACGCAAGACAACTTACATAGTTAAGAAGATGAATCGTATGTTACATCAGGGACAATGATCAACATAATGTTTCACCTTGTCAAATGATGTAGAAACATTCCGGATGTGTGGAATGAAACTGAAAATCATTCATTTCAGTCATTATTAATTAATAAATATTCAAGTATACGCATTATCAAAAACAATATACCTGAAAGATCATCAGATCTATTCTTACGTACTGCAACAATAATTGCGAAACCATCATTGGTAAAAGAAAACCAACTTTTAATAATGACTCCCAGCCAACTGTAGAATCTAGATAGTATATGAACCAATTATTTCTTTTTGGTCATATAGGTTTCAATTCATTACCAGAGATATAATTGAAGGTGTGAGTGTTAAAATCTTTTGCTATGGTTTTTCGCTAACATGGATACAGGCAACATGGAAATTAGGTATACCTATATGTACTAGTAACACGTTGTAATTTACCTATCAACTGATTCGTTGCCATGTGCGTATCAAATGGTAGACTTTTTCAAATTATGGGTCAGCACTTGAATTGTGAGTTTCGTACACGTCTGATATTTTCTTATGAATTATTCATCTCTCCATTGGCACGGCATCGCGTGATTTCCGTCCGTTGGGATTGTGCTATGGTGGTTCGTTTTTACTCATTTGAATTTGCCGTTACCTTTGGGGCCCTAAATAATTACAAGATATCAGCTACATCGTATGGAAATACATTTAGTTATTATCATCTTCCCTACATTATTGAAATACGTAATAATTTGTTTTCTTGTTTCTTCCACAGTTTACTCAAGGTCCATCTTCAGTTGAAAGGATTCTCGGTTTTTATCGACGTGGAGCGGTTGGAAGCGGGAAAATTTGACAACAACCTCCTACAAAGCATCAAAAGTGCAAAACATTTCATTTTAGTCCTCACCCCCAACGCACTCGACAGGTGTATTGAAGATGATGAGTGCAAAGATTGGGTTCACAGAGTAAGTTCTTTTTTCTTAATATTTTCTTTCTCAAACAATGTAATTGTCTCAGCCTACATATAGATAGAAAGATTTCGGCTGATAATGGAGCTAACATAATTTTAAGTTTAGCCTTGGCTTAACTTCTAGTATACGAAATGGAAAGGTACAAAATACTCAATACAAAACAGTAATTAAAGGAAAACGTAATTTACTAATTTTTCGTCCGGAATAAATTGATCACACTTGTGGAAAAGCTTTCCATTTACCAATCAGATCTTACCTGCCACTATGGAAAACTGTCTTTATCCCCCCTCTCAAAACGGTGGACAAGTTATCAGCATGGAGAAATATTGAAGGTAGGTATTTGTATGCTGCATGTTCTGCCATTTAAACCATTAGTTTCAAATAATTAACATCATTGGAGAGGATCTGAGTTTATTTTTTAGTTTTTCTTTTTTTTTTTTAATGGGAAAAGACTCAAAGATTTAGTGAACATGTAATTGTTCTTCTCATTGTAGATCAGTGTTACATTTTTAATTAAAACAAATTTCAAATATTTAACATTTTTAAAAATGTGATGAATAGTAGAAGTCTTCACTGACTACTGTACTTTTCTGGTGCCAGTTAGAGAAGTGTTATCAATTTTTGCTGAAATAACAAACTCGTATTTCGCTTTGCCCGGAGTCTGTCATTCGTAACTAAGTAATGACCATTTCAGACAGTATGGAACCCAGCCTTCATTTCACTTGTCAATTTGTAAGTTGTCAAGGAAGTTTGAAACTTAGGATTGTATCAGGTTGTCCCTCGACTTCGACTGTTGATATCGAACTAATTTCTACATTCTACGTCCAACTGTTGGGTGCGTTTCACATAAACGGCTGATGACTTTAAAGCTTACAAAGGATGATAACTTCTATGGCTTCATTTTCTTCAAGATTTGTATGGAGATGATAAACAAAGCAACGAGTATACGGCTGAGGACGCTAGAGAACTATATTGTACAGTAAACAAATTTCAATATCCCCTCCAATCTGGTCAATACCTGTCTGACTCCAATAGGCATCCTCACTCTGGTGTTTCTATATTAGAAAATATTTCATTTTATTTGGTCTACAAACAGCTATTTGCGTATTGGAAGTACATGTTCAGTTCATTACGAAGCTAATTTATCTGCAACTCTACGCATAAAAGTATGTACGAATTATTCCTATCTCCCAACTACCTACTAATCGAAAATATTGTTTCCAGGAGATCGTCGCAGCTTTACAGGCGCAATGTAACATCATTCCAATCACAGATAACTTTACATGGCCTTCGGCAGAGACCTTACCGGATGACATGCGAGCAGTTTGCACCTTCAACGGTGTTATGTAAGTAAAACATGAGAAATCTGAGTCTTGACATCGAGAACTAAGTAAATATATTCAGAACTAACGTTTAAACTAAATGATTCCCGAAATATGTTTCACTGAACGAATACAAAGGAGGTAGTTTCTTTTTCCAAATCCTTAATGGCAAAACCAACACCTACAAAGGTCTGCCTTCCATTGAAGAAACACCATTCATGAGCCTTCCATTAGTGACAGATCACCTTGCTCATTGTTGAGATTCCCTTTGTTGTGAATTCAGCATTGTGTTCCTTAAAGACAGTTGAGGTGCTTAAAGTGATTCATTCACCACGTTATAATCAAGAATGAAAACTGAGATCAGTAATGAACACGAGACAATCCGTTGGATCCAAATAATGTTTAATCATTCATAACGATTCACTCGGTAGATCTAATTGATTACTATAATATTAACATAAAAAGACCAAAAAAAAAAAAAAAAAAAAAAAAAAAAGATTGCGTTTCGATCTTGAAAGAATAAGAAATATTATTGTTAAATGTCTACTGATGAAATGAGACACATTTTAAAAGGAAAATTAACCCAAGTTTAAATATTACAAAAAATACACCGCTTTACACGATATAAATTATCATGATGATCGATTGACATATGGACAATTATACATTGGCAGGTGCGTAATTTCGATTATTTATAGTTCGGGCCCAATAGTGACCACGAGGTGAAGGGGGACATAGGCCCGGCAAAGAATTATTTCTGTCCATGGTAGACATCACTCTAAATCATGGAATATAATAGTACGCCACACTACAAACTTCTCAAAAGAGCTTCCACAACAACGACATCGATCATCTAATGTTATCACATCAAATCAGCTGTTTTCCCAAAGTTTCCCAGATTTCTACCTGTCTTAAAAATTAGAAAGTTTCTGTTAGTTTCATTTTGCCCGTATTAACCCCAGGTATGGGGGCCAAATCAAGACAATCTTCAAACAATTCAGTTATTTAAAAAAGTAATTGAAAGAAATTGGCTCAAGTTGACGGAGGAATTAATTGCTGGAATTTGTGGAAATTATTGAAAGAAAAAAAGGTTTCATTTCAGTTATGATGGGGAAGGTGTAGTCATTGTTGGGGCAAATCGTTCATTTCGATAGTAATGTGATCTCTCGTGATGTACGAGTAAAGCGTGAAATGAAAGGTAGCATCAACAGTAGGAATTATAATCTATAAGAGTAAAATTTAGTAGGAATGAGGAATATACCCTAGGCAAACTGGTTTAATGTTCAAATATGGATAGAGAAGCCTGAACTGACCTTAACTATTTGGGAGCTCCCGTGCTTTCACCGTGGGCCGATTTGCAAAGAAAGCTGAATTTCGGGCAAGGAGAAGTTTGGGCAGTGAATACAACTGTGGGATTGTCGCGAATTCACAGGATTTAACCATGTGATTGTTCAAACATAACGTACGAGAGGGAGTGATCGAGTTCTTTCGAGAAACCTAGCATTAAAGAATGTGTATGGCAAGGAAGGATTCAGTTAAGTGAGGAGGAGAGGGCCCTTGCTCACAGATAAATAAAATGATCTTCAATAGTCCGAACACTTTGTGGATGAGTAATGCTTTAGTTTCCCCTTCCAGATGCTCAGGAGGTTAATGCCGGCTCAGAACTCAGAACTTATCCCAGATCCTCATAGGCGTCTGTTATATCTCCGAAGGGGGCGGGTTTAAGAATCGGGAAGGAGGAACTATCCATATCCATCACAACTTGAAAACCTGATAAATATCCCTATTCACCCCAGTTTACAGTAATTGGGGTCACAGTTTCCCTGTTTCAGGGTTCGCCTATGATACTGCAATATTCTATAACCTCTGATGGAAACTTATTTTTTCAGGTGGATCCACGATTATCAAGACGCCTGCGTCGAGAAGCTCGAGAGGTTCATGAAAGGCGGCGGAGCTCCCAGTTCTATCGCGGGGACGCGAGCCGGCGACGTCACTCCGGGAACGCCGTCCATCAGTCACAAACCGGCTTACAACCGGAACCACTCCTCCGCCAGCGTGGATGGTTCCGATGGTAGCCGGGAATGACTAGATGGGCTCGCCAGGTCAGTCAGTATCATCCAATCCGTACTCAGGAACAAAGTACAAAACAAAACCATACAAACAATAAAACTGTACAGAACTCAAGGAGCACCGTGTTAACATCGCATGAAGGGAATGGGAAGTGATGGAGGGCATCGGAGGTTAACCTGCAGATTAATCAAAGTAAAACGTATAATTATACAGTATAATACGAGAGTTTTCTTTATTCATGCCATTAAATATCCGTGAATTGATAGTATGCTTACGAGTTAGGATCTCAGAATGTCATAAAATCCCACCTAGGTTGTTGTTCAGACATATGTCCATAATGTAACAGCATATGAATTGTTCAAAATTAAAAATAAGTCAAACAATAAGTTAGACTCGTTCTCAGGTACTACTGTATCTACACTTTTACCTACTTTGAAATCTAAGTACCTTTTGCTAAGAATCATGAACGTATTTCATTAACTCGAGAAGTAATTTAGTGCTCGATATGCTACTTGGAGTTTTAAGATGTAGCAAAAAACGGTTAAAGTTCTCCAATCAAACCGGGAGAACGGCTAGGACCAACGCAGTGCTTATGCTAGTTGATATAATACTCTTTCCCACGTCTCAGGAAAAAAATTGACTACTCTCTGCATTAACATTGTAAATTGAAGGTTCATCATAATGTCATTACTGACGTAATAATATTCATGAAATTCATAATTTTACGAAGGGATCAACAGTGCACGCAGTTTCCCTACATAAGCTTAAATAAATTAGCTCGATGTTTGAACTGATAAAACACAATTTGTGTTCAGGGTTATAATCCTAATAGCTTGCTGGAGAAAAGCTTTGAATTTAGGGCGCTAAGCCGCACCAATCAAATACCTATCACCTTTTACTTTTCCAGCACTATGACAGACATGTATATTTGACACGGTAAGGATTGTGTGTGATTTAGGATTGTTATATTGTAATACTATTGCAAGAGCACTAGAATGTTAGATCGGATGGGTACAAAACTAAGGCGGAGCGTTTCAAAAGGTTGTTTTCTACTCTTTCATGGTTCGCATCCCATGTTAGTAGGTATCGTGTATTGATCTCTGATGAGGTACCAATAAAAGCCGCCACCGTATGTGAATATGCGGAATAGGTAAACACACATACCTAATATCAAGGTTTACTAACGAAATACTAGCTCGAATGCTGCACCCGAATAACATGAACCATAAATCGATGTAAATGATTTCGAACATCGTCGAAAGGTAAGATACCTACAAGTAAGGGGAGACATTAACTCCGGTAGTGGAATGACCAGAAATCCTGTAGAGACTGAACACAATCATATTGTGCGCGAGGAGCAGAATCATACATTAAAATTATAATTAAAATAATGGTTTCAAATAGCGAACAACCTTCAGAGACATTTTATCGGACCATTCCTACCTAGTTTCTACTAACGAACCTTGAAGTAAAATTACACATATGAAAGATAACTCAAGTTCAATTATTTATAGTTTTGTTTTGATAATAATAAATAATACATTTTGAGGATTTACCACTACACCAGTCCTTTTTATAATAGTAACAAATATTGATTTTACTGGAAATTAGGAAATACTACATTTTCTAGAATTATTATTTTTGTACATTGTCGGTTTGGTGCCTACCCATTTCTGGTTATTCCATAGAATGGGGAACTAGTAATTAACCATAGCACAAGTCGGAAAAGGGGAAATAACCGGATCAATTAACAGCACCCTAACATTTATCTAACACTCACGATATTAACTACTATATGAAATCCATGTATTATCTGTTTTATTATAAATTGTTTGATGGATCACAAAACATTCAAATTAAATGTATTATTGTTCATTAACAGGTACCTACCATGGTTCTTTGGGTATGTAGGGTACAATAAATTGTACTTTTAATGCAAACTAAATAAGTAAAAATGCACTCCTTCTTTTGTTTTATGTTGCTGATAGTGATCGAATTTTGATAATTTAAAAATGTTGGAAGGGATGCATACATACAAAAAATGTGTTACTTATTTTTAGTTTTTGGATGTGATATGCTAAAGAAACAAGAGATTCAAAAGTTTGAGCAAGATATCATTGTTGGGGTTTCGGGCATGTACTTCTAAAGATTTCGTTTTTATTGAATCGGAAATCATAACAAAAAATTACCCTTGATGATTCAGTCGATACGTTTAGTTTATATCAAGCAGGCGTACAAATTCTTACGTAGGCACAAATTCGCACTTAGGTGTGGTAATAATCACAAGATTCGATATGAGATATGCAATTATGCACCGTTCTATTACCTGCCAATTATTTATAGGTTTAATGAAAAACGTATATTTTATCTCCTTAGGCGCAAGAAATCTGGGAGCCCTTCAACGGGGACCGCCTGGCGACCGCCCATGAGCCCAAAAAATGCGATGCGACCGCACCAACGACGTACCTTCGGTCAAAGAAACCTGCGCAAAACTTCCCTGCAGCCCCCGCGCGGATTTCAGGAAGCAGCGGTAAGACTCATAATTCCACCGTATGCTTCATTAATATTGCCTGGAGAAGGAGTCCCGAATCAGATCGGAATCGAACCAGAAACAATAGAATTAAAAAGGGGAGAGATAAAGGCGTTCAGGGCTGTTAGTTTCAACTCCAGCAGTTCGAACGGTTTTCGAACTAGTTGAGAACTTTAATGCAACATCAAAAACACTTCTACATCAAGTTGCATTAGAATCAGGCCTTTATTTCTCAACCAAGGTGACTTTGAGGTCTGAATCTCAAATTTATTGAAAGTTTAAGAAAAAATAAGGAGACAGGAAAGATGTTCAAGAAAGTAAATTTTAAATTGAAGCACAAAACTACTCATTGGAGTGTTTAAGCACTATAAGCACCTAGAAAGCGCAATCGCCCCACATTAATTTAAAGCTCGTTGAAAGGAATCCAGTTCAGATTTCGATTCTTGCTTCTTTTTATTTGATATCCTTGGTATGATTGCCTCATCTAAATTTGAGTTTTCCAAGCTGAAATTGTGATAGAAGAAGCTACACCACAATTCATGTATTATTACAGCTTATCGTAGATGATCGGTTACGTATCGATGGCGACAATGATACACAGTGGACAATATTAATTGATAACTTTGTAAATATGTCTGGGGATATATAAACCTACAGTCGGGCAGTTTTTAATAGAGGGACTTTCCGCAGATTTAAATAACGTTATTGAGAGTTGCTTCGAACTTTGAGAAAATAATGGAACAAAATATCTCTCGCCTTGTCTTTGATAATAATTATCAAATCTTTACAATTATTGTAAAGACGTTTACTGCGAATGTCTTGAACTAAATGTTTTGGCAAAAACCTCGACTCATTTGAAATACTTCTCAATGGTTCTGAATTCCTTCTTCGGAAATGATTCAACTCGTGGGAGAATATCGGCACATGCTGATGCGTTTGTTTCCATGTTATACCAACAGTTGGAGGAGGAGGATCAGCAGCCGCGCTCGCAAAGCGTCGAGGAATTGCTAGACACCTCCTCCCGCTCTCCATCCCCGGAGCGCAGACTCCAGCGCACAGTTTCAGAGGAGCAGCTTTCGGCCCCTCAACGCCGCCGCAGCATCCGCCTCCGATCTTCCCCTCCGCCGGAGGACACCCAGGACGAAGTAAGTATGCTGAGGTTTGTCAAGTTTAGTTGGTTTTAAGCTTTCAAATTAGGCAGTAATGTTTTTCCTGCATTAGTAAATTATTACCCGTCTACAATATGTTCAAATGACTCAACAACTACGTTTAAATGTGTAGAGGACCATGTCTAGGAGCTAACTGGCCAAATCCCTGAGATTATCATTGGAGTTCACTCAAACGCCACAGCTCGTAACCACTAAAAACAAATTTCTGGAATGATATTTGGAAGATCCTGACGTGCTTGCTGTATTCCTGGGGGGCTTGGATACGTAGAGCGAATGCCCTCAAAAGTGAGTTCAAGAAGAATGGTGTACGGGAAGTCAAGTGATCCTATGTTCCTCGCTTACCATGGCTGGAACATTTGGAGAATAGCCTCGGGTGCGAGGAATTTATGTGGATGCGACTGATATCTTGTACCCCCCGTGACATTCATCATACTTTGAGAGGATCGCTGATTACCGTAACAAGGAGGTGATCTGCCTGCAAAATCAGAGGATTTTGAAGCTGTAAGGTCCAATTTTTATGCTCAGCGGTATAAGTTTCCATCACACTCCTAGGGCTTTCAAAAAACAGGAAGTTAGGGGAGGGGGCTGAACGGGGGTAAGGCTTGAAATAAGCCGTACTAGGCCGTATATTGTAATGATTAAATGTTTGCCCAATTTGCGTATGGGGGCTTAAGGACAGCCGATAATAGAAAGTGAGTGGATCGTTACCAGACTTAGCTACTACATAACAAAGAGGTTATGGAATGATCTACTTGCCCCTCTCAAGGCCTGAGTCGATATGCTGGGAACACCAAGATGGATATCCTTGAAGCTATAAAACTTCAGGTTTATGTTCAGAAGTTCGATGAATCTGGAAGGGCTCACTATTTTTATCCAATTTAGCAGTTATAATACAGATATTTACTTGGTTTTGAAACGGATAATACCCAAAGCTCCTAGACATGTGAGCTAATATTGGAAACCTTCCGTTCAATTGGTTTGATTCAATACAGATAGCAAATCTTTAGATTTAATTTAATTTCTCCTAATTTTCAAATTTGTATATCCCAGGTGGAGTCAGAAACAACTTCGTCGGCAACCACGTCGGTCACCGAATCCAAAAAACGAAATTTCGTCGACCGTCTGGCCAGCAAAGTCCGTTCGATGATGCGGAAATGAGCGGCGCCAGAGCCCAAGTGAACGCCGCACCAGCCCCACCTCGAAAGCCACCGCGGAGTTTCATCCAGGCGACTTTCGACCACTGGGACTCCGCCGAGCGCAAAGCTAACAAATCCGCCCTTGACAAATAATCCTTTCTCACTCCACCCGTTTCTATCCATTGCTAATTGTTCTTATTCGTATCGCCTGCCCTGGAGAATTTCTCAGCTACATTGATAAACGGAGGTCGGTCACTTCTCCCAACATACATACTTTCTTAATAAAGAAATTGCTCCAATTCTTGAAGGTGATCGGTGTGTATAAATTCATCTATACCGACGTTCTAAGTAATAGCTTCGTTTTTCTTCTACATTTCTGTACGTACCTAATATAGGAATGTTCAGCACGGACTATACGGTTCAAATAATACGTATGCAATGTGACATTTAGTGAGTGATAGATCACTAAGTTTGATCAACTTAGAACAATTCGAAATCCCATTTACATGGATTCAACTGGTAGTTGTATTTTTTGAGGATATAGATAAACTAGAACTAGTTTATTTTCATTCAAACAACATCTGGTAATTACTTCTCTTTGGTGAAGTCTAATTACATCTTCCAACGTCACACTTATCTCTGAAGAAGCAGTTCATCTTATTCGAAACGTCGGCTGATGAATTTATATCTCGATCAAAGTTTAGGAACCTGAGTGATCAGTTTGATGCATCCCACAGTGTATTGGTCCAATATTTCCATGTCAATCGAAATTTGGACGATACTTTAAATGAGGGCGAAGAAAATTAAATCTAACTGTAGACCGAACTTTCCAAAAATCATAAATCGCAATAGTCTTCCAGAATCCCAAATAAGTTTCTACTCGAATAGTACCCGATTAATTGGGCGTCTCCTTCACCTAAAAACCGCCCGACACGATCCAGGAAATTGATTCCTGTGCATTATTCATGAATAAACGATCCACTAGTGGCTAGTACTACATTGTAATGAAACCTATCTGTATATAAGGATATTTTTTATGTAAAAGATAACCTAACTTAAGTAGAATACCTGTAGTTTAACTTTGGGAAGGATTATTTATCGTCTAAAAAAGATCACATGTTCCACAAAACCACTGATTTCTATTCACAATGTTCAATTTCCAACTAAAAATAACGTGAATGCTAATTTATAAAATAATAATAATCAGACTTGGGATTGATTTGTAAAATCCGGTAAATCGAGATTATTCTCTGTTCTGTTTTTAACATTATATTTTGCCAAATTCTTCGTAGATTTAATGGCTGTTTACCATGTACCTGATAAGTTATTATCTTTTATTGGAATTCGTTTAAATGATGATTGCTGTTCTTAATTTAACATCCCATGGATAAATGCAATTATTTTCCATGTGCATATTAAATGTGGTGATCAATTTCAACGAATCCGTACAATACTGTTAATCATTTAATGCGTTGATTTATTTTGGGTAAACCAGTGTTACCGTTGTATTTTATATTATTTGAATTTTTTTGCATAATTTTGCAATTGAATCAGCTGTAAAAAATATTGTTATAGAGTAGATATAGATCGAGCTTATTTTCGTTAAGTTTCACAGGTATTTTATTAATATAGTTTGTTTTGGAAACTATGGGAAAATCTCTCATTTTACCTTTTGAGAAAATAAATTATTGAATAGATTGAACGGTTGCAGACAATGAAATGTTCTCTAACGGTGTTCTTTCAATTCACGTTCTACGTCATCATGTCTTATAATTTTAGTACTATCAATCATTTTCAGTTCTTCTTTCTTATAAAACCATCACTCATATTCAATTGTTGTTCCTGAAATTACGTATCAGATGTAAATGAATTATGTGGAATAGTTTTCACTAAATTATATGCCGAATTTAGTAATCCGCATCCTACGAATGTTTATTTTACGATTTTGGATCTCTTATCAAATTTGGATGGTAAACGTTCGCGATAGTGCCTTCTGTAAATATATACGCTTTGAGAGTCTTTGATATTTGGCTGTCTTGTGAGTTGGCATTCAAAACGTATTTAATTGTAATTCTATTCAGAATAACAGTTTTACCAGTAAATTCGTCGAAGCTCTTGGTAACGGAAGAATGGTCGAGCTTGCTGAATTAACATAGATTATTTTGGAGCTATGTGATAATATTTTACAATAATATAAAACTAATACTTTTGTAAGTTTCGGGTGTTTGTTTTTTCCCCAGGTACTTACCTTATTCTGTCGTAACTTGCGTAAGTGTGCAATGGTTGCAAAGTTGTAGAGATTTCGATTTGTTGGTAGGTAGCTTAACCTTTTTTTTTTTTTTTTTTTTTTTTTTTGAGTGATTACGATGTACCATAGGATAGGGCGAAACTATGAGAAACGGATTACGGCAATTCTGATTTGCATCGGAAAAAAAGGCAAAGACGGGCGACAGCCTGATGGGGTAGTTAGAGATAGTTTTGACGAAATGATCCACATTGTTTTAAACCGTATGTTTCCAGGAAATAATAGTAGGTCAGTTATAGTTGAATAGTAATGTAGGGGGTGCTCCTTGTGACGAGGGCTGTCAGAAAGAACAAGAAGTCTAGTAACATAAGGGGAGCCCTATACAAATTAAGGTCGAACTACAAGAATATATACTGGCGCCGGGAATGAGTCATGACGTTCCTATTAAAAGTAATGTATACAGTAAAAAGTAAAATCAGAATAAGCGCACTTTTATGCCGCCTGTCGTTAATTCGTTGGGATATTTCGTTCCTTGTCGCTGTGTTATAGGATTAGGGTCGCTGTTCGGAGGATTAATCGATATTGAAAGAATATTAACGTTTGAAAACAACATACGAATGGTCCAAAATATTGGAATTTTGAATGTACGATCAATCAGAAAAGGTGAAATACATTTCCACGAGATATATTTCCTAAGGAGTATTAGTAACCAACTGATAATCAATCGACTAACCCAGTTCCTCTGAGAATACCTAAACTTAGAGACCTAGCAACAGCTGCAATCCCAATCGTCCTTCTCCTCCGCCTTATCAAATCGATTAGTTTATAAACGAACAATTCATTTCTTATTATTATCGCAATATTTCAAACACATCTTTACACAGTAGACAGTACATTTTCCATGGAGTAGAGATAGGCAAAGTTGCACTGACCGTTAAGCTTTGTGTTGGATTTATAACTTTTCAGTGGTGGGCTGAATACCTTCTTGTACTTACAATCTGTTTGGCAAGAAGTAACATTACTCATTTCTTGTGGTTTCATATTGCGCAGAAATCTTCAATTAAAATATTTACAGATCTATTCGTTATAATTTTGTGAGCTTATATTACTAAGGTATCCGTCAATTGAAAGCAATTATTATAAAATTAGCAATTAGCTCAAACAACGAAATTCTCCGTACCCTTTCCCTGTCCGTTACGTGGACCCATCAGTGTACCAGTTTTCGTCATCTATTTACAGGCAGAATAGCTCCAGCTTACATAATAAAGAGTATGGAATCAGGAAAAAAAGTAAGTGGTTGAATTATTATTGTGAGCTAATAGTTATTTCAAAACATTGTAAATAAAACATAAGTAGTACGAACCTTTTCACAAAATACGCATATTTTCAAATAGGCATTAGTCATTGTAGATGTTCTAGTGATTCATGCATTCATAAACTTGATATGACGAAGCTGGTGTCTATTGACTGAGTATTACGAATGAAATTTGATGTACTCCAATATTCTGAAATCAATACAATCACGGTTTTTGCTCAGAGTCAGAAAAAATTATTATTATGAAGCACACGGTTTATGTCAAGAGTTGATGCTTGAATATGCACTGATCCCCCCGAAATTGAGGTATACTTATAACAGGAATCATCACTACATTTCAGGGCCCGAAACCTACATATTCGACAAATGTTAGGAATGTAAATAGAAAAATCGATACTGTTGAGAAGCCCAAGAAAACAGTTTCAATAAACTCTTCAAAAACACCCCTTCGCCGGGTTGATGAATTACGTAAGTAAATGTTTACTTCCATTCATTATCATTAACTACGAGTACTTACAGCAACATCCAACGGTAAGAGCTGTTCGTATTTGCTCGGGTGGTTGAAAGTATTTTTGCGTCGCAGTATTTGAAAGTATTTGTGTATCACAGTTTTAAGAAAAAGATAAATTCCATTCCTTGCGTTTGTTTAACTGAATATGCAATATTTTTCGGGACTCTTTTTATTCGGAAACAAGATAGTTCATAGAGAACTAACCGAAATCACCCAAAAACTTCTAATTTCCTAGAAATTAAATTAAACCTAGGAGTGGTAGGCACGTGCTACCTTTGATCTACATGCCGGAATGCTCCACCTTGTGGAAAAAATCAAAATCTTGGACGTCGTAACACATAAGAATTAATTTGAACGCTGAAGGGAATTGTAGAACTTAAGAATAAGACAAGGGTTTCAAATTTTTCAGTTAGCAGTTATGCGAGTAGTTTTACGAGTTACAAGGATTAGAGGCACAGACTGAAACGGGACCAAAGTTGTTCAGGATGTTCATCTAAATTCGGTTGCTTATCAAGCGGATGCCGATTTAAACAAAAAGTACTCACTATTCTACCAAGCCCTTGGTAGTATAAAAATCATTATAAATTTTTCTGTTTGTTTAGAACCAGTATCGAAATAGGTGGGTACCATTAGAAAATACTTTTTCACCCAGTTGGAGGTGGAATGTGAACTAACGTATTGGCATCAATGGAGAAAGATTTACGTAACATTTAACGCTAACATAAGGCAATCGTAGCTCAGCTGTCTCACCGGGGCTATGCTGGCACGTATTTTCGAAGAATGAAAGAGGCGTTAAATGTCAAATTGTTTGGTAGAGGGATCTAAAATATGAGGTACAATGTAGGTAGGTGACAAGTAGTAACATGCTAGAGTTGTAACTACTATTTCATTAAAACACTTGAAAAAATATATCCATGTAATGTTTTCCAGCTGCCAAGTACAGAAACATTTTTGCTCCATACAGTACATTCAACGTTGTCCAATCCTCAGTGTTTGACTGCCTTCTAGCTTCAGGTACAATATTGATAATAAAATATATAAGTATTAATTTTAATCGATTCAAGAAAAATGTAAGTGCATTTTTAAGTTTACTACTAAAATATCAAATAATTAACGGTATAAATTGATAATATGACTAAATGACTTGAATTTTCACTGAACATCTACCTAGGACAAAGCCTCTAGCAAAGGTAACAAACCGGCAAGATTTCATAATCTTCAGAGGAAACTAATTTCGTTCCCATGTCCACTTAGGATTTAAACTACTTTGTGGAATCGTCCCAGAAGCGAGTACCCTTCAACAACACCATTATTGCAATTCACCATTATGGTATTAGGATATCAACTGTAGCGTTCAAGAAACGTGAGCAGTATGTACAATAACATAGTTTAAAGTTGTTAAATAGTAATCTTCGAATGAAATCCGATCGGTTTTGGAGTCTTATCAAATAAAATATCAAATATTGAAAGAGTAGAAGTTAGACATTGATTGTTGCAATAAATTCCATATGACGGGGACCTATTTCTACATGATCTTCCTTCCAACCCAACCTGAAAATCCTATAAATATAGTTTCCTAGTAGAAATCACATACATTAAGATTATATGCTTTATTGGAAATTCGTTAATATTATTTTAGGTAGATATGTATTTATGTTTTGGAAGAACTCTTCAAACAAAAGTGGGTTCTCGAGAGGTTTTATGGCAGCTATGAGAGATAAAGTTACAATGTGTATACATCTGTTTTTTCCGTCACTATTACTCAAAGGCAATCATAATGTTTTTTTTTCACGGATTTTCCACTTTTCATGAATTTCTTCAAATGTGTATGCTAACCCCATCTTTTTTGTAGATTCGTCGGTAGTAGTTTCAGCTCCAACTGGGGCAGGAAAAACAACTTTGTTCGAATTAGCGATCGTCCGACTAATCGAAACCTGCAGCTTGGAATCACCTCAGTCGGTTGGGAACAAAATAGTATATCGTAAGTTAGGATTTCTTGCTGATCACATCTGATAAGATGCTCGTAGATAGTTATTGAAAGAAAATAGATAAAGTGATTAATATTAAATAAGAATCCAAAACAAACAGTTTAGAGGGGTTTTTAATATCTGATTATGTACTTAATAATTTGATGAGATACATTTTTTTGGCTTACAAAACAAATCGTGAAATTCCAAACTCTATGACCATGACCGGTTTTTAAAATTAGGCTTGACTCTGAGGGCGTATTGTACGTTATAATAACTGTGTATAGTTTATTTATCTTTTTCTAAGTTGAATAACTACCATAACATAAAGGTCATTTTAGTAAATATTTCAATCTAATTATCTTAGAGATGGGTTTACACTTCTTTTAAATCCATTATACTCAAAACTTTCCACAGAATTTTGTTGAAATGTTGGTTTTTGAGACACTTATTTATCTTCACATTTTGTTGTGTATTGATAGATAAAATTTTGCAAATATACTTATTTTACTTTTTTAAGGAGTTACCTAGTTAACACATTAAAAGTATTTATCATTTTATGCGATGAAGTGGCCCCAGTTAAAGCCCTGTGCTCGGAAAGATATTCCGACTGGACGTACAAGTTCCGCAGTTTGGGTCTCCGGACGGCCGAAGTTACAGGAGATTCCACTGATATCATCGAGTTGAAAACCATTGAAAATTTCGATTTGATCCTCACGACGCCGGAGAAATGGGACGCCATGACCCGCAGATGGAGGGACCACGCTGGGCTTGTGCAGCTCATTAAGCTTTTCTTGATAGATGAAGTAAGTGGACTTTAATGGTTGATTTAGTTACGTATCAATACATTAAGTTGTTTCTTCAAAAACATTAAGTGCTTTCCAAAACGGTGCTTCATCTAAATCCACTATTTAGAAGAAAGATTAAAAATGGAAGTCCAAGCCATTAGTATTGAGAAGTAAAGAAAGGGAGAAACCATACCCATTACAATCTGTCGAGACAATTGCTGAAGAAAGCAGTTTCACAGTTTCTTCAAGTTAAGAATCTTCAAAAGCAGTTCATACATCAATAATCTTATATTACAAATGTTTCCTATAATACAGGAAATAAAATGTACCTATATTATACATATTAAAGTATTTATACGAACAAGTTAGATTCCACACAGCTCAACAAATGTAAATTATTTTGCTACTTCCCTAAAAAAGGTCTTTTTGTTAGCCCGGAAAGTGGTTCCACAAACTTAATGGTTTCATAAAGACTGTTAATACTATCCAGATCCTGATAAGTTAAATATTGAAGCAAATTGAGTGTCTATCATCTTGGGTATTTGTAGGTGCATCTGTTGAACGAGGAGCGGAGAGGACCGACGTTGGAGGCCGTCGTGTCGCGGATGAAGGCGGTTGAAGAGACTTTGAAACAGAGCGGGACAGAATCTCAAGTCCGGTTCGTCGCCGTGTCCGCCACAATCCCCAACATCGGCGACGTCGCGCAATGGCTGGGCTCGCTGAATTGTCCTGCGACGTTTTACAAGTGGGTGAAGAAAAACTTGGTCGATTCTAACAGATGGGCTTATAATGGTTCTCAATAATGCCTGACCGCTCCTCATGAGCGGGTCATGTAATTGTGAGGTTTGTGGTGTTGCTTCCGAGTCTACCAAGGTAGCGGAAGCATTGTTTTCACTTTCGGAATGTACAATTTTTTTGTCTCCCAAATCAAAAATTCCACTCGCATTTTGCGTTTTAGACCTTTCTGAACAATTTTGGTTCCACGTCTGTCTGTCAGCAAATCCTTGTTACGGGCAAAACTACACGAAGTTATTCCGATTTTGATGAAATTTTGCTATTGTGCGGGTTTGCAGATGGAATGACCCCCGGATCAATATAGCCTGAATGCGCAAACGTATCAATTTCGATGACATTTTGGCAGACGTTTTTATTTTTAGAAATGTCATAATAATTATTCATCACGTCAGTCAATGTCAATTTTTATTATTAGGTATATTTTATAGTTTGTTCAATAGTTGAACATGCATACCTTTATTTTCTCAAGTTATGCTCCTACAATAAATTTACCCTAATTCAATATTTACAATTGTGTCAATAATAATTTCAATGATCTATACTGTCATGTTAAAATTACTTGGCAACGTTTTTTTATAGGTTTAGAAATTGCTATCATTTGCAGTGGTTGGTTTGAGAACCTACCCCAATGAATTTAGCTTTCAAAATTACTAGAAAATGACCCTCCACTTGCCTATATTGGTGAAAATAATAAGAAAAACTACTTTTTGGGACTTTTTAATTGGTTTTGACCAAAATATGCGGTTGGTTAGAAATTTGGACCACTAAAATCCCAAGTGAAGTCCATTCGCGAAAGAACGGATTTTTTAAACCTGAATTCTAAGGCCTTTGGAGCCTATACAGCAGAAGAACATCAGATTTGGAATCTACGCACCTTGAGACGTAAAATGACAAAATTTTAGGATGTTCACAAAGCCTTTTGCTATTCGATTAGAAAGGCTAATTATTGAAATAAATAAACCTAAATGAATTATCCAAGGCGTATCAAAAAAACATCCTCTTCAAAGGATGAATGAATGAATCTTTATTAAGAAATGAAAATAATATAGTTGATATTTTAAACTTAGAGTATCCCCCTAACACTATCCTCCTTGCAGAAGAGTTACTTAAGTACTATCATGAAACGTAATAATTACAATGACATCGTCAATAATTTAATGTCAATATTAATGTAATGTCAACTTTTACTCGTTATTACTTATTATTGTGTTCCAAATTTCGCTCTAAAGTTAATCCAGGAGCACATCTGTAACATTATAATTACAGCATTGACTTTCCCAATCTTTCTTCTCTTAGCTTCAAAACAAGGATTCTACAAGAATCGGTACGTTTCAACGTCATAAGTCGCGCAATGCAAATGAGGGGCACAATATTGTGGTTCTAAATCTCCAAGTTGGTGAATTCTCACCTCTTCTCATACCCACAGCGACGAACCCCATTTTGGTTCCGAATTTTCCTTTTGGTAGCGGAAGCATTCCTCTCCCTTCCTAGAGACAAAGGACCAAAACCCACCTGTATTTTACATTTTTGGACATTGTGAACTACATTCCTCTCGAGTTTGTCTATCGTGCGAAAAATTGAAACTACCCTTTGAGTTTCATTTTTCACAAATTGATGCTCCAATTTGCGCCCGCATGAACGTGAAACCATCAACATGTTTTCCTCACGCCATAGCCGTTCTATTCCGCTAAAATTCGGAGGATCGTCAGGAAAGACCACTTTAATAATGTGACTTTAATAATGTAATCCTCCCCAATCATGCGCACATATCCAACTTGACAGACGGTATCTTCGTCGTCCTGTATTTCTAATTATATGAATGAATTATAGTTATATGAATAGAATATGCTCATACTTTGTACTTATCACAAGAAACTCTATTCAACTTTCTTTCTGATTTCTATTCAAATTTCTATTTGTCCACGTACATTTTTCATAAATACCAGATTTGATGAAAGCATGCGACCAGTCAATCTTAAGAAAATCGTCTTGGGATACCCGCTTCGATCAAAAGATAAGGCGTACACCTTCGATTTGAGTCTGACTTATAAATTAAAACAGGTCATACAGACCCATGCGAATGGAAAACCGACCCTAGTAAGTAACTTTTAGAATATAAACATAATTCAGTATTCCAAACACAAATAGTTACCCCAGCTAAAGCTTCGGTGGTTTACCTATAGATTCTAGAAGACAAGAATTCGTTCAATTTAATTGTAGGTGATGTCTCACAATTTTATTGTCAATTGGTACAGGTTTCTGGTTATCAATCAGTACATCAAACCTGTACGTGTAATACCAATTATTTTTTTGTATTATCAATCTGATGTTATACCGCCCCGCAGATATTCTGCAGCTCTCGAAAAAGCGTTCAACAAACTTGCAATACATTGAAGAAGACATTGTCATTCAACTTCACTCGTGAACAAATGGAGAAACTCAATGATGCAGCGTCTAAGATCACAGACAATAATCTTCGAGGTACCAAAGAGTTCTCAATAAAAACATTATCAAGCATGAAAATACCATGCCATACGGTTCAGAAATTTGAATGAAACACGGGACATAGAATGTCAATACCTACAATGGTGCAATATACTGCATATGGACACCCCTTAGAAATCTACTAGATTTTGAGTGTTTTACTGATCTTCAAACGTAAAACAACAAATTTTTATGTAAGGGGGGACAGGTTAAACCTTTTGTTTCTTGGTCAATTACGAAGGTTCATTATTGAAAATAATAAACCAAAATACGACTGTGTTCGTATGTGGAAATGAAATATCGCCAGAGTAGAGTGGAGCAGTCAATACTGATGTTACCTATCTATCAACCTTCTTAATGAAATAAAACTAGTATAATTATTAGTTAAATCATGTTTTTAGCTAAGCGGGTTTTCATATGTTAATATTTCAGAACTAGTGAAGCATGGCTTAGGGTACCACCACGCTGGATTGCTATTTTCCGACCGTCAATGCCTGGAAGAAATCTTCAGAACTGGCTATCTTCCAGTTCTTATTTCCACGAGCACTCTCGGTAAGCGAAATAAAGTCTTTTTGAATATCTTCCATCAGGATTCGGTAGGTTGCTTATCTTTACTGGTTTATTTGCCCAACACGTTACCAATATTTGTTTTTAAGAGCTCACTTTGGTGGTCACAAGTACTTTTTTCTTCTATTCCTTTGGTTCCGATATCAGGCTCTTATCAATATGTTATACTATATCTATTGGGATCAAATTCATATCCTAAATTTCCATAGATAAGAACTATTGGAACTAAAATGTATTCTCCTATATTCAGAAAAACTTCAAAAGCCAGCCAAATGGGAGTGTCACGTCTGCTTTTTCGAGTTTCTATATATTCAAATTTATTAATGATATGAAGTACTCAATTAACTCGTTATCAAAAACTAAATGGCCACGTTACAGTTTTTGGATTGTGAGAGCTCAATATTTTATTAAATTTATTCTTTATCGGGCCGAATACCGTGAGACCTTAAGCAACCTTTTAGATGCTAACTCAAAGAATTGCTGAAAGTTTCACCGAAATGGACTTAATTTGTACGATGAATTTTGTGTTTGTCCGTAATGAGTGGGCCCGATTGATCCAAATTGATGAAATTAGTTATTAATTAAATTAAGTCTATGTTGCACGTGCCAATGTTCGAGCGGCCATGATGAAAATCTAACCAATGTTCGAGGCTAATTCTGGGGCTTTTGGGGCCCGATTGGAATAAAATCAGGATCATAGTAATTACAATCCATAATGCTTCGGTATATGCTTTTTTTACATAAGTAATCATCTATGTTGTTCTTGATGTCTGAAGCAATGGGAGTGAATCTCCCAGCGCACTTGGTGATCATCAAGTCGACCGAGCAGTACATCTGTGGTGATTGGCAGCCCTACTCGGAGAGTCAGATTCTTCAGATGATGGGGCGAGCCGGTCGGCCTCAGTTCGACTCAACTGCCACAGCTGTCATCATGACGCGTGACACCAACAAAGTATGTTTCTCTTTTTATCAAATAACTATCGTGGGTTTGGTGCCAGTCGTGCATTCCTTCTCAATCTGCTACTTTATTTATGTACCTAGCTGTTATTTCTTACAGACATGAATGGTTGCCCCTTCCCGATTTTTGAAACTGCAACTCCTGGACATAAACCTTAAGTTTTCTAACTTCAAAGTTATCCTCTGGTAGTTGCAGGCATAATCACCTCATCGCTTTGAAGGGACAACAACTCAATCCTCCTAGACCGAACGTCCATTTCCACAATTTTCCACTTATAAAATCCTGACCAATGGTATTCTTCATTAATTTTTCCGTGGAATCCGGGAAAAATAATTTTGTCTTTGCGCAATTGAACAAAAATGGGCAATGGATGTTAACTGTGTTTTTTCATAATACCTATAACCTCCTTTTTTGTGGCACATTCAGAGTTTACACTGAATTGCATTAAAATTTGAATCTTCATTTGATATTTTTGGCCACGTTCGACCCGTTCACCGACCGCGCAAGGTTGAGAAGTCACTGAAATCGCACACTCCTAAACGTTATCAAACCCAAAATGTGACACGACCATTTTCATAGTTTTTTCAACGCTGATTTATGTGGTATTATGTGTTTTTTGATTTGACTAAATTTGGACGCTTTCACTTCCAAAAATTCCTCGATGTTCACTAATAATGCTGTCATCTTACAAAGCGAGTGCATATAGTCAAATGAAAATCAAAACTAGCATTAAACAGCACATGAATCAGCATTGAAAATCCATGAAAATTTATGTCACACTTCCGCTCTGATAACGTTCATGTATGCGCAATTTCGGTCACATAGCCACTTTGCGCGCTCGCTGAACCGAACGAATGAAGGGTCAAATGTTCTTGAGAGTTGGTGTAGAATCTGGAACAGCTTTTAAAAAATGGGGGTTCTATTTTGAAAAAAATAAAGTTAGCATCCGTTGTGCATGGTTACGGAGTGCCAACATGATTTTTCCCGAATTCCACGGGAAAATGTATGAAGAGCGCGAACGTCAAGATTTTGTATGTTGTCACTGGTGGAAAGAGGAGGTGTCACCGTTTGCTGGGACACCCTGTACAGATTCCTCTCGTATGCCATTTTGGAATGCCGTGCATAAATACTTTATTAGCCTGATCAAAGTGTATAACGGTTGTTATCTTAAACTATTCCAATGACGGAAGGAGTCATAGAAATTAAGTCGTTTTCATACGGCTAGACCACCTGTAGGAATCTCGTCTGACAACATTTTTACCATTGTTTCCTTTTCAACCTTCTGTATGAGAATACCATTATGGGTACTTTTATATCATCTGAAGCGATTTTTCGTTCATTGCAACTCACTATATCAACTACATCGCGCACTTCATGAGCACCATACAACTTGAATAATGCTTGACTAATCCACAGGGTTTAACTAATATCAGATATCAGAAGGAAGATTCTTCCTTCAGTTCCCACATTAAGATTCGCTTTTTACTCTGACATCTGTTTCGTTTTCATTTCGACTTTGATTTTATCATTTCCTCGGAGACCAGTACTAATCTGTGCCTCGTATACAAAAACTATGAATAAATATGTAGTAAGAGCTATGCAATCAACAAATAGAAAATGAGAACATATGAAGAGGAAAACATAAAATTGAAAGAGAGTTAGCTTGGAGGTAACCTTCGTATAAAAACGTATATTTAGTTAATAAATTATTTTTGGGAAAATCATACATCCTGGGAGGAAAAGGGAGATTTGTCATCGTTCGGAAAATTTAATTTAAGAATCCAGCTGGTGGATTCCAGGATGCTCTCTTTGATGAGGAAGAACGATGTAGAGACAGTCAATAGGAACAATAATACGGCCCGAGCAACGTACACATTAAAGCCACTTGGGTTTGAGTTAAGGATTGTACAGTCTTCTTCCATTATTACGAGTACCTGTATAAATAATTGTTAATACGCAGGGGTTACAGTTTTGTTTATGTGGATCGTCTTCATTGTTTGCCCTTCTGATTAATGCTGGAGGGTGGAGTTTGCTTGAAAAGTGAGAGTAGTTGAATGACGAAATTTGGCTATTTACAGCTAGAAAAAATGGCATTTCTATTCTTTCTCCTGAGACACTTTCTCCTGGATGACGACTGAGGGTGGTTTAGGAGTGGTGATTCGAAATAGATCACCTTCT
Source organism: Creontiades dilutus (assembly GCA_031894815.1). Lineage (NCBI taxonomy): Eukaryota > Metazoa > Arthropoda > Insecta > Hemiptera > Miridae > Creontiades > Creontiades dilutus. Next base: position 2,788,586 of record JAVIWC010002084.1, read on the forward strand.
GCCGCTTGGGGCAGGTTGACCTATGGGGTTGGCGTTCTCCTGGTAAGTGATTTTAGGAACATATCCGGACTCCTTGTCGACGTAGTACGAGACGGTCATGAGGCGGCCATCGGGCAGCCAGACGTAGTATGTGCCCTCCACTCGGCCGGCTTCGTTCCCTTGCTCCGACTTCCCGAAATACACGGACTTCTCGGCGTCCTCCACTTTGTAGTTGTACTCATACTAGAAATTATTGAACAAGTATTAGATGATGAGCAAATAAGGACTTATCTAGAAAAGCGCTGAAAAAAATGCACAGTAATTATGGAGAAATACCTATTAATGGGAGAAACTTTTCGGCACTTATACCTCCGGATCAAAACAATATTCTTAAATTAGACTTTCTATTCAACCCCATCGCTTGGCGTGAATTGGTAAAGCGTTAAAATTAATTTCATTTTTAACAATCTTGAGAGAGCTGCCATGTTTAGGAGATTTGAATTTCAAATGAGCAGATTCTATCCGCAGTTTGGTTAAGTCTAACATGCATAAGCTTGTGGTTGCAGTTTATTATTTTAGTTTAGTTTATTTACGACAGTTTATTTGCAGTGCCAGTCACGTTATCACTTCGGGTACCCCATTATGTTTTCTCTTACTGGGGAAATTCCGTTTTGGTCAAACAGTTATGTAAGGTATCTGCTCCTCTGAGAATGTGGTAAGCCATGAAATTAGCCATAGCAGGTGCTAATTAACCAGGCACTCCTGTCACAGAACAGTGATAAATAAATTTGTTGGAAAAATTGCAAATCTGACAATTTACCTAAAAAAAAATCTCTCTAACTATTATCAGTAAAAAAAAATTAGCGAGAAACCCCTGGATTGTGGTTTTCTGGAGCTTATCTGGAGAGAGTTACGTTACTGTTCTCCACCACTGGTCTGATCATAATCAATCTCAAGTGAGATAGAGATTCTACCGAGGAAAATTGTCTGAACACATTCTGAAAACGTTTCTTAACGTTCCAGAGAAATAAATGTAAATGGCGAGTTTATCTGACCATAACTTTGTTCCTAACTGATCACCCTCATGACTATTTTTAAAATTACAATGATGAATAAATGTAATGTTTTCCGAATAACTTTTTTGATTAAGTTTGTGTGATTTATTCGTTGGGTACTTCTCGTCCTAGTAGCCTGAAAAGATTTTCCCTAAAATTTCATTCAAATTCGCTATGTTGACGGATTCATGAGGTAAGACCAAGAGTATTACTGACATTAAAACTAGTTAGTTCTTATAAGTTAAATTAACTACACTTCTACCCGAAAGAATGGATAAACTCACACTTACGAACAATTGAAACTATCAAAGGTATCAGTACCACTGAAACTTTGGCCCGCATAAGCGTTTATTGATAAAATCCAGTCAGTTTATAATACATGTATACGTGCATCTGGTATAAATGGGAGTTGGAATCATGATGTTGAATGAAATAGGCATTTGACTTCAATCGATAAATGTTCGATAAATGGCAAATCTTATAAAAATGGTAATTATTATTCAGACAATAATGGTAGGTGGACCAGGAATAGTTGTTTTCTTAGTTATGAGAGACTGGCTGTTTACCCGGCTTTGACCGGGTTAGGGAAGGCGAGGGGTCCACACTCATCGTCACATGAAAAGTCCAGCTGAAAACCTGTTATTAATTTCCCGTGTATTCTCCAATATTACCATATCAGGTACTTCCCCGTAAATACGTAAAGTTGTCCGTGCAAACAATAAGACACCTACAGGCTCCAAGTCAGTCTCTTTCGTTAACCAGAAAGAAATTAGCTAAAGATTTCACACAGCCGTTCGGGGAAACTCGTAGCTCATAATTATTACCCAAAAGTTTGTAGAACTATTTCGTTGCTGTTAAAATATTGATTTTCTAACTTAAAAACTGCAAGTTAACCTAAATACGTAAACCAGTATTTGTTAATAAACTAAACCGTGACCGTGGCATGTTCAAACCGTGACCTTTTCTCTATTTAGTGAATTTTCGTACCCGTCATAACTTCTAAAACGGAATTTACCTATAAAAGATCAACCTTAATTATCTAACCATTTATATGCATAAGGATCAATGGCATTATACAAATGTCACCGCTTTTCGATTCGACCCTTATTTATTCTTAATAAGTTTAACAAAACACTTATATTCTGTTGAACTTCAACAACTAGGCTTTTTCCTTTTTTCACTGATCACGATTACTATCAATATATAGAACATTATTTAATCATGTTAAATGGATTTCATTGTCAATCATTTTCCGCGCTCTCGCGAAATACTGATTTTTACACATTTTATAAATTGTGTTACGTTGTTCCATTTTAGACAGTATTCTCCAATTTAAAAAACAATTACAATAAATCCTGTATTAGTTAGTAAAGATGTATCGTCCTAATGGGGAGACAATTTTCAAAATCGGTGTAGTTCTTTTCGAGTTGAACTGTTATTAACAAGTAATTTTTAAAAAATCATAAGCTCCCTCTTTCTATTATTAGGATAGATAAATGTCGATACTCACTGGTTCCGGCTTTTCTGACTGTTCCTTGGCAGCTGGTTGCTGAGGAGCTGCACTTATAGCTCCCACCAGAACCGCGCAAAGTACCAATGAAATCTTCGACATATTTGATTTACTGAAACATTATCCTTTGTAAGCGAAACATTTAGTTGAGTACAATAAGGTGGAATTCTTCCTCCTCACAAAAAAAATTGAAATACCCTCTCCGAGACTAATCAGTTACAAAATAATCAATTATCAGATATACCTTGTCTGATAAAACTTTAAAAGTGTTCTCTCGATTGTGTTAGGTACTACATAGTGCAATGATATTTTCCACTTCGTCTACTAGGTTCAGACGCCTCAGAGGCTCTCTTTTTACTGTTTCTGAAGGGGTTCATAATAGCGTCGCCCACTGCAGTTCAATATTGATACATTTTGTCATCAAATTAGCTCTGACAAAAGCTTAAAACTTAATTCGTCGCAAGGCCCACACAACTTTCTCATTTTGGAACCCACATTAATAGTACAACACTTGTTGGACATTTGTTGATTCATCACAACTCTAAAATTGGTCCTTGAAGTTCCCATGACCTATAAAACCACCGTTATCGTTTTCAGATTTGTTTATCTGGATCTAGATCGATCTTAATTTCACCCCGATACTTTTTAAATACTCAAATCTAGATCCAAAATTTCAAAATCGTTCCTCCTTCCGACTCGTGAAGTTTCTCATTTTATCGCAGTGAAATTCATACAGCCCTGAATTGCCTTCGAACACATGAAACTTGCATTCGCTTTGACCAAACAGATTCGGCGTTTCAACGTTGACAGCAAATTCAGCGACAGCCATAGTTGATCCCATGTTAATAACATTCATTGGAACTTAATTTGCCTGCACTCAACAACTACCCATCAATTTTGAGCGTGCTACGGTCATTAGACTTTGAGAAAAATAGTCTAATCATCTAAGACTAAAAAAGGGCAAATACAATAGTTGAAGTTGAGTTATAAATAAGTTACGATGAAGTTTTAATTATTAATCCCTTTGTGGTTTTGGGGTATCTGAATACAAACCCAAGATTTTCAAATCCGTTTCTGACCATTCTAAAATCGAGTCAGTAGAAAAAAAACTATATATGTCTCTGTTTCTGTCAAATTTTGTCGACGCTGCTAAGCTTGCAATTCTTATCCTATTTTCGTGATTATTTTTTGTTCGATCCCAACTTTACTCGAGTTGTACAAAGAATCTTGGAAATTCTGCTTTCGCTTAACAAGAGGGGAATGGAGGGGAAATTACCAATCCTTTCAATCGCTGCTCGAACAAGAATTCTAAACCGATTTACGTTCTTCTTCTTTTGGTCAGTCACTATATCGGATCAGTATTCAGACTTATTTCAGAACTTCACATTTTCAATATGAAAGAGGGTGAATGGAGGGGTTAATGGTGTCAAACTGTTATATATTCACTATTTCCATATGATTTTATTGACTTTTTAAATCGACCCCAATCTTATTCTAGTTGTGCTAGAAGACACCTGAAAAATTTCGAAATTTCTCTCATTAGAGAGGATGGAGGGGTAATGAACAATCCATTCAAGCGCTGCTCATACAGCTGCCAATTTGCTTGCTTTCTTTTTTGGTTGACTAAAAACTAGTCTAGCTTTGAAACATTTACCAGAACATTCAAATGTCATAATGGGAGTGGTTCACAACAGATAATTATTCATACTAAGTATGAATTGAAATGCTTACCAGTTAATTTTACAACCATCAACCAAACATAGGAAAGTCCCTGTACTTGACGTTTTTCTACACAATCAACAGTTCCATTTTATGAAAACTGTGGAAGGACAGTTTAAAATCTACGGAATTCACGATTATACAACTATGTTCGATTTCTTTTCCATTCACATTCATGACCTCCATTCACTAAGCCATCATCAAAAATCTAAACAACCTTTAAGCGAACACAGTGTTCATAACAGTTACCTGAAAAATTGTAAGTCGCATTTGATAATATAAATAATTTTCATATAAATATTATTGTTTCCGTTGAAATAACTACATTTTCTGCGAAACTTCGGTGAAGGAATGCAAAAAATTAGTTTAAGAATGATTGAAAGTAGAAGGGAAATGATATATTAAATTGATTCATACGTATATTAATATGTTTTTAATGAATAGTTTTACCCTTTGAGTAATTGGTTTGTGGGCTGTTACACGTACACGGAGAAGGATCAAATAATTCAAAAATAAAATTAAATTGAATAAAATGCAAATATTACAGTAATTTGAAGGGACATGTAGAAGAAAGATGTAAATTTAAAGTGCTTCTAGAAAATATTGAGAATGTCAATTTTAAAGTTTGGATACTCATGAAATGACGAAGAGATAAGATTTGGAATTGGAAAAACAACTTTTGTTTATGAACTGCATGATATTTTCCAAATTCCAAATCGTTTGTCTTCCAAGTATTTTTATGAGCAATTTTTAAAATTGACATTCCAAAAATTATATTGAAACGACTTTGTTCTTTCTTTCACAAGGCTCCTTATATCCTTTGTTTGAAAAACAAAACTGATTCGATACGAAACGTAGTCATAATTAATGAATGTTTGGATTCACTGGGTTAGGCTTCACTGACTGATTTAAAAAAAAAAAGCCCAAGAGTTGTTTTACTTTAAAATACTTCTTGACGAAGTATGATTAGAAATAACTACTTTTCACGTCAATTTTTCTATATTTTAAAATTTTGTAAATAAATAAGCTGCTTGGGGGGAGTGACATTTCCGAAAACTTTGTTATTTTGATTTCTAGACATTTGAAGGTTTTACACATAGGTCGTTCGTAACCAGGGATTTGTTGCCCTTCAAAAGTCATTTTCAAGTTTAAGTTTTCAAGTCCTTTTATTTGTTCCTTTTTCCTTAATCGTATGTGATAAATTATTTCGCTTTTTTCGTGATAAATATATAACGTGTTTACCTCTTTTAGTCGGTACGGACAATTTTCGAAGACTCGTAAATTTATTCGAGGTACCTGTGGGGTTTTCCTATTTCACTTGCACTCACCGAACAAACAACTCGAACTGAACCAACTACCCCTTCCCGATGGTTATATAGCGGAAAACCAGCGGTCTCGCTGCCAGAGCGGAAGGGATGCTCCGTCTCCACTCCAACACGCCTCATCTCGAGCTTCCCTCAAGGCCACCCTTGAGTGAGCCTCTACCTCCAACCGAAGGTGGGAAGGCCGGTTAAAGTTCAAGTTGGGCCGCGGACCCCGCGTGACCCCATGTGAGAACTTCGCTGGAGGTTTTTCGTCAGTTTTCGAGAGAATTTCCAGAGCGGGGGAAGCGCCGGAGGCTGACAAAACGTTATTACCACTTGCTAATCGTAGATCGGAAGGTCAGAGCCCAATCACCGCGGCCTGAAAGTGTCTATTCTACGAAATTGAAAAAGAGGACGGAAAAAAGATTTAGTGATTGTATCAAATAAGATGAAACCTCGTTGCCCTAGTTAGGAGTACACCGAAAAGTTCGAGTCATACATCATGATAGTATGAACACATTTTCCTACATTATCATCATAATTTAATGACTCATGGACGGACATCCGTGCACTCCTACGTAGACATGGACACGAAACCAAAGTTGTCCAGATACGAGTCGTCCAGTTCCAATTCCTCACAACCCAATTTTGAGATATCCGTGAAAAAACAGTGGTGATATTTCAGAACGGTATTTTTTAAACCAATTATTTTTCAAAATTTTCTTCATAAAGTATAATATAAAATACATTTTGGAAATTCCAGACATATAATTTTTTAAAGAATCCAGTAGATGTGTGGATGCGTGGATTATGGTAGGGGATGAGTTTCGGATCTGTAGGGTAGATATACTGGGTTTTGGAAAGTGAACTTTGAAAACATACTTGAATTTTCGTATACCTTGTATTTATAACATGATTTTGAAAATTACGTGGACTAATTGAAGCAACACTTGCTGCAAATACCTGGAGATGACGGTGTTCTTCCCGGCGACTCAAGATGTCTCTAGCCGCATACATTATCTGCGGAAGTCACAGGGTAGAGTATTGCCGAATAAGGTGGAAGGAACTTCATCGTTACTGCAGAAGGAGCCATTAAATGACTGATAGATTGTGAGCGACGAATATCTTTCATGAGTGCATTTCTCACCCGAATTAAAATTCTTTTCTATAGTTTAAATCAATGTAAAAAATGTTTGAATGCAATTAAAAAAGGTTTAAATGAAATTAAAAACGTCTGCCAAGTGGGTGTGGCACACAGCTTCCTCGTATCCATAACATGACTGTATAGAAATTATTATTGACTAAAGAACTTCGTTCAATTAGGCGAAGTAAACATTGAATTAGGGTAAATTTATTGTTGCATAACTTGAGAAAATAAAGGTAGCATGTTCGAGGCTAAAACTTTCATCGAAATCGGACTATAACTTCGTGTAGTTTTGCCAGTAACAAGGATTTGCTGACAGACAGACAGACACACAGACAGACAGACACGGAACCAAAATTGTTCAGAAAGGTCTAAAACGCAAAATGCGAGTGGAATTTTTGATTTTGGAGGCAAAGAAATTTTCACATTCCGAAAGTGAAAACAATGCTTCCGCTACCCTGGTAGACTCGGAAGCTAAATGTGTAAATGAGAGTAAAGAGGGAAAATGGCTCTTCTGAATATGTTTCTCTGACATCAGCTCTAATTACATAATCAACTTATTAGCCGGTCCAAGAACTAATCTTTTTTTATTTAAAATTCATCTTTCATTATAAACTTATCCATCTTAAAATAATTTTACAATAGAGCTTTCACTTCTGGCAGTTTTTTGTAGTGACAGGTTGTGTATTGGATGGTATCTATGGTGAGGTATTTACTTTATACGAAAATACTAAAACAAACTGAAAGAGAAGAACGTAGTAGGCACGCAATGATCAATGAGGGCGCATAACAAAGTGAGACAATGTGGGCTTTAAAACCGAAGAAATGAGATGGACATAGGGAATTTTTGAACTCCATTCCCATTGCACTTAACCCTTGTAAACCCTTGAATCACTTTATTGTTTATGAAAAGCAGTTCTCTTCACGGCCATTTTGGGAGGGATCCAGTGGGATTAGGAAGAAAACAACTTCCCCTTTCGATTCGTCTCCTTCGATATCATTAATATCGGAAAACATTAAAAAATTAAAATTGGAAAACGTGGCTTTTGGAATCGGAGGACTCTTATGTCTAAAACGCAGGGTAAATTTTGATTTTCGCTTCAAAAAAGGAAAAAAAGGACCCGAAGGAGAAAATAATGTTTTCACTAAACATAGGAACCTGCAGGTAGTAAAATTTACGCTTGTTCTGTCCTAACTTTGGATCTCGTGTTCCATAACACAATGTGTATATCACCCCGATTGTTTTATAATCAACGAAATTTGAGTTTTAGTTATGTTTGAATTTGTTTGGTTACCTCTCAACTGGATTTTTCCCAAGTTCGAACTAGCCTCTACGCATGCGGTCATTTACGATGCTCAAACTCTTCATGTTGTAACGCCTTGGAGTATGGGGGGGGGGGGGATATGACGCGTCATTAAAATTCTTGGGGAGAGGGGGGGTGGTTTAAAAAATTGTTTGGGGGGTAAGGTTGTTTGAAACAGTTTTTAACATGAACAACGTTCAAAAATATATTACCTACATCACTAGATAGAACGCAAATAATAATGAACCTATTAATTAATTTAAATCTGCTTTGTTTTTCTATCTGAAAATGTATAAATGACAATGACAGTGTTCGAATATTGATTTGGGTGGGTACCAATTTACATGGGGGCTGGTTCTGAGTTTGGGGGGGGGGGGGGGGTTACCCCTAAGTTAACCATAAGTTCTGCAGTTGTTGATAATTTCCACGAATTTCTCATGCATCTAGCGGGTTACACCTTATGTTACTGCTTCTGGATCAAAGGTAGCCTCCGCCATTTATATAGTGCTTGAGCTAAACACTAAGCTCCTTTTTCCATAGATCTATTGGGCTGGGTGACTCGAACGGTTCAGGACCAGGTCCCGTTTGGATCGTTCGTTTAGTCACAACATTTTTTCGGAGCCAACGGTCCGCTCTTTGTTTCACGTTTAGAACCAGTTCAAACAGTTCTTCGACATTTTCGGAAATCCTAGCTCAGCGCATGCACATTGTACCAAACAGGAGGTGACAGAAGCTCATAATTTCTAATACGACAGAATGGATCAATGAAGAATGAAAGAAGTTTTATAGGAAACATATAGAACGAACGAAACGATAAGTAGCTTCGCCTCAATGGATCCCAGTTGAGCATGACTGTTAGCACGAGAGAAACCAATCAAAGTAAATTAGATACACCAAAAACACTTTGGACTTCGGACCTTCAATTAAAAGCGCAAATCGGTGAACGAAAGTCTCGTTCACGTTTTTGGGAGGATTTCAGCTGCCCTTAGCGTGAGGGCCCTGAAAAACAACCGAGAGGTGCCACCTCTCCGTGAAGCATGATCATCGTCACCCTCAATCATCGATCACGATCTTCACCTAATGGAAACACACGTTCCTAGAGTCGGGGTTGTGATACCTACCAGGTATCCCCCAATTCTACGTATTACGCCTGAATTGTTTTGCTCTTTCATGCTCATCGTATTTCAAGCGCCTTTCCCCCGTAGAATTTGGTCGTTTGCGACACACTCCACTTCGACATTGAGATGGTTACCTTTTACCATTATTCAATACTTCGATGGATCTGCTGTACACTCCAACGTTCAATAAGAACCGCGCGCATTCCCGAAAAATATCTTCAGTCTGTTACAATGTTGTATATACACTTGTGGTGTTTAACGTTCATGATGGAACTCATATGGGGTAACCAAACCGTCATATTCCAACCTTCTTCCGAATATTTGCTATATTTGACGAATAAGCTATGACAAATGACACTTGGACATGGTGTATTAATTCTTATATTTACAGATTTGTGCTTGACATAATTGATTTGAAACCATTCTTACCCTAGCTCACGCATTTTGAAAAAATGCGTTTAACTCGAATTACATTTGCACTAGTAAAATTCTTACAAGGATTTCATGTTCGCCCATGCGCGTGATATTTAAAACTTGGTTATTTAATTGTTGAATATCGAATTACCTAAATAGATAGCAAACAGTTATACTTCGAACATGAGAAAATCAAACTACTAGGTCATGACTGCCATCACTACTAAGCCATGCTTGATGGATTTACGCTTGAACATGCCCAAAGGGTAGTATTGATTTTTGGGTAATGAGACTGATAGGAAATCAACTGCAACTAACCTCCCCCATTATCGGAAAATCTCATCAAAATCGGATGAAAACTTCTCATCAGCCGAAAGTGAAAATGAGGCTTCCACTACCAAGCAGCAGTTCAAGTACTGAAGGGACGGTTTTTCTCTGTTTAAAACGACGTTAGATAAACAGTGGAGAACCTTATTTTTAGGCCATCTTTCAGGATTACTAAGGGAAACCATCTGGCAGATTTATTTAGACTGAAACCCGTTTGACAAAACAAGAAATTTCCTGAGTTATAACCAAAAATATTCGAAACGATTTTTGAATTGTTGAGCACTATAAAAAGTTTAATTTCCTACGAAGAAAATCGGACTGGTCCTAGTTGCTGTTATTACGAAGGCGCTAAGGGTTTCCTATTCTTCAATACTCCAGGGTTGTGCGCTCCTAGCTTATCTCCACCCGTTCAAAAATAAAAACCCACCTCCTCCTACATGTTGGAATTGTTATGGAGCACGTAATGAGCTCACCTCGAAAGAAGGTGCTTACACTGTAAGCATTACAGCCAAAATGAAATTTGGACAATTTTCTGGTCTCATAAAGCGTATTCCAACGAGCACGTAAAAAATAAAAAACCCCAGATAATAAATAAAATTACCCTTGTATATACACGAGTATATATCTACTTCCGAGCCGAACTGTAGGTAGAGGGAGTTTTGTTTTCACTTTTGGGAGATTGCAATTGTTTTTCTCTTCCAAAATCAAAACTTCACCTCCCATATTGTGTTTTAGACTCTAAAACGCAAGATGGGAGGTGAAGTTTAGGTCTAAAATTTAGACCATTCTGAACGACTTTTTCGTGTCTACGGGTGTGTCTGTCTGTCCGCAAACCCTTGTAACAACCTTAACTCCTTCATTTTTCATCTGATCTTGATGTCATTTAGGCATTAGTCAGTCCCCTATGAGTTGCATTGTTCTCTGTGCAAATGCGCAAACATAAAATCCACCAATCATAATTTTCTCAGGTTCTAGTTGTCTGATTGCGCTCACATTTTCACTGTAGTCGGGAAAACCCAGTTTGACAATCTCATATGACTCGACGCTCCGCTTCTTTCTCCGGATGCTTTGGGCTTACGGCTAAAATTCGAGACACTTGGAACGTGCTTATGAGGCAATCTGGTTTGGGGCGTACAAAAGCAGTTTGTTATTTCTGTAGCTATCTGCCCTCCTACGTAAATCATTGATCCGTGTATATCAGGTGTAGTCTGAGGTACATTATCTAAAATGGGTACCTCGCGCTCGTAATGGCTAAAAAGATGAAAATACATGGGCTTCCGCCAGCCGACAGTTATTGTCAGTGGTGATACAGTGTCGTTGATCTGAAGGACAAATTTATTGTTCTGTTACTGATGATGACCTAACCGTCGGAATGGAATGAACATTGTAACTCTTTTAATTCTTATGGGGATATATTACTTTTAGCGAATGTTTAGTTTGTTCTCATACAACTTGATATCGCTTACTCTTATGTTAAACAAATCATACAGTTTGAGATTTTAGATAAATGTAATCATCAGTAAATAGTTATGGTGTTGCCATGGTACTTTGTCAAGATCGTTTACTAACCATGTATAACATCGTACTATTGCATTAATATCTCATGAATAAATATAAAATTACGACATAAACATTCGAGATAATTCGGGAGCTATCAAACGAATGGTGAAGGATTTTTGAGAAATAATAATTATGGAAGTTCCATTTCCCTACTAGCGGTTCCGTTGTACGTGGAAATCATAGTAAACAAAATTTCGTGACACAGTTTCGTTAACATTACAGCTAAGACAGATTCCTCGGTAAAAATACATATCATTAAATTTTCTTCATCATTCTTATATACAATTTTTATTCTCTACTCTTTGGATATCGTTGAAACTAATGCTGCATCCCAGTAACAGGGTAGGGTAGGGTCGATCCTCAACTTGTCGGTCTATCTTGACCCTCCCTCGCCGTATATCCACTTTCTCGAAAGAAAACAATGCACTGAGTAATTGCTGATTAAGGAGCCCGTCTTCCAACAATGGACCTTGAGAGCGTTACTCAACCCGATTATCTTTGTCACATGAGAGGTTGCCGCGAACGCTTCTAGCGGAAAATTTACTCAACAAATATCCTCTATCGTTAAGCACAACCTAATTAGCTAGAATATAATTCAGGTTTTTTTTTTTTTTTTTTTTCATTTAACGAGACAACAGTTCAAAATTATTATTTCAACATAAATTATTTCCTTGCTTATTTGCTGAATAAATTTATGAAGGAAATCCATTTCCTTCCTACCACCATAACTAACGAAAGCTGATCTTTTTTCAGTTTGTCCTCAATACTAAACAATAATAATAGACCAAGGAAGAAAATCCAGTCATACAGGGACCGTTCGAAGTTAATTTCTTCATGTTTGTATTAAATTATTTGATTTTTGAGCTCTTTATGAGCAGAATGTTCTACTATCAAAAAATCTTGTTCCTAATAATAGTTTGCTATAATTACAAACATTTTCACCAATTATGCTCAATTTTTCCACTTCTGTAGCCGTTTCTGTCATTTTTTTTTTTTTTTTTTTTTTTTCAACAGTTGATGATATTTGGCCCCCTCTACTACCTTTGGCTACGTTTAAATTTGGATTTGGGGAAGTTTTAACGAAATACGAGGAAGACTTGATAATTATAGATGTTTTTATTGTTATTGAGGTTCAATAAAAAAACGCTGCAAATTCTTTCACTGGGGTTTATTATTCATCGGCTTGCGTCCAGCTCAAAGCTCAAATAGTGCCGAACTTTCTTTTGAAAGTATGATTCTAGGCGAAAAAAACGTATACGTATAACTATAGAAATCCAGAAATCGCTTCCGAAGACAAGACACAAAACTAACTTTTATGATGAAAATTTGAATTTATATATTTTTTAACCATTGCAATAACTACATTTTTTTTCTTCGAAAATTTGCTAAAAGATTCAAACCTTCTCCCCCTTGAAGTTGAATATGCTATTGATACTGTAGGAATTTGGATATTTTCCACTTGATAAACAAAGAATATTTCATTTGAAAAATCTTCCACGTCTTTTCAAAACAATGAACCGCTGTTTTAGGTCACTCTTACTGAAGTTGTTCATAGACATTCAAAATCATAACGGAAAGGTATATACATTCAAAGAAATGAACCCCACATAAGCTCATCAATAGTAGCTTGCGAAAGAACAGGGTCTTGCACCGGTACCGTTGTAGTTTGTTTTTGTTCTCATCAGCTCCTCGTTCTTAATGGGAAATCAAGGGAACCTGGACGGAGTAGGTGAGGTAGGTAATAGATCTGGCGCTCTGATTGATGTACGAATAAGAAGGGAGTGCAGAGATGGGCCGATTGGCGTCGGTCATGGTCAGTGAACATAATGAAAGAGGAAGACACAACAACGATCCCAGCTCCCTTCCTGAGCACTGCCTGGCTGCAGACGAATAAAATTATACTACCGAGGAACCTTCGTAAAATAACTTATCTTATCTTTTTAGTGAATTTTCTTAAAATTAAGGTATTTACATGAATCGCAAGTGTCAAAGTGATGAGGGGGGTTGGAAGTGTGTTTGGTTCATCAGACAACTCAATCCTAGATTTTAACATTTTGTCGTAGGTACGTGCGTGGTGTCTCACGACACAATCCTTCTACAATGGTTATTTATGGGCAAAAATACAACAAATGTTTTGTTGATCTCCATGTTTTTTTCAGTTTTATGGTATGTAGACTAAAAAAATCTGACTTACATTGCCCTAAGCTTTTTTCCCAACGTACTGGAGCAAAGTTTATAAAATTAGGCTCAAAAATGCTGCATCGATCCGGAATGTGATAAGTAGTAATCTCGGCATCTTGATCAATCAACCCTAAGAGCGTAGTTTTCTGTTTGATCCAGATAGAAATTAGTTACCCGAATCAAATGAGACCGGTTGCTGTCAAATCATCCGTTCGTTTACCAATATCGGGGCTGTATCGACACGGGAGTGGATACTGTAGATAACTCAACAGACCCAGAGTAAAATAGATACTGTAAGACATACTAGCCAAACGCTGTCCCTCAAGCTTCAATTCGACGTAACCAGCTTCAACAGGTCGTCATTCTCATTCTTCTCATTCTCATTCTCATTCTTTCTACTGATTTTATGACGAAACGAAGTTTTGATCTCAATCTTAAGGAGAATTATTCTTTGCAGCATGTTTATTAATAACTAATTTCGTCAAAGAAATTTTTTATTTTGAATATGTTAAAAAAAAGCTGAGTTTTTATTTCCTACAAGTTTGCTAACTAATATATCTCGATGAATCTTTGGGATCTTCGATGTGGGAATAATAACTGGCTACGTGTCATTCACAACTTGGCGGGTTGGTTCACTTGAGAAGAGCAAGAAAAGTACAGAACTCTCTTGCATGTCGTTTTGGGAGACATCAGCCAATCGTTTTCTGATATGTACGAGGAAGCTTGTTTCAAACTTTCTCACAGATTTCGTCAGTCTTTCTTCTCAATCTCTAATAGTACCTACGTAATGTATCTACCTAAACGCAGAGCATGTTACGTGAACAAAGAGATGCCCCGTTACAAAGTGCCTGTGATATCTCCGGTATCGTATCAAACTGAGGAGTCGGACCTTTACGAGAAGCCCTTTGCGGTATGAACAGTGTCGTTTCCCTGGAGGACTTGCGACACAGATAAGAAAGTTTGGGTCACGGGGGTCCACAACGTGATCATCTTCGTTTGCAATCCGCTTGGAAGACACAAGGTGACCTTTCCCGAGGAGGTCCTTTATTCAAGGAAGGTATCCTAACCTACCCCTATAACCTACTGCTTGACTACTCGTGTTTACCTACCGCGTGACTCGGTAGGTGCTACTCATTACTTGACGGCTGACTCCTGCAAACCGTCTTTTCCCAAACTTGTCGGGATGAGGATGAGCACAGTTTACCGGCAATCTTATAAAACGACCGTGGCATTACCCAACGCTCACTTAACCAAACCCTGAATTACTCGCTTGTTGACTAAGCACTGCCAACTTACCATATCGTTTTGACGAGTGATTATTATTCTCAGTGTCAGATATAGATTGTGTGTTAGCAATTCCATTTCGTGATTTCCGATAGGTATCTCCGTTGATTGGTAAATGCCTCGATAACGACGCGATTCCCCCATGGCGTAGTTTGCATATTCTCGCACCATCCGGCTGTTTGATAAGAAAACGAGAAAGAAACGAAATTTACATTCAAAAGAAATTACTGGGCCTTCCAATTAATTTAACGAGAAAAATACAGTTTTAACAACGTTCTTTATGTATTGCTACGACATACTAAAATTCGGAAATTCGAAAAGAGACCTATCAAAGTTAAGTGGCTTAAATATTGGAGTCTATTTAACGTCAACTCTGCTGATCAGGCTTGCTCCAAATTTTGTTCTTTCTATCGAGAAGCTTACATTCCAAATTTCAGTATCTTTGTAGAGGTGAACAGGAATCAAACTGTAATCAATCTTGAAATGCATCTAAAGACATTATAATCATTAGAAAGAGCAGAGCATACACATTTGTAACAATTTTATTTCGAAACTGTATTGGTTGACGTTTTCGATCGTGAGATGATAGCTAATCTCTCTCGTTTTATGTTATTGAAAATCAGTCCTTCCGCAATGGCCCAAATACCCTTTAACGTTGGGAACGATTAATAAAATGTTGTGTAGGTCTTTTAGGTTGAAAGATCTTCAAAACTGTGGATAATGTCAATCGATTTGAATAGATAAAAAGTAGTGCATGTTTAAATTTAATTAGAATTCATGATGTGGTCTAGTGGGCCACAATCATTTAAACAGCATGAAGTGTACAAAGTAGAGCCTAGACCAATGCTTACTTCACCAAAAACTATATTCAGAAGGGCCATCAAACCACAATAACATGGCAAAATATGGAAGGAAATGTCCACAATGAATTCAAGGTAGCTGAACCCGACAACAATGTCACTGAATGGCAACTCGGGAAAAACCGTACGGAACTAAAAACAATTATGGGCCTCATAACTAGCTTTCCAGCCCTGCGATTTCATCTACATCCCATAAGTGTCACACGAAGTTCAACTCTGTTGGGTGGACATATTCGGTAAATGGCCTGGACTCACTCTTCTCTGATTTGAACTGTTGGAGGAACGAAGGTCTTATGAGATCTGTTCAAAAAGAGCAGAGCCTTGTAGGCCCCAATGGGCTGTGTCTTTCTGTTGAAAATCAAAACTCTCAGGAAAGTGCAATACGCCAACAGGCTCCAACAACCGTCAGTTCAAAAGGGTGCGATTTAAAAGCGGTAATATCAGCAATCGAAAACTTTCGAAATATGCACATTATTTATTGGTTATTAAGATTTAATTTCAATTAATCGTGTGAAACCAGCCGGTTCGTACTAACGTCCTCACCGAGAGTATTATATAGCTGAAATGAATCTGCCATCTGTAAATCTGTATCTGAACTTAGTAAATATACCATTTCAAACCGTAATGATCGACCAGCCGATCTAATTCTATTTTGGCACAAGTCTTGCGGAGGAAGGTATTCTTTTTAAATTTAATTAATTGTGTTCCTTCAGGTGCCCGGGTCTATGTAGTGATATGGAATCGATGATACCGTAAGGTCAGCTCAATAATCACTCATCTAGTGCTACCGATTGTGATACCTCTTGTAAATATGAGACAGTGCTTAAGATTCGCGAGGTGTTTCAAGAAATGAGAAGAATTTCAACCGGTCCACCTATTCACACATTTTCAACCAAATCAGATTCTTAGCAATTCAGGATAATTACATAAATAAACACTCTATACCAGTACATCTGTAGGGTCTTATAATCAATTAGAGTCATTAATTACTCAAAAATCACAAAAATGTACAAAAAAAGGTTAAAAAGCGTTAATTCCTATTTTTTGGCAGAACAATATTCAAAAGGAGTTGATCAGCCCTAAACTGAGTCATTCCGAAATTGGTAGTTGAATTTATACTGAAAATTAAACTTAAATTCCACTAAAATGTCCTGAAAATCGATAAGAATTAGAAAAAATCTTTATATTCTTGAGTATAATAGCATTATTTAGAACAAGTTTTTTGCCTATCAAATTGATAGACAATATGTTTTTGCGCACTAAATGCTCAAATTTGAATTCAGTTTAAAATTAATGTTTACGAGAATTTCATAAAATTTGCTCATACGATCATGCTGCATGGCTGGAACTTTTTTAATTCTTGAACCTTCGTGTTTCCGTGTGTAGGTTCCACTAGCAGAGGCCGAAGTGGAAAAGTCAAGGAGACACTAACCACCGGTAGTGACATGATGATTCTCTCGCCTCCACTATTTTGTAAAGCTCCTCGTATTAATCTCACTTTGATTTCAGTTCCTCCTCATCGTGAAACATCGTAAATTTAAACTCTTCGTGATGTCCTCGTTTAATTGGCGTCTTAGTTGCTTCATTTTGTTTGCGTTTTACACGGCAACGGGTATTTACACCGTAATATGCCTGCTGCGAAGGTAGTGGCGAGTAAATATTGCTTACCAACCATTAACTGAATGATATTTGACGATTGCATCAAGAAAAATATAATGAATATAACAGATTTACACTCTTGTGTGGGCAATAAAATAGATGATGGGTTGAAACTCATCGTTATGACAAAAAACTTCCTTATGATGTCCTGCTATTAGTTTTCTGTTTTTTCCGCTATTATTTCCATAATGGAATGCGTACCGTTATGAAGACAAATAATAAAACTGCAACAATTAAAGATACGTAGGCTCTGAATAAAATTTCAGTTTAATTCCAATGAAAGAAATGAAAATCCACAAAGGTCACAAAGACAATCAGGAATATTCCGTAGCTCATGACTTCAAAACTGCGTTGGTCCTCTTTCAATCATGACTTTTTGATATGGCATTGACATACAAAGACAATAATTGCTATTTTACAATTTTTGTGAAATAGCTTTTCCGTGAGGGCTCACTTTTTTAATTCAGAGTCCTTGGGAAGGATCAGCCTTCCCCCCCTCCCCTCCCAAATCGCTTTGAAACTGTGGTTTATTGTGCTCTTCAGTCTTCTGCTTCTGACTTATATGTTCTGGAGCTACCACCACATAAGCTTATTACAACGATATAAGGAAAAAAATTTCATGAGTCCTGCTCCAGCGTACATCAACGTCTTTAATTGACTAACGAACCAATAAAATCAAAATTGAATAATGAAAACTGAAAAATGAGCGTGCTACACACAGACAGGCGGAAACGAAACTAAATAGTTCGGGATTGTCAAAAACGTAAAATTTTAATTTTGGAGAAGGAAAATTTGTCATTTCCCGAAAGGAAAAACAAAGCTTCCTCTATCTGCACAAAGGAAGACTTGAAAAAAATACCTGCGAATGTAGAAGGTTCATCCAGAGGAAATAATACTTTGAATATGGCCTAGTATTATGCTACAAGTTTTGCCTTTGTTCACTTGCAGGTCTGGTTGAAACAGAAACGTTTGAACATTGAAAATAACTATTGACCGAGCGTTTTATACTGTATTTATATTTCTTAGCTGTGTTGTGTTCAATAGTAATAAGTGCAACGAGCGCTTTATTATACCTACGAGTTTCGCAATTGATTTGAAACAGTTCTATAAACTAATTCCGGAATATAGGTTGTTCTCATATTTCATCCCACATAACGAATCCTTGAAACGGTTTGTAGGCCAAGTACGAGAAATTGATGTCCGGGGAAGAGCTGGTGGAGAGCAGCCTCCACAATCACCTTGTGGAGCACCTCAACTCTGAAATTGTTCTGGGCACCATCACTGACATCGCTCTGGCGATGAACTGGCTCCGGTCAACCTTCCTCTACATCCGGGCCCTCAAAAACCCCAAGCACTACGGGATGCCACCCAACCTCACAGAAAGGGAAATCGAATCCAAACTCCAAGGTGAGTCGCGAGATTATCCGACAACAAACCAGTTTTCCGACTTCAATCAAGGATTGCAATCAGTAGTGTCGTGAAGCAAAAAGCTCGTTGTTATTAGAACGTCTTCCAACCTTAACCGTATTTAATTGAAAGACAACAAAAAATTGTTCATTGTTTTTCAACGCTATTTCATGTGGGTCTATCCGTTGATTTTCCTTTGACTAAATTTAAACGCTCCTATAGCCAAAAATGTCGTAATTTTGGGTGATTAATTGTCATTTTCATGTGTTTTTCAACCCTGATCCGCTATGTGCATCATTATTGATGATCCTTCGACCCTTCTCGTCCTACTCGCATTTCATTCTTCCGTCCATCCGCGTTCCATTTACTTCAACGGGATGATTATTTTCTCCCTTGAGATAGCCGCACGCTGTTTGGCAATATAACAGTTATAAAGCTTATCGTTAAAAAACAATGGCAATTCATGTGCGCTACACTCACTTTAGAAGAAGACAATTTATCACATAAAATTACTGCATTTCCGTCCGTACAAGCATTCAAATTGGCACCACTTGAATTGGCGTAGAAAAAAAGATGAAAATTCATGTGTCTCACTTTGAGCTTATTTAAGTGTATGTTTACGCGATTGCATGATTCTGTAACTCCGAGCACTCGCTGCACGGGTCGAATAATCGAATAAGGTGTCAAATTTTCCTTAAATTTGGAATATAATCTGAATCTGGAATAAAAACTGGAGGAAAACAGATAAAATAAATAGATTCCACTGAATATTATTAAAGTTAAAAGTTTGTGATTAGCTTCTCACTACACTCATCTCCTTTTCTGCTTTTGATTGATCAAATCCTAGAGCAAGATGTGACGATTTTTCAATTCGTGACAGATAAATAACATAATTCATTGGCAATTGACATGGAGTTCTACAATACTTTGTAAATTCAGTATAACAGCATGAAGAAGAGGATATCCATTGCGCCAATTAGCATTCTAATGTTCATTTTACCAACTTTTAAATATTTTTCATTTATTTACAGCAATGTGCATGAGGGAGCTCCATGGGTTGGAAAAGTATGAACTTATCACAACTTCAAATTACGCCTACAGCGTCGAGCCAACTGAAAACGGAAAACTTATGGCTCGGTATTATATCGCATTTGACACTATGAAAGTCTTCATGAAAGTAAGTTTGCCTCTGTACACCTTTTGACCTGGTTTAATTGACAAGGTGTTCTGTAATTCTTCACTCTCGTTAAACTAAATCTACTCTAGTTATTCCTCCCACTACCTCCTTTGGTGGTAGTGCATTACTTGCGTATCTTACCAATATGTTTGGGAATTGAGTGAAAGTGTTTTCAAAAACTTATTATTTATTCTTCAATTTTGATCATTTGAATTGTAATTAAGATCCTAAGAAGTTAGTTTCATGATGAAACTCTTACTGAGCATATAGGAAATTAAACTTAGAATCCGAAGAAATGGTCAAGTTCTTATCAAGTGGATAAATATGGATTTTAATGGAAACAAACGTGGTTTCCTTGAAAAAAATTTTCAACCTATCAAATTTTGGGAATACGTCGAGATGGAAAAGTGCGATTGGCGGCGTTTTGCTTTATTTTTAATCTAGTTTCACCCAAAACTTTATTGCATGATGCAAGACACGCTGTGGGTGCGTTATTTACGGATGAGTTTATTATTCACCTATTAAATTTTAAAAATCTATGACTGAAGAATAGAAAACTTTATTTTCATTTTTCTCCGTAATAGTTGGTTTTTCGGCGATAATACGTGAACGTTTATGTATTGTCGTAATAGAGCCTATTTTATCAGGTATTTATTAAAATTATTATTACTATTCTTTCTGTGAGTACTAGAGTGACTACTTAGATGGATCGTTTTTTTTTTAAAGATTAAAGGCGAAGAAAACCTACCCGAGCTTCTAGAGCTCTTAACTCAATGCCACGAGTTTCAAGAAATTCAGCTGAGGCGACACGAAAGGCCGGTTTTGAACAGTCTCAACCGCAACAAAGGGAAAGAATGTATTCGCTTCCCGATCCCAGGGAAGATAATTTCGAAGGCAGCTAAAGCCAACGTGTGAGTTACCAACATACTTAATCTTGGCCTTCGAGTATAAAATATTATTTTGAAGTCTACCGATAGAAACGGAAGCGTTATTTACACTTTCGGGAGATCAACCATTTTATTTTCACCAAAATGAAATTTTCCACTCATGTTAGACTATTCTGAACAACTTTGATTCCCTAGCTATCCAACTAGAGGTTCTTACTGTGTTGGGGTTGACTTTAGCTCCCAAACTTTTTTGTGGGTTCTACTCAACAAAATATTGAATACGTGTCAGAGCTTTCTTCAGAATTGGCCGTAGGAACCATCTGAACTAAATAAATTTGCTTAAATTTGTGCTTTGTTGACGAGTTTTCCTTGTATTTTCTACTCAAAAACAGAAGTACTTCACTCAAAGTACTTCCTACTTACAAAACCGAAGTAGTTTTTCAGATCTTGAAGCACTTCATATGTTTGACATAGTTGGCCACCACGAACTGTTAACTATTAAACGACACCCTGTATCGTTTGAGACAATGTTTAGTTAAAAATCTTTCGCTCAGTGCGCAAGCTTGTGAAATATAGTTGTATGCATCAGCTCATCGGAGGAGTTTATTATGCGCCTGGATTCTCTGACTCAGATTCTCTGATTCTCGGACTCTGAAAATTTCGCCAAATAGACAATTTCGCCCATTGATGGACAACAGCAGCATATTGAGGACAATAAATTGTCCCAACTACGGCTTATAGCATTGAAATTATTTTAAACAATCATCACTATTTTCAATTTGAATACAAATTTCAAAACAGGCCAATCATGACATGCCAATAGAGAGTGATCTGGGGGTGGCAACGTTAAATATCTGAGTCTGGAGATATTTCAAAAAGCAATTCTCTAGAAACAACTAGATGTCACTATAATTTGGGCAAATTTCGTTATTTTATAAAAACAAATTGAATAATGCATGTTAACATTCGTAGAATGTAACAATAAAGATAAGCACTTTATGCATGTTTCAGTTTGATTCAGGCAGTTCTCGGGTCCCTTCAAATATCAGATGCAGGATTGTTGCAAGAATCAGTTAAGGTGATGCGTCTAGCAGAACGGTTGCTGAGAGGTTCGTTTTCATACAAAAGACTGTTAGTTAACTATCTGGCTAGGAAATCGAATAAACTTCAAAACCGATATTTTTTAGTCAAATGCACTATTTCGTTCACTTTACCTGGTTTTTGTAACTAGTAATCTGTTTTTGACTTCAAGGTCTGACTTTGTACCTCGGGCGTAAGACCCATTTCCAAGCGTATTTGTCAGCACTTACGCTCTACAAATGTTCAGTAGTGAAGATGTGGGAGAATTCTTGGTTCGTCAGCCGTCAGCTTCCTGGCATTGGTCCAGCTCTTGGTGCTCTTCTCGTGTCAGCAGGCAAGATAACGTTCAAGGATATCGTCGAAACCGACCCTCGCACTTTAGAAAGGGTAAAAGTCTCCAAATCGAAATCAGCATGTACCAAGTGGATTTCAATATTTTCAAAAAAAAGGATTATTTCTCAAGTAAAATTCAACATATCACCAAGCCAACCTCAACATTTCCATTGTCCAACTTATATTTTCAAGTTAAATTCAATTTTGCCCACGTCAAACTCATCTCTTTCCAAATCAAATTCTTCATTTTATGAGTCCAATTCAATTTTCCCATGTCCGATTCAACAATTTCAAAACCATAAACAATTTCACAAGACTATCTACATATCCCAACTCAAACTCAGCGTCCCCAAAGTCAGAATTCATAATGTCCCAAGTCAAGTTTTTCATTTCTTAAGTCTTTTAAGATGACTTTTAGGACATCCGTCTAAAGCATGAATTCGTCCATTGATGTACGTTTTGGTCCCGGGGGTATGAGATAACCATTACAACACTGAATTTGTAAATTAAAAAAACACTCCTATCAACTTCTACAGTGAAATCACTCGGAAACAATCCGGTGAAGAAATGGGATATTGATAACATGAAAAAAAGTTGTCTATTTGCACAAAATAGAGAGGTATCATGTTAAATTGTTAAGTCATCATCAGTAAGAAAACGAAACTAACTGAAAGTTAGAAAGGATATAGCCTATATGTTTTCAGAAGAAAGGAAGCTTGAATCTTATTGGTCAGGAGAAAGGAAGGGATTTTGTTTGCTTGGTTAGTTGGCAGCAATTACTGAAAGTAGGTATACATAACCTATATTATATTGTTGGTACTTTTCCCTAAATTCTCTTAATTTTTCTCCCAATTTTCGATATAATGTTCACATCTTTCCAGTAAAGGTCTCAACGACTTTCATACTGCAAACTGATTCTCACTACTACCTAGAGCAGGGGTCTCCAAACTATTTGCCCCAAGGGCCGTATCATAATGTGGAGGTGGTGGGGCGGGCCAACAGGGGGTCTGGGGGGTTAGTCCCCTAGCTGAAGGGAGATCCGAGGAAAATTTTTAAAATTAAACACTTGAAAAAAGTTTTTTTCAGCAGTCCTGAACGAGTTTGACAAATACAAAATCATGCCTAATATAGGTTCAACAATTCGTTTTTAGTGATTATATTTTTCAAAATTCCATAATTACTTTTCCGTTGTTCAATAAAAAATATCAACAATTGAATTTTCAGTAATTGAAAATTTTTAAAGTCAGACAATTGAAAACAGGGTTTTTAAAGTACTCCTAGACGAATTTGACAAATTCAGAATTAGGCTGTTATTGGTTGGACTGGTCCAACCTTCGTGCCTGGCGCCTTGCGGAGGGAAGTACGGGCAGCTTCCACTGGGTCACATGGTTGACTGTTCATTTTGTTCCGGCGGTAGCCTAATTTTTTTCATTGCCGTCCGCGGGCGGCGGGCCGGACCAAATCCTTCCGTGGGCCGTAGTTTGGAAACCCCTGACCTAGAGGCTACTCATGTTAACTACATCCACGCTATGTTGCACCAATAAATTTTCGTAATCCATCTCTAGCCCTTTGTGATTTTTTAGATTATCAACCGACAACCACCAATGGGGAACACCTTACAAGAAGCCGCCCAAAGGATACCGCAGTATCACGTTGACTTGGTCGTCAATGAAGCAAGTTCCACTATCCTAGGGATCGTTGAATTGTTGAACCCTCAAGAAGTACAGTATGGAAACATGCTTCACAAATTCAACCTTATCCTCTCATCCGGAAACCAAATTTTGAGAAAAGAAATCGTTTGGTAAGTTCATTTATTTCTCTTTTTTTTAATGAGGATTCGGACTTTGTACTTTCCCCCAAAAAAATCAAGCACTTCACTAGAAAATATGAGTTCTTCTTTGGACATTACTTTTTGAATAAATTAACTAGGTCAAATTTCAAAAAATGTCTTTAAAAAATCATTACAACAGGTAAACTGTTAACCACAAAGACTGCTAAAAATCGACCCAAACAATATTTAAAGTACAGTGCTGAATTTTAAATGTTATGCACACAATTATACTGGAAAAAATACATCAGCTCCTTTAAAACACTCAACAAATCGATAAAAACACTAAAAACTTATTTTTACAAATTTATTTTTGCATCGAAATATGCAAATATTGCGAGATAAAATTGAAAAAAGTTCAGTTATTATAAAACTTCTGATAAATAACTTTGGCCCCAATGTACTAATGTCAACATAATTTAATTAATTCTCTCGTAATACGATAATTTTTGAAAATTGGCTCATACGATCTTGCTATAGGACTGGAACACTACTATAGGACACTTTGAAATCAACATATCTTGGAACGTAAAACAACAAATTTGTAGAGGACAATTTTTTTCTGGGTATATAACAAAGGTTAATTATGGAAAACAAACCAAAGCGTCTTTTGGACCTACGGATTCCAATTACGGATAATGTGGTTTCCTATATAATTTGTTTACTACAAGTCTGGTTCTTGCGGTGCCGAGTTTGAGACACGTGTGAAAACATCCAACCACGTTTTTCAACATCGGTTTAGAGAAAAAGTTCGTTTCCTCACACGGCATTGGGCCGCTCGATAGCGAATACCTGAGAAAGATGGAGGATCCCGATAGAACGGATCTAGTGATTTCAAATCGTTGAGCAAGGCGGGCTCAAGTGTCACTTAAGTTGCAGAGATGATTTCCCTTCAATAACGTAGGTCCTTCTTCATTTTCGATTGCGAGCGGAGAGGAAGTGGTGAAACGGCGAATGGAATCTTCAATCAACTGACGCGCGATCGTAGGTAACCTTGGGTCACCTAAATGTCACTTCAATTCAACAGCGAAAACCCCCATCAAACACAGTTTCAAGCGGGTGGAATAAAATAATTGCGTGACCTACAAAACAATCATAGGTCCCCTCAGATGGATGAATATGCAGTAACATCAAAAGAACATGCATATGCCACAGTAACCACCAGTTCTTTTCCACTTTCATGGACCTTTTAGCAAGGAATGAATGAACAAGTGGATTGCAATTTTGAAAACTGAATGAATTTGGAAACGTCAGAAATGTCAACATCCAAAATCAAAATTTAAATCTCAGAAATCCACACGCTTCCGAAAAGAAGGGTCAAAGGTTGTTGCCATATTACCATTTTATATTTTGTAACCTCAAGAACAACGGTAAAATGTTAAATGATCTAAAATATATTTTTACATTAAATTTAATTAACTATTATAATTAATTTTTTTTTTGTGTCACATGATTTCATCAAATTTTGAGGGTCTATTCTAGAGCTCATTTCCACAAAAAATGCCTCATGCACATATTTTTGCAGGCTTCACTCGCAAGTTAGTTTAATTTTAACTTTATTTCGTGTTTCCAGTCGCATGTCACTGAAACGGCCACAGTTATCTTGAGCTATTCTCTAAAATCAATTTTGACCGAAGCCAATGGAAAGAGCAACAAATTTCCAACCTTTTTAGAGCAAAATGAAGACATTTCAGACCGAAAGTCAAACTTCAAGAATTTATGTACTCCCTCTTCCCAAGAAAAACTCCCAGCTTTCAGATGGTATAAGGAAAAACATTTTTTCACACTTACATTTCTTGAAGAAAATATTGTTTGAATGCGAAAAATGGGGGTGAGAACCATGAAATGCATGTTTAGCACCCGAAACCAACTTGGTACAAAGTAAATGAGTTCGGCTTCGGATTTTATGTCTTTTTTTTCTCTGAATCGGGCCTTCACATTCAACAAATAAGATATCAGCCAACAGTCCAAAAATTCAATTAACTAGATACGTACTATTTGCTCAGAGCTCGAGGGGAAGTGCGCCAACTCCGACGATTGGGTTCAGGTATAAATATTGAAAGTTGCCATCTCCGACGACGAGAAGAAGCGTGAAGATAAGCCTTGGACAACTCCGACTCGTTTACGGCAAAATTAATGAGAAAGCTTGCGATTACTGAACGTTCTTGGGGATTCTACTTGGTTACCGAAGAAGCCAAGTTTCCTCCATCTATGTGGGCAGAAGATGATATTAATTCCGAAAGACCACCCAATTGCTGGGAAGATTTTCGCGAGAAGTTCAATAAGAACTTTTCCAGCGGACACTCAAATTTCTTTGTTTCTTGACGTTCCAAAACAGATTCACCTTGATTCCCAATTCATAATTAATGGTTCTGAAGAAAATATAAAACCTTCGATTTACAAATTTCGACAACACACAGCAGCCGTTACGAAATTATTGCACGATTACAGAAATTGCAAATTAACGCGATTCAACTTTTTGCAAGGTGCTTCCAACCATTGCGGACAAAAAATTGAAAAATAATTCCCTATATTAATACTATTATTAATATCTGTATACGTTTTACATACGACGATGTTCCATTTCGACTCTTGGTCCAGTGAGTTTTATTAATTCTTTAAAATTCAGTCCTGCGACCCATTACTATGTAGTATGTTATTATTAGCTAATTGAAATAGTTTCCGTTGGAATTGATGACCATTCCTTCGGAGTTTTCTGCTACCCGCTCTAGTGCCCTGTGGTTAAGCCCTTCCAATGAGGAGAAAGAACCTGAAAATCGGTTATTTGTTGAGTCCATCCGTCAGCTATTTGAGGTTTCCTTCTCAACTACTCGATTAGTTCACGAATTTTGGCTGAAAAATGGTAACTCACTATTGTCAATTCCCCTCAAGGATAATCATGTATATTCATACTCGGGAGGCACGTTTCGGTGTTCCACAATATTAATCAGGGTGAGGAAGGGTTTAGTGAGCCCCATCTCTAGATCCCACGAGCTTCACATTGTAGTTCGCGAGCTTGTATCACATGTATCTCGTACGGTCGTGAGAATATTTTGGGTTCGTTAGCCAGGGAAATGTTCAAGGTCGCGTTGAAAGAAAAAAAAGTATGGCATAACGTGCGAACTGATTGTACTCATGAATGGGAGCGAAATCACGCTAGATTCTCAATTAGAGCAGAATTCGTGATTCATGAAGTCTTTTGTGTGATACTAGTAGTTAAATATACCGACAAATAACGGATTGTGAAACGTAACGTACTATGATTAGCGGACGCGGCCGTCTTCTTTGTTAATTGTCAACTAATGATTTATAGCTTTAGAAATCATCAATTCTAGATATTAATGTATTGTTTAGCCTTCAATAATTGTATATATTATTGTTAAATTACAGTCAGGTTGTTGATCGTAATTGTCTAAAGTATTAAAGGATTATAAAAATGCACTTGTACTGAATGGGCTCCTTTTCACATTGAAATTACAAATGGTGTCCCCCGAATTTGATATAAAATATACAAAGGTTCATTATTGAAAATAATAAACTAAAAGGAAGTGAAAATGAAGCAAAACGCGTCCAATAGCACTTTTCCATCTCAAGCCGTTTCTTGGATATCAAAGAGGAGAAAATTAAAAAATCTGAATATTGAAAACTTTCGAAATAACATCAAGGTTTTTCAATAATCGAAGGAGCTCACCCTGACTGAATTCGTTGTATATAACTCCTCAAACATTAAAACTGTATCAGCCCCAAAGTATGTTACGGAAGTTGATATCAAAATGCCTACTATGGTGCAATACACTTTGATTTATTTTATTGACCCAGACGTCTGAAACTTAACGAGTTAAAACTAAACACCTAACTACGCTTCACTTGTTTACTAAAATATAAAAACGTCTTACGAAAAATACGATTTCGAAAGGAACTCTCAAAAACAAAAGTCTGTTGCAATTATATCATATTCGTCACAGTTTACCAGGAAATTTCAACTTTGAGCAAGAACGTTCACATTCACATTTGTGTTCACGTTCTTTTTGTGTCCCAGTAAAGCTTTCATAGAGAGATCTTTCGATTCATGGACGAGGTGTCTGTGAAAAGTAAACACAAAAACATAAGTGTCTGATGGATATGGTTAGTTGGCCCTTCCCGATTTTCGAATCCGTCGCTTTGGGAAATGAATCAGACACAATTTTGGTCCGGAAGTTTCTGAGCATCTTGAAACGTAAACTGACCAATTTTAAGAGGGTTAACTTTTTGTTTTATTTTTTATTAATTTATTTCTATTTTACTTTATTTATTTTTTTTTAATAGATTGCAAAGGTTTATTGTTGAAAATATTAAACCAAAAAGCACTAAAATTGGAAACAAAGTAGCATACAACACAACGATATGTATTTAAATGCCTTTCTTAAAGAATACCAAGAATCTATTTCGCAAAATGAATTATCTTAATCGTCGACCGTATAGACTTACAAAAGGTTATTGATGGAATGGACTAGTCGCCCCTCGCAAGGGTTAAGGCGATTAGCCTGCAACTCCTACGGAATACCCTCGCAATCAGTTGGGCAGGGGTATGACAATTAATTATTACAATTACAATTATTGTAATTATTAATACATTGGTCATAATCAATGGCATTTAGCCTAGGGAGAAATGCGAGTGAAAGGAATGTTAATAATGAAAGAGCCATTGGTGGTAACCTCGCTCAAGCTAACATGTGAGGTGATGGAATGGTGTAGTTGCCCCTTCCATTGAGCTGAATGCAGTAATGCCCCCCACGCTCAGGGGCTGACCCAGACTCTTGAAGGCGTCTAATTCATCTCCCAAGGCGACAGATTCAAGAATCGGGGAGGGCCAACTAACCATATCCATCACAAGCGTAGCAGCTTCAACGATCTAGATGGGGGAACTATCCATATCAACCAAGGGTCCGCGGGTGAATAATCACGACAAGGGTGATTAGGGTACCGTTTTTAAATTTAAAAATTATGAAAATGATATTATCATTATCTTCTAAAAATACGGATAATCATTACCGGTGTCAAGTGTAGGGGGGTCGGATGATTCCTTAGGGCAGTAGGTATCAGATGAATTTAGAACTCAAGAGGGCCATTGGTATTTATGGGATTCTGGACTGACCCTACCAATACTAGGTAGGTACTAGGTGAAACAAAAAAGGGATAGTAGTTTTCTTTTTATACCATAGTTGTACGTTGATAGTTATAACACAATCGTGAATACACAGTTGGTAGGTTAAGACCGCTGCTGCTAATGGGTTTACCATTCTCAGACAGCCCTTTTACGCAGATCACTGGACTTATAATAATTAAACGGTGTATTTGGTCAGTTAACGTAATAGTTACCAATCTACAAGGGAACGGGTGTAAGTGTTGAATGTGCTAAAAAATGAATTAAAATCTCCATAAATCACTGATCTATGTATAAACGTCTATCTATTGATATTATCTAAACTCGACGGGTCGAGCTTCTATATGTCGTCTTGTCCACTCTTGTAAAAGCTATTGTCATAAAAAGAGTCCCACTTATTGTTCAGCAAGTTCGATCGGTTCGGTTTGAAATTAGCCACAAGAACTTTCAGCTGATCACTGTTTCCATTTCCCTGTAATTTACTTCTAGTTGTCCCAAGACTTGACAAATGATGCCTTGATCTTAAATATACCTCAGTGAACCCCACCTTTACCTGTCTCTTTGTACGAAAAAGATGCTGACTTCAAATTTATAGCTCACGGAGCTTTGAACTGCAGACGATGGGTCATTCTGTATTCGTTACGTTAGAAAGCCATTAAATGCCGTCTTTCTCGGTTGGAAATAGCCTTGGGCTCTCTCAACTGGTCAGCAGCTCCTTCATCAGATATCAGACCCACACAGTAGCTGACATTCAAATTTCAGATTTCTGTGTTCATAAGGACAGAAGGAATGTCAATACCTATAATGGCGCAATATACTGTGAATGGGCAAGTCCTAGAAATCTACGAATAGAATAACTGCGATGTATAATGAAACACCTACCCTACGCTTCGTACCAGAATTCCATTATGGTATTCTTCTATAAATTGTATTATATTAGACTTGAAAAACTCGATTTCAAAAGAAAATCTTGAAACAAATTTACACAGCAATCACATCAGCTGATTTTATCTTCATCTGATTCTAGTTGATTTTTCTACATTCACATTCGTGTTTACGTTAAAAGTTCCAGCCCTTCGGGAGAGCGAACGGATGAACATAAAGGGGTCTAGGTGAGGCCATTCAATTCTCTGAAGGCACGTCTATCAATAACGAACATAAAAGCAATATTATTACGTCAAAAGTTTTGGTTGTAGTTGACATTTCAGCCCGTTGAATTCACCGTTTAGGATTGACTGAGATCCTTGCGGAGAATCCAGTATCAAATAGACGGCAAATGTGATTTTTGACCCTAGTTTCATTGGCTGTAGTTGAGCAGTTTCGGAGAAAAGCTATGGCCTGCCGACGGACGGTTTTATGTCTTTAATTCGATTTCCGGAAATATTTTTCCTACACGTCTTGAAACGTTAAAAAAGAATTTTTTTTTTTCTAGGTCGATTACAAAGGTTCATTATTAAAAATAATAAACCAAAACAGTGCATTGAAATAGTTCATGATGGCAGGGTGATAAATAAATGCAGAATCATCACGAAGATCCTTGTTAGAATGTCGAATCCAGCCACTGCCGCATGGCCCAATTGTTTTTTGGTTGTAGTTTTTATACTTGGGGGCTCGATCTTGATTCTGTACACTCTCTGTTTCGGCACCGAACCGGGAGGCCAGAAATAACATACCAGAACGTACAGCGTGAGTTTCGGCGGCTTAGGTGCTCCTCGCTCCGGTTTTTCTTTAGCGTTGTTTTCTTGTTGCAAGTACGAGCAGCCAACGCTTTTGGAGGCCTCCCATACGATTTGAAATGCGGAGTCCCAATATCCACATGTGTAGCTTTTAACTAGCGGGACAACCCTGTGGACTGAATATAGCATCATTAGACAATTGATTTAATGTTAGAATATATGTTTTACCTAGATTCTACGATGATCCACCTGATTCCGGTTTTCCGACGAATCATCGACGAAATGCTCGTTCAGCGCCAGATCAGTGTAAATACCAAAGAAAGATGCTTCACGAATCAAATTTAATTCCAGCCAGATTGTTGAGGGTCTTCCACTATGTCGTTCACTTTTGTCATTTTTTAAATTGTCTAAGATTTGATTTCTACAGTAACCGCAGCTCTCGGAGTAACAAGGGTACCATCTGATCGGAGGAAATGCTCGGGCACGTCAACAGTGGTGCTCTCTGCAATCGTGATCGTTGAAAACCGGCAAATGCTCGAACGCTAATGCTGGATGTTCGAGCAGTGTAAATGGTTCTTTAGTTATTTCACTTGTAAGGTTTTGTTCCCAGTCCACTTCTAGTGGAAGCTTTATCACTTTCGGGAGTAGAAAATTATTTTTCTCTAGAATCAAAGTTTGCGTTTTGGACAAATTTGAGCGTTTATGTGTCTGCCCGCAGTCCTGTCACTAGCCTAATTCCGACAACTTTCATCCGATTTTGATGAAATTTTAAGTCACTCGCGACGAAGTTGTGGAAACCCATTTCAATAAAAACGGAGTAAAATAGAACGTTGTCTATATTTCTACGAAAATAATGAGTACACTGTTAAATCGATTTCGATGGTTAGGTCTTCATTAGTAACAATCATGAACTGAAGGTACATTACAGATTGTACAGGAAAATGTTTAAATAAAGTTATTCCTCAAAATATTTCACCGTTAATATGTAGTTTTTTGCAACAAGTTTAGCTCCTCCTCTCCATAATGTGTTTGTGCTCCTTTTATTTTGTAAGCCTTAAGTGGCATTGGTTGGTCCTCCCCGTCCATTTCACTTCCCTGAGCCAATAGAATTCAATCTCCTTTCACCTGGGCCTATATAACATGTGCTATATGCGATGTACTTTCAGTTCATGTTTGTTGCTGATGATGACCTAACCGTCGAAATCGATTCAACAGTGTACTCATTATTTTCGTGGAATTATTGAAAACATTCTATCCTACTCCGTTTTTATTGAAACTGTAGGTTAGGCTGAGATGATTGAGTTTCATTGCTCACAAATCAATATTTCGCTCTCAGCATGCGCAAACGTAAAAACGACCAACTATCAGGTTCTAGGGGTCCAATCATGTTCAATTATCTCGTAATCTCATTTGAATTTCAACGCGATTGTATCATTAGTAGGTACTACACGTCCTTTTAACAAGTCCTTATCCTTAGTAATTGTATCATCCGATGTTGATGAAATTTTTGAAAAAAGGGAAAACTACCTATCAATGATTAACTATCGAACAATGATCCTTCCGACGTTCTAAATAGCGTTGAAGACATGTTTTCAATTTAAGAGCTTCCATAGATCGGTAAATATCATGAACATTGAACTTTGGAGGATGGGGGGGAGGGAGGTGTGAAAATCACACTGAGTGATTCCATTAACCACACTGCGGAGAACGATTATAACCGTGAGATTACATTCAGTTGGTGAATGGGAAGAGAACTGTGACAGAAGACCAGTGATCTGGGCTGATTGGCATTTCAATAACGACATAATAAATCGCTGTGAAATGTTCAAACTTGTACCATTTTCCATTTTATTCAATTTCGTCGGAGCATCGAAAACGTTGGTACAAACCTACTGTATCCTGAAGTTTTAAGTGTCAAACTTTATATCATCGGTTTATTTTCGAGGTATTATTCTAAACTATCTTCAGTTTACAAAATGTTTGATTACTGTTCATTCTTAATGCTGCTTCAGTGTACCGGTCTACCAGATGTTCGACTCGGTAATCGGCCGCGGGTTTAGTGTCCCAAACTTTTAGAGCGATGGACATTCCAACCTTCCGACTTGTCTCGTCTTGTTCGTCTTTCCATTTGGTTACGTTGTGGTATACCAAGTACGCTTTCGGACATGCTAATGCCTTTAACTTCGCGCCCCTGGCCAACGACGGATCCCAGACTAAGTCTCTGAGAAATTAAATAGTAATTATTGCTTAGCATATGGCAAGTTGAACTGAGAATATGTTTGATCGTTTCTTAGGATGAGTTATATTTACATTACAAAGGGGAGAACGGCAGCTCTGCGCATGAGGTTCGGAATTGTGTGGTACTCCTTGCCAGTTCCACAGGTCCAGTAACGTAAGCTTCGTCGATACTGTGCAATCTACAGATACCTCTTACCTTATTAGAACTGGAACGTCCTGTTGATTGTCGAGTTCCCGATAAACTGCGGAAGTGTCCGGGGAAAGGGGGAAAAGTGGCGAAAATTGGAAACAAGTGCAGCACACAAACGAATTTCGGACGAACGTTACTGACTTGATTCTTACCGTCGTTCGCCCCCCCCCCCCCCCCCGAAAAGAGAGTGAAAATTTTTTGGAAGACCCCTAAAACAGAACGTGCTTAGAAGCAGCAACTTCTTAGGCTATTGCTCGTTTAATTGTAAATCCATCCCGCTGAAATCACCTGACAGCTCCAGGTTCACGACGCGATTGGCAAGATCGATCTTCAAAACAGTCTAGGAGACCGAATGACAGCACCAAATAACAGAAGTCAACATTATTTGCCACACAACCAGGAAAAGTCTGAATACATTATACATTGTCAAGCCCAAACATTAACTACAACTAAATCATGATGCAAGATGTACTTAAATGTCTTTAAAATGTGCAAAAATTTGGCAATTGAAGTTATTAATTTAATGTGATTACAATTTAATTTCTAATGAATGAATAAAAGCTTTATACCATGACACTAGTAGTTGATGATTTCTTTGCTCAAGAAAGTATTTACGGAAATTTCTAAAACCATCTACTTAACGTAGATATAATGTGATAATTCAAAAGCTCGGCCATGCAACCATAAAGCTTCAAATAAATCTACACCAAACATTTCTCGCGGGGTTACAGGAAATAACATTGGAAAATTGTTATCACTTGTTTTCGTGTTAAGTCGCTGTTAATTACTTCATAGGATATGCCAAAGGGAAGGGGCCCCGGAATCTCATATCGGCAACCAGCTGCCGCAGTGTATTAAGTTTGTTGAGAATCATTGCTTCGCCCGAAGGTGTCAAAAGATCCACTGGATTCGAACAATTCAAATAGCCCAGCTGAGCTGCCGTAAACGTCAACTTGGGATTTAAGTAATTCAAGATTACAACAAAAGTGATCAGTGACCTCCACATTGTGAATCCTCCCGAAAGACACACAATTCATGAACTTAATTGAAATATGAAATATCTTAAGTAGTAAGTTTTTGAAACACAAAATTGTCGTGGCAAACAAAACATGTTAGTATAACAATCAAATAATCCCCGGGTGACAAAGTATTTTGCAATATCAAATAGAGTATGTAATTGTCCCTTGTGATTGAATCTTGACAGGGGAACTTCTGTTAAAACATGTCGTACACAAAAAACTATATAACAAGAAAGTAATGGAGGGGACTACTTGCCCCTTCCAATGGCTGAAGGCTGAAAAGTCAAACCATTTGTGGGAAATCCCATACTATTCATCGCAGTTGGATGTAAGTTGACAGCAAAATGTTGAACTGTAGATGAACCAAGATATTTTGTATAGTATGAGGGTCGTGTAGAGAGTTTTTTTTTTTTTTTGCATTTGAGCCAGGCTTGCCAATAGGCACCGGAAGCATTATATTCACTTTCAATACATGAAACATTGTTTTCTCCATACACCAAATTTTCACTCAAATTTAGCATTTTAAACCGTTCTGAACAACTTACGTTTCCTGAATATCTTCTCTGCATGTCGCATCTGTCCGTGTGTCTGCAGATCCTCGCAATAAGCCCAGTTCGTACAGGGTTAATCCTATTTGGATGACATTTTCAGATAATGAATGGATTAGGCAATCTTTTGTAATAAGAGTGAGTAATCCACGCTCTGGAGTGTTCATCTCCAGCTGCTTGCTGGAGACTACAGCTGCTGACTCCAGGGCTCTGCCCCAAGACTCCTTAAACGATACGTATTTGCCCCATATAATGGTCCCCTTATAATTTTCAATGCTCAGAAATCAATAAATCACGGACATGCTCAAACGTAAAATCCATCAAGCATCATTTTCTTAGGCTCTAGTGGTCCAACCTTTCCAAAAGTTCCAGGGACGGAACGAAAAAACGGTAAATAATCTTTAAATAATAACAGCTACTGCGGGTGAGCAAACATCAAATCCGTGTAACAAGCCTTCATCCTAAAGTTATCGTCCGATCTTGATAAACTTTTCAGGGAATGTTCGGCTTAGGCTGCAAATGATGCCCTATGAGTTTCTATACTTATGAATCAAGGCATCACTCTATGCATGCGGAAACTTCAAAGCTGTCAAGCATCATTGTCTTGCGTTCTGTCAGTCCGATCGCTCTCAAATCAGGGTTGTCTTAGGGATACGATCTCATATCAATTTAGAATATCTGCTATCGATATGTTACCAAAAGTAGATTATCGATATTTTACCTATATTGACAACCCTAGAACGAAGACCGATACGGCGGGCCACAACTTAGAGGGCTATATTTCAACAACCTGCTTTCACCTTGTTAATTGAGCCAGTGAGGTCATCCATCCCTCATTCTATTCACAAAGCACCCATATTTCTTGTACCGAATTTGGTATAAACACTCCTACTGCTCTAGAGAGCAAAACGAAACTTATTTACGTGTAGAGGAATTCGATGCAGATTTGTAGCTAAAAAAGTTAATAATTTACCGTTTGTTGGTTCTTTACGGATATCAAACTTGCGCTAATATTACTAATACTTGACTCATCTCATTTGAAAGAAAATGTGTATCAATATGTTATTTTGGAGATGAAACGAAGACTCTTAGTAGCTCGTTCGACTAACTGATAGTATAAGTCGATGCAGATTTGTTTCAGAAATAGATGAAAAATTTTGGTTTGTTGTTCACAGTGACCAAACACTAATTCTACAAGGAGGAAGGTACACTCTTCAAGCATACGCGGGCGATACCATTCGCAATGCTTCGGAAATCACAATTTCCCTCATCAGTCAGAGTATAGGTAAGCTTTCCAACTAATATGGCGATTAAGACATCGTAAAATTTGAATATTACTAAATTTTTATTCACTTCGTCAATGTTTTTACTGTGGGTAATTTCAGTTAACGACCGTCACTGTAATCTTGATATCCTTTTCGGATGATGGATAGTTGGTGACGCAAACAGAGATAGCTATGCAACTTACCTGAATATCCAACCCAAGTATACCTCAGAGTTTTGTGAAATCCCAGAGCTCCTCTTTCCCTTAGGCATTTCGATTGATTCTCGGTTACTTTTAACCCCCCCCCCCCCCCACCATAGTCACCTTTTACTGACTCTACCTGCCTGTAGTGAATGTTCAGGCGATCAACATCCTGGGAAAGTTGAGTAAAAGTGCAGACAAATTAAGGAGGGGGGAGGGGGTCGATGTGATGCACTTTTGAAGCCATGTTTAGCGACGTACTTGAAGGTTTTCGATGCTTTTTCACGTCATATCATATATAATATGGATTCAGCGTTCTCCCAAAGGAATTTCACGAAAGCACTAAAACCCTATCTTAGGCAAAGGGCTCTCCACATCTAACGTTTAGTGAGACTCCCCGAATGACTGTCCAGTCGCTTGTGGCTATGTAGCGATCCGACCTATTAAACTACAAGGGAAGTAGAAGAACCCCGGACATTTCCGCAGCTGCTTCCATAATTTCTGAGCAGTGGTTGACCAATCTTGAGAATCGTTAAGTATGCAGTAAATATGGTTCTAGTGTTGAAATCTGCAGTCCTCTCTCGATGCCACACTCCGTGAGCCATAAAGTCCGCCACCAATCGTCGTTAGCCGTCATTGCCTTCCCATTACTGGTCCAATTCCAATGGGATTCCATGCCAAACTGATCGTTGCGCATTGGTCTCTAATTTGATCGAGGCCGAGCTTTACGAAGCTTCCTCTTTAGAATCAAGCCCATGACTCAATTCCACAATGGTGAGGAAGTAACATTGGTTAACACCCATATCTCGGAATTCAATTTGTGAGATGTCCAAGTCATCCCTCTGCAGTATTACAACTGTAATCCAGTGTGATGAATGTTTACATGATTCTTTATGGTGCTCTCTTTCTTATTTGGGCTCCGGTTTTTACGGAGGAGCCTTCCACATTTCGATATTGAAGCTGCTATGTAGACAGTCTCCTCTTCCCTCTGCACCTCTGTCACCCAATCTTCATCATGATTATTATTCCAAATGCTATATATTTTATACCTGTTTTGAGTTTATTGAAATATTATTTTGTTCGGGCTACAGTTGGAGTAGATGTTGGTGCCACTCTAAAACCAATTGCTGACAACACAACGGAAGACTGTGAATCTTCGGCTGATTTAACTCGTCCAGCATCCTCGAAATCACAGGTAAAAACTGTTACCTACTATTATACGGTTTCTGACAAGATGCAAAATTTGAATGGCAAAAATCAACGGAAAAAGTCAAGTTATTGGTACTTCTAGAGAGCCACTCTTACTAATAATACATTATTAATTGTTATACATTGGCAATAATATTAATCATACCGTGCGGAAATAAATATTGAAGGTCTGTATTAATCTTAGTGAAGTAGAGTTACAACTTTTTCTTCCAAAATGCCTACCTCAGTAAGATAGAAAATATGTATTTAATGGGATACTTAGGTATAATTGGAGAGAGAATAGGTATGGGTCGGTACTGTAAATGAATATTCCTAATTTCCTCAATATTGGAAGTATTTTTTAGAAGTATGGAGACGTTATGGTTCTCTTAAATTTTGTAAATTTCAATAATAATGACAGCTCTTATGTGGCGATCTGCTCCGCCTGGGTTGCTCAATACTTGCGGATTTCAAACATATGGTTCGTGTTTCTTGTTGTTTATATGAAGG
Source organism: Creontiades dilutus (assembly GCA_031894815.1). Taxonomy (NCBI): domain Eukaryota; kingdom Metazoa; phylum Arthropoda; class Insecta; order Hemiptera; family Miridae; genus Creontiades; species Creontiades dilutus. Next base: position 2,826,693 of record JAVIWC010002084.1, read on the forward strand.
TGAAGAAATAATAATTAAGTAATGAATTCTATGATTATAGGTACACCAGAACGAGGACTTGAATCGAGTACCGAAAGAGCCGTCGACGATTTCAGTTTTACAAGATAAATATTCATTCCAGCGGACACGATCAAAGAAGTTAACTAAAGAAACGAAGTCATCAATAAGTGCTGCCTCGGAATCAAAAATAGAACCGAACTCCGGCTCAACCCCAAATGATACAGGTATGTCTCTAATTTTCGAACATGCGATTTCGTTGATTTGTCTGGTAGAACTCTTCTAAAGTTATTGTTAGTTTTCGCTATTGGGTTCCAATTTCAGAATAATTTATGAAAACCTGTCTTCCACAATGACTGAAAACTTTGATTCTTAAATGAATCCAAACCAAATCCTAAAAGAATTTGAACCTATGAACCCTAAAAAATCAAGATGAAAGAATCGCTAGAGTAGAGCCCTTCGTTTTATCTCAGGCCGAAGTTGACGCATTAAAATATATATCTTTTTTTCTCACCTCCCAATTCAGTATTTGAGTGTGGTATGAGGTATGCTGTTTTAGAAGCAAGATGCAATAATTTTATCTAGTTTAAACCAACGTTTGAATACTTTGAGCTTGAACATAATTATAAATTGTATTAGTACAGGCCATCATGCATGTTAATGTCGACCCCAGGGATTTTTGGCGTCTAAGGTTGGCTAAGTTGAATTGGAATCAATCACAAAAGGCAGATTTGTTTACTTCTTCTATAATCATCATTCAGCATCCTATTAGCGCGCTTTTTATCAGATTCCTACAATCGGCGCAACAAAGTAGTAACTTCGAACGTTTGCTTGGATAATTATATTGATAATTTGATTATAATCAACAGACTATTTGCAAGGTAGGCTAGAGATTTTAGAAATCCGTAGACAGGGTTATTATTGCTACTTAAGACGTTATAAGCCAATAAATTCAAACTCCGAATTTCATTAAGCTCCTGATAAAATACTAATAAATTAAAAAAATCATTACGTCAATAGTCTTATTGGGACTCTAGTTTGCAATAAACATTTTCAGATAGAAAAACAAACCATATTTAAATTAATTACTAGGTTCATTATTATTAAATAATAATCTTAAATTTTAAGTTCTGTCTGGTGATGTAATAAATTTTTGAATGTCGTCACGTTAAACACTGTGTCAATCTACCCCCCCTGTAGGGTTTGAATCCACATCAAGAGATTTCTCCCAAGAGGATGATAACGTCATTGAAATATCGTCATCGTCATCTGGCGACAGTCATAAACCATTAAATGAGACGTTAATCAATGGTAAATACTGCCAGAATCCCATTTTTCCACAAAAATAGCAGTGACTTTGTATCTGCTTATAGTTTAGCTACAACTATGCTTCAAATTGTATCTACCTTTCATGCAGGTACCTAGATGTTGAATTTCTTTTGGTTTTGGAGGTGGTAATTTTATATTTTTTGATATTTCGAAGTGAAAAAACTAAAGACAAGTGAACTTGTCTTTAACCAGTTTTTACAATTTGTAGTTTGCTCGTTTAAGTTTATCATATAACGTGAGGTTAAGTGTATATTGTTAAGGATTTCGTGGATGTGCAGATGTAAGAAAAACTGAGTTTCCCAATATCATCGACACCGCTGGTTGGACGCAGTCTGCACTTTTCAAGAAAGGTGCGCAGGAAGACGAAGCAAGTTCAAAATTGAAAAATGAAATTCAGATTTGCACCCAGCCCAAACCTTTGGAAGAAACTGCCTCGTCAAAAGAAGATTTAGGGTGAGTGGTTGTTTTTTCATGAACTCTCGAAGTTACAGTCGAGTGTATGTGTAACGTGTATTTAAATATTAAACATGCATTAAAACTAACCAGAACTAACATACAATTTGTTTCGCACCTCTACAAATCCATTGTATAAACGCCTTCAGTAACCACCTTTCCACTTGCAATGCAGTTGAGTGTTGCGGGTTTAATCTACCCAAACTAAGATAGGAACCCCATCACTAAACTCAGTTAATCACTTGCAAACGTATTTCAAATTTTCTTTGGTACTTTACAGCAAATGATGGTGAATATCGCGATATTTTCGTTCAAATATTGGACATTTTATGCTTTTTAGAATATTAAAAGCTACCGTCGCTAACCCTAATACAAGTACATATATGAAAAGAGTAACCAGTGTTTCCCGTTCATGTGCCCGTTCCCAGCAATTAAAATCGCATCATCATAGTCGAATTAGAAACAAAACTAGGTCCAGAACTCCCTCAATTGATAAGAAAATAATATTATCCTCATAGAATGTGAATCTTTCAGTTTCTTGATAAGAAATTCTCATCATCCTTCCGCTTTGGAAATTTACTTAATACATCTCTTAATTATTGCGTTGCATTGTGTTTATTAATTTTTTTCACCCTATTCAATAATCATCATTTATTATTTCTCCAGATCAATTTAAAAATATATTCAGTCCAATTTCTTCCGAGATTGAAGTTACACATAAAAGTTGAAGTTAAAATACACATTTTGCTTCCGAGTCTACCAAGGTAGCGGAAACATTGTTTTCACTTTCGGAATGTGAAAATTGTTTTGACTCCAAAATCAAAAATTCCACTCGCATTTTGCGTTTTAGACCTTTCTGAACAATTTTGGTTCCGTGTCTGTCTGTCTGTCTGTCTGTCAGCAAATCCCCTCATGACCCCCGGTTACGCGTCCGGGAGTTCTTGACCAATTTCGATGAAATTTTCAGGGATTGTGCGGGTTGGGGTGTAGATGGTCCCTATAGGTTTCATGACCCCCGATCAATAGTAGCCTCTGCGCATGCGCAATCGTGAAATCCTTGCCACAAGCATAACCGGGAGTTCTTGACCGATTTCTTATTGACGGATTCGATCCAGAACACATCAATATTTTCGGAATATCCTATGCCTGCACTGCCGTCGTCTCCCATCACGGCAGGACTGTTTTTTCTGGACATTTACAGCCACTGTGCGGAGGGATGACGGCAGTTAGGTACTTTGCAACGACGCTGCAGTCAACCCAACATTATTTGATTCGTCATTGAACGATGCTTATATTTTATTTTTAGAAATGTCATAATAATTATTTATCACTTCAGTCATCTATCCATTCAGCGTCAATGTCAATTTTTATTATAAGGTATATTTTATAGTTTGTTCAATAGTTGAACATGCCTCCCTTTATTTTCTCAAGTAATGCTCCTGCATAACAATAAATTTACCCTAATTCAATATTTACTTCGCCTAATTGAACGAAGTTCTTTTGTCAATAATAATTTTCAATGATCTATACAGGCATGTTATGGATACGAGGAAGCTATGTGCCACACCCACTTGGCAGACGTTTTTTTAGATACGTACATTTCGGTGTAGCTAACTAGCATCATTTCAGATTTCAGCAGACCAGGAAAGAAATTAGCATTAATATCGTATTTGTTTAGTAGTTTGAATGCCCAATACCGATAACGACTGATTAGCAAATGAGGTGCTGTTTAACAGTTCCCGATACTATCGTGACGACAGTAGTCAAACAGCTGTCAAACTCAAAGGAGCCCAGAGGTTGTTTCGATCCCTTGAACCAACGGCCAGGAGGTGCTGCTCCCTACCGGCGCACTTTTCGTCCGTCTTCACCTACAGCCAGTCTTGTTTTCCTACATATCTACCACTCGTCGAGTTGCGGACTTCTTACAATACAACACATATTTAAAAATAATAATAATATGGGTGCGAACGTGTAGATGGCATGAAACGTATTAGATAATCTTGAAAGGCGTAGAATATAAGCTTGTTACAACGATCCACAGGACAGAAGTGCCGCAGAAATCAACACCTTCAATGTGTTGGACGACATGTATTGCGAATCTGTCATGCTAATTCTTAAGAGGTGAACTCTGAGAGCTATCACCTAGCACCCTGGGGTTTCCCGGGGTAGTTGTAACCCCGTCCCTGATTGGTTTCTACTATCCCCCTCTCTGCTCCCCACGATTCCCCACTCTGGATTTTCTTCACTTCCCCTCCAAACAAAATTTTCCCGTTTTTTTTTTTTTTTTTTTTTTTTTTTTTTTTTTTTTTTTTTTTTTTTTTTTGTTAACAGAATCCAGAGTCAGTTCTCTCCTTCGTTTTCTAGCTTGCTCTTACACCCTTGTTAACTCGACTAACTTCATATCATAGCTATCAAAGTGACTTCACTTACCTAAGTAGTGGCAAAGCAGCATATTTTGTGATATTGTTGACTACCCGCGAAACCTCAACTTCGGCAGAAGCGCCCTAAGATTTTATTCTACAACACTTTTATTTATTTTATTGAGTCACTATATCGACGAATACGAATTGAATGATTTATTTCCATATTCGTTCAATGAGCATGTACGCATTGATTTGAAATATAGCCTCCATCAGTTAATTGCACAACCGTTTATATCTTCAATGGGTTCACCTCAACATTTTTATCAGCTAGAGCTAGCTCGATAGCTCAAGTTGAAATTTAAAAAACAATATAATTAAATTTATAGTAAAAATCAATACATCACTCAGGGCAACGTGGTAACCATATTCCCAATTTCCCTAACTATTCTGAGATCATTGAACACCATCTAAGCTCGAAATTTCAAAACGATCGGAGGGCTAGAAAGTTAGGACATACTGGTTGACGTTTCGTACGTTCTCTCAAATCCAGAGTGACGTATTGATTTGTGAGTAACGGAACTAGTCGGGGACCACCTAGATTCTAACTCCCACATTCCCCGAAAATGTCATCAAAATCGAATAAAACCTTTAGATATGAGGTTTATTACAAGGATTTTACGTTAGCATACGCATTAGCTACTAATGAGACCACTAATGCATGAGCTACTAATCGTGGAAATTGGTATGAAACTATCAGACCTTTTTTCCCGACTACCCTGAAAATGTGAGCCCGATCGAACGACTAGAGATTTAGTGTTTTTTACGTCCGTGCATGCGTAGATTTAAGCATTTATTGCTCTCAATTTCATGCAATGAAACACACAAGGGACCATCCACAGCTTAACCCGCATATTCACTGGAAATTGCTCTAAAATCAATCGACAACTGTAGGAATTAGGCTTGTTACACAAAAGCGAAAGCACAGGTTATTTTGTTCTTATGTAGCAAATTAACGTGAATGAGCCGTGCTGATTAAATAAAATAGAAGAATTAGTTTGCCATGTTAGGTGCATACATGGCTACCTCGTATTAGTATCATGAATGTGTAGTTTAATTCTTGTGTAGGTCCTTGGAATGTTTTAAACAATCTCCAAGTATCTTAATACTTGATGATACTTAATCTTAAAAGATGTAGAAATTATATTCACGGGACAAATGTGTCCGATAGACGTCAAGTCCCGCACATGGGTCGATCGGCGTACTGCAAATCTGCCGCGGCGAAAACATATAAAACATGTATATACCTAACGAAAACTAGGGTTGCCAATCGATTTTCACAAAAAATTAATGTTCGACCACCAATTTTCGATTTTATTGGGTCGATTCTAATCGACTATCTAATCGATTTTTGTGAGGTTAAATCGATTTATTCATTTGGACTTATTATTATTCATGTGACTATATTATGCACATTTATGAAAAGAGATATTATACTTTTTTTTTTTCTCTAGAGGAGTATTTTGCTACATTTCGAATCATTCGGACGGTTTTTAGAGCATTTTATTTTCTACTCCTAATTTTGCGGTAGTTATGGGGAGTTTCGAATGGTTTGCTCAGGAAGGATTGAATCTCTGATTTTGCTTAAATTCATTGATATTTTGCTTCCGAGTCTACCAAGGTAGCGGAAGCATTGTTTTCACTTTCGGAATGTGAACGCATTTTGCGTTTTAGACCTTTCTGAACAATTTTGGTTGTCTGTGTGTCTGTCTGTCTGTCAGCAAATCCTTGTTACGGGCAAAACTACACGAAGTTTAGTCCGATTTTGATGAAATTTTCAGGGATTGTTCGGTTATGTGTAGATGGTCCCCTATAAGTTTCATGAGCCCCAGGATCAATAGTAGTCTCTGCGCACGGGCAAAACGAAAACCTTGTAACGCGCATAACTCAGGGAGTTCTTGACCAATTTTGATGAAATTTTCAGGGATTGTTCGGTATGATGTGTAGATGGTCCCCTATGAGTTTCATGACCCCCGGATCAATAGTAGCCTCTGCCCATGCGCAAACGTGAAATCCTTGCCACAAGCATAACTCTCTGGGAGTTTTATTTTTAGAAATGTCATAATAATTATTTATCACTTCAGTCATCTATCCATTCAGCGTCAATGTCAATTTTTATTAATAGGTATATTTTATAGTTTGTTCAATAGTTGAACATGCCTACTTTATTTTCTCAAGTTATGCTCCTGCATAACAATAAATTGACCCTAATCCAATATTTACTTCGCCTAATTGAACGAAGTTCTTTAGTCAATAATAATTTTCAATGATCACTTCAGTCATGTTATGGATACGAGGAAGCTATGTGCCACACCCACTTGGCAGACGTTTTTCACAATGATATTCTTGAATACCCGTAAAAATTTCGAATCATTCGGACGGTTTTTAGAGAAGTTGTAGGTGTTGCAAACATTTCACATTGGCGACAATTATGGCACGGTTTCGATGATATTCGAGCTATACATTTACTCAATTTCAGGTTTCATTCCCAATTTTACAACACTTCTGAGAACTTAACTTGATTACCGGTCTTGACGAAAAAAGTAAAATGAAACAATGACAGCTTTTGTGTGATCGAGCTGAAAAGCTTGCGGGCACCACGTTGGCTTCTCAGGAGTATTTATAGTGCAAACGAATCGAAAAATCGAGTTTGGTGGTTGGATTCGACTACCCTAACGAAAACCATTTAAAATAAAACATTAAATTGGTCAAAGCCCATTTTCAGGAGCGAAACCTTCCCCCACAACATTCTCTTTTTGACTTAGGCGGACAAAAACTTGATCAAAAATCGGTTGATCTCATAATTTTTACAGTTTATCCTAGATTTTGACGAAAACGTTTATTTTCAGTCCATATTCACCACCTTACTATTTAGTTAATACAGGTTGTCCGAGCGAGCTGGGGCGTCAGTCCTCTAGCTGTTTACTTTCAGTGGGAGTACTGATTGCCCCGGTTCAAATCCGGCGGGCACCAATGATTAGGGCCAAAATCCTATCAAGTGTTGTATACCTGTCCTGTCGTTAGACAGTTCACATCTGATCTCGATATCACGTGAATCCAAAACGCTCCCAACCCAGGGGCGTGAGGCAATGGGAAGCCACGAGCGAAATCGTCAGACCTAGTTCCGATCCTCTCTGGAGGACGGCTGGCGACGTTCGCGACACCTCCCGGATAGTCGGACGAAAATCGAAGGTGAAATTCCTTGTTTACTTACTTTCCTTACCTACTATTTAGTTAATACCACTAACAATGACTATTTACTTGCATTGTTCTCGAGGAGGAAATATTATACCAAACAAATTGAATTCATTGGTAATATCTCACCAACAATAGGCATTTCCACATTGACTAATAAGCTTCAAAGACGGTCCAAACTAAATATTTTCATTATTTGTATGCACTGAAGATTCGATATTGACGAGCTCTTCTTCTCGTCCTCCAATGAGAATCTTCCAGTCGGCGGAAATGTGAAAAACGGAATAAATATACAAGACACCTCTCATCGATCGGTGGAAGATGACATAATCACATCCAAACTCGCAGAACCTTCGACCGAACGAACCGTTTCTTCAGCGGAAAGTGAACAATCGAAACTGCCGCAATTCGCCGATGCTGAGTAATTAATCGCTAAATATATGTTAAGCTGCAAGTATATGCGAAATCGCCTAAAGAACAAAATTCCAAAAATTCCTGTTTATTTTCATTTTTTCGTAGATATATGGACTAGTAAAGCGGAAGTTCTTCATTTAATTTCAGCAATTTCCTTTCAGTAGGTCTGGTTTGATCTGGTTTAACACTTGCTGCATATAAGCAATATCTATTAACAATGGTCTGAACAGAAGAGTTAATACGGAAATTATAAACCTTTGAGGAATAATTATAGCGTAATGATTATTTCAATGTAGTTTGGCCGACTTGTAGAGAGGTTGCTCAACTTAGAAACTAATGTCAGGCATTCCTAATTATGAAAGTGCGAAACTTTCTCCGAGTTTTGACATTAACCATTTAACAAGTTAGCTGTCAGGGTGAGTGTGATATTTTTCTAGAATGTGCTGGCCAACCTTTTCTAAACCTATTGTCAAGCTACCATTATTAATTAAATTTCATCGTTTAGTACCGATCGTTAGTCATCGGATTCAAGCGTATTGTTCTTCATTGCAAAATTCACCCAACCTAAAAAGTGATCATTTTTCATAGGTGCCCAATAGACAATTGCGCAATTGATAGGGAGCTTTTTTATTGTTTAATTGTCGTTGTTTCGTGTACCTAGCCATTCCTAACTCCCATTAAAAAAGTGTGTTCGTCGTTAATATTTCAGAGATCAGAACATCGGTAGAGCACTTGCGAATTTTGCAGATTTAGAAGATCAGACCCCTACGATGTCGCAAGAGGAGGAACTGTTCTTTGCATCGTCAAAAGATGATGTCAGATCTGAAGATACGCAACTCAGAACCCTGCCAAATAATGTCCCCTGCTATGAGCAGCTCATTATCGATCGTCCCCTGGAGCGATCGGATGTCTGTGAATTGATTGATTCTTGTAGGTTTCATTGTGACTCATATTTACTTAGTAATAACTGGTAGGATTAGGTGAATTCAAAGTTACGGTTTTGTTCATTTTCAGATGATTCCAAAACCGAAGGATTCAAATTTAACGAAATCCCGAACAAAATTAGAGTTGAGTACGACGATGTTCCGAACAATATCGGGCGCTTTGGATGGAAGCCACCAGGAGTAAACCGCCAATTTGATGTAGCGTCTCGTCAGGAGTTCATCGGGACTCAATCTTTTGTTTCAAAAACGTTGACCACCAATTCGCACAACCTAACGCCGTTCGATCAGTTCTTCAGTGAATCCCATCGTGATAATCAACCTGTAGAGAGACAAAGATCAATGACTGGTTCTACTCAAAGGCATAATAATGTGTGTTACTATAGCGAAAATGTGCTGCTGGCACCTCCAGACCCAATATCAGGAACATATTGCTCAGAAGATCCAAGATCGTTGAAATACGCTTGTAAAGTTCAAACTTCATCTGCACTGCCAGAATCGTGTTCCCAAGATTACGCTTCATACGTACCTAATACAATTTTGGACCTCGTGCCCCAACAGTATTTAGTTCCTAATCAATGTTTCGCTACTCAACCAGCTCAATATCAAGATCAAGTGTCAATGAATTATCCAGTGCAATATCGAAACTCCCAAGACTACACAGCCCAATTTGGAAGCTGTCAATTTGAAGTCAGTCACAATGGTTTTTCACCAGTTTCCCCTCCTCAAACATCTCAGATTCCAATTTCACAATTGATTAATCAACAAGGAGAACCGTCATCAAGCGGGATTCCCTCATTCTTTCGTCGATCCGATTTTGTGTCCAGAGAAAACAGCCAGTTTCAGAACGCAAGCCAAATAGAAGCCAGCCAACCGTTACGAGTATCAAATGAGCCGAAAAGAGTAAGTGGTGGGAACAGACTCACGTTAATCCTTCACCGTATTGGTCTATACATGTAGTTACCAAGTCATGCACGCAGAATTTTGCATCTCACTAGCCTCAGCTTGATCTTTTTGACCAGCGTTATCTGACAATAAAACGCTGCAATTATTACACAAAGGTTTACTGTTTCATCACTAAAAAGTCCTTCTATGTAAATCACTCATCAATGTTTATTAGCCTACGGTACAGCATTTAAACTTGGCACCTCGCGCCTTCATATCTAGTAATTGTATTTAAATGCCATAAAAAGGGTTTTATTTATATTTCATACGGTAGATCACTGGTCAGTGTGTTTCCATACTTGTAACTTGACTTCTAAAATTACCAAAGTGAGTAGGATGTCTTCGTCTAAGATGTTTCAACACAAACGATTTACCAGTGCCTCAGTAGGTACGTAATAAAACCGAATATCGAAATATCTACAATGATCCAATGTACTGTACATCGGTGCAGACGTTGAAACCAACGAATAAAACAATGGAAATTGAACTATATAAAATAAAAGGCCACAAGGTCACTTGTCCGTAAAAATATAACAAGTAGAATCATAAACTGGATTTCCAAAGGAACCCTTGATAAGAGGATGGTGTTATAATTATGTCAGCTAATGCGATCGTCACAATTTAGCAGTTTAGGCACGTACAGATTCACTTTCATGTTGAGGTCATTTTTTCTTGTCAAAATTGTAGCCCTCAGGGATGGTTGAGCATCCTTACGACGGTTGAAAGCGGTCCGAGTTTGCTCATTCGGCCCATTCGAGGGATATGTATCAATAAAGAACGTCAACAAATCAGAGTTATTTCGAAAGTTTTCGATATAGATTTTTCAGTATATCAGCCCTTTAATTTCCAACCCTTTAGAATTGACAGAGAGTGTTGTCGAGAATGGCATAGATGCTATTTTTTAAATATTTTTTTATTGTGAGCAAGAAGCAAACTAAATGATCGAAGTCATCTTTCGTCAGAAAAACTTCCGTTTTATCCGTGAGTAGCTTAACCTTTGGAGTCACTGACAATGGCTCACCTGGGCCTCAGAAGGTATTAGGAGGCTAGAATCTGACAAGAGCTCTCTTTGCCCTAATTTCTGAGGGAGTTGGGCAGTATTTTCAGTTTCAAACCCTTACAAGGTATTAGGCGGGTAGAATCTAACAAGGGCTCACCTGGCCAACATTTCTGAGAAAGTTGGGCAGAATTTTCAGTTTCAAACGCTTAGGAAGTATTAGGAGGCTGGAAACTGCCGAGCTCACCTACCCCTCATATCTAAGGAGGTTTTGCAGTATTTACAGTTTCAAACGCTTAGGAGGTATTGGGAGGCTAGAATCTTACAACACCTCTCCTGGCTCTCATTTGTGATAAAGTTGGGCAGCATTTTCAGTTTTAAACGCTGAGGAGGTAATAGGAGGCTAGAATCTGACAAGAGTTCTCCTTGCCTTCATTCCCAAGGAGTTGTTCAGTATTTTCAGTTTCAAACGCTTAGAAGGTATTAGGAGGGTAGAATCCTAAAATGGGTCTCCTCGCCCTCATTCGAAAAGGAAGTTGGGTGGTATTTTCATTTTCAAACGCTTAGGAGGTATTAGGAGGGAAGACATTTGCAAGACCTCTCCTCCCCCTCATTTCGAGGGAAGTTGGGCATTAGTTTCAGTTTCAAACGCTTAAGAGGTATAAGGAGGCTAGAATCTGAAGAGCTCTCCTGGCCTTCAGAAGGTATTAGGAGGCTAGAATCTGGGAAAAGCTTACCTCGCCCTCATTTCTGAGGAAGTTGGGCAATATTTTCAGTTTCAAACCCTTAGAAGGTATTAGGAGGCAAAAAACTGGCAAGACTTTCCTAGCTCACATTTCTGGTTAAGTTGGGCATTATTTTCAGTTTCAAACCCTTAGAAGGTATTAGGAGGCAAGAAACTGGCAAGAGCTCTCTTCGCCATAAATTGGTTTGTATGCAGTATAGCTTGTCGATCTGTGATAAATACCACCGAGCAAATGTATCAATGTTATTTGAAATTTGATAGTTCCTACAGGAAACACCCATTATTGTTCTCTTGTCGAAAGATCTCAGCTTTTTTCTCCCAGAGGATCCAGGAGTACCCCCGAGACGCGCAGTGTATCTGAGAGTTACAGTTGCCATTGCGAGGTGCAATAAATGAAAATGAGCAGAAAATATAGCATATGACCAAGATTTTATTGATTAGAAGCATCGTACACCCTCACTTTTTGACAATGAATTGCCCAAAAGTTGGGGGAGTATAACTAGAAAGAAAAATTGAAATCTACAAAAAATGTTATTGAACATCCGAGAGCTCTTGTCAGATTCTAGCCACCTAGTACCTCCTAAGCGTCTGAAACTAAAAATACTGCTCAACATTCTCGGAAATTAGGGTCTGGAGAGCTCGAGTCAGATTATAGCCTCCTAATACCTCCTAAGCGTTCAAAACTGAAAATACGGCACAACTTCTTCAGGAATGAGGGCCAGGTGAGCCCTTGTCAGATTCTGCCCTCCTAATACCTTGTAATGGTTTGAAACTGAAAATACTGCCCTACTTAATCAGAAATGAGAGCCATGAGAGGTCTTGCCAGTTTCTAGCCTTCTAATACCTCCTAAGGGTTTGAAATTGTTAATACCTCTTAAGCTCTTAATACCTCTCAAGGGTTTGAAACTGAAAATACTTCTGAGAAATGAGGTCGAGGAAAGCTCCTGTCAGATTCTACCCTCCTAATACTGAAAATATGAAAATGCTGCCCAATTGAAGTTGTTAAACCCTTACAAGATATTAGGAGGGTAGATTCTGACAAGACCTCTGCTGGCCCTCATTTCTAATTAATGAAATCAGGAGATTTGAATTGGCCCCTGCTGCAGTGGCAACCTTTTCTACGGATTTCCAAAATCCTTAGGCTACCCTAAGAATAGTCCGTTGATTACTCTAACGAACATTCAAAGGTTTCTTGTCTTGATGGTTGAAATAGCAGTCAATTCTCAAGATGATTGAAAATTCGCTAATAGGATACTAGATATCTGAATTCGTTCATGGACCAATCTTTCCAAACTTTTATATCCCAGCTAATAACCTGAGATTCTTTGCTCATTGATATAACGTCAAAACATATCGTAGGGCTACAATCCTTAAGGTGCCACCTTACATTGGCGCCATTTGGGCTTTCGGGCAGAAGACCTGAACTGATATTATGGCGGAAGATAGTATAAAAAAAAATCCCTAAAATATCGATGATCGAATCAGTTACTGTAATTTGGAATTGTAACCTCCCTCGTCGATAACTACGTTTTAAAAGCGGTTCAAAAGGATGGTCCCCGTTATTTGTCACCAATGAGATTGCCCAGGATGATTTTACACCCTTAAAAGTAGGTTTTAATGTAAATTTGTATGTTGATTGAAGGAGAAACTTGAGGAAGTCCTACAATACACTGAAGGACACACTCAGCTACCCAGAGCTCCTGTGTTCAAGCGGCGTCGAACGGCTTCTGCCGACGTAGACGACACTGACTCTTGCGTTGGACGAAGCGTCTGCACGAATTTGTCGAGCCTCATGACCATCCACAGCGGCTACTCCAAGTCCCTCAGAAGAGACGAAGTTTAGCTCAACGGTATTATTTAGAACGTTGAAATATTGTTGTGATTTCTTACGGTGTATCACATGTTATTAAACAAACCAGTCTGCAGTTTTTGTTCAGTATATCTCTTTAAGTCAAAATACAACTTATTGCCATGTCAACAGTACGAATTTTGCTTTTTTCAAACTTTCCCACCCCAAATCCCAAATCAATAGCTTAGGAGGTATCAGGAGGCAAGAATCTGACAAGAGCTCTCCTCGCCCTCATTTCCCAGAAGTTGGGCAGTATTTTTAGTTTCGAACCCTTACGAAGTATTAGGAAGGTAGAATCTGACAAGGGCTCACCTGGCCTTCATTTCTGAAGAAGTATGGCAGTATTTTCAGTTTCAAACCCTTACAAGATATTAGGAGGGTAGAATCTGACAAGAGCTCTCCTCGCCCGCATTTCCAAGGAATTTATTTAATTTAATTTGGTCAATTATTGTTGAAAGATTAATTATTGAATTGTTACTAAAATAATGAACAGAAATTTCTCCCTATAATAATTTGGTTTTGGTTGATAGAAGAATTATGAAAGAAGGCTATGTGTTAAATATCTACACATGGAGAAAAATATGATTTATTCGTTGCTTATTATAACATTATGTACAAATATGTAATACTATGTACAACCTTACTGTTAATAGGAGGAGTTATAGATTTACAAAAATAATAATTTCTTTGGTGTTTTCAATTTTACAGTTTTACAAACGATATTTTTTGTCAGTTTTTCAGGGAAAAGTCAAAAGGGTAGTGGTGAGGGGGGAACGTGGGGGCTTGTGCAGGGAGGGGCGGGAGTGTCGGGATGTGGAAGGGAGGGGGGTAGTAGGCGACGGAGGGGTGGTAAAAGGTGAAGGGCTGATAGGGCCACAGCGCCGTCGGGTAATAGGGGGGTGGCGGGAGCTCTCCGAGCACGGGGTAGGCGGGGGCGGCGTAGGGGTGAGCGAACATCGGGTGGGGCATCGGCGAGGTCGACGGCGACGTCAGGGGGGCGGGAGAGGCGGAGCCGACGGACACGCCGGAGTCGTCCGTCGGGGGCAGAGGCGGCGCTTTGGCCGGCGGCAGCGGCGATTCCCCGTCTCGGCACGGCGGGGCCTCCCGACATTCGGGCGACTTCCTCTCCACGTCAGGCGCCTCCGCTTTAGGGATCTCGTCGTCAGGCGCCTCGATCTTCGGTACTTCGTCGTCAGGCGACGAGAGCTTTGACTTCTTCTTGGTATGCGCCATCCCCGTCTCCCGAAATCCTTTGGCGAATGGGTTGTTGTCGATTTTCATCTTCGTAATTTTCTCATTCTACAACAAAACAATCAAATCCTATAGTTACAAAAACACTAGAAATTATTACAAAAAACAACATTAATACACAGAGATGCGTTAAACCAATAAACTCGAGATCTTTTAAAGCGAATTCCAATGATATTATGTTGTCTGATTCAATGGTCGTACCAATTTTTACATTTTCATGTCTTTGTTTTTGCACACAAACACGAAGATCGACCCGAAACGGAGCATCGAGAAACCTCCTAGGCAACTAATGACAAAGTGAACCCCCCCACCTTGTTACATAACTCAACCTATAAGAGAAGATCAAATTTTATTTTACCATGAAAAATTCGCCACCGTTTGAAATTTCGGAAAGGAACTCGACAAAAATGTTGTTCAACACACCATAAACCGAAAACACCTGCCCCAAAAACTGCCAACCCACCCATTTCTGGAGCCTAAAACGGAAATAAAATTTAAGTTCATACTCACTTGATAAGCTGTGACGGCGATGAATTCAGTTTCTGGGAAACTGACGGTCACCGTTGGGCTCCAATGTAAGGCGAGAATGTCAGACGCTTTGATGACGTGGATTCTCGGTTGGTACTTGTGCATAGAAGTCAGAACCAGCTGTAACAAAAAGATGACTCATGAGAATTTCAACAAAATCTTCAGTTGGTACAATTTGTTTACAATAATGTATTCAGCAGTCTTAGAAGAATCCATTGCGGTTGGGGGAAATAATAAATCAAGATATACCGTAAAATGTCAAACTCGTACCTGATAACTATCATCATTCCCCAACCAACTTCCAAATTTGAGAAAGGTCGGACGAATAGATCACGAGAAAGTGACTTGAAATTAGTTTTGTACCATCAAAACTGGAAGTAAACTGCGTTATTCTCATTGAGATTTCATTGCTATTTCCGCCTTTAAAAATGGTTCTTGCAACCTAAGCAAATCATGACAACAATTGAGGACGTAGTTGCAAAAAGGAGGTATGGAGCGAAAGATACTTCCTTTTTGAGGAGAAGACGTTTTGAATTTCCCCGCCACCTCAACTATAATCCTTCAAATTTTCAGCAATAGAACTCGATTCGTCTAGTTGGTATGAGTGTTTTCTTGACCTGCCGAATATTCTCCTACTTTAGCAAATAACAACTACAAATGAAGGAGAGGGAGCCTCAAATGGATTTTGCAATTTAGTGAATCAAGACTACAATTTATGGAGGAGGATCAACAATTGAATTTGACAACTTAAGGAACCCAGAACTACGAATGGTGGACAGGATCGTCAAATGGAATTGACAACTTAGGTAAGTGAAGACTACAATTTATCGAGGAGAATCGTCAACTGGGTTATTCAACATCAGCAGATCAAGACTACAAACGATGGGGGGGATTTAAAAACTTGAGTAACTCAAGATTATTAATGGTGTAGAACGATCATCCAATGCATTTGGCATCATTAGCAAGTCATGACTACAATTGGTTATGAGGATTCAACAGTTTGAGTTGACACCTTTAGCAAATCTAGACAGAAATGGTATAGCGGGATCGTCAGTTGAATTCGGCAGCTTTTGCAAATCAACAAACTGATGGATGGGGAACTTACGTTGCCTGCTCGGTCGAAGGTGTTGTTGGTGAGTTTGGCCCTGTGGAAGAGGACGTCCTGGGACATCCAGGAGGAGCCCGTGGCGGGAGAGTCAGGGTGGACGTAGAGGCGCGAGGACGAGTGGGTCTGAGGCTCCGCGCCGCCCACCACAGTCCACTCGGCCATCGAAAACTTGTAGCGGTGACAGTCCGCCAGAGTTGTCTCCAGGAGCACGAAATATCGCTTGTCAGGCTCCAGCCCGCTCAGCCCGATCCTCAGCGAGGGGAACATCCTCCTGTCAACAACACAAATCATCTCAGTGATAAAATGAAATAAGTTGTTATGAGCAAAAACTAAGTTGTTAAAAACGAGAAAGAAATGTCGCTCCAGTTTGTACACCAGCTACAAACCAGAAGGAAAATAAATAATCAAAGCATTCAGCTGCAAAAGCCTCTACATTGGCCGAGGTTGTCCGAATGAAGAACCCACTTTGCGCAAACTCACAAAAACATTCCGATAATGACCGTAACTAATCTGGTTGTTTTCCAGTTCACCTTTGAATGTGGACATGGTACTTTGTTGGGCCATAATTACAGGTAACAACTCATTAAGTAAATCACCTTTCTAACTAATTCTCTTCTGTTGCTTAACAAAATACCGGAATAGTTTCCACGAATGACTTTGGAAACCACGGCCCAATAAAGGGGTCTAGGTATGTATTATTACACATTATAACCAGCCCATTAACAAAACCTTATTTTGGTATACTTCTGTTCTTTTTATACAATGGTCAACCACCCACGAGTTAAAGCTATCACGTTTCAAAATTGTATTTTATTTTTGAAGGTATACGTAGGTAATTAGGGGTTTTGTAACTTGCGGATACTCTTTGCCAAAAATAAGAACACTTATCATTTCGTGCAGCAGTGTCCACGAAATAGCATCATCATTCTGCGTCATTTGGCGATTGAGAAGTAGATAGGAGTTGCTATCATCCAGCGGCTTGGATGCGTCAAGGGAGATACTACACCACATTGAGCAGAGCAAGAAGCAGGATAATGTAGCTGACATGCCCTATGGGTCTTGCATGAACCTGGAAATCCAGGTTGACAATGGCAGCGTGGAAATGCAGCATGCCTTTAGAGCTAAAATAAATTAGGAATGACCAGCGGCTAACAATATTGGAGCTAAAAAGAGTGCCTAGTTGCATCAGGGTCATAGCCGCGAACTTACCAAGGAACAACTGGAGTTGGCCTTCTCGACAGGAGTGCTTCATAGTGGCACCAATCGCGTCTTTCAGAGCACATGGCTTTACTGGTAATATTTTTGTAGGGCCACTTCCTTCTCACTCGAAGAAGAAGAAAGAAGAGAGTCAAAGAATCAGCTTTCATGCATAATCCAAGATCTGCGATTAGTCATGAAAGATTTCTCATGTTTAACACATCGAATTAAGTATGATTATAATGAAATGGATCACATTGTTTCTCAACTTCATACTCATGTATTTTATTTTAGCCTCTCTGGGAAGGTCAGGTGGGTCCAATTTAATCAGCTTCAAGGCGATGATGGCATACGACCAGTGAAGTGTCGGTACTTGCAAACTCGCAAAAGAACCTCTTAAAGTTTCGGGCAAACCGGGGTCAGCCAAGACCCTGATCTCACGTTTTCGCAGCGTGAAAACTTTCTCCAAATCTCAAGGATTGCATCGCAACAACATCCAGTAGGATGTTCTCCTATCAAATCCTACCGGGTAAACATCATAGGAGGAAATGGTTTGAGACAATTTTCACTGAACTGTTTATTAAAAAAAACGCATGGATTGATTTTCAAATTAATTGCCTTCACATGGGATTCCCACGAAGGATGGGTGTCTAACATCAAACTTAGGATATTTACAGATAGCTAGAACCGGCCCGGAGCATCCAAATCAAGCTGATCAAAACCAAAACAACATTCCGTCGTGTATTTCATCGGGAGTGGTCGTTATGAAACAGCCTGTTCAAGTTACTCATCAATGCAGTCATGTTGGGAGCTATTGCTGACGCCCTCGAAGAATCCTCGCATAATGAGCTCATCCAGTACAAGTAAGTGGAATACGTACTGGCCAAATTACATTTTTTAATTCATCTAGCTACCAGCTTATGATTTATCAAGAATTCGTATGGATTGATTAAATTCAGAAGCTGTAAGTTGGAGAGGGACAACTAAAAGCAATACATTTGCAGATGATTTCGACTTAAGTGATTCGGAAATGTGATATTGAAACTTTTTCCTTTTTTTAACGGATTGTGATGATAATTATTTGATTTTTCAAAGTCAATGTTGATTAAGACAAAAAAATTAATTCATGCTTCTCAACGCACTGCTCATTATAACTGCTCGCCCTTCCAAAATCTGCCGAATGGTTGAGGCTGCTTCAGATCTTAGCAGATCGCCGTTTTTGCCATTAAAAAACCTAAAGAAAAACACAAGATTTGTGAAGAAATGTATCACAATAAGTGGTGTATAGATGGACAATGATATTTTGATCAGTTGGTTTTGAGTTCTTCACTACTGTACAGTTTCGCGATTTAGCAGACTTGAGTCCAAAATTAAACTCTTTTCTTTCCTTTAATTTTTTCAAGTGAACGGCTGCTCTGTAGTTGACCACGTAGATGACCACGGAATGAAAACAGGCGAGTAGTATCATGTGTCTACAGGGCAGAATAACTTGCCAACAGAGAGGAGGTGAGGAAAACCTCATACGATAGTCATCTCGTCCTTTCAGTCTTTGGTTTTTAGTGAGAGAATTGAGATTTTAGCTAAACTTTTACATGGAAATGATTTGACAAGTTATTCAGCTATTCATGAATCATTGTAGTGAATCAGTTACACCAATTTTGGATTTCTTTTCAAGTTAGAAAGTAAAAAGATAATTATTACTCATGGTAGAATGTTCAAGATGACCTATGGATATCTGGAACTTGATGATTCCTGATGATTTTCGGGTCCCTCAAGGTACATTGAACAAAACCCGATACCGTTTTTGCGGCATAATTTCGTTTCTAACAAACTGGAGCTGGTTCCGAAGCAGTTAGAGCATGTACGAACCATCAGAAAGCAAAAATTTATCCTGTCTAGGTCAAAACAGTAAAAATTTTAGTTGAATTTCTCTTTATTTAACGTGAATTGAGTAAAAATGGGTCTTAATAAATGAAATTCAGCATTACTATAAAGTTTCCACAAGTAGTGAGTCAAAATTGTTTGATTGATAACCATTCGATTTGACTTTAATATCTAATGAGTTAAACTTTTGTTCCGCTAGATTTATTGTGAGGCGATTCAGAGAGATTTGTTTCATTTCTTCAGCATCAGAGGATTTACTGAACACCATTTCGTAATGATATCATTCTTATCTGTCAGTTTACCTCAAGTGATCAGTAGTTACACCCTTGGCTCGTGGACAAAATAATCAGCGGATAGGAATGCAGATGGGTCAGAGTACCTTCGTGTACTCCGTAAGGAGTATCAACCTCAGCATACAAGAAGCCATACAGTACATCCTTTATGAGAAACAACCTGCTTTCAAACATTCAGAAAGCTCCTAGAGGAAGATCCACAACAAGTATAGTGCTCAGATTTGTTTAGGAGGTTATGTGGAACATCAAACGGTTCAGGATTGTATCACATTAATTATACCGTAATATCACATAATGTACAAAATTATTAGGCCATTATAACTGGATATTAATGTGGTAGGATAGCTACGAAGGTGGATTCGATTAACGAACAGGACGAGTTCCGAACCGATTAGCGGCCCTAAAACGTGGCCGATAGAAATCACTTTAAAACTCATCACCTGCGAGTTTCAATGTCGCCAACACCTGGCGAGTTATTAATGCGCGATGGGAATAAGGACGAGGTACTGTATATATATATATGTATATATATATACTACCTGGTGGTTAGTTCCAGCCCTCATCGTCCTTGTTTACACAACTAATCATTATATCCGAGAAAAAGTGGGGACCGTTCCCTCCTCCTTCTCGAGAAATCCCAGACTTCCTCTGGCCAATTACGCTTCTAGGTGGTCCGCTGGCCTTTTTCTACGGATTCTTGCCAGCTTACAAGGCTCCAGAGCGATTCGAATCTCCGGTCCCCTCGGCGACTTATTGCCTGTTACCCACGTCGATTATGCTTTCTCCCCAGTCATAACTACAGTTGACAGGTTATGATTATAGTTTCTGGTCCTGCACGAATGACCGTCCAAGCACGTAATTGATCATTTCTCAGCCCTACCTCTCATTCTATTATCATTTAATAATTCAATTCAATTTTTTTAATCAATTGAGACGATAGGTATAACACTTAAGCAAATGCAATTGCCCAGCTTACGTACAACGTGGTACGATTTCATGAAATTTCACGTAGATTCCTAATCTGCAATTTAAAATAGAGGTTACAACGTAACTGCATCATTTCCTCAGGTTCTAGTGATCCGACCTCCCTAAAATTTCAATTCGATTCATATTGCAAATCATAATCAGACATCGCTGTGTTCATCATTGTTGGACTAACCTTCTAGGATACAGTCAAAACTATATACAATTCTTCAATTTATTAAAAATGTGGATCTCATATCAATTTCAACACGGTTGTATCACTAGTTGCTGCTGCGCAAGCTTGGAATACTTTAGCAAGCCTAGTTTTTTCAGGTTTCACCCTATTTTGATGATATCATCATGGAATGAAGGAGCTATAATTATGTTATCATATGAGTTTCAATTTCGGTTCAATCTTCCATACCGAATTTCACACGATCATATCATCATTCTATCCAGAATACAGAATCAGCACGAAAGATCTCCAATAACTGTCGACTCACCTTTTGAAGACAATGATGTCTGGCATATCATGATCCATGGCATTTCGTTATAGCAGGCTTATAGTTACATCTGTCAAGATTATTTAAAATATTAGTAAACATCTGTGTATATTAACGATGGTAATGCGAGGAAATTATATGAGGCACTCAACTTGGCACACGTTTTTCATTTAGAAAGTAGCGCAAGCATTGAAAGGAGTTCAGTGTGGTTGTGCATCTCCGCCCCTAGAACATATGCGTCTTTTGTCGAATGAGAAGGCTATAATTGTCAAGGAGAGATTAAATGGTCTAGTAACCCAATGAAATGAATTGATTTATGATCAAAAAGGGGATTCATGTCCCAATCCAACTTTAACAGATCAGGATTCACTGCCAATCATAATAATCGTAGTAAGTCGCAGAACCTGACTCTTTTTTCTCAAACGGAGACCGTTGAAGAGAGAACCAAATGGCAATTCCACATTGTAAAGGTAGGTTGACAAAAGGGAAGGCACAAGATGGAAAAATGGACCAAGACTAACAATAAACAAAAGATGAGGAAAACCGGCGGGCGCCGTAAGTGGTGATAAACAGTCATAAACCGGTGGTAATGTTTGGGATTTGGATCTCGTAAAGTAACGCTGGTGTTGTCGTAAGTACCTACGTGATGGAGGGTGCTTTCATTTAAAAAAAAAACAAAAATATGTGAATGCGAGCTATTTACAACGACCCGTTGGGTGGTATTGGAGGAAGGGATGAAAAGTTAGCTGGAAGTTTGTGAGAAACAAAATTTGAATAAATCATTGCTCCATAAAATTTTAGAGTTTGTTAAACATTTCGAAATCGCCATAAGTATGGTCGGTTTCTTCCTTTGTTATCGACCAAGAACTTTTTTGCAGCCTTCACCTAAATTTGCGCTACTGATATACCAAGGCTTACGAAATTTGAGTCAAAATCGAATATATAGGCCGAGGATGTGCTTGAAAACCCAGCCAAAATTTCACTCATTACCTAGGGCGCAAAGTGAAGCATCAGTGTTGAAATCCATTAAAGTTTATCTTTCGATTTTAATTAATTTAATTTCGATTAATCAAATGGGAGAACCTGAGTCGTTAACCGTTCATTACTAATTGACCCAAGAAGGGTAGAAATAAATAAAATCGTCAACACCACTGAGAATCGAATTATGATTTTTGAACATTGTAGGAATTTGTTTATTGTAGGAATGGATCAATTGAAGCTGATTTAGAATATTACATTGATTTTCTTCTTAACTATTACAGGAAGAAAAATAAAAGGGAAACGTTGCAAATCGTTACACAGAGGTTTATTATTTTAATATTATTATGTATTAATAGATAGCACATCTACTTGAATCTTTTATCCCAGAACGGTTATACCTACTAGCCAGAATTCTTCACATGTTTATTTTTACTTTTCGTATTCCCCTAGTTGAATGACATAATTTTTGTTTTTTGATGATGTACATTGGGCTTGCCCGTAATAGATGAATAAATTACATGTAGTCTTTGGTACATTACACCATAAGTTGGTACCGTACTTGAAATTCAATTCAAAATTAAAATACTTGAGCGGCCGCCAGCCTCGCGGTCAGACCTCCCGTTGAACGGACTCTGAAACGAGTTTTTTTTTTTTTTTTTTTTTTTTTTCAAATGGTAAGCGAACGGATGATCGTACAGCGACTCGAGTGAACTCATTCCGTTGAGTGAACTAATTTCTAACTTACCCTTAACTTCAAAAGTTGTCGAGATTTCGATTTTTCTATAGATTAATCCTGAAATCTAATCCCTTAGGTTCGATTGATCAAAATGCCGAGATTCTAGTTACATCCTTGATCAATGTTCATTTTTTAGCCAAATTTCATAAACTTTGGTCCAGTAGTTTCGGAAAAAACCTTCAAAGGGTTTTTTCTTTATTTTTTATTATCATTTTCTTTATTTTTTATTATTGTTGAAAATAATGAACCTAAATTGCTTGAATATGGGGATTTTGCATTTGCCTGCAGCAGAACTTGCTTGCTTGAATCTAATAGCAAAAATCTTCCGTTGCCTTTTGTTTTTGAACGAAACAGGGTTTTGTTCCATTTCCGGATACAACTTCTATTTCACAACAGGTGTGTCAATAGACATGAAATTGGTAGAATTAACCCTAAATTCCACGATGATTGTATGAGAGAGGGCAGGAAACAACTGGACGTAATTTTGGCAAAAGAGGTCAAACTAGGGTCTTCCATATCACCTGAGGTGTTTTTTTGTTGACAATAGGAGAGGGAGTGGGAGGAAGGGAGAGGGGTGATGACCAGTGGAAGGGTCGGCATTTTAATCGAAAAAGAGTCTACGCATTTTAATGGGTCATCATTTCCGACATGATTTATGAATTTCGTTTCCAGAGAGACTGTGGAAGAATATTTTAGGTGATAAAATCCCCCGTGGACGATGTTTTAATTTAACCGAATAGTTTTTTGTAGGCAAGAAGTGGAAAATGATGGGTAAAAACAAAGAAATGGGAAGAGCAAAAATGTTGATAGTGGGTCGGGTTGCTAATGACTCATAGGGACAGACGGGGTATAGGCGCCTCATATCCTAACAAGACATCAGATAGTTGTTGAAAGGAATGATTTGTGCTGCTAGGTTCCCTATAGGTGGTCCTTCCTCAGTCCTAACCTGTTATTAGGTGATTACCTCGGCAAGGTGGGAGCTCGTGTTGGTTTTTACTTCTTACCCCGTTTCGAGTCGTCGTGTGTTCCTACGGAGTCGTGGGACGTTAGTGTGCGTGGCCCCAAGGGTTAGCATTACCCACCACCTTTCCCGGGTCTCTCGTCCCGGCCTCTAACACGGAACCCTCATCTCATGACAGGCAAACAGGCATTCACGGCTCCGTGCCCGTGTAAAAACTACGAAAACGAGGATTGTTTTTTTTTCTTTTAGGGAAGTTTTTTTTTTCTTTTTGTACAGGGAACGGTAGGTCATGAAATGCCTTTAACTCGATAGCCTCATCTGAGGTAATGACTAAACCATTCAGGTACGGTATAACCAACCATGAGAACGGCCAGTCCAGTTCGTAACAAGACTGATCAAAAAGTTGTTGATTGGTTTCCATTCCACCACTGGCTTTGAAATGACTGCTTCTGCTGCAACCAGACAACTGTTGCAGTATTAAACCACTGTTACAGGGTTAGTCCATTTGAGTTCATTCTAAAATATCTGGATTTTACTAACCAGGCTGGTTTCTTGGGCATCCAAACTGTAAACAAACTATCGTCAGAAGGAAAACTATTATTGTTCTTTAATCTAAACCTCAGGCACGAGGAAATTAAGATAACTTGGCGGCCATCACTGTGGTACGGCATAACCAAACATGAGAACGGCCAGTATCATAACAAGACTGATGAAAAAGTTGTTGATTGGTTTCCATTCCATCACTGGCTTTGAAATGACTGCATCTTGCTGCAGTCAAAGAACTCTTGCAGCAGCTAATGTTTCTAGCCAATTTCGTTTGAGCTCATTCGTGAAACTTGAAGGGTTTGGACATACTCCTATTGCAGGGTGAGCCTTTACCAAATGTACATCATTCCTTAGCATTTCTTGGAGGCAGCAAGGCCTACCTAGATCTCCATATTCGTTGATTGGCGTAGACCCTTGCCGTTGATCCTCGGAAGAGTTGTATTCAAGTCATTCTTACACTTCCCACCCCGTATTCAGTGCCTACCGATTCAACAGCGCTCTGGTGATGACATGACTTCAATTACTGATTCCTTATCAGCTGAATAGAACACAAATTGTCACATTATTTTCACGAAGTTTGGGGATGGTGTTCTTTAAGGTGGCCACTGGTATATAGGGGAGGAGAGACCCTAGATCGTTTCCAAATCAAACTGTCTCATATATCCGACTGAACTGTTTATATATTTGTTTTTACAACAGCGCTGTCACTACTCATCAACAACATGATATCAAATTCCTCCGCACTCATTGAATTGAATCACCAAATAATTAACAATAAATCACTAAAATTGCCCTTTAATAAAACAAGGACGGTCCTTCGAAGCCAAATGTTTTCTTTAATTCCTGAACCACAATGTTCTTGTTTAGCCCCAACCCAGATTAAAAAGTTGGTGGATTAGTTTTCACTTAACAACTGACTTTTAGATCCCGGCACATGCTTAGTATAGAAATTTGCATAAATTTGATAAATGAGCTAAAAATCTAAAAGAACCCTAAAAAGTCTAATTCTTCAAATTTTGTCTAGCATTGATTAGAAACATTCCTTCTGCTTACAATTTAAAATTAGCATCGTATATGTCCCAGAAGTGCTCAAATTTTTACTGAATTCAACATAAATGCAGTGAGATGATTTAGGAAAATGATCACGTACGATGATGCTTTTGTCGTCGCCTTTTTTCCGTTTAATTGTTATTTTCAGTGGAGGTGCAGTATCAAGTCTCCCGAGAGTATTTGCTGGTCTGAACAGTCACGGTGAAAGGCAAATACTTTCTTTCAAGGTAGTATTAACGCTGCTAAAGCATGTTCCATGTTCATTGAATTGTACCCAAACTTGATCCTGGGGTAATGGCAGTGTCAAGGAGCAGAGCCCATTTCCGAGTTTCGAAGGGCCGAGTTTTTGTGTACAAACGGATGCCGGGAAATGTACGCACTCTGAACGATATGACAAGCCTACAATGGTACAGCTAAGGTTGTGGAACAACCGGCAAAGGTTCATTTCTACGTGGAATACGCTATTTATTGTTTATTAAGCATAAATAATAATAAAGATAGCCGTAAATTCCAGGCGGATGAGGTTTTTCGCCGCCTCGGCAAACCGCACACCTACGACATCAATACCGCGGTGTTCCGCCTCAGAAAATGACTCCCCGTGTTTTATGTTCTAACTTTATCCAAACAGACCGGGTCAAGCTGGGCGGCAGGATAAAAGAAACGGCGGAGTTATATATTTTTTTAACGACCTCACGAGCTCGAAGCAGCTCGTTTCTACTTCGAGCGGAAGTGTGAAAACATCGATATCTGCAACGAGGGTCGGCATGGGGAGGTTCGGCGGAAGAGCACTTGGTCCTTTGAAAATGTGTTTAAAAAACGCTGTCGTTTCTAACAAAAGGGCTTTAAAAAAATATTTTTAATAATCCGTGATTGTTCGTGTCACAGTGAGGTATGTGAGGGTCACTTTTAGGTTCAGAAAAAGAGATTGTATGGTTTGTGAGAATTTCTACGAACCTAAAGCCTAACCCAGTCGATTTTTTGTTCAAAATTACTTGAAAATGACACTCCACCTGCCTGTACTGTATAACATGCATAGTGATCGTTTATATATTCACATTACATCATTAAATGGAAGAACTAAGCACCTGTTCCCACTAAATACATGTATATTCTGCCAATGAGAATACGTCCTGCTTGTGTGCAATGGGAGGTCTCATGAAGTCTACCAAGCAATGGGGAACAGCTAATTCTCCACTCCACTCACCTACATGTCCTGCGGATGTTTTACAAATACAACGAAACGTCGATCTAGCAGTAATTGTAATTATGATTGAAGTTGGTCAATAATTATTCAATTTTTAATTTATACAGGTATTTCATTGTTGATAAACGTTTTTCGAGTATGGTCCACGATTTTCAGCCGTTTTTCGTCTTTTTTGTAGTACAATTTTCTTAACTTGATCATTTAATGTGCCCGAAAATTGTTCGCCTGCGAACTCATCCTTTCTCTTGAAATGCTTAATTTTTCGGCGAAAGAAAGGAGATTTATCTCGATTATACCGATAGTTATCGTCGTATTCAGAAGAAGCTTCTGTGGTTTTTGTTGAGGTTCGGTTTAGAATAAAAAACTTATTCCTTAATGTAAACCATATATCCTTATACAAATATATCTATATATTGTGGTGGTGGCTGTCTAGTGCGTTTTGAATTAGGGAGATGATGTTGGCTAGGCCCCAACCGTAACTTTTTATTTGAATAACGCGTCGATCATGGATCAGGGTCTTAATCATGTTTTTTCTTACAATGGACCAGCAATTCGAGCAAGGTCTAATGGTCTGCTACGTAAACGATATGGGTGGACGATGATACAAAATGGGATAACAATTGCGGAGTAGGTTCTTGTTGATGTTAATGACAAATATTAATTTTTGTAAACTTTTTAGGTTTTACCAATCTGAAGTAGAATAATATTGTTAAGAGAGTTTCCATGTTGGTGATGAAATGAGAAATTTTCTAACAAACATTATGTTTTCATCACCAACATAAATGAAACTCTTCTAATAACATTGTTCTACTTTACATTGGTGAAACCTGAAAAATCTACCAAAATAATAAATGTAAGTGTGTTAATAATATATGTATTTGAATAAAGTGTTCAAAATCACAAGTAGTTGCAAAATACCTTAAATCGGATTTCCAGGATGACTTTTTTTTTAATTTTTGGAGCATTGCAACACTTCATTTTCTGAGAAGTATCACGACAGAAGCACTTTCTTCCTTGGGGTTTTTTTGCGTAGTCAAAACCACTGTACAGCGTACGGGCGGACTCCCGGACCCCCCTACCTGGGGCGCACTCCAGCATCCCAGCATCTCCAGCCTTCCTCATCCCCATCCAACAGGGGGTCCTTTTTCCTTATCTCCGGCCCAGCATCTGCCGTCAGCGCCCGGCGGTGGTTCCCGAGCGAAGGTGCCCTGGCGCCTCCTCCCCCTTTTACACTCTGTAAACAAGTTTTTTTTAACGCTCCTCTCCCGAACCTCCTCATTAAGTGGAAACCAAACCTGTAATATCCCACTATAGCGTGATCTATTCTACACGACCTGACAGGTTCAATCTAATTTACATTTTTCACATGATTTTTTTCTTCTTTCTTTTTTTTCGTAACGAGACAACTTGAAAAAAAAATCTCTTCCAGCCCAAACACGACAATCATCCTTACTCGTTTGAAAAGGTCTTTTCTTGTCTTTCATAGGAGCAAACGATGAATGCGATAACCAAACAACTATTGACTTCTATTTTGAAAAAGATGACCAGCTCATTTACAGCCCCCATAATGGACATCAGATATACATAAACTCAAAAGATACAATCGTCTGAATGAAGACCTAACCGCAGCTTCTGTCGAAATCGGGGACTAAGAAGTAAGGGCTTTTTTAGAGGATGAAAGAAGAGAGTTAATAGATGAACGGCGTATTGCATGTGATATGCAAAAGTGTTTCTAACTAAACGGCTTTGATTTGAGCTTTCTAAACAGGTGCCATTTTAAACAGTGTTGCAGTAGGTTACTACTTAGCTGTAATATTTCTATTCGTCATCATATTACAATGTGCAACCATAATCTATTATTCGTTATTTCCTATTAAAATGGATGGTCAATTCTTTTTTTATTACATCTCGCTAAAAAACCAACGAAAGTGATATGGCCATCTAGAAATTACATATAAAGGAAGCGGGGTTTTGGACCGTTTAAACATCCCCCGCGGCGATAGCTGCACATTCTGTGAAGAATAAATTTCGGCAATCTCCGTTGTTTTGGTTTGTTATTTTCAATACTAAGCCTTCCGTAGGGCAAAAATGTAACATTAAATATTACCATTAAACATTGTCATTTCAAGTTTCAAGATGCTTAGATCACAAATCAGCCATAAAAGACCTTTATAATGTAAGAAAGCCGTTCTACCACACTTGGAATCCATTAGGGGTCTAGTTGGTCTTAACTTGAAGCCAGCTACCAGCATCTATGCATCAACGCACATGTGCTATAGGCCAATAACTGATCAAAACATGCCGAAATCGTCGTTGCTCGAGAACTTAACACGTTTTGTGACATTTCTTGATAATTTTCTGTGCTAAGTCGACTGGGAATAGTTGCAGACCTGTAAAAATTCTCCCGGGGCAAACAATCCCAATTTCTCTCCTAATTTATCGATTTTTTACTCCTCAT
This sequence comes from Creontiades dilutus, assembly GCA_031894815.1. Classification (NCBI taxonomy): domain Eukaryota; kingdom Metazoa; phylum Arthropoda; class Insecta; order Hemiptera; family Miridae; genus Creontiades; species Creontiades dilutus. The sequence continues at coordinate 2,855,641 of JAVIWC010002084.1, forward strand.
TCAAAAAGCTAGTTATCAAAGTACCTATAGCTCACTTTGTTTCGTTCAGCGCTTTATGTAGTTCTTACATGGGTGGAACGGAATTCGAGCAATATAACGTAGTTATTACCTACTGAAGCTAAAAAGGTCTTACTTCAGCCTGCTAGTTTAAAGCATAACTTTAAACATCCACCGAAAGCTTGAAATGAGTTAATACGTATTTATATATTATATACGAAATAATTACCTATACTTTAAGTACGGATTGTAAAAATATATAAAAACTTGAATGAATGATATATTGTGTGATTGTGTGCAATTGATTGTATTTCCAGAAGATTACCATAGTGTTGGTTCATCTACTAATATTATAGCCACATTCTTGATATTAAATTACTAAGAAAAACGCTGTTTGTTAAAAGGATTTGTCCGCCATGTGTTAACTCGAGTTGTTGGTACTTTTCGGGTAGAAAGGTTTGAATTGAGTTATTCGTAGTACAATTCGTGATGATAGACCGAAAACCTGTGATCAAGTGATGAACCACTTTCGTCTGCGCGGCCTCGTTTCCGTCGTTAGATCGTTAGATGTAATCATTGACTACCTCCCCAGATCTCCACGGCAGTTGGCGGCCCCAAGGAGGGGGAATGTAATCGTCGAAAGCACCTGGGCGAGAGCTTCGGAAGATACGGATAGATTGTGCAGGGGTGAAGATAGAGGCTGGAGATTGAGATTGAAGATAGAGGGACCACCCTTGGCGATCCATGTTTCGGGGGTCTGGAAGGTCCTTTGAAAGGGGGCGTGCCGAAGCCCCTCGCATCCATTTCCCCCTGTTGAAGGGAAAATCACGATCCACCACCTACCGAGATACATGGAACTCACGAATTATAGGAATAACCCTTAATAAAAGTTCCAGTCATGCAGCATCACCTTATGAGCAAACTTTTTTTTCGGATTCATTTTCTTGTTAAATTTTTCTGATACCTATCAGCTCTGCGCGGATATAAAAATAAATTTTAAACGAAGAAATTTCCCAATAGTCAAGTGGTTAGAGTGTGGATTTTTCATTTAATTAAAAAAAATTAACTGATACGCTCTACACCTTGTTATATAACACCGGGTAAAGCCCACGCAAACAAAAGCAATAAATTAAATAACCTCAAGATAAAACGAATCGTATAGAACAGTAGTACACAAGTTTCCAAACTTCTACTCAAAAAACATTTCAATTTCTAATAACATTTTCACTTCATATCCAATATCATTTTCAATTGATTCACCTGAAAGCATTTCATTTCCAAATAATTCTATGGTTAAATAGGTCATTACATCATGATAATGAATTGTACGATGACAAGAATAATATCATATCGAAATAATATTAGAGTTTCAATTTTTATTTTTTTTCGATTTAAAAATCAAAATATTTTTAAAACATTTCAATGAAATCATTGTGAATATGAGTTCCTTACTATTATCAAATTCTGCTAAAATGTCCGAGCTTGAATATTTCAGTTTTTCTCGAACAGAGCATTTCATTAAGTCATACAAATTTTGTCCGACGAATCTATATTTTAATTTTGAATGCTTGATTTTTTTAAGTGAATATTTCCAAGTCTAATGTGTAGTAAGATGCGAACGATTTTGCCAGTAAAACCAGTTTTATATAAATCCGTATATCCTATTGATTCGCGAGATGCGTATTATTTCCAAAAATTAGATTCCTGTTAGACATTTTATGGGTTTTTACCAGATCCAACAAATAACGCCAGTTGTTGATGGTTGGATCATTGATGGTTGGAAACGAGCATGTGGAATATGAGGATGAGTTACCTAGGTAAGGCCATGGGCACTACTTGAATCGTGTTAGCTGTTGCCGTCTTTACGATTTTAACTGAGGTTCAAGAGTGGATGTAGGATCCCATGAGACTTTTGGGCATTTGAATATAAGAGCTGGCAAAATAATCGTAGTTCTTTTTAATGATTCAGTCACCAGTTTCTATACCACTAATGTAGATATTCAAGTAAGCTTCGAATACAGCGTTCAAAGGCTCCGGGAGGTTGGCACTAATAGCAGAAGTATCTGATCTGAGAGGTCTAACTGTATTGCGCAACCATTAAGACGGTTCTTTCTTATCTCTATAAAACAGTTTTCTTCCCAACTGCTCTTGCAGGGTTCGAAAAACTCACTAATTAGCGAGGATATGTTACGATGCTATGATATGAGGGTCAACTCAGAATGTCTCTCCTGCAACATTGTCTAATGTGATATTTCACTTGAATTTGGGCAGTGTTTTGACCAGCCGAAGCACCTGACATGAGAATTTGGACTGAATACCGCAATCAGCGAAACTGAAAGATCTCATCTCTATGACATTTTCATTCTCTACGGTTCTTGAAGGGTTTGTAAAACTCCCTAATATAGAACTTCCCTACTGATGTTGGTAAAAGTCGGCGCCACTCTGTGACAGCAGATGCAGCTTCGGAATCAGCGTGTCGACGCCTCAAACGACAGGTAACCCGCCCGTCAACCGGGAGAAATTTTATTAGCTGTATGGGGAGCAGAGGGATCTTTTAGAAGCGGCCTACTCATCGATGAGCCTTGACGGACCCCAGAAGTTACGAGACCCCGTCGAACCCGCCTCGAGATTTTTACGACTCTCGGTGGAAAATAAACCAAGATTTCCAGAACAATAAAGAAGGGAAAAAAATCTCGAGAAATCGTCACCGCATCAAGGAATGGGAGCCCTTTTACTGAAAGACGCCGATCTAACACCCTATCGGAACGCCCCTTTTGACTTGTATAAACTTGGTTTTTTTTTGCAACCTGCGTGAAAACCGCCGACTCAGTTTTTCTCCAGCGTAAAGAGTCCAGAGAGTATCGAGGGACAGAGAAGAAACAAAATAACGAAAGAAAAAAATCCCGCCGACGTCTCGGGATCCCAGCGCTGCAGTTCTTCACACTTCGGACGTGTTAGATAAAGACGTCGGATTCAAACGGAGTCGTAAAAATTGCCGATGAGTCATAAAAATCTAAGTCGGCTCGAAAGCAATCGGTGCGTGAGCCCACCTGGGCATAACACGGCGTCTGTTGGTTTATTCACAGTAGAATATCTTTGGCTGATATTTTCAATATTCCGAGCCATACGGTCTCCGCGTTGTGTGGTCCCGGTGCCGCTTTTAATCGGGATCGCCTTTCAGAAGGGAAATTTAACCTCAGGCACCCACTCTTTGATGTTTTCCTTTAAAACTACTGCGCCTTGGAAATTGACAAAAGAAACATTTAATTCGAAACCATTTGAATTTTTGAAAGTTTTGGTTTTTGTGAGTCTCAATTCTTAGTTTGAATAGTCAGAATTGGATATCTAAACCTCAGACAAAAGGCCGGTGAGGTATCCGAACAAATTAAAATGTCCCTTTTACATAAGGCTTTAATATGCCCCGTTACATGTAAGATTAAAAATTAGAAATCGGAACACATAAATTTTTGAATACCGTAAAATTAAGTTGTTGGCAACGTAACAAAAGCTTGTGGTAATAATTTTCCGTAATTAATATATACACCCCTCCCCATCAATTCGTAACACAATATTTTAGGAAAGTCGGTGTATTTCTAGAATGAACAGGTGTGGGAGAATGGAGAGATTGGAATTCACCACATTACTGATTCTCAATTTTTGGTCCTCTTGAGTAATTCACCCTCCTATTTCTTCAGTAATTCACCGGTTGGCTTCCATTTGACAGGTGAACGTGGCCTCAGTTCTAGCGATTAGATGAGTACTGTTTCTCCTTACCGTCACATAGACGAGCATTCCAGTAATCTGGGTTGAATTCTACAGGGTGTCTCAGGAGTTATGCACAATTCGACTCCTACGTGTTCTACAACTCATTTCCGAACAAAAATGCCTCCTAGCAATTTTTTGCCAGAGGCCTCGTTTCCGAGCTATTCGCGATTTAAGATTTTTTTTCGTGTTTTCGATCTTATGACATTAAAACTGTCATAACTCCCTCAATGTTAGAGATAGCTCAAATTTGATGACACCGTTGGAAAGAACGTTGAATTTTCCATCTATTAGATGTCAAAAAACATTTTTTTAATTGCATTGAAGATGTGCGATTGCTGCGCGAAATGGCAGTTTTGTAAAAATCTTGAAATCGCCTGTTTTTCATCTCGCCGAGAAACCCCATGAATGCTTGACGCAGAACTGTGCAGGCCTGGTAAAACGTGCGCCGAATGTCAGCTTTCCAACGGTCTAGTCGTTTTGGTTTAAAAAAATATTTTTAGTTAAGGAAATGGAGTTTAAATGCAGAAAAACGTGTGTTTTCTGTTAAAATTAAGTTTTCTCCGAAAGTCTCGAAGATGAATGCGACTCATCGCAGTCGGAAATGAGTTGTAGAACAAGCGAGTCGGATTGTGCATAAGTCCTGGGACAACCTGTATCACCAAAAAAGACCTAATGTTTGAAAATTGGGAAAGCTACGGAGGAGGCATTGGCTTGGTCAGGGGCAAGGGTATGCAATGACACGCACGACCCCCCGGTCTTGAAGGACGGGTTGCTTTGTGCGCCGTGTATTATCAACCCCAATCTGATTTGGTCGTAGCATTGGGTGTTGCAGTGTTGAAATCGAGTTCATACAAAGAGTTAGAGTTTAAACAAGATTGTTAAGATATAAATTAAAAAATAATTATTTAAAAATGAAAAATGAAAATTAATTTAATGATTGAAAACGTTCGTTTGTGATCAGCGTCTACGGCATTTCCAAGCTGTCCAGCCAAAGTCAGGATAATCAGAGATCCGAGGGACAGCTAGTGTTTGTGTTCATTTACTATTGATTGCGATGATTTGGTTTTTGTTTTTTTTTCTACTACCTACCTAATTGTTTTTTGTCACTAAGGTTTTGGTTATTATTACCAGCTATGTTCAATAGCTGGAGCGCACCATGATTTCAAATAAAAATCGAGACTCTATGATCTCGAGAATCTATGAGATATACCAGTATAACACGGTATAAAACAATATACGGTTCAAGTTTTGCCAATGGTAAAATGCAATTTTCTGAAGCAGCAATTTTGTAACTAGTGTTGACTGACATGGTTAATCTGATTTGAACTGATGATTGTTTTTGTTCTTCTGCTCAGTATAATTTGTCTAAAATAGTAGTTTATAATTTTTTAATTTTGTTGTTGTTGTTGTTGTTTAACAAAGACAAAGACTTCCACTTCTCTGTATCTCTCTTCTCGATTCTCTGAAGCCGGAGGAAGGGAAGGAGGTAGAGAGTGGAGAGACCTCGACGATTCGATTCGAACGAGATCGAGTTGTTGTGAAGGTAGTGATTTCGATCTGTGGTAAAACGGTGACTGTGTAGAATCAGTAGAACTCACATCGTTACTGAATACTGATCGTTATTTTAGATTCTCCAACTGGATAATATTTTAATGTATTATTTTCATTGTAATATAACAAAAACGATAAAAATCGATTTTTTGTTAAAAAAATCGATTTTAAATTATTTTTTGTTGCACTAGTTGGTAATGATACGGAACTGGTTTGATGAGGAGTGTCAGCAAGAAGATGAATGCAACTTATGCAATCAATCGTAAATGAACACAAACAATACCCGTCTTTCGGCTCTTCGATATCTTGACTTTGACAGCTTAGAAATTAGACGCTGTTCACAAACGAACGGGTTTATGCATCCGTCAAAACTAACTTAAATCGTCAATTGAGAGGTCTGGCGTTGTCATTATTCGATTCAGCGAGAAAAATTACTTATATCCCGCCACCAAACTTTTTTCGTCGAGACTTTTGGAAAAACCTCAGTTTTAACAGAAAACTCAAGTTTTTCTGCAGTTAAACACCATTACCTTAACTGAAGTGGCATTTTAATGCACGTTTTTGCACAGTTCAGAATATATTTCAAGATTTTGACAAACTGCCATTTTGCACAGCAATTGCACATCTTCAATGCAATCAAAAAAAGTTTATTGACATCAAATAGATACAAAATTTAATGCTCTTTCCAACGGTGTCATCAAATTTGAGCTATCTCCAACATTGAGGGAGTTATGACGGTTTTAATGACATAAGATATCGTCGTCTACTCTTCAATATTATCTATTGAATATTGAAGAGTAGACGACGATTCTAATGAATCCGAGGACTGACAAAAAAAAACTCTTGTAAGAAAAAATCTTGAATCACAAATATCTCGGAAACGAGGCCTTGGCAAGTCAGTATGAATATATGCGGAATTCTCGAACATTGTGAAGAGGTGAGTGTAATTATTAATGGCTTGGATTTTACCACATTACCCTGAAGTGGATAAAACCGTGGTTTTAGTTCAGAATATATAGTGTCATCCACAGACTATAATTTTATGTTTATCTAGTGTCATCCGCAGACAGATTCGTTTCCTGTCGTATGCACATCTTGTTGCGGATTACTCCAAAACTGCTCACTGTAAAAGTCATAGATAGTGTATTCATCTTGATTACATTACCATGGTGCAGTTAGTTGGTAAATCTAAAAATGAGTAGAAATGACAAGTGAGAGAGCATTGCAGACCAGGACATGAGAGTAGGCATACTGTTGGTAAAAGGACGACAGGATACTGATGCTAACTGAACTTCAGCAGCAGGCACTCATTGCTTTATTAATTTTTGATATCGTAAAAAGGTCCTGTCAATTACCTGAGCAATTCCAAGTGTTTTGGGCATCATCAAGGAACACAATTTTTGGTTACCTCGTTTCTTTAAAGCTGGCATGTAATCGTAGCGAGCAGTTTTGTCAATAGATGACAAAAATTTCAAAACTGACCATTAAACAACTCCACAGATGTGAACGAAGGCAGAGGTTGCCATTGACATTGAATGGGAGAGTTATGAACTCAACGGAATTTTTTAGGGCTGCTAATTATCGATGAAGTTGATTTTCTCATTGAATCTTTAATTCGATAAACCGACCCTAAGAGTCCAACCTTGTTTTCCATAAAACGATAACGCAAGACTTCACCATTTGTCACCAACAGGCAGCACTGACAGCTCCATTCCGACAAAAAGCCGACCTTGATGGTTCTTCCCCTGAACTCATCAATAGTCGGCACTAGTGAACATACTCTATCTAAACAATAGAGTCATAATCGAGCTATTCACAGTTTTATTGCAGTATTTTTCAGTGTGGTCGAACCTTCGAGCGAAACAGAAACGTTTGAATGCCAGCAGACGTGGAAGAGAGACCATCAATAGAGAAGCAGAAGAGAGTGAAGTGGTGGAATGTAAATGAAAAGAAGCATCAAGATTATTACATTTATTGGCAGTAGTAAACCTCCCCTGCTTACAGAAAACTATCATAATGTAGGTGTCCGAGACGCCACTGGCAGTAGGACGTAAAGCCCCAACCTGGAATGGTTGTCTACTTTACTTACTCATAATCGAGGTATTCACAGTTTTATTGCTATCTTTTCCAGCGTCAACGATCCTTTGAGTGGGATAAAGACACTTGCGTACCCGCGTACGCTGATCATGAAGAAGCAGAACAGAAATGAGAGAGGGGATGTAAATAGAGCGAAACATCTGGATTAACACATCCATTGGCAACAGTAAACCAGGCTTGCCATTACGATTGTGTCATAATCGAGGCATTCACCGTTTTATTGCTATATTTTCCTGTGTGGACGAGCCTTTGAGTTATTCGGAGACACTTGAGTGCCCGCAGACGTGGAAGATAGACCATCAATAGAGACGCAGAAGAGAGTTGAGTGATGGGATGGAAAGGGGCGAAAAACTCGGGAGGAACATCTGGGACGGGCGTCTCACGCCCTGAGTGGTGAGGCGCCGGCGCGGACAATGGGCCAATCACACGGCTGCGTGAACCTCCAAAAAACCCCCTGCCCTCACTCAGGGCCGCCTCTGTTTCAAATGCAATCCTCAAGTTTTCCCGACTTTCTTTGCCAGAGGGTTTTTTTGTCGGTTTCTAGGATAACCCTCGGGAAAACACTCGCCCTCACAGAGGGATGAAGTCGGGCCGGCCGCACCCGTGACCGAATGCCACCTCGGCCGCGGGCTAATCCTTTTAAAAAAGAAGAAAAGACCGTGCGCCCGTAGTTGTATTTCGGGGTTCTTCCGTCTCGTCTTACTATTGCAGTAATGTAAAACGTTTGGCTCGGTCTGGGGGATGATCCCCTTTCGCTTTCCACCGCTCTCTTTTGATGGTCAAAAGCTCGAGGATGGTACAAATCGAGGCTCAAAACACTTAGGTTCTTATCTACTCTCTCCTAGAGTTCACCGAGCTGTGATCATAGAAACAACAGTACGCAAACATGATACATCCATCATAAAGCAAGTGAAAGAAACTGATTGTATCTTCCAGTACTTGCCTATGAACTCGATGCCTAGGTACTCGTCTGTGTTTTCTCATAATTGTAAAGGTATTATAAGTTATGGTGTTAACACCTCTTCATGCAATTTCAAATTATGCATTGTGAACCAAAAGCCTCACTCTGCACTACTCTTTCAGATTAAATACAATACATCTATTGGATTGGATTGCAGATTTTGAACCATCATTGGCACTGTTCAACTCCCTAAATACTTTCTCAGGATGGTATGTCTGATTCAAGTAAGTGTATTTCAGTTTGAATTGAAGTGTTTGGCATCAATCTGTTTCCTGAAATAACAGGGATCCGTTCTTATTTTTTATACATTTTCTGGATATTGAAGTGAGATATGGCCTGGTAACTTGTATTTTGATGTCTTTCTTACAAGCAGATCAGTCACAGTTTTTGTGGAAAACGTCACTATTACTTTTCCTGTCCCAGGCCCTAGTTGTATTTAAACTTCACATTGAGTGGATAATTTTAAACCTATTTCATAATCATGAAACGTACAGAAGCGATGTTTGTTCTACAAGTAGGAAGATACCAACTGACAACTGAAAAACAACCCAATTTAAACATCACACTTACTCACTGATCAGGGAGTCCCCCTATTAGTCACTACCACTCAGCAGTACCGAAGAGCAGTATCCATTTCACATTTTAGGGTCATAGGTTGAATCTACCTTAAGATACGTCAGATTGTCGGGACCACTCGCCAATTTCACAATAATCAGCTACCCAATAACAAATCCAATTTAATTTAATGTTTTGTAAGATCTCTTTGTGAACCTTACATCAATGAAAAACTTCCTGAGGGTAAGGCAGCGAAAATTGATCGCGTGAGGTGTGATGTGACGTCTGATATGCATGCACATCCATCAGGTTTATTCTGACTTAATGTGAAAACACCTTAAGACCACATAATCTCTACTTTCACCTCCGTTTGTGAAACCCCGTATTGCACATGCCATCAGCTTATCGTTGATACCCGAAGGTCGGTATTTCTGTCACCTAATTAGACTCACGACGCCATTTAAATGGGGACTACGGCAATTAAAATATTTTCCAAGACAGTTGACCCTCTTCAATTATGTGTCTCCGTATCTGATTTGTAACTTGTTGGTTAAGGTACTTTGGAATGAAAAGGGTGGGAACTGGAACTCGGAGTGAACTTATTGTCAGCTTTCGCTAGGTACTAGACTCGGAACTACTTAGGTAATAGCTTTTGTGGAGACCTCCGTCTTTGGTTAATGACCATTTTTCGTTAACCCAAGTCACCCATTCCTCATTCATACTTTGTTCAGGAGCTTTCTTCCCTTAGGGCTAAACATACATAACACAATCGTATATATCCACAATCCTTAGCTGTGACTAATTAATTAATGCTTGAAGTAAGAGTAATTAGTCTCACAATCACCTTGGATTTTTCGGTTGTCTACAGAAACCGTGTGTCCCCTATCAACGGCATCTTTTGAAATCATAGAAACCAAAGCTATTGAAGATATGCGATGAGAGATTCATGTTTGTATTTCCATCAAGGTAAACTTTTTCCCCTGTATACTTCATTTTATTCGAAACCAATTCAACATAATATATAACCCACACAAGCGAACTGCATAGGTATAGATGGTATCCAACGAAGTGAATCATTTGGATTTAGTAACAAGGAATTTGAATTAAACTTACGTTAGAAAAGTATCCCTAATGGTTCCGTTCGATGTTCAATGTTATGATTGAACTGATTGGGCTAAATCGTTTTACTTTGATCAAGTATGTTTCAGACTTATTTTCTTCTGAAGGCGATGAAACTTATTCAACTTTGTGGGGACTATTCAACCCCCCTTGGAATATACCTTATGTTTTCGATAGTAATGAATTCATTCTATCACTATAACTCGGCCAGATAATTCTACAAGAATGAATCTGCAATTATTGAGAAACGCAGCTGATGATTACACCAAGATGCATTGTTTCTATATTCGATATCCCTTCTGTGCTCCGTGCTAATATATACATTTGGTTTATAAAGTATCTAATAGACTGTGGACTACAAACACCTACCGGAAGAACATCAAATAAATGAAATAGAAAGGCTACCAGCTTCAGCTGTTTCTAACAGTCCGCATAGAGGGGGAAAAGTTACAAGTCCTCAGAGGGAATTTTCATGGTTACCTGCTACGTATTAGCAGATCCTACTGGATCTGTCGTCTTTTTGTTTAATAGAAGATTGTTATTAGTATGTTCACACGTGTTTTCATTTACATTCATTTTGAAGTTTTCCATTCATCCACAAGGCGTAGAGTCGTTTTTCTGTACCATTGACGAGTAGAAAGGTGCCCGCACTCCGATCCCATTTGATTGTGAAATTGTATTTATCAAAACAAACAAAATAACGCTATTCTATCACAAAATATCACTCTGTTTTTGGAAAAAATCTTCATGTTCATATGTCGATGAAGGTTCCATGAGATTTTTTATCAAAGTTTCATCAACTGGTCTAATGGTTTCAGGGAATAGCTTCGGACGGCGGGCGACAAACGGGTTTATTCATAATTTATCGTGTTCATAAACATCTTTAAAAGTAAAACAAATTGTTTTACTGGGGTGAAAGTTGTATTTTCTTGCTTAATTATTATGATTAGGGTATTATGAAAATGACGAACCGACTAGAATGAAAATAAACACCCTCCTAATATGTAACTGTTGTTGATCCAAACCCTCAGTCCATCCCGCCGAATACTTTTCTAAAAAGAGCTTTTAAAAACATACAAAACTTACGGCGTGGCCCAACTTCAAAGGGTCCGAGTGCCTCGTATTGTTCGGCCGATTTTTCCCCTATCGCATAAAGTCTGAAAGATATCGTAGTCACATGCCCTCTTCAGATGAAAGGTGTTCCAAAATACCTTTTCTCGTCACCCTTCCCACTTAAGGTTGTCGTCCGCGGCTAATGCGAACGTAAGTTACACCCAGTCGGGCGACAGACAGTTGTTAGCCCAGTTGGAGCATTCCATTACCATCAGACCTGGGGGCTCTGAACCGAAGCCCCTTCCTACCCAATATAATTTTCCTCTCCGTAAAGATAAAATTGAAACGTTGGTAACACTTTTTGAAACGTGCATATACATAAAAATGTATCGAATTTCTATCTATGCATTCTAAAGCGCCCATAGTGAAGGTAAATCCAGGAACCGTGGCATCATTCTATATTGGGATGGAAATATTAGTATTAGCAGTTTCTACAATAGGGCATGTGGGTAGTATCTGACTCCCATAGTATCGTCAAATGTATTCAAAACACGGATCATCTTTTAACATCCCCCACGTGATGAGCATCAAGCAGATTTCATAGGAGAGTAATTGTGAAGTAAAAGTTACAACGACCGATGGGCATTGAAAGTGCAGACCTACTAACAAGATTGGTTCTTTGCAAGGAGGACGATTAACGATATACGAGGAAGTCATGTACCACACCTTGTTTTCTCATATGTTACTACAAAGATACATGTAAATCGGCACAAATAGGTACTTTGTAGATGAAGTCAATTTGAATTGCATCTTCCTTAAGGAGTCTCTCAAGGAATCAGTGAGATCAATCAAATATAAATACATTTTTCTGGCCATTGACCTACTCCTCATCCTCTTTATTTTGATATATATTTTTTATATATATTAGAAACACTGTTTGAGATTGAAATCAAAAAACGATTGAGATACAGGGTGACATGTGGAAATTGAAAAGGGTGAAAATAAGGAAAACCAGAAGCAACCGAACATACATCCCCTCAGTCTCCCGATAACAAAAAGTACCCACCAGTTAGTCAAATAACAAAAGTTGCTAGTGTATAACAAATGTTAATGACCCATGAAAATGGGAATTTTGAAAAAATCTGACATATGATTCTTACGCGTTTTTTTTTCTTAATCCATTTTATTAAATACACAAAATTACGGAACTGAAGCAAAGCAGAGACACTAATACAAAACATATCTTTTCATAAAAAAAACTAGAACTATTGGATATTTTGTTAACTACTCATTTGATAATAATCGGGCCATAAATCAAAATTGCTGCATTTCATCAATCAAACTATGATAATAGGGAATGTTCTCTTTCTTCGTTTACTTCGAATTGGTGTTTGTGATCTCGACTGATGTTTTTTGCGGTTTGTAATGTACAATCCGTTATGTAGAACACGACCTGTCCCACGACCCATAAAGCGTTGAGGGACCACTATAAACGATCTTTCATCAATTGTACGGTGGTGGCAGAGATTTCCATCCCCTTCTGCACCCGTTAGGTTCCATTGAACGGGCCAGAACTATTGTTCGAGTTAAAACGTAGAATTAGGTATGTTGAGGCAGAACTCAACAACATTGACATCCAGAATTTGAAATAAGGAGTTGAATTAGCCTAGAGGAGCTTTTAATACGGCAATACAAAGAGAGATTAGTAAGAGAAATCGAAGATGATGGGTGGTCAACAGAAGGGAAGGTACAAATAAATTTGCATGAGAATGCAAGATTGAAGATGGTTCACAATACAACGTGAAATCATTAAAAGTCAGCCAGCTAAAAAATAACGTGTAGTTCAATCTGGAACTTTACTACTGTGCATTCCTCATTCTTCGTTAGATAATATCAGGTTCTTTTCATCTCTGTTACTTTCAGAAGAAACGAAGTTGACCCAGCTACTATTGTACAATGAATCTTTAAGTCTCATCCGTGAATAAAGGTGTATTTTGATAAAGAGTAAGTAGGTAAGCGCTATTAATGCCGAAACTGCTGGTGTGTTTCAGACATGAGTGAATCACCAAGACCTTCCACAACTACGCAGGCCTATCGTGGGGAAAATGAGGTAAATTAGCAATCCAAAGCAAGTAGGTACCACCATTTCCAAATTTGAAACAGCCAAACAGAAACATTCGTGATAAATTCATTGAATATATTACATGTCTATCTGATTAAATGACTGTAATAATTCAAAACGATATATAAATTATTATTAGCGAGCAGTTGCACCATGAGATATGAATTAATAAACAATTCATGGGTTAACTTTTAAAATATTGAGTCGCGATAGGAAGGTACTGGTGTTCAAATTGTTTATAGGTTAAAGCTTATAAACTGGCGAACACTGTCTGAATGAAAAAGTTCGTAAGTAATATAATAGCTGGAACATAAAACATTTATTGACACAATATTGTAAATAGAAACAGTTTTCGGAAAATAAAAAGTTTTATTTCTTTGCACAAGAGTGTCTCTTCAGATAGGGTTTGAATTTCAATTCTCCGGAGCGTTTTCAACAAAAAAAAATTCCCGGTATTCTATATTTTTAAATGATATAAGAAGTTATAGTTTATCTATATTGGAAGGATATTTTTGCTGTGTTTGACAGGCAATAAAACTGTCATGAATCAGTTTGCGTAAAACGACAAGGTTATGGTTAAATTGTAAGTTTAACTTCTGTTTTTTTTTTTTTTTTTTTTAGTTGTATGACTGGATTATTATTTTAGTACGTCATAATTCAATTCAACATGCATCAACAGATACGTAGAACCGATACGACGACACTAGTTTTCAGTTGGAAAGCTTGGAATCCAAGGAATCGGACTTTCATAAGTAAGTGTAAAACGCTGCAGATGATTACGACTATCATTGAAGTCAATTCAGTTTCATTCTATTCGTTTTTGTCAAAACTAATTAGAATTTTGAGCAGGAAATTTGAAGTATGAGGTTTTTAAGCCGGCAAAATCCGATTCTTGAATCAATAATGAGAAACACTAAATTGGGCCATTATCCGATATTGATGTCCTTGATGTATAATTGTGTTGGTAAATGAAATGAAATTTGTCATTTCTGGGGAAACATTCTCACATCTACATATTTACCACTATGGGGGGGGGGGGACTTCCCTCTTGTCCATTTGAGGTCTCGTTGACTTGCTCATCATTCAAAGAACCTCTGGAAATTCGTACCCGCAAGTCCACAAACCAACCACCATATGGAGACCAGATTGGAATACGCTAGGAAATCACTAATGTAACTGTTTCTCATGAGAGACGAGGACATGATGACAAGGAAACAGATGGTTAGCAGGGAAAAGTGGTCAGGCGCCGCAGCGGTCACAACAATGAGCCAATTACACGGGCCGGTGGGTCACCAGGGGGGTCAGTCAGGGACCACCTCTCGCTCCTACCCTGTCGCCTTCTCATCCTCGATTATGCCAACACGTTTATTACCTATGCCATCGCCATTTCTTACCTTTCATTCGAAACCTGAACGAATTCTGTTGTCCAAATACCCGGCCCAACGAACATCGGACAATACGAAATCTCTGGGCACATAACGCAAAAATATACCACATTTTAGCACACCTGATACATTGTGCCTACTCACTAACGAAGGTAATGCACGAAGCAGGTGGTGGTATGTTGGTAGGCGGCGCAATAAGTCGAAAACAATGTCTTCCAAAATCAAAATGTACACCTGCTTTTGGAGTTTCAGAGCTACCAAGCTTACCAAACCAATTTGAGTTCCTTGTCCATGTCTGTCTATAAAAACCCTTATCTTTGCCAAAACCGTCTGAATTTTCCTTTCAATGAGCACTTCGCGCTTTCTGTGGGAGCGAAATCATGTGTGGTTAGCAAAGTGATTACGGATTCAACTGGCTGATATCTCAAGAGCCTGCTGCTCTCTACTGCTCACTCAGCAGTCTTTTCCTTTCCTTCAGAACACCCATGGTTTCATTGGTCTGTCAAATGAACCACATTCCAGACATTAATTCAGTGGTACTGGTGTTCTTTACTGTACAATTTGTGAAATGTATTGCGCTTGATTGTGTTTCAGGGGGACAAATCTGGTTTTTAACGGTAAATGTTGACATTTTTGTTCATATGTAAATGAAATTGACAGTTTATTGAACGATGTGGAAATGTTATGATAAAAACACTGGTAAATGAAAAAATCCAATTCAATTCGTTTTCCGATGCAATATCACAAGTGTCCCATTTTCATTTGGTCAGACGTATCGCGTTGAATCATTATTGATTTAGCGTTGCGCCCGCTAAAAGGTAAAGAAATTTGCAGGTGATTTTAAGCTTAGCTCCTAGACACTCTTCTTAAATTTCATTGCCTTCAAATCAATAGGAGCGTGTGCGCTTCGAAGTTAACTGTTACAGACGAAACTCTGTAAATTGTAGATCAACTTTGATGATCTGATCAGGGATTGTGCCAGTTAGCTCTTAGTTCGTCCTTTGCATACGAGATCGCGTATTATTTATTAAAATAATGCTATATGTTCATGTTGAACGAGAATACTCTACTCGAGGGTTTTTATTCAATAACGCCTGTTGTGGTTGGTATTATTTGGTGGTAGGATTCAAATATTCACTAATTTCACATGCAATTATTTTGCAGTTTTCACGCATTGCATAGGAGAAAGGAGACGATAAAACCAGTATAGTTGAAATCGTCTCATGGATTTCAAATCCGTAGAATAACATCTCTGCCTCGGCTACCAGCGATTCCAAACAAATGTTGTGTGAGTGTTTCTCAGCAGGAGTTCTTTGTGGTATCACCACCATACTCCTTCTTAGTTGAGCCTTCAACTTAACTGGGGGTATTGTAACCCTATAAATATGGATTGGATTTATGTTCACTTGATTCATTTAACCTTATCAATTGTGAAGGAGGAAGACGTTATTGAAGGGGATAATGGGTTATTCAATTTCCTTTGTCATTTTTTCTTCTACTTATACCTGTGATAAGACGTAATTTTCTATTCATATCCAGATTTTCCAGTTTTTCAGGAGAAAATGTTGTTTATTATTACTGAGGATTGGTAGGAAAGTCTATTTTTGAATTTGAAATGAAGCAGAAAAGACAAAGCTCGTTGAATGTATAATCAGAAAGAAATACTAAGAGAGATCACTGGTTTTATAAATGTCTCCAGTTTCAAAACGTGTCGCGGCTTCAAATAATGGAGCCGGGTTACAGCGGAAGTATCATGGCGGAACAATAAAAACATTTATTACCCGAACCTCCAATCCGCGAATAGAACCAACTTCTCTCTTGAATGGCCACTAACGAGAAAGGCGATCATATTTCTCGAAAGATCCTCCAGTTCACCGCAAAGCTAATTGCCCGGGCTGGCTTTGCTATAAGCTCATTTATTGTTACTTTTGTACTTGAAATATCAAAAATCTAAATTCAGATTCATCTCAGTTGCAATTAATCGTATTACAGATCGAGGGATGAAGTAAAACTCCGAAAATGATATCTTGTTCGATTCAATGAATTTTTGTTTAGGGTTTTAAAGTAACCGATAGTCAAGAATTCGAGTGATTTAAACGAAATCGAGTTTCAAAAAAAGTTAATTGAGAAACTGAGATAGGCATTGATACCTAATTCTTTTGTACCTAAATCGGACCTAAATGCGATCTACGAATTAGGTATCTTCTCATCGTTCCTAGAAAATCGTTCTCTTCTCTTTCCTTATGTTTCACCATGAAGGATCACAAATTAATACAAAGTTAATCCTTTCTCCGATTGGTTAAACCGTTTTTGAAAGATAATTCCATTGTACTGAATAAACAGTTCCCATCAGCTCCTCTTCATTATAACATCATCCACACTAACCAACAAAAACAACAAGAAAAGAATAAGCTACTGCTTTGCCATCAAAAATGATTTAAAATTCTTAACAGGCAACATGATATTATTAGCAAATTTCCCTACACCACCTTATTTTATTTGTCTCGAATTGTTTCGAAACTGAAGGACTTTGTGAGAAGAGATTGTAAACCTTAAACAGATGGTCTTTTTTTTTAAGAATATTTTGCTATTAAACAATTATTTTAAATTTTGGTTTTTTATTTTTTTTTTATTTTTTTTTTTTTTTTTTTTTTTTTTTTTTTTTTTTTTTTAAGTTGTGTCAACAATTTTAGCTCATAGTTTTCTCATAATGTTAAGATTAATCTTATTTAGATATCGTATTTACTATCGTAGTTCACTGTTATAAACGTTATCTGAATGCTATCATGCTAAACATATGTATCTAAAGATTTTTGGTAGTTCTTCACGATTTTAGCGAATTTTATTGGGAGTTGAAGCTATGGCTACAATTTGGAATTGAAGCTATGGCTACACATTTTTCACTAAGCTGTTACAAATTTTTGGCAAAACTGTTTCAGATTTTTTATCATTGAAATACGTTTTGAGTTTTGAGTGACTAGTTTTGAGTTTGTCATTCCAGGCTAACAGTCTGGTCCAATCGTGAGGATAACCCTCCTTAAGATAGAAATTAAAAATTCGTTCTTTGACCAGAAAACCAAGCATTTGGAAAAGCAAAATGAGTTTGTTAACCAAACCAACAATTTTCAAAGGATGAAAAAATCAATGTTCGTTAATATTGGTAATGCGATAATTTTTTGTAGGATTTTATTCAGAAAAAGTTTGTCAAAATCGAATAGTCCCATTGGACAACATATTGGTTACAAAATATAGGTATTTAAAATCTATCATCTGGCAGCTGTTTATCGTTTGGACCTTTTGTTCCATTCTACTTGGCGAATTATCGGTTTGGGTTCCACAAATGTTGAAACGTAAACTAATCAATTTGGGATGAGGTGGAAGTGGAGGGCAAGTTTTTTTACATTTTTTATTTTTTATTATTATTATTTTTTTATCGGTTCATTAGTTAATAAAAATAATAAAGTAATATTCTGTTTGGTAAAAGGATTAGAATTTATGAGTGCAGCATTAGTTCAATGAGCCTTAATCCTAATGTTTTACCATAGGACTATTGAGGCTCATTGAGGATTGATCAGCATTAGACAGTACTTGACGTAACATGAAGGAACACGACGTAACATGAAGGGGAAGGTTAAAAGTGAAATAAAACGGGTCACGTGGTATTTGCCCAGCCCCATATCTTCTCAATGAAAGCATGTTTCCTGATCGGCTATCTGGGCTCCTCCCGATTTAGTGTGGAACTAATTAGGGCCCGCCCGGCGGTGCCCGGTGAAAGCACTGCGACAGTTGGTGTTGATTACGCCGAAAGGCGCCACTTGCCGCCGGAACATGTGATGTTCGGCGGTCCGCCCAGTGGTCCTTCGGCCCGGATGGAGCGACGCGTCTGCAGGACGTTTTTGATTGACGTCTCGGTACTGACCGGAGTCAAAAGGATCTGACTTTATCTAGACCTGTCGTCGAGTGTCGCCAGAGGAAAGGGAATAGCACAGTAGCAGACTTGGTATGAGGGATCTTCACAGTAGCAGAATTGGTGGATTTACAAATCTGTCAACGCTTATGAGAGCTATGGATAGTTTCACTAGACTTATAAATACCTTGAAAATAACGTTTGGCATTGTCAAAACTAAACCTAACCACACAACACAAGCTAATGGTAAAAACAGGATTCTCAAGATTTAACCGGTATAACCTTCCATGTTCATCCTCGTGTTTTAGTCAAAATGTGTGACCTCTTCACTTATTTGACCTCAGATTCCTCAGCAGGTACGCGAATAGATAATCCTGTATCTATGTAAATTGAATTCTTATTATAGCAGGTGATAGTTGAAAGAAAAAGGCGCCACAAGTTCTCTGAACAAATTAAGCTTGATGGTCCCATTGGTACTTCTGAGAGGATGGAGCGATGCGTCTGCAATGGGTTTTGATTGGCGTCTTGGTACGGACCGAAGTCAAAAGAAACTTCATCTTGACTCGTCGTCGAGTGATGCCAGAAAAAAGGGAATGTTACAGTAGCAGACTTGGTATAAGGAATATTCACAGTAGCAGGATTGGTAGATTTAAAAAATCTGTCAACGCTTATGACGGACGCGTCGCTCCATCCGCCCTTAAGTATCTGAGGGACCGTCAAGCTCAAATTGTTCAGAGAACTTTCTTTCAACCATCACCTGCTATACTGCGAAATAAATAGAATATGAATATATATGAATACATAGATATATAGATATATGAGTACATAGATACTGGATCACCTAATCGCGCGCTGCCACCTGTTAAGGAATCTCAGATCCAACAAATGAAGAGATCACACATTTTGACTAAAACACTGCGCATGGCAACGATAAACATGGAAGGATGTCCCGGTTTGATCTTGAGAATCCTGTTTTTACCATTAGCTTGAACAGTGTGGTTTCGTTTAGTTTTCTCAATTACAAACATTCTGGTGCAACTATCCATAGATTTCATAAGCGTTGATAGATTTCATAAATAAACATTGGAAAAGCTTTTATTATTCACGAAACTAAACGTATCCACACTACACAAGCTCACCTTCATTAGGTTTACGAAACCTGTCAAAGCTTTCTAAATCGTTGGTCAGTTCTACTTGGCTTAATATAGTACACTTTTTTTATAGTGAACCTTTTTCGAGTTATTTCACTTATGGGACTTTTTTCGTGTTTCTTATCTTAAGTCACTAAAATCACCTCAACCACTAACTACTCTCTAAATCAAGTTTGAGAACAACGTTGTAAAAAGCGTTAATTTTCCTATCTCCTCGTGCCAAAATAAGACAATTCCAACAGGACTTGAAAGGTGACGAATTACCCAAAAGATCACATTTTGAGAATTCATTTAAAAAAAACTTTTTTCGTGTTTTCTCTATCTCATAAAAACCTGGTTTCGTAACTATCACCCTCGGGGAAAAAGTACCCCCAGAACCTCAGATCTCTAACGATGTACGAAAAAGAATTTTTTCACATGAAATTTATTGAAGAAAATTACGTTTAAATGTGAAAAATGTGGGTTTATGGCAAAAAAGGAACAATTAACTCAACAACAATCAACTTTTCAATCAATAAGATGGTATTCGCTGATAAGTGGAGCTACTTGTGATTCAGCCCTCTAGACCTAGGGGAAAGGCTGATTCGGATCAGCATAAGTAAAACTCAATCAATCCATCAAATTATTTCGAAAACTCATCGTTTTGGGTGGAAAACGTCCTTTTTCTACATAAATCCAGTTTTTCCAGTTCATTTCATCATTTTCCCCAAAAAATCTCAAATGCAAAAAAAATTGTTTTCTAATAGAAAAGCTTACGTTCCGAGGAAGTTTTTCATAGGAGTCACAAAACCTGTTAACCATCGATTCAATTAAAAGCATGAGAAAACTGAGAAAAATATCGTTTTCCATTAATTTTCGAAATGTGATCTTCTGACTCATTATAAAATTTCCTTATTTCTCCCTAAGATGGGAAATTTATTGCTCTTTTTACATATTCCCTCCGGCCAAATGTACGTAATCCGTACTTGATACGTGAACGCTTAATTCGGTCTTACGTTGTACGTACCTCCAATAACACCTCGTTAGTAATACGTAACTGTAAACTGCCACGCGTGGGTCGAATGTTGATCGATCGGCTTTCAAAACGTCGAAGAAATTCGTTCTCCTCGAAAGATTAAAAAAAGAAGAAATACCAATATTTAAAGAAGGCCTCCGTAAACGGAAGATTGACGGTTATTACTATAATTGGGGAGGTAAACACTCGATTTTTCAGAGAATTAATTCGTCTCCCATCGAGAAACGGCGCATAATAAAGCGATCAAGTCGTTTGGGTAAACAGTTTTCGGAGCAAATTGGACGTCGGGATTTGCATGGTGATTGGAACTCCCTGAACTATTACCTACTGTAACGTCTGATTTCTGAGGTGTGATGCTATTTCGAGATTTAAATCTTTCGCTCCGGATAGAAGATGATTTAGCTGTCCGGGCGACCCACGAATTTGTCAGATCTCTTATCTCCTCGATATTTATGATCTTTGATCGCCGGGTTCTCACGGTATTGGGGTTGACAGGTGCGCCAAACGTCGTAGCTCTAGTTGGATGCGGGACATTGTAAATCCGTCACCGAGTTGTCAAAAAACCTTCGACGGCAATTTAACTTAATTATACGACCTATCAAGAAAACTGCTTGAGATATATCTAAGAAAAATGCGAGTTTTATGAATTGCGAGCTTTGAATTATAATTATGCACCGGTGAAATTGACTTATCTACCTACCTGGTCTGAATCATGACCAGAATCCACAATTTGTAGACTTTTCCACAATTCTAGTGTTATGGTTCGATCTAGATATTAATGCAGTTTTCACTTTCCCCACATCTAGAATGCCATCTAGGATCCTAGTTAGATGTAAAGATGTATTTAATCATCACATTACTTGGTCCAAGGATTTTGGGTTTATCATTCTTAATACTATGCCTTTTTAATCTCATTTCAAACTTTTTTTAAATCCCCCCCTCCTTTTCGGTCATTATTCTATTCGAATAGGGGTAGATTCCAAATCTGCAATGTCCGTCCTCCATCCGCTGGCTGAGCAATATAAGGCCTTGGACTTCTTTCGCATATGGACTCCTCTAGTACTCTAGTTGTGCCTGACGTCTAACTAACCCGATCACCTCACACGTATAGGTGGGAAAAAACTAGTCTAAAAACGGGTTTTCGGAGTTTTTGTTGGCCCAGACAAGTGGGATGTTCCATCCCTGGCAAAATCGACTGGGATGGGTTTCAGACCAGTAGAAAGTCAACCGTATCAAATAACCGCAATGCCTGCACTTGGAAGTGACCCCCGAGCCTCACAATGACTCGAGCATGCCACGCATTATTCATCATTTATCGAGAAAAATCCCATTTTATCCATCAGAAAATGTGGATAACCTGTCTACGGATTTCTGAAAACCCTAGGCTCCCCTACGAATAGTCCGTAGATTAGGTACCATAGCGAACGTCAGAAATAAGTGTTTTGCTGTCATCAGTCAAGACAAACAAACCCGCGGGTTTTTGTTGACAAATGTTTATGTATGGTTAATTCAAATCTTGCGATATGCATCATTGTGCCGTAGTGATTGTTGTTATGGAATGAAAAAATAAGTAACCAGAAGATGATGGTTGCGAAAAGTATACAAATCGGCTGTAGGTAATTGGTTCCATTCAGAATAGCCTACCTTGGGCGCCGAAAATCCGTAGGTTCGGCTAAAACGTACAAGGATAATCCCTATCTCAGTTTGAAATTCATGTTTAAGGCCCATTATTCATTTTTACTGTTCTCCAACCCCTTCCAGTTTTCTACAGAAGATTAAAATTTGGATAAAGGATGGTTTACTATGAATAAAACCTAGTACCTATTTCATGCTGCTGAAAAAGACTCCACCGGAAAAACTTGATTTCTTTACCACACTCATGCACCCAATTGAATAAGTAATAACTGGTATACCATTGAAATGAATGATTAATAGAATTACATGCCGACTAATCCAGGCTTCAAATACTTTCATTTGAATTATAACCGATTACTCACCTGGAAAATATCCAGTTCCAGCCTCGAGTTGGCGCTTACTTCTAATTTGTAAAAAGAACTACGATAACAACAATATTATTTAACACTACCAACATAACAATAATTTCCTCTCCGTTCCCAGATTTCTCAGAACGTTTCGAATTCCATTTTTCTTATACTATTACTATTGTACTCCGTAAAGGCGTCAGTTTTATTGTTATTATCATAATAAAATTTAATTTAAGCATCGTTTATAGCTCACAAGTTTTCTACTTTTTTAAATCTAATCTTCATCAGATATCAGATTTTTTCAAAATCTATTAGTCGTTATTTGATCAAACCATTTTTATATCAAGTTAATTCTTGTTTATATGATTTTGATTGCCGTTGTCTCACATTTACACCGTTGAAATGAGATATTTTTTTATGGATTAGTTTGATCATATTCATACTACACAATCAATAAACAGTTGACGAATTCAAATCTTCAATTATTTTTTATTTACCTATACCTAATTAGAGAATTTATGGGATTACACAATTTTCTAAAATTGCGGAAAAAATTAGAACCACCAAAAGAATGGGGGGAAACTCTTGAAGATTCTTAATTAGGGTGTGAATAGTCCGTAACATTTCGTAGATTAAGGGGAAATTTTATAACACAAAGAAGAAGGAAGAAAATAAGATGCAACGATGCAATTAATAAGGAGCTCAATGATGCAGAAGAATGAGATTAGCAGCTGCTACAAAACCAACTATTTCCGTACACATTCCTAATTGCTAAGGAATGTTTTTGTTGTTGGGGTTACCGAATTTTCCTCAAGTTAAATTCTGATTGGTCAGCAGTCATTCCAAAGTTGCTGAACTGTATTTATCTGACAGTCCAGAACTTTTTAAACGACTGAATAACTATACCTAATCTGTGATTAATTAGTCAGAGATATTTGACTGATCCTTGACGAAACTGGTCATGAGAAAGCAGAAACAGATTTGTGACTCATCGTTTTCACATTTTCGACAATATTTTCCTTCACTGACCACGTCAAATCGAAATGCTGACCTCTGACAACAACACGAAGGTCCCCCTATGATTTCATTTCAATCGATAAAAAAACCAAATCTCCCCTGAGAAAACAAAAAAAAATACAAACCTTCTCTTTTAAAAACAAAAAGGTTAAAATATTCACGGCTACCGAGAGTTAAACGCGGCGCTATCTCCCGCTCTGTCGATGACCGATGTCTTGACCTCAATCAGTCATCTGCAGATGCCGAATTATCTTTTCAAACCGGCAATTTGTCGGTTGATTCCCTCAGAAAATACCACCGGTTCTTACGCAACGGATCGGCAATTTCGTTTGGTTTCGCCTGCCGAGCGTAATACCACCAACACGGACGGATCGAATGGAAGCCGTAATCAGCGGGAACTTTAATATAAAACAGACATCTCCACTAAGGCAAATAGTTATTTCCTATAAGGCAAACATTGAAGAGAATCGGGTTTCAGCTGATTTCAGAATAATTCATTACACTGTTTTCCTCAAGTTCAGATAGTATTTAACTAATGTGATGCTCCAGTAAATTCCTTGCCATTCGATTTTTCCTAATAATCACTGTAAAAACATTTCTCTTTGTACCAAGGAAAGTGGTTTAGCCTCAAAGTTTACTTATCTGTTCAGATTGATCTCACACTAACCCACATTATTCTCAATAATGTTCCTGTGTAATTGACCAGGAAATAAACAATTTAAACCACATCTCAAATTCGTTGTCTTACTTTTGAAGCCACGTACATTTCAAGATTCTCTATTGAAAAACAATTTTAAACATTTTTCGTATGCCGTCCAACTAGGAAAATGATTAAGAATTTAGGCTCCAGTAATCTCTTCAACTTTATCGATCAACACAACGGGATTATAATTAAGGATTAAACTACACTTTAAATGTTGAAAATAAAATTCTCAAAACACCATATTTCACACCATCCTTCAAAATTTGTTGTTTTACGTTTCAGGATACGTAAAATCCGGACATTTTTTTTTTTCTTTTTTAATATTTAAAAATCTTTATATCTGCCCTCTGCATTTATATCTTTTCTCCGATAATACTGGACCAAAGTTAATGAAACTTGGGTCAAAAATCACAAATCGGTTTTAGTTGGTACTGAGTTCCTGCCGGCAGTTTCTGCCAAAGATCCGAAATATTGAAATTCTAGAACATGTGATGGATATAGTTAGTGTGTCCATCCCGATTTTAGAATCCTTCGCTTTGGGAGATGAATAAGACGTTTTCAAGCGACTGGGTCATCCTCTGAGCGTGGCAGAGCATTATAACCGCATCCACCTCAATGGAAGGGGCAACTATACCATTCCATCACCTCACAAACTTCGAAAACTTCTAAGCATTCACTAATGTTTTTATTTCTTTGGTAGATATTTCTTCCACAAATCGAATGAGCCTACTCGTACCGTTTTACGTTCATCCTCCGAAAAGCTAGAACTTCGACAT
Organism: Creontiades dilutus; assembly: GCA_031894815.1. Lineage (NCBI taxonomy): Eukaryota > Metazoa > Arthropoda > Insecta > Hemiptera > Miridae > Creontiades > Creontiades dilutus. The sequence goes on from JAVIWC010002084.1 coordinate 2,880,800, forward strand.
GGCAAACGGCAAACGTGAATATGTACGTTCTTGCACACAGTAAAAGTAATTTGGTAAATGTGACAGAAGAATCAACTCATTGAATTGCAACCAAATTTTGTTTTCAAGAGTTCCTTTTGAAATCGACTTATTTATGACGTATGTTACCTACATATTTGCGGACAAATAAAGCATAGAAGGTGTTTTATTTTATCTCGTTACAGTTCAGTGGTTCCATTCGTAGGATTCAACATCCGTTTCAATGTACAGTTGGTATATTGCGTTATTGTAAGTATTTAGTTATCAGCTTGGTTTCCTACTGAGGGACTCGAAGAAGTTAGATAATGACAAAGTTTTGTCTTTGGGAAGATCAGAACTTAATTACCACATATGGAGATCGCTGATCAGCTGAATGGCTCTTGTGGCTAAAATCTTCCCAAATCGATTTAGCGGAAATATAAATTAAGGTATTTTTAATGCAATTTATGGAAGGGGCGAATTTATACGTTTCTAACAGACGATGTCTACTAAACATGGATCAGTGATTTACATAAAAGTGTATATATACAATACATAGAAATAATAAAACTTTCTGTAATAATTTGCAGCGTTTATTCTTTGGACAGTACAAGGGTTCTGTAAATATTTGAATCCTTTAAAGCCCCTGGCAACACAGTCGAAATACACCTACGGTAAAAATGAATGAAGAGGAGACGTGGAATGCGTTTCGGCCGTAAATCATGCCCATCCTCAGGGCTTTTGGTGATGAGCTTCGATAGAGTTTGGGGTGAGGTGTGGCGTGATGGAAGGGACTGGAGGGGCGGGGAAGTAGGAGAGGGGGGCTACGGCGCCAACGGGATCCCAAAATATTAATTACCCCCTCTCCCCCCACCATCTCTCACAAAACCTCGAGAAGACCTGGCGCCAGCGCCTGCTCCGGTGGGCAGTGAGTACGATGACGGGTACGTGGATGAGTGAAGGGGGCAGGGAGCGGAGTTACAAACCACTTCGTGCCCTCAAGTGCTCGTTTTCCCTTTTTAGGACGTCCCTGTTGAGCTTGTCTTTTCCACAGTGGAACCTATTATAATTAATCCAGAGAGGCGTGGGACAACCCGAACATGAAAAACTCTGCAAATTATTACACAAAGGTTTATTATTTCTGTATTAGACAGCACTTCTACGTAAATCACTGATCTATGTATATCAGAAGCAGTCTGCGGTTATTATTTGAACATGCAATTTCGCTCCTCCATATCTTTTAATTGTAATTGTAATTTATTACAAAGCCTTAATATTGGAAATATGAACCTAAAAGGCACGGAAGAAGAAATGAAATAATTGACTGAACTGAATTATTTGGGTTGTCGTAGCAAGTTCATTGCCCGGGAGCTTCAAATTGTCCAACTTTGGTTCAAACCGTGCTACCGAAGCTGGACAATTTGAAACAAATTTCGTTTGGTAATCTCCGGTAAGTAGTTTTCTGGTGAAAGTGGGACTAAATCTTATGACCACCGAAGGAAGTTGTGATACGATGCTTTAAAGCAACTATTTTTTCAAAAACGTTACTCAATAAAAGTTAGATAAACAACGATTTTTGGTTTCAACAACTCCGGAACCACAAAGGCTTGATTAGAGTATGGTACCTGAGAACGAGTTCGACGAGGATGATGCATGTAAATTGTGTTGTGTTCCTTTCAACACTTAAGTGTTAATGTTATTGAATTAAATCATATCATTGTTATGTTGCTAAAACTCAATTGAAATAATGAAATCTAATTGATTTTTGGTTGAGAAAAAAGTGTAAGACTATTTGAAAAATGAGAATTCATTATTTTGCTTCCGAGTCTACCAAGGTAGCGGAAGTATTGTTTTCACTTTCGGAATGTGAAAATTTTTTGTCTCCAAAATCAAAAATTCCACTCGCATTTTGCGTTTTAGACCTTTCTGAAAAATTTTGGTTGCGTGTCTGTCTGTGAGTCTGTCTGTTAGCAAATCCTTGTTACGGGCAAAACTACACGAAGTTATAGTCCGATTTTGATGAGATTTTCAGGGATTGTGCGAGTTGGGGTGTAGATGGTCCCCTATAGGTTTCATGGCCCCCAGATCAATAATAGCCTCTGCACATGCGCAAACGTGAAATCTTTGTTACGCGCATAACTCCGGGAGTTCTTGACCAATTTCGATGAAATTTTCAGGGATTGTTCGGATTTGGTATATTTTATTGTTTGTTCAATAGTTGAACATGCCTACCTTTATTTTCTCAAGTTATGCTCCTGCATAATAATAAATTATGCCATTAATTCAATAACTTCGCCTAATTTAACGAAGTTCTTTAGTCAATAACAATTTTCAGTGATCATACAGTCATGTTATGATTTTTTGTATTTCAGGTAGGTATTTACTTATTGGAATTATTAATTCGATGCAACAAGTAAAACTGATCGTACACCGAGTTGTTTGCCCCTATTATGATCTTACTCTTCCTAACGGCCAAAATGCCATAGCGTATGCATATCTTCACCTATATTTTTATTTAATGTTCAATGTTTAAATATTATCTATCTATCTATCAACATTGGTGAAACCCACTTGTAGATCTGTTTAAACTATGTTTAGGGATTATTGGTTCTCATCGACAGACCTCGTCGACTAAAGTCACAGAACATCCCCCTCTCTGGTGAATGGGCGAAGTCTCCGACTCTGCATCTCGGCGCCCGGAGCGCCTCCCGACACGAGGCGACGTCCGGACACGCCCCGAAAAGCCCCCTCGTCCGAGAAAAGGGAAGTGTTTTAATTGCCAGCTGATGAGAAAGGGAAGGAAAAAACGACGAGAAAACAAGGGCCGGGGCCACGTAGGTGCGGCTCCCGGGTTATTTGCACATCCTCCGGTCGCTATGGTGATGATGCGAAGGCGATGGAAGGGGGACGCAACACAGTCCACAAGGCGCAAGGGCCCCAAGCGGCGCCGACGGCGTCGGGTCTGACTGCTAAAAGGTTTGGAGACAAGGCGCCCTGCCCTTTGCCCGCAGTCTAGCCAACCCCTCCCCTCCTCGTAACTTTACCCGTCTTACGCGTTTTCTTCCAGATTTTTTTTTTTTTTTTTCTCTCTTTCGCTTTTTCATTGAAGTCATTTTGTGAACGCTTTCAAATACTAAATGTCTCCGGTAGACCAAATATCGCGGTTTTCAACGACCCCGAGTTACTTTTATCCAAGAGAGCAGAAAGCTAACTAACAAGGGAATCTCCCCATCATGTTTCCAATTTAGAACAAATTCTCAAAGGTTCCAACAACCAAATCAAATGGAAACCATTAAACATATTTTTCTAGGACCCTAGTTTTTCGACGTCCCTCTAAAGCAGTGGTTCCCAAACTGGGCGACGAGAGATCTCTGGGGGCGATGGGAGATCAATGGGCATAGGAGGGGGTCGATGAGTCGAAAAGTGGGCGATAAGGGGGCGATGATCAATTTGCTGAATTTGATGATAACTCTGACTGAAAGTATTCACAAAGTTCCTTCAATTACCAAATAGGAAATTAACTTAAACTCTTCTAACAAAGTGATGAAACACTCCCAGAACCGATTCGATTATCGATGTTTTGCTTTCGATGTACAACAACACCCGTAGCTCAGCAATATGTCTATGGGCCATCGTTCAGAAATATTTAATCGCGTTCCCGTCATCCTATCTTGTACAGCGCGGATTCAGCATCGTTTCCGACCTAATTTCTAAGAAGAGGAACCGTCTGCAGATCTCATTGAGAGGAGACTTGAGGCTGAAGTTGACCAAAATTGAACCTAACGTAGAACAGATGATTCACGCTCATCAAGTTCACCCATCTCACTAGCCTCCGTTTCAAGTTTGAAGCAGTTCTTCTAAAAATGCTTTTCCAAACATGAAAGTTTTTTCGACTGTCAGGGTTTTTTGTTCTTTCTCACATTTGAGTTTTTCAAATTATTTTCAAACTAGTTCATGTTTCTAGCTGTGAATTTGTGTGTAAAAAAACGAAGTTCTTGATATATGTGTGTGAATATGTTGATATATGTATGTTGTATGTAAATTCAGTAAATATACAATTTACTTTGTTTTCATTGTTCGGTGACTGACTGTGTACATTTTAGTTTAGGTATAGTGTAGTCTTCATTGTTGCGGTGTATGGTTGTATGACGTAACTCGGGCGGCCAAAGTTGGCGATGGTCAAATATAGTTTAGGAACCACTGCTATAAAGCAAGGCTTCGTTAATACATGGATGCTTATTGGAATTGATCCAGGAGTTCGTGGGACATCGCAAAAATGAAGAAAAAAAAGTGGTGTTGGGGTATCTGAACGCAAACCTAAGAACCTTGTTCGAACAAACATTTCACCAAAAAGTCCCGATTTGGTCAAAAAAGTGGTTAAAAAATCTGATTTTCAGGGAATTTTCAACCAACTGGAAAGTTATCTGCTTGTACTTTATGATAATAGTTCTCATAATGTACTGGTAGATGATGATAAAGGTTTGGTAATTAATCAAAATCGGATGAAAATCGTAGGAATTAAACTTCTTACACGGACAAACAGACGGACAGACACAGATGCACACAATGAATGGTGTTCGGAATTTTCAAAACACGCAAAATACGAGTGGAAATTTTGATTTTGGAAAATTATTTTCAACTCTTTATCTACCCACCCTATAACAACTATTTTCCTTGATTCACATAGCTGATAAGCTATTTAAGAACAAGTTACAGAACGTCATAAAATGCTTCTCTCCGACCAATTACATAGAAACCAATTAAAACGATTTTATGTTTTGAGGTATATAAAAAGGTTTGTGGTTCTGTTGTAAAACGAAAAGGTGACAAGTGACGAAATTTAAATATTAGGTACCCTAAATCTATCGACGTTAAAGAAATATGATCTGATAAAACGTATACAAACAGGTGTTTTGGGAGTTGGGGTAGGGGGCTCCTTAGGTCCTAATTTTCTCTCGATGACCTTGAAATTCTAGCCAAGTTTTTTATTATCATTATTGTTGGAAATAAACCGAATTCAAAGATGATGCTAAATCGTAAGGTAATTCGAACGGAAACTTTATTGCACATCGAGCCATTTAGGGATCTTATAAAGAAAGAAACTCGGTGTTGTTTCGCGTACAGGCAGAACCACTTGAACTGGCGCCATAGGCTGCTTACCCAGGAGACGTCCCACCTAAGACGGACACGTACACGTAGACACATCTACGCGTTACGTGTGCGCTCGAACAAACGGCTTTTTATTATCTACCCCTCCTATTTTTTTTCTTTTAAAAGCGAAAGGGTGGAGAGGGAGTACTTTAGGAAGAAGCTGAAGCATTAAAAAGTCAATTAACTTCGTGTTTGTTGTTTAGCGTCTTGCGGTAGCGCCGTTAGGGAGGAAACGGGAGCGCCCGTCTTCCTGGTCGGCGGTCCCTTTGAGGCTCTTAGAACACCCTCTTAAGAGATGGGAACTGTCTCTTAGAACATCGTCGATAAGCCGTCGTCATATCGACAGAGTAATAAGAAGAGGAGTACCAGCCCACCCAAGTACCTGAACTACCCTCGCCAATATTATAGACATATAAGAGTTAGAACAATTTAAATTTCATTCTTCACCCACGTCAAGCCCTTGAAGGTTAAATCAAACGAACAGAATAAAATTGCCCAACCAGGAAATGACGTTTTTGTTATTGGTTGCTGTTATCCAGAGAATCAATTCAACGTAGGTGAGATAACAAATCCAAATAACCAACTAAATTAATTCAAGATAATCATGGTGCAAATCACGTTTCGAAGACTCATTATTCCTCCTCAAGAAAAAAGCTGTTTGATTGAGCAAGTCTGCGTACTAGATTGCTGCTCGACTGATCGGGGCCCTATGCGTTGTACGGTAAAAGTCAGAAGGTGTCTACATACGTATCGTATAAATCAGCTTTAGAAGCCTCTCAGCTGATCTGAGCCTATGCTTCGCTAGGTCAGGGGTGCCCACAGGGGGGTAAAGTTGATTGAAACAGTGTTTAGCGTGACGACATTCAAAAATATAATACATACTATGTAAAGAAACTCAAAAAATAAACACGTTTTGTCGACTGGGTTTGCATTTTTTCAATACCTATATAATGGGGGGGGGGGTTACCAACTTACATGGGGGGGGGGGGGCTGCTTCTAATTTGAGGGGGGGGGGGTCATGAAGTTTTGGGGTGTGGGGAGCACTCCTGGCTAAGTAAACGTCCTAGGGAGGTACCATACTAAATTCCAGGTTGTTAGTGTAAATGGCGAACAAATTAACTTTCAGGAACCCCTCAGCCGATCTGGAGCCAATGTATCGTCAAGTAAAGTTGTTAAGGAGACCACGTACTAAATTGAACCTTGAGAGAGTAAAGAATGTAGAAGTTATCTGTAGGAGCCTCTCAGCTGATCGGGGGCCAATGCACTGTCAAGTCAAAGCCCTGAAGAGTTTTCATTCTAAATTGCAGCTTGGAGGAGTAAAAAAGCGAAGGAATTAGCTTCTGGCGCTTTTCAGCTGATCTGGGGCCTATGAACTATCGGGTAAAAGACGTACTATCTTAAGGAATCTACATAGGTGTTAGATTGCAGCTTGAGAGTGTAAAAGAGAACAAATTAGCTTTAGGAACCTTTCAGCTGATCTGGAGCCTGTTTATAGTCAATTACAGTTCCTAAGGAGTCCACATACTAAATTGTAGCTTCAATAGCTAAAAAATTAGTTTTCAGGTCATGATAACTCAACTTCCTACTTTTTACAGAGTGAATTGTAAATCTTCAGACAGCTATGACTACAAAGGATACCACTCCTATATTCCCTTCAGTGAAATTTATATCTAGAAGGAATCAATTTGATAAGTATATCAAGCTGTAAATCTACTAAGAGTGTAGTAAGCATACCTACTTCGAAGAATGAGTCAGCTTACCGCCTTTGGTAATTAGGATGCCGAGAGTTCACGATTAATTTAACCAAATCTGGTTGTTGGTGGAAGAAAAATCGCGAAGAAATGTCGGATACAGGGCTTGAATCAGTAAGTTGTTGTTTTTTCAAGTGGCGAACAAGGCCTCTGGTAGCATTTCGAAAACCAGTCAGTTTGTAGAGAGGTTCGATAGATATTTATGTCTTACAGTGGTTTATTGAATTGCATGAAAACTTTGGTTTTGTACACCTACCTGTAACCTGTGACTCGGGTTTGTAAGTTGGGTTCATACTTGGGGTATTTATAGGTTGTCCTGCTACTCTCTCAAATGGGTGTTTTACAACAAAAACCTACATTTCCGTACAAAATGGATACGAGAAAATCTCCTCATTACCGTCAAAGTTGTCGGGTATCTTCCTATTGTCGATGAAAGCCATTGACCCGACTAAGCGGGTTATGACAACGGCAGGTCAGTGATTTCGGGTCGGGTCGCGATTCAACGCTCATTGACTACCTGAATAGGAAGATCCTATAATCCGTTCAAGTGGAGGAACCATCAGCACCCTTTCAGCCGACAAGGGGCAACGCACGGAATTCACAACGTCGGAATTTTTCTAAGAGAATTGAAAGGTTTAAACACCGCCCGGGCCGCCAAGTTGAATTCAGCTTGAGTATCTACACTGCTGATCAAAATCCCTGAATTTCAATCAAATCGTCCGTAATTCCATCAACGTTCAGATTTCGGATCACTGCGAAAAAACTTACTACTGAGACGATTTCTTACTTTACAGTAGAATAGCTTCATTTACCGCAAAAACAGTTGAACCCTGAAAGTTATGATCTCCTACGTACAATCCGGTTGGCCAAATAAAGTCACTGGAGAGGTTGGTAGATTCGAAAAAATTAAGGATTACCTAGCTGAAAGTGAAAACCTCCTATTATATCAAGGACAAATAGTTATTCCCCAAGCTCAAAGAAATTTCGTACTTTCTAAACTCCACGAAAGTCACATGGGTACAGAAAAAACTCGATCCAAAGCTAAGAAACTATTCTTTTGGCCTGTCATGTCAACTGACATCAATGATTTTATAGCTTCGTGTCAAATATGTCAGAAACATAGGGTACAAAACGCTAGAGAACCTACAGTTTTGCAGGAAGTACCTACCTAGTCGTCCATGGTCAAAGCTAGGGTGGACATACTGGAGTTCCAGGCAAAATCGTACCTAGCACCTAGTAATTGATTACTTGTCTAGATGGATCGAATTTTTAAAAAATCGTCATAAAAGTACTGACAATGTGATAAAAGTTTGCCAATCGTTGTTTGCCCGATTCGGATTTCAAGATGAAATTGTCTGTGACGATAATCCATTCAGCAGCTGACAGTTTAAGGAATATTGGGCTAAAAATGCAGTAACTTTAACCACTAGTAGCCCAAATTACGCCCAAGGTCATGCTCTAGCTGGAACGTCAGTCAAACTCTTTAAAAATATGTTACGAAAATGCACCAAGACCAGCCAGAATCATGATAGGTATTCACTTGTTGCATTATCGGAACACTGAAATCCCGAGCATCGGCTACTCCCCTAGTCAAATTATGGTAGGTCGTTGGCTAAAAGATGGATTACATCACATGGAATCCGATCTGATGATAATGCCAATACCAATCGATAAGGTTAGATCAAATAGTTTTATAGCCAAAATACGCCAAAAACAGTATTATGATCGTGGTACAAAAAACTTACCCAAGGTTGATCAGTCCTACCCGGTACTTTACCGGCATAAAAACTCTTGGTGTCGAGGGAAAGTAGTTCGTGAAGCAAACACCCCAAGATCTTGTACAGTTGAAGGAGAAAACAATAAGTTATACAGAAAAAGTTAAAGAGATTTCACTGGTATAAAACCAAATTACAATAATAAAACTGACGTAAATCACCAACCAACGAATTGTCCACCACCTCCGCGATCCTACCAACTACGCGATCCCAACAAACTACATTCACTCAAACGATTTGGTGTAGTTAAATACCAAGAAGCTGATTTATTTTATAGTATCAAACAAATGGTCAAAAAGAAATTAAAATTGAAAATTGTAAAAGAATCGAACTAAGACGAAATTTTAGTTTTAAGATTACCTGTTGTATGTAATTGTAACCTCTAAGGAGAGGCTATTCTGGTTCATGGCTGACTAGATCAGTCAAGAAGAACTGTATCTCGAATGGAAGATTTGAATTATTTTCTTGTATTCATGTACTGTGTTGTATTAATTATACTAATAGAGAAGTAAGTAGTTAAAAATATTGTGAAAATTATTTTAATAATGTCAAGAAGAAGGTGCATTAATTTTCCAAAAAGGGAAAAATGTGATATAAGGTAGCTGGCGTCTCAGCTCTTCGGTTGTGACGTCATGCGAATCGCCGGCGTTTCCCGCCGCCCGATCCCACTCTACTCCTTTCTCTCCCCGCTACTTACATCCCCAATTAATTCCCTTAATAAACAGTTGAATATCTGAATCGAATGCCTCTTCACTTTTATGAAACCCTCACACCACTCAGAATAAGTCATCATATCATTACAATTCATCCCCCCACAGGTAGACTCAGAAACAAACATTTGTTCAAATTGGTCTACACTTGTGTACAAAAATCATCAACGGTTTTATCACAGTCGTGAGTTTCAAGCAAGAGTACTCGAATTAAAATTGTGTGGTAAACATTTTAATTAGTTGTAGTGAACGGATCTTCAAAGCTGAAATTCGAACTTGGGGGACCGAATTTACTAACGCCCTCCTCTTTGAAGTCGGTAAAAATGGATTCAACACAAATGAAGTCCATTAGAAAATGAAAGCCTCTCCTTAAAAATAATGCTCTATTTTGTTATGTATTGAGAAAATCAGTTAAACAACCATATACCAGTTTGACAGGGGTCACGCCACTCTCACTTTTTAAGGAAGTTGACATTTTGGTGAGTAGACATCTAGAAAAAGAGACCCCCACCTCCAAAATTAGTGGTTTTACGTTTGAAAATGAGCAGAACCCAAAAACAACATTTTAAAAAATTTCGCTCAATCCGTCCGAAACTCTTCTTTGAGATGAATGATCCAAAGTTAATGATAATTGAGGTCACTATTTGTAAAACTCCGGTTTTATACGCACAACATCTGAGCTTGCTGCATCATCAAGGAGGCGCGTAAACATTAAAATAATTGAATTATTATAATATATATTATTACAAATTTTGTTATTCAAAAACGTTCCTCTAGAATTTATTTCGGTGAAAGAAAGCTTGTTCCTTCCGATTCGTTCCAATTATTCAATCAAAATTCAATTTTTATTGACTTTATTTATTATATATCGTGATGATTAATTACAAAATGTTTTCAGAACGTATTGCTCCTGCTATCTTTGGCTTCCTTGCCCATATATTCATAGTTGGGGGTCCAGTTTTTTTCAAGTCTTTTTAAAATTGAAAAATTCTGTTTTTTGTAGAACTTGAATCATTGTGTTTTTTGTTGGGGTTTTTAGGGTTCAGCTAAGTTTGAGGAGTGAAAGTTGGTTGGTTTTTCTAGTTTTATGTTCAGCGGTTTTTTGCGAATTCAAACGCCGATACCCACACTAACTTTTAGAATGAAATATTTTTTGATCTATGGGTCAGTGATTTGAAAAGAATATAAATCAGATTCTCGGCTAATTGTCACCCAACTAGAGGTCTGAAAAAATTTTGATTTGGTCGCAGCGTGACAGAAAAATTGAATTTGCAGCCCAACGCCGGCCTGACGTTTAATTTTACAGTGTAACTAAAGATTGAAAAAGATCTTTTTTATGACACCTAAAATTGAAACTACAATATAAATCGAAAAAGCTAAACTACTTCCTGAAATGGCATTCCTGACACCACCATTTAGTTGGATATCAATAACTGCAATTGTTTTAGTAATTAATTCTACTAATTAACTATTTCCAATCTTAACTGATGGCCGACAATGCAGATTTTGAATCTACGCACCTCGAAAAGTAAAGTGACGAGAATTGAGAGAGGTTACATGAAATACGAAGCCTTATTGGAAAGTTTATTTGAAATAATCAACGAAATTTACTACTAACATCATTGTTTCAAATGTCAGAGTTTTGATTTTTCGTTGCACCACTTATGTGATATACGTACAATTTCAAGAAAAATTGGATTCTTTTTAATTTTTTGAAGCCTCGTCCGTAATTGGCCCTTAACTAGACAGATAGACTGCACAGAAACTAGATAGAGGATTCTAATGGAAACTAGAAATTTAATCAAGTCCTTAATTTTAAAAAAGTTTCATTCAATTGAGTACGGTATGAAAAACGGGCATTTCTTCAGCCGGAAGAAATAGACAGTCTCCTCAGAAACAATCCGGGGAACGGATCGTGTCGTAATGAAAAGCAACGGGTTGCGGATTATGTCATTAGATCGACATTTGATGGTTTAGCTCTTGTACAGTTGAAATCGTAAAATGAATTCGTCGTAAATTATGGCGGTTATCTCATTTGTCAGGCTAGTCGTTATTGGGATTAGTGCTACAGCTAAGACTCGTCGGGAATGTGCCAATAAGCTGGATATTTCGTTCAAATTACAATATTTGTCATCAAGAATGGCAACAAGTACTATAACATATTCTCATTAAATCCTTCCAATGTATGTTAGAGGTGGCTGCAGTTTGAGAGCGCCACGTACCTTGACGGGACAGATTCAGGTCCGAGGGATTTGGGAATGGATTACATCGATAATTCATAATGAGATGAAACGCAGAGAACAGCCGTAAAGACGAAGAATGAGGGACTCAGATTGATCAACTAGAGACATTTTATCACCATGACGGTTTGATGATCGGACTGCTTCGATACGACTATTTTTGATCAGAGAATCAGTAGCGCGTTGGTTCAACTATTTGGCTGTAGATGACAACCTTAATTTTCGGGGTCGACTGTTCACTAGCATTGATAGCTGCACGGTCACTCTTCTGGGTGCAAAATTTGTAAATCTGACATTCTGATACTGTGTAAAATTCTCTCATCTTAGCGAAATCCTGAAAATAAAACAGAGAGGATTCACAATCCTCCAGTAGCCACTAACAGCAAGACTTTCTTGCCAACAATTCTGCCGAGTTATCGCCGTTCCATCGCGTCGGGAATCATAATCCTGTAGAAGCCAATCACGATTCGTACGAATGGGAATGAGGTTATATGTATGGGGTTTTTCCTCGTGGATTGGTGTCCGGGGGGAAGCACGTCGTCACACCCTACCCTACAGATTTTAAGATGAGTTGTACGACAGTGGTTACCATCAAGAGGAAAGCTAAGACCCTACTAACGGAATGTAAACAGAACGAACTGACCTAGCTGAAGGAAAGACCAGTCCTGCATGCTTTCCTGTGTGATGCATACACTACCGTTTCTTCTGTGGAGATTAGATCTAATAAAAACGGAGTGAGATAGGACATTGTCTATGTTTGAGTTACACAGTTAAATCGATTTCGACGGTTAGGTCATCATCAGTAAAAAACATGATCTGATGATGAATTGATGACCTAACTGCCGAATTCGATTTAACTGTGAAACTCATTATTTTCGTGGAAATATAGACAACGTTCTGTCTTACTCCGTTTTTATTGAAATGGGTTTCCAAAACTTCGTCGCGAGTGACCTAGTCCATATTAGAGCTAGCTCATGATTTCTGCAGAAGACCTATCAGAGGCTGTTGGATTTTCGGGAGATGTTTTTCATTATACATAACCTACCTACTGACAGTAAGACGTTTGTCATATAATTATACACTTTCTACCTTTCTACCAAACCTTATCAAACATAAAAACCTAACAAACTCAATAGAATGAGACGGTTCTCTTCCCTTGATCCAAAAGATGTTGATCCCTGCAGAACTGAACATCATCAGGACAGTTGAATCGTGAACCTACCCCTCTAAAAGTCAGACGTTCGTCATACGCTTTATTGTATACACCTTCTATCTTTCTATCACCTTATCAAACATAAACAACGAAGAAACTCGACGGAATGGGACGGTTCTCTTCCCGAGATCCAACATACGGTGGTCCCTGCCGGTCTATACATTATGAGGACAATAAGAATTGTGAACCTAGCAGCTAAGAATAAGACTTTGTCATGTACTTTATTGTATACTCATTCACTTTTTATGTATCTATCTATCTATCACCTTATTCAACATAAACTCCTAACAAACTCAACGCAATGGGACAGGTTTTCTTCCCGCTATCCAAAAGATGGTTATCCCTGCAAATCTACCAATTCACGTCATCAGGACGGTTGAATTGTTTGTAACTTGCATCCTTAAACATGAAGTCTTGCTGTTGTTGATGCTTCGGATACAAGAGGTAAAGTTAAAAGAAAAACAACAAAGTAGTTCTTACCTTCCAGACTTGGTGATGATCATTTCCGTTCCCTCTTCGTAGAACTGCTTCCAGAGCGGGGCGTTCTTGAGCGTCACCTCCACGCCGAGCATGTCTGGGTGGAACACTTCCCGCACCGGCTGAACGTCTTTCTCCATTTCTCTGTACAAATCAAATAATCAACTTGTTAGAATTATTTTAGGAGAGAAATAAGGCATTGATTCATAAATTAAGGACAGTTGAATACAATCAGTTAACACTAGGCAGCGCCGAAGGAGAGCAGATAGGAGTTGGTAAAACCTCCATATTTGAAAAATAAAATTTCTTTCATCCTCTGATAATGTAGATTATTAAAATTGCGGACATTGAATTACACATAAATACTGTCGAGAATATTCTCGGGTTTTCCGGTCCATGTGCTATTACCCTGGACAATACATACCTCGTTTAGGAATTATGATTACAATTTTCGGGAACATCGTCTAGAATATTGAAAACTCCATTAATTAGAAACTGTGGATGCCTGGTTGATTCTTTCTAGGATTCACAATTCTGCGAATCAGCTTTAAGATCATAACTGTGAATATTTGGATGAGGATGACATTCTTCAACCAAAAGAGTTTATGAACATGTTTGCGAGAACATGCACAATAGTAAAATCTATCTGTGCAGCGGCTACGCCAATGTTCATAGCTGAACTTCAGATGGAGCCGAAAATAATCGCACAGGTTAAGTACAAAAAAAAATACAGTTTTATAACCCACACCCATTCATTGTGTAAAATCTCCAGTGGCGGGCATTCAAGCGGAAACGCTCTTGAAAATTACCAAAAAAACATCAACTCTAGAAAATAAAATTTCTTTCACAATGTTGGGAAAGGTAAATGGAACTTAGGGGTCCAACTGCTTTATCATTTTCATCCTTTGTAATTGACCAAGAAACACATTTTTAAGTCACCAACTCTCTTACAAGTAGTTGGTTTACGTTTCAAGATACGATATTTGCTTTGCTATCGTTCAACAATTGCGAAGTTGTATTTAAAGCTGTCTGGCGACTTTCCTGGAGCAAGACGGGTACTAAACAAATAGCCTCTATCACCTGTGAAACACGATTCACTCGAAAGCTTGGTAGGATTCAAATCATGAATGCAGTTATTTTTCCAATTGAATAAAATACCCCACAGAAACATTTGCAGCGTTTTTTGCCTAGATGAGCTGCAGTGGGTAGTCTATTTGTCCAGTTAAGACATCAAATAAATCAGTCCACACTGAGTTCCTTTCGTACAGATTGAATAAGATTACAAAGTATGGAGGCACGTTGATCAGCTGAGTGACCCCTAGTAATCTAATTTCTATTATAATCGACCTACATTGCTGATGAAACTACCTCTAAAAGACGTCCAGAATACAATTAGGTATCCCTCGTTCAAATAAAGTACCATACACATCGTCCAGTATACCTAGGCTACTGATTCAAGTAAAACGACAATATAATTCAGAACTATTCAACATTGTGTCATAATTTGCAGCGTAATATCCCATTTAAAACTGACTTTATCTCATTTGTTTATTTGAAGTCAAATTTGACTTAACTTTACTAAAAGCGGCCAACTAAACACTTGTTTCCCGTTACCATATCAAGTCAAAATTATTTATTTGCATAAGTCCATCGGGCATTACACTGTGAAATTCGAATGAGTTGACATTTTTAGCTTGAATAGATCTTAGTAGGATCGGTAATTGACCTCTCCCGGCGGCATATTCGATATTTCCGATGTTTCTATAAATGAAAAACTTAGAGGGAGAGTTCCGTCGGACCGATTTTCTGTGATACCATCAAAACAGAAAAGAGAAGAATGTAAATATGCATAGAAATCAGAGAGCCCGAACGAGCTGATACATTTGCACTGGAATTATCTCTTCAAGAGTTCATTTTGAAATCGCGTTATCATAATTCCTGTTGGGTACATAAATCCTTATTTGCGGTTTTCATTTACCTCGTTAAAATTCTGTTGTTCTGTCAGTGGGTTTTCCGTCTGTTTCGATTTGCAGTATGCTACAGATGCGTAGTGATGTGGTGAGGGACCTTTCAACTAATTTTATTCCTAATCTTTGTACTTTGTTGAAATTTAGAGTGAAGCTCCTTTCAGACTAGAAGCCAATCAGAAGGAATACAGGCACAATGATCAGCTGAGTGACCCTTGCGGTTAATTTCGTTCCTAATCAATTAATTTGGCTACAAAATATAAATGTAGTTCTTTTTAAGGCATCTAGAAATATATTATAAGGCGTATAACAGACAAGCGAGACGGGAAGTTCACATAATGTTTCACAGGCACCAGACTACTTCTAGCAAACAAAGCAGACCTTTGCTTAATAATTTGCAGCGTTTTTTCATTGAATGTTACCATAAGAGAGAATTGTACAAGGTGATTATTTTAGGTTTGAGTACGTACAACTGACCATGTATTGAATTGAATGAGTTAGATGTCCCCAGTGTAAGACACTTGTTTTTCTTTCAATCTTACATGCCCGTTTGTAAAATTATATTGATTGATTATTGATGATAAAGAATCAGTGACACACATACCTATACTCAAGACTCATCAAACATCAAATTGTCTAAATTTATTGCTGAACGTAATGAATCAAAAAATAATTTTTTTTTGGTATTTTATAATTATTTCAGTTTTCATTTATTATAAAATACGGTTCGGATATTTGATTTATGTTTGTAAAATTAATCTTGACTCAATGGATTTTTGTGTTTTGTAGGAGAAAGATTTTGAGCAGAATCATGAGTATTGACCGGTAAGAGTTTTCATTTTTTAAAGTTTATTCATTTTATTTGTTCAGTATATTTCACATTATTTTTTGTTTTTATTTGTTTATTTAGTAGTTAATTCGTTTGTGCAGGCTATTAGATTGTAGAATTTCTGAGACCAGGTCTAACAGCCGACTGCCGTCCGGGTCATAAAATGCCTTAGACGGATGAAAAAATCCGTTCTATCCCACTTGGACTCCATCCGGGGTTTACTTGGTCCTAAATTCTGGCAAGTCCGGTGGTTTTTACTGGCACAGGCAAGTGAAGTGCCATTTTCTCGTAATCTCGGACGAAAAATCAAATGGGACAGATTTCGGATACAGAGAAATTCATCTATAGCAAATAGTTGCAATTTCTGAATCCAGAAGTGACCAACAATGACAATCGAATAAACCCTTGTGTTGGAATTGCCCGAATTAATTTTCCATTGGTTTGTGTGATGTTTTTGATGTATTTCTGTCAATAATAACAGGATTGTATTATGGTATGAATTGATTGTAATCAATGATGGCTGGACATACCTTTCGCGCTTCATCGGCGGGCCGGTTGAGCGTAGCGTATTCCGAACGGCGACAAGTGGATAAAAAAACCGAAGAGGAAAATAAAACAAAAAACTACAGGGGCAGGCGATAATTCTCCGGGCAACGACACCAGAACACCGACACGCTCTGCAAATGACTGAAGTCGTGGAGCGGTCGCCGGTGTCGCGGGGCCGCCGGTGGTGGGGAGGAGGGCGTCGCCGGGCTCATCTCCTACGGTGGGAGAAGCCGCTTTGGTGGCGCAGGACGGAGGGGTAGTGAGGGGGCTCTCCAGGTGAACCTCGGGGAGCGGGGCGAGGGCCAGGTGCCGAGCCGCTGCGACGGGATTGGTCGGCACGGTGTCGCCGGGACACGCCTTCCCGCCATCGCCGTTTCACTCCGGCTCCGTATTCCTGATTACAATGGCTCTAGAAATTGTACATTACTACCAGACTTTGGGAATATTTTCATCAAGGAAATATTTTTTTAAGAGCTCCGAAACGATTTTGAGATTATTCATTGATACATACCTACATACATCCCTAAATACAGGGTGTACCACGAAACAACCCCTCCCACCTTTCAAATTATCATTTCTGACGTAATGAGAAACTTGTACTTTGAATCTGCATGATTTTGGCCAAGGATCTCAAATATGTGCACGACGAGCATCACGCGTGCGAAAATGAGCATAATCTACCCAATTTCATTTTTTCATATGGGAAACCCCCCCTTTCTATTACAGATCCGAATTATCCGAAAGATTTTGTTAAATCTGACCCCTCAACCGATGTTTCTGATTGCGCACAACCCGATAAACAAACCTTTGAAGGTGCATCTACGCATCACAACTCAGTTACCGCTGCATGGTTGCACGCAATCGCCCAAAAATCGTTGTATTCGAGACAAAACAAATACTGTCCTAGTCATCAAGTGAGTGAATTCTAAATTACACTTATGTTAAATTGGGTTCAATTTTTAGTTTTTTCGCGGGCCAAAAAAAATGCTAACTATCGATGTTATTGCGAAAAAACTTGTTCAAAATAATATTCTTCTATTTATTCTTATATTTAAATGAAGAGTTTTAATTTTTTTTGAATCCTTATTTGAATTTTTAGCATTTTAATCACTTATTTGCAATTTGAATAAAATTTGAGTCCGACTTTTTTGCAATACGACTATATATTTGAGCTTCGATTTTTAAATGTACTTTTTAATTGTTGGTAAACTTTATTTAAGTAAGGTAATTCAAGTGATTCAAATAAATCAATTTAATTGTTTTTAGACATTTTTTGTAATTTTTTTTTTTGGTACTTACAATTTTGAAAAATTTCCAATTTTGTGTGCTCAAAAAGCTTCATCCAAAGAACTCATCATTTCGTTTAGAATGCTTGATTTTTTGACGCAAGAACGAAGTTTTTTATCTGAATCCTTTCGATAGTTATTTATGGAAATTAGAGGCTCTTTCCTGTGGTGTCCTCAAAAAAGGTTTTATAGGATAGTTTAAGGAAGCTAAGTTCAGTTTAGTGAAGAAAGATCGGACACAATATAAAAAATAATTGAAGTGAAATAACTCGGAAAATAAGCCTTTAGTAAAGAATTTGAACTCGCCATTTTTGTTGGAAATGAGCTCTAAAATCGACCCTCAAAGTTTGATGAACTTAAGTTGGGGTACCATGTACCCAGGTATGCAACAAACAGAACGATCCCCCATTTCTAAAATCGTAATCTACATCTCTTAATCTACATCTCTGTAGATTCACAACATGCGTGAGGATCGTGAGGAAAAGTGCGCAAACACCAACTTCGGTCTTACGAATGAGAACCCTAATTTTTCATTGCGTATTCAGATTCTATGCTGGATTTCATAAAAATTGTATCCCTTCATTTGTTTTTTCGGCACCACGTTTAGCTAGCTCCCAAAGTTCCAAGTCACCAAAATAAGGATCACCCAATTATCTTGGTAACAGTTTGCGTACGCTCACTATACACATAATTACCCAACAACGAGGGCTTGACAGCAATGAGACATTATGTAGACCAAAGAGCGAACCCACAGAATCCTTCAACTTCGTTTGCATTGACCAAAAATTTATTCAAAATTTTAAAATAAATGTTTCCTTCAACAAAAAAGGTACAGCCATGGGTAACAGAATGGCACCGTGTTAATCGACCAACAAACAATTACCCTCGTCGCACTAAACAATCTATACCAAGATCTCTCTCCATAGGGGGTCACCCAATGTGTAGTGAGCAAGAAGAGAAAGAGTTTTATATAAATAATTTAAGGGATGAACTCGTAAGAAGGGGGTACTCAGCAAGACAAACAGTAAACTGGATAATTCCATCTCATGTTGTTTATCGCCCATGAACCTGTAAATGCAACATTCTTTTCCGGCATTGAGCGTTTGAACATGATATTGACAGAAATTTATCCATTCCTCTCTCCAAATCCTTTCACAAAAACCGTTTTTCCAAATTCACCCACACCCCACGTCGCCAGGCAACATCCATTGGAGATATTCTTACACACCGAAGAACCAAGAAGAATGATCCAGTTTACGAAGGGCAACATCCTTGCAACGGACGTCTATGTAAAGTTTGCTCCATTGTAATGAATGAAACAGTTTTCAGCTCGGTCAACAGCACCATATCGTAAGCATGCAAAGTATCGGCAGAATGCCAGACTTCAATGTGTGCATATGAGTTGCTTTGAAAGAATGCCCTGCCTTCTACATTGGAAAAACCACAACTCAACTTGAGGATGAACACCCACCGTGCTTCACTGGTGAGAGCTGATGAAGATCTACCCGTAAGTCGCGACGAAATGTCCCATAATTCAACTTTTGATTATTGTTTCCGTATCAACATTCTTTGAAAATCAGACCCAACGAAAATATAAGGAGATCACACCAATCCGAAAAGCTCGTTGCCTTCTTTCAAAAGAAAGGATAAGTTTATTGTACAACACTTTTTGATTACACTAAATTGGACAAATTTCAAAATCATTAGATACCAAAAAAATCACAAAAACTGATGAAAACTATTAAATGCTATTTTTTGTTTAGCAAAATATTACTCAAACAAATTTTATCAACAACGAAAAAAGTCTTTTAAAAATCGGAGCTGAAGTTTTTCTCCAAATCTTCGAAACTTCTTCATATACAGTTTTAGAATCTACAGTCAATATCCTATAACATAAGTATATTTTCAGTGTAAAAATTGTTATAAGTTCACTGTAATCTCAATTGAAACAAAAAGAAAACCTTTAAAAATGTCAACGTTCTGACAATTTTACAGCAGACCTGAGGACTGTCAAGTCTCAGTTTCCAACCTTTCCAACTTTTCATTCGCTTTTTAAAAAACACTCTGGGTATTCCATGAGATAAATAATAAAACGTGACGATAAGCGAAGTGTTTGTTTGAATGGGAAAGAAAGTACCTATGTGCGACGTCACGCCGTAATAAAATTAATTGTTTCTATTTATTATTATTTTAATGTAGGTAATATATTAATTATATTTTATTATAGGTTCATTATTACTATTTTATAATCCCCCTCATTACACAATTTTGGTTTATTATTCAATAATGAACCATTGTAATCGCTCTTGAAAAAAAAAATTTTAACCCCCCCTGAAAATTTCATGGTTTACGTTTCAAAGGGTGTAGAATCCAAATCTGTAATAAAAATGTTTCCGTCCGTCCGCCGTACGCACGATTTCTCCCAAACGGCTGGAGCAAAAAATTTGGAATTTTCAGGAAAAATCAATATTGGTCCGACAACGCCCCAATTCTTTAGCCAGCTCTCTCACTTAATTTAAAGTGCCCTTGAAGGGTTGTCAAAGTTTTATAAAATCCCTAAAAACCTCAAAAAAAGTCGAGGCGGCCTAAATTTGGACTTTTTTTCAAGAACTTTCCATGAGGAATCGAATGAGCCCTTCCCCAGGTCCGTAGCTCAAAACGCAATGGGGCCAAGATTTGCGTTGTTTTGCTTTATTATTGTTTTTGTTTTGATTGCAGTAACCTAGTGATGTAGTGAACGTAGATACTGGAGTGAACTCCTAAAAGGGTTTATAGCCGATACACGGGTTGAAGTATTCTGATAAACATTAAAAAAAAGCTGCAAATTCTTTCACTGGGGTTTATTATTCAATTGGCTTGCGTTCATGATTTGAATTTCTACTAAGCTTTGAAGTGTGCGTGTTTCACAGGTGATAGAGCGATTATTGAATTTCAGGAGGCACACAAATATGATCAACTGATCAATCCAAATAGGTATTTTGGTTGAGAACAGATTTACGTGCTCTATGCATATCTCCTGAAATTCAATGATCGCTCTATCACCTGTGAAACACGCACAATCCAAAGCTTAGTAGCAATTCAAATCATTCAGATCATGAATCATCAAATCATAAATATTGGAAGCTGGGCAACATAGCCTAATTTTTTCATACACATAGTCACACTTAGGTACACAGACAAACACCTATCGTTTATCTACGGATTCGAAGACGAAATACTGTATGATATTTTACGGTATTTAGATGATCTTCACACTATAATCCGTTCAAGGATATCAAAAAGACAATAAATGACGCGAAATCTTGATTTTTTCCCAAAAAATATCATTTTTAAGTTTCTTGATATCATGTAAAAGAATTAAGAAGGTAGAGGCCATCCAAAAGTTTCCTACACCAATCATGTGAAATAAATTCAACGATTCATAGGATTCGTCAATTTCTGAGCCAGATTCACGTAATGGTTTTCTCGACTTTAAAAAATGGAAAATAGTCAATCACGGAAAATTGTAAAATTTATACGGACTTCCAGGTGAACGAGCGGCTTTCGAAAACATCATGTCCTTAATTTCGGGGAAAAAAACTTTTAAAATTCCCTGATTTTAATCTACCTTTTTACCTTCAGCGTGACGCCTCAAATTATAAAGTTGGATTATCATAGTTGTTCCGAATCATAAGAAGAAGTACCCCTCTTTTCATGTGATACAGCTCAACAAATGTTCCTGATTTCATTAAATAAATAAGACTTAAGAACTTGATTTCAAATGAACTCTTGAAACAAAATCGCTATTGCAATTATATCATTTGGGGCAATCCTCAAATGAGACTTGGCGATTTTTAACGTGTCCAGGCACGTTCACCTTCATAACTCCCACCTTTCTGTCCAAGTTCTAGCCAGTAGGAGAGCGAACAGATAAACGCAGAGCGGTGAGGGTGGGCCCATTCTATTCATTCAAGAAACGTCTTTCAATAATAAAATTTTTAGAATAGAGTTATTCCGAAAGGTTTTGACCAGAATTTTTTAACGTTTTTGCTCTTTGATTTCAAACTTAAGAATTGACCGAGAGCCATGCCGAGAATTCAGTCCCAACAAGATCCCAAATGAGATTTTTGACCCAAATTTCGTGAACCAGTAGTTTCGGAGAAAAGTCTCTAAGGGAGTTAGGCGGACGGACGGATTTTTTAAAATTTGATTTTCAGATTTTACTAACTTTGGAAAGGAAAACAACAGCTTTTGGGGGAGTTAAAATTTATTTCCTTAGTCGATTACCAAGTTTCATTTTTGAAAATAAAAATCGAAAATCTTATTAAACCATTTCAAGTCACACTACAACAAGAGCTGTCACAAATGTGGCTGAAATCATTTTCATGTTTTTTTTTTTTTTCTCTCAACAGTTCTTAAAACGTACTAGTAAAGAAATGGTGACTACGATGGATGGTCAGAAATGTCTCCCGATATGCTCTTCCCCTCTGTGTGTAATAAAGACGCGGTGCCCATTCTTGGTGTGAGTCGAGATCTTCCTAATTTCTGGTACTTACTATATAGGAACGACAGAAGTCTAGATATTTCCAAGACTGCCAAATAATATTCAAATTTTTGACATTTCAGCCCTTTGATTTCACCCTTTATGATTGAATGTGATCGATGCCGAAAATTCCGTCTCAACTAGACGCCAAATGTGATTTTTCATCCAAGGTTCATCAACTTTCGTATCGAAGAAAAGCTTTGAAAGGCGGACGAACGGATTTATATGAATTCGATTTTCGGATTCTGCACTTGTTGAAACGTAAAACAACAAATTTTGAGCGGGGCTTAAACTTTTTTTTTCTTGGTCGATTAAAAAGGTTCATTATTGAAAATAATAAACGAAAATCTTTTACCAACATTTCAAGTTACACAACAAAATGACTGCCTCACAAATATGGCAAAGAAGATTTTTTCTCGAAATAAGGCATTGATATTTTTGACAGCCGCTTGTTCAATGACAAAAAGTCCGTATCAAGTCAACTTTTTTCGGTGTTGGTATATTTTATATTTATTCAGAACCAGAAAACTCCAGTGAAAAAGAAAAAGTGAACCAGCCACAGATACTGGCGAATCGTGAGAATGAATCATCAAGTCTTCACTATTTTCATCTGATTTGATTGATCTTGAAAAATCTGTTATGCTCATCCCCAATTTTGGTCTAGATGTGCAATGAACCTAGAATATCTCGAATTCACTCCTGGAGTTGGGATGGAGACGGTAATAGACATCCTGTTAAAGTTATACTTATACAGTTTATACTGCCTTTTTTCAGAACTTTCACATTTAATTATGGAAATGGGTGAATCGAGTGGTTAATGGTGATAATTCGTTATATCTTCCCTACCTTCATGTGAGTCCTAACAAACTTCTCTTGTGCGGTACGTATCTGGAATTGGATTCGCTTTCGGGATGGTTCATGGAGCTTTTAACGCCTGGTCCATCCAAGATC
This sequence comes from Creontiades dilutus, assembly GCA_031894815.1. Lineage (NCBI taxonomy): Eukaryota > Metazoa > Arthropoda > Insecta > Hemiptera > Miridae > Creontiades > Creontiades dilutus. The sequence goes on from JAVIWC010002084.1 coordinate 2,904,215, forward strand.
TGATCATACCTACTTAGAGTCTCACCCGATTTATTTGTGTTTTGGTTAATTATTTTCAATAATGAACCTTTGTAATCGATGAGGGGAAAAAATGTTGGTCCCCATGCAAAATTTGACGTTTTACGTTTCAAGGGGTGCAGAACCCGAAAACGGAATAGAAAACAAGTGGGTGTGGCACATAGCTTCCTCGTATCCATAACATAACTGTATAGATCATTGAAATTTATTATTGACTAAAGAACTTCGTTCAATTAGGCGAAGTAAATATTGAATTAGGGTAAATTTATTATTATGCAGGAGCATAACTTGAGAGAATAAAGGTGGCCATGTTCAACTATTGAACAAACTATAAAATATACCAACCTAATAATAAAAATTGACATTGACGCTGAATGGATAGGTGACTGAAGTGATAAATAATTATTATGACATTTCTAAAAATAAAATATAGCATCGTTCAATGACGGATCAAATAATGTTGGATTGACTGCAGCGTCGTTGCAAAGTACCCAACTGCCGTCATCCTTCCGCATAGTGGCTGTATACTGTCCAGAAAAAACAGTCCTGCCGTGATGGCCTGGAAAAACAGTCCTGCTGTGGTTGTGTTCGACGTTCGATCCAAGCTCGAGGCTAAAACTTTATTTTCTCTTTATTACTCACGAGGACCATCTTTACATCAGTCCGAACAATCCCTGAAAATGTCTTCGAAATTGGTCAAGAACTCCTGGAGTTATGAGCGTAACAAGGATTTCACGTTTGCGCATGCGCAGAGGCTACTATTGATCCGGGGTTCATGAAACCTATAGGGAACCATCTACACCCCAACCCGCACAATCCCTGAAAATGTCATCAAAATCGGACTATAACTTCGTGTAGTTTTGCCCGTAACAAGGATTTGCTGACAGACAGACACGGAACCAACATTGTTCAGAAAGGTCTAAAACGCAAAATGCGAGTGGAATTTTTGATTTTGGAGACAAAAAAATTTTCACATTCGGAAAGTGAAAACAATGCTTCCGCTACCTCGGTAGACTCGGAAGCAAAAATCGTTCGGTTGCATGACATGTCACTACCAAACCTAAGTTATTGAAACGTGGGTCGAAAATCACATTTGGGGTCTAGTTGGAACTGAATTCGAAGCATCGATCTCAGTCAATGTGGAATGGTGAAATCAATGGGCTGTTAAAAATTTGAATATCGAAAACATTCGCAAGAACGCTGCTCCCCCCACATATTGGTAGAAGTGTATTAAATGAACCAAACTAGCCCAACCTGACCGCTTTACTCTCATCCGTTCGGCCTCCCTAAAGACAGAGAAAATTGATGTTTATAACATGAGTGTGAGCGTGTTTGGGCATAGTATAAATCTCCTAGTCTCGTGTGAGAATTGCGTCAGCCGATACAAGTAGTAATGGAAATTTGTTTTTATGATTTCCTCTCAAACTTACTTTTTCATACTTCGTTATTTGTTTGAAGAAAAGTGAATCCTAGCTAGGTGTTTCTTATTATCTCGTTAAATTTCTGTTGTTCCATTCGTGAGTTTCAACGTCCGTTTAGATATACTACAGTTCCGTACACCGTCGTAGGTATTCAGATATCAGCTTTAGTTACGCAATGGTGGACTACGATGGTGTTGGTGTTTACTGGATCGTATTTATGACAAAGTCATACTACCCTCCCTGGAGCATCTAGGTCAAGTACAAGCTATGGAGGCACACTGAACAGCTGAAGGAGCCATGTGTATAATTTCTTTCCTAATCGACCAACGGTGTGCTAATATAAATGGACCTCCTTTTAAAGCACCTAAAGTACAATAGTTTATATGCTAGATTATTTAATTAATTTTTTATTGTAAACTAGAACCCCAATAGCACTGTTGATCTCCCGTTTCATCCATCAGGAGCTTAACGGAATTGGGAGATTTGAATTACCGCCTGCTGCTTATGACGTCTTAAGTTGGAATGGCAATCCTGTTACTGGATTTCAAAATCCATGGGCTACCCTACGAATAGTCAGTAGATTACCACAGGGACGTTCGAAATTACTATTTTTTGTCTCAACTGGTCAGAACAGCTCGAATATCACAGAAAAGCTAATAAGAGTTATTGGAAGAAAATGTTTGGAAAATGTTTACAAATTGCCCATTAGGAATATTATTAGGACTTACTTATCGAATCGACCTTGATATATAGCTTCTACACCAACATACATGATAACGATCCCCTGTCCTTTTATTTGACGTTTATGTTCAAGTGCCAAATAGGTATTCAAACGGATAATAATTGTGCGGAGTTATATAAAGCATGGAGGTACCTCCCCTACATCGTTTGACAAACTGCCAGTTGCTCTGATTACAGAATGGATGGTGAATATTAATGGATTTCACAGAAATATAATCAAACACTCAATTCGCATAGGTACGCTTCTTTCGTGGCTTCTTGAATTTTGGCATTGAAACGGCGTCCAGGAGTCATTAGCGCCTGCAGGGTGCGACTTAGTCAGTTCATTAACTGCAATGGCGTTCTGTATTGCGGGCTCAATATCATATAACGCAGGCGCAAAATTGCCCTCAGTCGCAGTGTTCAGCTTTGAACGCCCGATCTTGGGCGGTTGCAACAATAAAATCGGATCAATTATTGTTATTTTTCAGATTTCGTTTTCTCTCACCGCCCTTAAACATCTCTTTTATCAATATTAATATCTTTATTACGCCGATATTTTACTCATAACTTGATAGCAACTTTAGGATCCTTCGTCCAAGACAATATAGAGAAAGGTGGGAAGACTAAGGAATGGAATTGAAAAAATTCGTCAACCTATTGAATGTGACCTAACGAAACTTATTCGAAACCTATTTAAACCTGCTGATTGAAAAGAAAGAATACGCACCAACTTTATTGTATAAATGTACCCACTACAGCTACTTACAAAATATCCTATTGAAAAGTAGCTGACATAATATTTTATAGAAAAAATACTAAAGCTAACACTTTTGGCAATGAAAAAGGTAATTTTTCATAATTGAATGACTCATACTAGGCAAATTACCGATGATATTATTTTGGAACTTTCAGTGTAAAAAACATATAAGGTTCCTGCATTAACCTATCCTTGTCAAAGCAGGCCGGTATCTGCTTAAAGTATGAATATTTGGCGAAATACTGGCTTACCTCTTGAAAACTCGTATGTAAGTTACAGATGAGATATCCAGATCTGTCTTACAGTGTGTCTAAGCTTGGGTAATTTCTGTCGAATCCAGGAAAATCCCATTGGGTAGTGGCTATAAGAGCCCTCCCTTATTTACAAGGAACTGTGGATAGTGAATTCTTCGTCAATGAGAAGGATAATTCGATGGTGGCCTACAAAGATTCGGATTGGGTGGAAATGAAAACGATCTAAGTCCATGGATTTACTGTAATGTGCAGTACACGTATCATCTGGAAATCGAGCAAGGAACCGTTCAGTAGCTAGTCTAATATGCACCCGGAATTTGTGGCTGTTTCATTGGATGAACACCGTTCCGCAGTAACTTTGATATTAGCTCGATGGGATTCCAAAATATTGAGTGACAACCGATTGGAATAGTTGAACTATCGAAAGGAAACAGGGTCACTTCAAATTCTAGACACATTGACATTCTGTGAGAGATATGATCAGGAAAGAAAATGTAGAAATTGAATACATTCCGGGAAATAGTAATGTACCCCTAACTAGAAATTGATTGTAGCTGCGTTTGCGTTTTAAATTAACATGATATTATTAAGTTTTATGGCATTTTCACGAAGTCTTTATAAGATTCAATATGCCAACAAGTAGTTGATTAGAGTTTAACAATTCGTAAACAATTGTTCAGATTGTTGTATTATAATCGCGTCCAAAGACATTGCACTCGTGAAATGAAGTTCTAACTATTGAGATGGAGGATCTTTCATGAACCTTTAAGATGGAGATCTTAAAATGAAAATAATGACTTAAGGAGTAGGTAGGTTGCTAGGATGAGAATTTTTTGTCCACGGAAAACATTATACTCTACAAATGGTTTCAAAAAGTAGTGAACGATTTTTGAGAGTCCGAATTGAGGACTTACCTTATCAACTAGTTTATTGTTCCTGCGTTTGTCTGAATTATGATGTAACATAATATTATCAAGTTGTCTGACAGATAGATTGAAGATGAAATATTGCTAACACTCTTATCTGTGTTAGGTTCTGTGTTTTAACGGTTCGGTAGCGCTTACCTTGCGACTGTAGGAATTGGCGGGAAATTAGCCTCGTTGAACGAACTAACACCACGCAGCATGATCCTATAAGTTATCACTCAATAATTGTTTTCGTAGGGCCTGCAGGAGCTGGAGATGTGAATGAATATTGAACGAGAGAGTTGGAGCGCGAATCTGGATTTCACGATGCGAACTGAGATGCGTTTGTTTACATTTTTATGAGGTCGCGGTCTCGGAGATAAAACCGTGCAAAACCTCTCGGGAAAGCCGAGTGGGGGAGATGCTCACCGGTGCAGAGCCCTTCGAGCCCCTTCCACCGCCAGGCGCACACTTCTGAGGTCGCCTCGTCATGTTCGAAGTTCCTTTCTGAAGAAGACCGGGTGCACACCGGGAGATGTTACTTGCATTGCGAGGGGAATCTTATGACCCTTCCAAGGGCTGAAACGATTAGCCTGCAACACAAATAGGAAACCTGAAGGTTTAAGCTACAGGAATAAGATCGTACCCAATAGTTGCAGGAAACAGAAAAGGAAGAATTGTCCATATCCACAGCAGAGTCATGGATGGGAACCACTTATAATAAATTAGGCAAACCTCCTACTTTGACTGCTTCAAAAGCACCTTGTTGGTCCTGCTGTCAAATATATGGGTCAAGCCGGTAAAATAGTTGTTCAAAATACACAAATCCAGCTGAAGTTCTGTTTCCTTTTTTCTTTTAGTTTATTATTTTCAATAATGAAAATTTGTGATTCATCCTCGAACGTTTGTGAACCAGAAAAACGTTGCCAATTCTGACATATAGGCCAATAATTTTGGGAGTAAGGAGTGATTTCTCGTGTCGTGAGGTGTTTGGGTGACTTTTAGGTGCAACAATTGCGATTATTTGTAATGTGTGAATTTCTACGGATCTGAAACCTGTCCCAACCTGCGCCCATGAGAAACCCTAAGTCAGCAATAACCTTGAAAAACCACATTTTTGGCCTATAGCATCTTGTGTGAGGCGATAGGGCTGACTTATATCTTACAAGTTAACTTGCAGTTGGATCAACTACTCCATCATGGAGTCTATTCGCGAAAGAACGGATTTCGTACATCAATTTTAATCAAAGCATCATCAATTTGGAATCATTTTGAAACTCATAATGACAAAAATGAGGAGGGGGGAGGTATACCAAAATTTTGCTATAACATTACAAAGGTTTATTATTGAAAATAATAAAACATAAGCGTTGAATCCCTTCAAAATGTGCAGGTTTACGTTTCACGATTGGTAGATTTTAAAAATCGAATTTAAAACAAATCCGTCCAGTTGCCGATCAGACATATTCTGGTAAACTCCTGAACCAAAGTTGATGAAACTTGCATAATAATCACCAATGAGCCGAGAACGGTCAGGAATCACCGGATCAATTTTGCTCATCCCTAAAGGGTGAAATCAAATGGCTGAAATATTCAAAAATTTGGATAGCCAAAACTTCCAAAATAACGCTAATGTTTCATGTTGGTTACCGATCGAATTCCCTTCAATAAATCGAATGAGCTCCTCGGACCACTTTACGTTCATCCTTTCGCTAAGTTTTTGAACTTTCACAGTAAAAATAACGTCATCACTATTGTGAATGTCCACGTGGCTAAACATACTAAAAATCGGTTGGTAAATTAAGATGGTTGGATCATCTGATAATTTTGTTTTCAAGAGTTCTTTTTGAAATCGCGTTTTCCATAACTTTTATTATATATTTACAGAAATGTGAAGCGTAGGTAGGTAGGTGATATATTTCATCTCGTTGAATTTCAGTTGTTCCGTTCGTGAAAATCAAAGTCCGAGTCGATTCTGTATATTCCACCGGTATAGGGATTTGAATATCAGCTTTTGTTATCAATTACTAGGTATGGAGAAACATTAATCATCTGAAGCACTCTTGTAGCTGATTTCTCACCTAATTGATCCACGATTCTGAAAAATGAATAAAGCTCTGGATTGCTATTACAAGGTATGGAGACTATTAGAAGGTAATGTACCACACAACGTCTGATAAACAAAAAATGAGTGATTTACTTAGATGAGTGATCTTACACAGGAATAATTAACAATTGTCCTCCCTTAATCCTACATGCAATGTTGAAAGGTTTTCAGAATGAACGGAACCACCTGTAAACACGTATAATTTTATTATGATATGTTTATCTCAAGTACGCAAAAGTACTTGATGTTCCAATCACGTGATTACATCTATTTGAGATCAATATTGTAACAAAAAACTTAAAATAGAGATCTAAACATCATAAACTTCTTTAAAAAAACAAGGCGACAACTTTAAAATCAAAACGTACAGAACTAAAATTGTCATAACTAATTGTCTAACCTTTCTAACCATTCCCTAATTACTCGAACAATAAATTTTTATTTACATACTGCAGATACTCCTATTGAATTCTCGTTCTTAAATATGTTTTCAATGTCTTTTTTTATTACTTTGTGAAAGTTTTTATTGATATGTATCAAACCTTACCCTGTCGTTTTAGCTTGTAGATTCAACGAAAACGCTATCTCTCTTTATTTTTAATTTCCATTTTCGTTTATTGCATTTTTTATATGGTTTTTTTTCCTGTAATGGTAATAACATCGAAGCCAAGTTGGTCAAAATTGAGAAAAGCGGTATCTTTGAAAAGTTCGAAGAAACAGCTTTTTTCCATTTCAATTTTAATTTTAATATCGTTGAATTATTTCACATAACCCAGAGTTGAGGAAGTGTAACTGAATATTCATTACGTACGCTTCCATTTTATTATATATCGTGAAACGCGTAATTATGCTTGTTTATTCCTTTTTTATATCCTCGATATCAATCAACGTTTGACCAAACTTGAGCTTCCGATTCATGTTGCATTTGAACCAGTTCAAAGAATATCACAATAATTAAAATATTAACGTTGAAAATATCATCAACGGAACGAAAAAATTTTAACAAATTTAACGTCTTACCCTCCGTTGTACAATCAGGCAATTAAACTAGTTTCATTGCGAAACAACGTTTCGTACAAAAAATTATATCATATTTTAAATTCTGTCAATGATAATTTTTTTCCTTCAAAAATGATCCGCTATAATAAAGCTATTATTGTTTAAATATCGCTCACCTATGTAATTTTTTTTCTTTTTTCGATCAAATTTGCAGAAAAAATAAATAAATATATTTTTCTTTGGAAGGTTTTTTTTAAAGGTAACTTTTTCAAGAAAGGGAAGGAAGAAGTTGAAAGAACGTAACACGTAATTTGTGAATATCTATAGTAATTGTAAAAGACAACGTGGAGCGAGATATTGGTGTTCTATTTATTTTGAAGAAAAATCTAACTTTTGTGGAAAATTTGTGGTTTTTGTTTGAAACGTAATTTTTTGTTCAATTCTATTTCATCGTTATTTTGGCGTTTCAGTTCAGCTGTGAGGGTTATCAGTGAGGTTGGGATAGTGCGTTCAAGCAGTCGAGTATTTTAAAATTATATCGCCCGAGTCGTCTTACTACTTGGCTGCAACTGGAATATATTTAAGTTCTATTTGGAATGGCCAAGGAACCAGACGTCCCTTCTACTCCGAAGCTACATCAATTCCAAATGGAACGGCCCAGGAACCACTTGCTCTTCCTCTTTCACTCCTAGAACATGAACAAGTCATCCCTCATCTTTCACAGCTGGAACAGGAGTTGTTGGAACTGGAATCGCTGTGAATTCCACACCGATTGGCTGACTAATCAGTCGCCCCTGATATTTACTGTTGGGACAGGTACTAATGATTAGGACTGGATATATCATTTCCACCTGAAATGACAAAGAAACCAGTCATCACTCCTACTCTGCTTCTAGCACTGGAACCAATCTTTGGAACTGGGATCAACTTTAGTTCCATCTGGAATGACCTATGAACCAGTCGCCTCTCGTACTCAGCTGCTAGAAATTAAACCAGTCATTGGAATCAGACACAACATCAGTTCTTTCTGGAACAGCGGAGACCCAAGTTGTCCCTCATATTCCACTGTTCGAACTGGAGCCCGCGACCCGGGAAAGATGTTCAACTGCGACCGCGGTGGAGGGCTGCAGTAACCATCACTATACAGTCGCCCAATCTGGTTCATGTCTGAATGAAAAGTCGAGGGCGCCTGGGTGACCCAGAAAAGGTTTCGACTCTGTAGAGAAAGGGAGACGCTCTTCAGCCGAGGTAAAAGCCTTGTCCTAGGGCGATAAACCCCAAAAAATGCATGTCCTGTGAGCTGCGAGGAGGCAGCCACTCTAACAGGGTAAGCGATAGGCTAACAACCTGTCCCTGTAAAAATCTATTTGTTAGGAAACCCGAAAACATAAGAAACCGCCGGACTGATACAAACGGATTTTCGGGAAGCCAAGGGCCACATCGGCATGTAGTACTTAGTTAGTTAGTTAGGAGCTGGAGTCAATCGTTGAGAATGGAACCAGTCGTTGAGAACGGAGTCAACATCAATTTCATCCTAGAACGGCTCTTCCCTACAAATCCACTGCTGGAAGTTGAAAAAGTTACTGAAACTTGAATCTGCCTCAATTCCTCCTGGGATTTCCTTGTACTCCTCTTCCTCCCTTTGTAACTGGAGTTTTTTATGCCTTGTCTCACTGAGGCTAAAGTCACCTGCGGAATCCAAAAACTCCGAAATGAGTCAAAATTATGGAACAGGTAAGTGAAACAGCGAATAAGGAACGAAATCGCGGTGAACCGTTCTGATTCTTGGAACGTCACACCTCTAAAGGAAGTCAATTTCAGCTCCTTTTTTATTCTGAACAGCCGTAAATTTTACTCGTTAGTGTATTTTGTTTTTCGATATTTTCCTTTCATTCAAATTATTCCATACTTGTAGTAACAGCTCGAAAGACCCCGAATGATACGCCAAAAATTACGGATGACTACATTCTATCTCGTTATTGCGTATTGTTTCGGAACCACAAATTTTTCACAATGCTCTACCTAATTTCTAGTTTCTTGGGGATCTTTCCAGAAAATAGGTACGTTTTACCGATAAAAAACGAAAAACCGAAAAGTCAACTCAAAATTTTCTTTTTCAACATACTCTATCTACCATTATAATATAATACTACTACAGTTCTTTTTACACTTTTTTTTTTTTTTTTTTTTTTTTTTTTTTTTTTTTCAAAATTTCTCATCTTGATCAAGGAGCTTGAATTTTTTATTCAAGAAAAAAGACGAGAGAAATAGATGTCAGAAAAAGGGACGCTATAACACGCATGAAAAGGTTTTTTTTTTAGGCCTAGACTCCAAGAAAAACAACTCTATAAATGGGAAAAATTAGCCAGCGATCGAACGACAGTATTGAAGACAAAATTATAAATCTTACAGCTAAACGTTTATACTTTCGAAAAGTTTCATTTCTGAGAAAAAAGCGGCTTAAACCTCGAAAAAGTCGGAAAAAAGCACACAATCACTTCAAAATTAACGTGGAATAGATTTGGTAAGAGATAAAGTTATTTGGAGTACCGAATTGATGAACATTTTTCATTATAGAGATAAATTTCAGGTTTTCAGGAGAAAAATTTGATATTTACGAAACAAATTAAATATCTATGTGGTATTGATTAAAAGTACAGAATTTAACATCTCCTTATCATTGATGCAATAAGGAAAATCTTCAAATGAACATTTTGCGCTAATTGTTTTTTCTTTTGTTTAGGTAAAATTGTACGCACTTTGTGATGAATTGACTTGAGAGTTAGATGTAGTCGTACTTCGTCGATGGGGATTTGAATTGAACATCGCGATAATATTCAAAAAATTTAGCATTCATTCTAATTAAAACTGTGCAGAACATCCCAGATGGTAAGCATGTTGTTTTATAAGAAGGGTTTGAATCCAACTTGAAAGGACCTAAATCACTTATTGCACTTTTTGTTTCCATATCACCTTGTTTTAAAATGTGGCCTCTTAGGTCGAATCATAATAATATTATGTTGCAATACTATTTTACGTCTCTAATGCGCTAATCATTTATCACGTTCCCTCATCTTTTTATAGGGGGTTTGAGATAATTAGTTAAGTTTGTATCGTCAATAGCTTGGATGAGGTAAATTGATTTTGGTGAGGATATGATTACAGCCATCAACAGGCACAATTAATTCGGGACATTTCTAGACTTGAAAAGAGTACCTACTTTCACAGCTTCTCCTGCCCGATCCGCATTCTAGTGTTTTGAGCTTATAGAGAGTTGTAGAGACACAAAACCGAAAACGTATCCGCAAAACGCGTCTAACTTGCGATTGTAAACAAAGGTCCCATCGGTAGCATCTGTTGTTCAATCCTACGTACTTTAAATTTATTTAGTTGGCTCACCTGCGCGAGCCCACCTCTTACCTCATCACCGCTTGTTCATGTATCAGTAGTTAATTCGCCATTATTATATCATGTTCTCATTCCGAAACTCTTGTATTTTTCTACAAACTCTGGATCTTGGAGCACTAAATAACTTTTAAATCGTCACGTATCTTAACGCATCCCTCATCTCGGCCCAGCAATGCGTCTAATAACTTCGGTACGGGTGCGGGTTTCGCAGTAACCGAAAAACTGCGCTATGGTGGCGAACGGAATGCTTCTGTAGTCTTTATTTTTTATGTATCGTTTGAGGGTGATTCACATTTAACGGGACAATCGCGGTTTTGATTCTGGCTAAAAAATTATGTTCTCCTAAATATATGATTTTTTTGTTGTACAATCTAGATGTTACTCTAATGGTATAGTGATGTACACGCACGCATGATTTTCGTTTGTTTCCTCAAAATTCAGGTTTTAAAATTGTATAGGTTACAAGAATGGTATGTATCCATGACAATGAGCTTTGTCAACCAAAAAACGATAGAATTACGCAAACGATGTGTAGGTAAGGTTGAATGAGACATATATCAGTTTTTCCAGACTTTGTGCTAGAACAAGTATCACATTTTAATATTAGTATTTATTTAGTATCAAATACTAAACTTGAAAAAAAAATTGTTTCAAACAGCTATGACGGCTTTCTTGTAGCCACAACAATGAAGTTTAAAATCGCCACGACAATGAGAAATCCTCACCTCCCTTCTGCAATTAGGAGTCTAACGGTCACTTATAGAAATTTAAACTTGCATTAAATAGAGTTTTTACATCTCTATACCAAAATGAATGCTAAACGAATCAATAAGATTGATTAAGAGTGATTTTCAAACCCATAACAATGAGAAGTATGAAACGTACACACCTGTTTTACAAACGGCTAATTTCATTTTCGAGCCCCAACTGTATAGAAATGGCGAAAGCATAGTGTTTCCTCGAAGGGCTTAACAACGCTGAAAAAACTTTGAATTGCCAAAAAATGCCCTCATTTGAGAGAGCTACGATGATTTCTTTCAAACCCACGACAATGAGATAGAAGGTTTGGGACAAACTTTGAGCACTTGATTCGTACAGAGTATCTAAAGGTTAGTCCCTTTTAAGCACACTAACATCCAGTAACTAATTCTAAAAAAGTACTAGTTAAAATATTTCCGGTAAAACGTACTTTGAGCGGATAAAATTTCGGATTAAGTACATTTCGATCAATTACCGGCATGTACAACGAAGAGTAGCCGAACTTTATGACAGCGATAAGTAAGCCTGGTTACCACATAATAATTGCAAAAATAATTTTTGGGAAAAGTTGAACAGAAAATTATTTATCAACGAGGGACAGCGATTGTCCCGTTAAATGAGAATCACCCTTGAGCGAAGCGAGAACTCTTATCTGTTTGCTAGGTCAACGCTGATGATTTGGTCGTGGAACACATGGAACACACATTGGAACTGGTCATACAGTGGGAACAGGCCTCATGTGAATTAATAAAATCCTTTTTAAACCGGAATGTTTAGTGTTTACTTGGAGAACCGTACTGTTCTAATAATCACGTCCTTAATCGAAATATAGACTACTAAATATAGTAGTAATCTGAGCTTGCGAAACCATCAACTAAACGATTCAACCCAAGAATCCATATCATGCTGCTATTATGTAAAAACATAGCAATAGTCCAAACTACGATACTAATTTACCGAGGTTTCCAAGAGTTAATTACTAAGAAACCATGGTACTATTGTTTTTCAACCTTACTGTCATTTAGGTCCTTTCTTCAAAATAACCCTTCTATTCGTCCTGACCTCGACAATTCAGAATGCAACCTAAGTAAAACGGTAACCAATATGGAGTTTACGTGATACTAACAAAAATTCAAATTCAAAATAACTTTCAACAACTTAATTGAATCATTCATTTCAGAAACAAAGACTTTTTTAAGCGCAGATAATAGCATCATTGCCGATGTATCTACTTATTCCATTTCAGGTGGATTTAGGTACATTGTGCATATTGGAAATGTCTGACTGTAGCTTGAGCAACGAAATAAAAAATCACACCTCAATTTCAATTAACAAAATAATAATGAGGTACTTAAATCTAAGGACAAACATAAAGTGTGAATGCAACAGTATTAAGTTGGCTTACATAGAACGCGTAATCGTCCTTTTCACATAATAGTTGAATTCACAATTTTAGCATGTGCAGAAAATCATAAAATATTAGTTTAGAAAGAAAAAATGAAACACGAATTACAATGAACAATTAACATGATGTCCATTAGTAAGCATCATCAAAATCTTGAAAATAATGTACAGTGTAGGTGTCACAAATTTCGAGGTATACAACACGGAAGAATAATATGTACCGGTAGTGCATTTTAAAATCATTGTTTTAATATGTCTGAATTAATTTAAAATTATTGAAATCAATTTAATCAGCAATTATAGATACCTTCTTATCTTCTACGTAAAAAATGAATTTCACAGTGGATGATTGAAGGTGTCCACCCAAATAATGATGAAAAATGTGTAGTTACTAGGATGTTTTCTGGATCATTTCTCTTACAAATAGGCGAATCCGCATTCATTCATTACAGTTCTTATAAGGAAGCATTTCTACCAATTAATTTTCCTAATTTGAATCACTCTGAGCATTCAACATTAACGGAAATGTTTATTTGCATCAACAGTTCACTGCTTGAACCTCCTCTTCGATTTCAAGAAATAAAACTGAAATCCTGGTTCTCAATAATTTTCAGACATACGTAGGAACATCCAGTAACTACACCAACTACCAAAACGCAAACTATTGTCCTCGATTTTATTCAGAATTTCCTAAATTACGAATTTTGTGCACAAGAACAAATGAAAGACAGAGGAAAACGAAAAGACAGATGGAGGTGAGTTCAAGAACATCTCACACAGTTTAGAAGGAAATTTTGTTGTGAAGTTGTCGCTACCTTTCAAAAATTACGAAAGATCGACGACGTTCTCATTTTTTTTCCAATATGGAGTACAAAAATATCATTATATATTCATCTTTCAGCTAAATTATCTTTTTTTTTACTACAGGTTTTTCTTTCTTTCTAAGGGTTTTTTTCTGTTTTTCAATACCTGTTCGTCAGATCAATGTGATCTATAATCCAGTGAGAAGTTTGATTAGGGATGTTGGAAATCAATGGGCACCTTCTGAATGAATGGCGACTAAATGAAGTTCTGCTTCAATAGAATCAAGTGCAGGGACAAATGTGGTTGAACGGAGTACCGAATTTGGTGTGTAGAGATACTGCCAAGAAGATGGATATCTTAAGATTGAATCCAAATCTAACTTTCTATCATATGGAATAATAAATATTTCACTGCACCAGTCTATGTAGTAATTCAAGTGTTTTACTGCCGTTTTCATTTTGAACTGAAGTGAATGTAACAAGTATGAAGTGCAGATATTGCCGCCAGTACCGAACGCACCCAATGTACTCCGATCTAGAATCTCAGCTGAGGAAGGTGTGGTGCCTCGAAATTAGAGCCTGTACAAAATTTGAAATGTTTGGTATTTAAACTCGAACCAACATAAATTATTTTTAGTTGATCATTCATTTGAGTTGTGTAGTGGGATCCACAGCATCCCGAAACGCGGAAACTTTCTTCCTTCTGTCATGCCGTGGCATGCAAGTGGTTAGAAGAATTCGGGCTGTACTCATCACCCAACAGGCTGTTTTGAGCCTTAACCTAGACAGAATTACTAGTCACTAGGTGAATATTTTATCAAGAATATGTTCTTCGGGCTTTGCGTCATGAAACGAAAAGTATGACACATTCAAGCTGGGATACTGAAATTTGAATGGGGTTGGTACAGTGAGGACACGGATCAGCCAAATAATCTAAGTAGGCCCCTTCCCAGTCGTACGTTCTCACATGTACTTACGGCTGCTACTGCCTTCTTTAAGCTACGGTTATTAAGGGGCTTGGATTTGGATGAGGTAGAATGAGGGTGTAACCTGATAATAGACATGTAGCTTTTGGAAATTTCAGCGTAGCGGTGGACAAATCACATGAAAGAATAATTCCCACTTTATAAGTGTTGGGTGTCTGATTCCCATAGATCGCGAAAAGAGACTATTAACTTTGAATCGGTATTAATTAGCGGTGCCTACAGCTGAGGGTCACATACAGTACTATAAAATATCCGTCTTATATTACTCTGTAATAAGCTCGATCGCTCTGAATTTAACTCTGAGTTTGTTGTAGCACTGGTTGGGAGTGAGACATGAAAATGGAACCAACCACTCCCGTCCGATTTAGAATTTCTGAGTTTTGTAAATGGCATGCAATTTGTATCTATTTTCAACATAAGAACATTTTGCAAATTTGAGAAGCTGTTTTTATAGGAAATTTTGAGCTGATTCCAAATGTACGAATCTGTTTCCTAAAGGTACTATTCTAAACAAAAAACTGCGTTTTAGAAACTTAATTTTTCAGAACTTTACTTTTAACGGAATTCCAAAAAAAATTTACCTCGTTCTGACTTCAGATTTGAATTCTACGTTCCAACAAACCTGGGTCTACTAAGTTTTATTGAAATATCCCAGAGAAAAGAGGCTATTTACCGCTTTTCAATCATTTAAGACCTTTGGGCGGCCAAAAATCGTGGTCAGTAGTATTTGCAATCCCAAGAAATAATAGTTCAGTAATGATGAAATTATAAAATGTTGTGAACGTAACAGAATAAACGCTATTTTGAAGTTTTATGTGTGTCTTAATATCTTATCTCCATCTTGATAAGTCCTGAAATAAATGTCTAAATCACAAACATCCAGAAGGCTCCCAACAGTTTCCAACATTCTTTCTTTTTTTTTTAATGTTTACGTTGTTTTTTTTTCATAAGAGAGGAATACTACCTAAATGGCCGGTCTCTTGATATGCAAAGTTAATTAAATTCCGTTAACCCATTAACGCTATAAAATCAACAATTAACAACATAAACGTTTCGATAATGATATGTATCGATTGCCTTAAAACTAAATAATTATCCTCCAAAAAAATGTATCGAAGCACTCCAGATGTCATGCTTCGAATCATCGGACTCTTAATTTTCAAAAATTGAATAGTTACTCATCGTCAAGTTGCTTTTCTTCAAATTATCGACTTAACCTCATAAAACGACATTTATATAGATGATATGTAAATTTATCACAGCAAATAGTTTTTTCTCATTTTCGATGCATCGGCTTTTTTATGGCGATGCAACGAAAAATTTGGTGCCTTGATGATCTTTAGTTTTCATTTTGAATTCCCAACCTTGTTTTCATTCGATCCATTCCGTTTTCATTTGTTTCATTTCTTGAGAAATATTAGGTGTCCGTGGTATTACTCTTTTATTGTATCTTTAGTAAAACTTGTACAATTTCAATTATAAGAAAAAGTTGTACAGTTCCAACAGATGAGTATCTTGCATAATTTGTTAGACTAAGAGATCTTAAAAAATGGCTTCCTTGGCCACAGCTCATGTTGAGTGATTAAACGGTGGAATTGTTATTTTTACTCTTATACTCCAACGTTCTTACGACGATAGTGAATTTTCTTCTGGTCGGCCGAAAACCAAAGTTGGTCCAATAAAAAAAACTGTTTATTTTGTGCTAAGATCATCAAGGCGCAGCGAAAGCGGACAGAATCCATCCGCCTCTCATTTCCTTAATTCTAAACCGGGTCCTGATTCTCGTGATAATCCTGATGTTAATCCATTGCGCGGTCCTGATCCGTCATTCCTCGAGTGATCGTTGGCGACAAGTGATAGGATTGTGACGATCTATTTTTCCGGCCATCCCATGTCCTCTCCGACGAGCTCGTAGAATTTCTGGTTGTGCTCAACGTAGAACTTCCTCAACTTTCCGAGAACCTGAAAAAAATTACGCAGACATTGAAGTCCATTCGGAGGCACAATAATACCAAATGGTTTGTTTTTGAGGCACTTTTAACGGTTCGTTATTGGACAAGCTTTTGTTCTCGGATCGCGGGATTTCAACGAATTTTGATTTCAAATGCGCAGCTGGAGAGTACGATGACTACTCTATTACATACAATGCAGCAGCAACTGTCATTTTCTAAAATTGAGGCCTCTGCGCAAGTTTAAAAGGTACGATGAAACTGCTTTGCAAAGATTTCATGGGTCACATGGCGGCTCATTACAATTTCGATGATTCAGGTAGCACAAGAAAGCCTCTTACTTTCTTCTCTATCTGCTATTACATATTCTCTAGCACAGTTTTTACAGACGTACTTACGAGTACAAAGCACCAGTACGATTCTCGACAAATCAAAAGTACAGTTACACGTACAGATAAGTAGGTACTAGTAATTTAAGTTCAAAAAGTACACAAGTACTTGTACCATTAATCTTGGTGCAAGTAAAAGTACATCAAAACTTGTACTTCTCCACGTTATTGTATGTTGGTGAATAACGAATTCAACATGATTTTAGTGATTTATGTCACTTGGTGCGGAATTGGCTTTGAGTTTCACATCGTAATAACAAATTAGTAACTTAAACCAAACATAACTTTACGAATACATCAATAAACTACTAACATTTTATTATAATTAATTGAAAACCCCACTAATTTGTTGAAACTTTGGACCCATAAAAAATTGTATTGCGCTAGAACAATTTTACTAATTTTAATGCGAGGAATTCCGTTCGCTCTCTAGCCTTAAATATAATCTATTAAATAATGTCAACGCGAATATAAATATGAATATGTATTCATGAATACATATGTGCTTGGAAATCTGACGATGGCGATCGTTATCAGCTGAGTGAGCCCGAAGTCTATTTTATGTCCTAAGCGACGTAAAAAACTGAAATTTTAGTAGTAGTAGCGAAAACTTTCGAAATAATAGTATTGTACGTCCGTTATTAATGGAACAGTGATCAGTGAATTATGTACAAGGATTATTCTAACACAGGAATCAACCTCTTTGTAGTAATTAGCTGCATTTTTAACTGGTATCCTCAACTCCGGTAAAATATTCGAAGATTGTACTTCATGTCCGCAATGTACTTGGTAACCCAATTCTGTTTTCAAGCAAAAAATCTGGTGTGTCGTTCAGAATTGAGGACCGCATCTTTCAACAATTTAATCGTCCATACAGTAACACAGAAAGATTTTCTCCCTCATTTTCGGCATTGCAATTAATTTTACAGATAGGGATGATTTAGTTTCTTATTCTCGCAGCTTAATTTGTAAAAGTTGAAGTCACCTTAGGGTCAACGCGAGGGTGTTTCCTCCCCTTGCTGTCCCTGAGACACTTGTCCTGCGTGTCGTTTCTGAGGCAGTAGAAACCCTTCGTCCGGTTGAAATAGAAGTTGTGGCGACCGATTCTGTGCTCGAGGCCCAGGAACGACTCGACTCTCTCCAGCTCAGAGACGGGGTCTTCTATCAGGCGGTCGCCGTTCACGACCAGAAGTTGCTGTCGAGGGAACACCTGTGAAACGTAACCGAACGTCACTTTAAAACACCCCAAGTCACAAGCGTGATCTCG
This sequence comes from Creontiades dilutus, assembly GCA_031894815.1. Taxonomy (NCBI): domain Eukaryota; kingdom Metazoa; phylum Arthropoda; class Insecta; order Hemiptera; family Miridae; genus Creontiades; species Creontiades dilutus. The sequence goes on from JAVIWC010002084.1 coordinate 2,922,364, forward strand.
TATCTCGATTATCCCAAATTTTCGCCAAGTGCATAAACTTTACATACATAGAAAACAAGGAAAACTAATGGACTGATTTCTTTACGTGTGAGTGGATTTGGGATGCTCTGGTTCTGTCATGGACCTATGGAATTCCCTTGATATTCTGTAGGACACGTATCGGCCATTAAGGGTGAAATTGGTTACTACAACTTGCGAAAAAGACTTTCCCATATTGCTAACGATCTAGTTGACACGTGGCGTGAATCGGAAGTTTCAGGGGAGCCTGACAGCAAGAATTAAATCCGCTCGCTATTCGCACGTGGCATTCACGTGGAAGTGAAATAAAATTCACTAAAATTGTCTATCACAATCCAGTTTTAATACAATTGAAAGGTTTTTCGATTACAAAAAATAAAGAGCACTTTTTTTTAAACTTTAATTTCTTTTCTTTTCATCAGGTTCATCTTATTCATCTTATTTTCTGATTGCGAACGATCCTGGAAATCAGCTTCCCATTTTCTAGTAGAACAAAAATAATTCTCTTCGTTTGTCTTTTGATTCTGGAAAAATAACTTCTGTTAACCCTATCTCTAGTTTAATCATGAACGACTTTGATTGTTTCGATATAGATGGATTCAAGCAATTTCATTCGTTCAGTCAAACTATAAAATTCATACAAATGCACATTTGAGCAATGTGGTACGATTCGGAACAGTAGCTACCCATTAGTGGTTACTTTCCTTTGAACTGTGTTATTGGGGAAGGTTTTGGCGATTCACGTTTGGTTTAGACTCACCTCCATTATGACATTTTAAAACACTCAATTACACGTCTACAAAAAATACATTCTGTCTACATAAATTTTTTTTTTTTTTTTTTATTGTGTTTTTTAAAATGTCTTGCGGGCCGGATTAAATGTTACGGGGGGCTTGCTGCTCCCCACATCTGGTTTGGGACAGAATTGCAAACACTTTGGGGCTCATTTTCTCGAAACACAAATTTGGGGTATCCGCCCTTCTTGCACCTACCTCCTCAGTTCCAATCCAAAACTGTAAAAATATTTCGATTTTCCTAATGAGCATATTACAGTTACACTGGTTCAGCCATGGACCTGTGAAATTCCTTGATGTTCTGTTGGATACCTATCTGCCATTGGGGGTTAGATTGAACAGTACAACTTGCCAGAAAGAGTTTCGCGTATTGCTAACGGTCTAGTTGACACGTGGCATGAGTCTGGTGTTTCAAGGGAGCCGAAGGAGATGGTCCATTCTTATGAAATCCTCTCTCGGTTATGCACGTAAAATTCACGTGGAAATGGAAAACAACCCTCACTTAAATTTCCGATTACAACCGGTTTTTCGTAGGAAAATAAAACACGTTTTTACCCAATAATTTTTTTTTTTTTTTTTTTTTTTTACCTTTCAGATGAAAATTTGTTGTAATCATTTTCCGATTGCAACCTCTCCTTGAAATCATCTCCTCATTTTCTAAAAGAATGGAATTCCCGTCGTTTTGTCCTTTGATTCTAGAAAAATAACTTCTGATCACCCTTTCACAAGTTTACGCCCTTCTTGCACCTACTTCCTCAATTCTTGGTAAATTCCAAAATCCAAAACTGTAAAAATATTTTGATTTTCCTTATGAGCATATTACAGATACGTTGGTTCTGTCATGGACCTGTGAAATTCCTTGATATTCTGCAGGACACGTATCTGCCATTAAGGGTGAAATTGAATGCTACATTGCGTATTGCGAACGATCTAGTTGATACGTGGCGTGAATCTCGCGTATGCGGGGGCCGACGGCGACGGTCCATTCTAGTGAAATCCTCCCACTAGTTCGCACGTGGAATTCAATAGCGTCCACGCGACGTCCACTCCTCCGCACGAACGTCCCGCCCCGACCTCCTACGCCTTTCACACAATACCCCTCCTTTCCGCCTTCACGTCGAGCCCCCGGCTCTGGCTCAAGAGCCCAGTGAACCCCCGCAAATCGGATTAAACGCTCCGTATGGAATTTACTCCCTCCGAGCGCACCCTTTGAGACGGAGAGCGAATCTGAACGCCTCCGCTCAATTTACCTACAGCCCGAGCAGTTTGCCTACTTTTACCTACTTTCACTTACTTTCCTCTCCTCAACTATCCTTAAAACCACACAATCTACGTTGAATTCAAAAAGGTCTTCTTAAAAGCAGCCCCTTTTTAATACAAATGATGCCTCATTACTACGGTACTTTTAACATGGAAAATTCTGTTTCACACCCAATAAAAACTAACGATTTTTTCGGATTAAAGATCAGACTCCCCGAAAAGGATAACTTTTTCTTTTTTCCATATTCTCTGTGTAAATTATTTTAATTAACCAGTCCACACTATAGGCTGACTTCTTAACAAACTCGTGATATTCCGTGATATTCATAAGTACCTACTACCTGCCAGTCATTCTGGGAAAGAGAAATAATAATCAAGCATCCTCAACGTACTCACGGAGAAGATAAACAAAAAGATTTTGTTTATCTTTCCTGTAAAGAAACGTTTGACCAGCCTGTAATAGGTACTTTTTGCGCTTTAAACCCTCGTATCTCTCTTTTCCTTCATGAACTTCTACATGCCCTAAATTTGTAACGCAACTAGACTAAAATTGGAATCGAACAAGATAAGAATCATGAAAATCGGTTGAGAATTAAAGTCTGTGCAGCTTTTGTTGGGAAAAAACCAATCAAGGAAACATTTTTTTCGGGTTTACCCCCTAAAATCCTTCTTTTTCTTCGGGAAGTTGGACATTTTCAAGATTTTGGGAAAATTGGGATCGTAGAATTTTTTAATACTGTCGGTTTAGATAAATGATATATAGCAGTTTGAACTAAATGCTGAATTCTTGAAAAATTTATGATATACCGGGGAGTTCATACTTACTACGTATCAATCATTCTGAGAAAAAAAATAATGAAGCATTTTCAACGTACTGATGCAGCAGAAAAAACAAAAATGCTGTTTCCTTATTTTGCTTATAGCTCATGCGGGCAACAGGCGGCTGCGGGATGGGCTTGATTGAAACTTTGAAAAATCCAACTATTGTGAACTCACATGGATAAGGGAAAATGCTTTAACGGTTTGCTAAAACGGTTTAACGAGCTTAAAAATGAGATAGCAGACTTCCTGTAAATAAAAGGTAAACCACTGTGAGAGCCGGGAGACGCTCCACACAAGGAAATCAGCAGCTTTTCCCAGCGAGAAAAAGATGGAACGCCGACGTCACACCCGAACCTATAAAAGGCCGAGGCGGATTTTCCTCCGGGTTGTTGTTACGCAACGTCGGCTGAGGGACAACGCAGCAGTTCGATTCTTCGCAGGACTTCTCCATACAATTTTGTGAGTAATTCGTCCTTCTGCAATAAGCCTTCATTCTCCCTCACGACCATTGTACCCAACCCGTCTGAAATAGCCACTCAGACGTAACTCGCCCTGGTTCGCGACGTCCGCGCTGAAGGGTCGTATCCGTCATCGAATTTCGGGACTTCGCCCAATATTGCGGTAAATATTGAGACGACCTAGGTAGGTAGCATAGTATTATTTAGCAATTTATAATTGTGTTATCTTTGTCATTATTTCAATAAGATCTCGTTTTCGTAACACAGCCTGATTACGTTTTATTACTACCTTTCTCTGAACCAGGGACTAATACCGGCGTTGTATTATCGATTAGCCACAACAAAAGTTAATAACGTCCGTAGTCTTACAACCACCATCCGAATTGAGTGACCCAAAATGGATATGTGACTTAGAATTTCTCGCCGACCTTACAGGCCATTTGAATGATATAAATTTGAAACTTCAGAAAACAAGGAGCGTTAGTAAACCATTTGTGCAGACATTTGAAACAGTTTCAGAACAAAACAAGTCCGTGGGTGGTACATGTGATGTCTGGTAATCGTTACCATTTCACCACTCCCTCTGCTTGTATTCACATTATATTCATATTGATTATGCTCAATATGCTGAAGAATTCCAGTTACTATCGAAGCAATTTTCAATCAGATGTAGCGATTTTAAAAACATAGATGACTGTTTCAATTTATCTGCTACACCAACAAAAAGTAATGTACCAAATGACCCAGTACACATAGATGTAATTGAGATTCTAGAAAATTCACTCCTAAATCTAAATTTGAAGAGGTGGAGTTGAGCGATTTCTAAGAAAAATGCCTCAAAGATGATCATTTTCCGTAGCATACACAAGTTCCAAAAAGATTTGTGCGCTTGGCAGTACTTATAAATGTAAACAGTTCTGTTCATTGACGAAAGTAAATACATCAAAACATCGCATAAGGGTGATTGACGATAATTTTGAAAAAATCTTTATGTCGTTGAATCAGTTGAATTAACCCTAACATCGATGAATTAGTTTCCCAAATCCAAGCTCAAGTGTCTCATTGATTTCGGTGTCGCTTTTCAAATATCGTAGTTTCTAAGAATTCCAAATAATCATAGTTTTAATGAGTTGCATAAAACAATATTGTGGTACTATTTCATGTCTAATATCTACCGCTAAAAATGTTGAACACTACAAACGCCGGCCGCAGAGTATGGCGTATTCCCTTCGAAGAATCCTACCAGTCATTCCTTAAAAAGTTCTCAGTATAGGTAATATTCTAAAATATTAGTAACATTTGTTCCAGTTTGAAACACATCAACAGACCCGCAATACATACACTCACCAATTTGAAGGCATTTATCATGATTTCGAATTTTTCAAGATCACTAACAAAATTTTGATGATCTATGCATTCATATTATCGATACGAGGGAGGTGTGTGACGCACCCGACTTGACATACTTTTTTCATGTTTATGAGGTTAGCTTCTTTTCGAATTCGTCAATTTTCCCGAACATTTTACATTTTTATTATTTAACTTCAACAACGTTGTATTTGTATGTAGGTTGAACATTTGTTATATAAATAAATTAATATGGCAGCAGACTCGCTGAACAAGTTATTTCCAATGATTTCGAGAGGTTTCCCCTCAATTTTCGAAGTTCAAATTTGAGAAATCTGGGTACAATGCTTTTGAATGTTCAAAATTTGATTCCCCTGTTATTCATCTTGTCATTTTACTTAATTCTATGACTGTAACAACCTAACAATCAATATCTGATCCATTCTTAAAAGCGACCTCATTCCTGCGACAGGGAGCTGATCTCTTGTCAACTACTCAATAATGTATTCGAGTTTTTCCCCCCCGTCATTCAACTTTAATATGATAATTAATGAGTTTTCTTAGTCGATCAAGAAAAGGGCGAAATGTTCGCAACGCAGTGAGCCGTTTCACGTGGAAAAGTTTTCGAATGAAAATTTCCGCCGCTCTCACGGCAAAACATTGAATCATGGATTTGATTTCGGACAATTAAAGACTTGATTCATTATTTAATGTGTTTCTCCACGACAACTTCGAAACTTGTACATTATTCATATACTTGAATGCTCCAATGCAGGAAAAAACTAAAATGCAAATACGATTCCAAATAGGTGTGAACTGGCATACTATGCTGCACGTAATTATAGCGGAATTTGTGATTTCATGTAAGTGTAATTGTGTTTTTTACCAATTTTTCCATACAGGGTGTCTACACTTTAAGTTCTGCAGGAATCCGGGCCAGCAACTAATTTGCAACTTTTGATCCTAAGAATTTCTTACACTGAGGAAAAACGAGGATTATGGCAGGCAGAATCGGGTTTTTTGGTTTCACATGGAGAAACTTGGGATTTGAAGGGAGAGTTGAGACCTTCCGAAATTAGTTATAAATAACTAAATAGCTAGGAGTGCTGCTGTGGATATGAGGGGATTTGATTATTTTGATCGGATGAAAATTCGCCGTCAAGTTGACAAATTTTGAACATGCGAATTTTGAATTGGGTTTTCGATTTGGTCTTTCAACCGACCGTTGAGCTCGCGGCTATGTCTGTGATTTTTTCTCTTTTGCTTTTATGTTTTGGAAGTTATTTAGGAGTTTTTACACCCAACAACCATTATTCGCGAACATTAAAACAATTGTCAGCGGGATGCTTAGGCGGTGTGAACTGTCAACCGTGCCAAACTGAGTTTGGGAACCCTGTTGGAGAATGTTCTCAAACGACCGAGAGCGTTCCGCCACTTATCGGTAAATCCAATTGGATCTATTACTCATTGTGGACAAAATCGTGTTCGTTGCTCGTCCAGTGTAAACGTCAAATCAGCGAGAGAACGGCTGGGGATAACTACTGCATTATAGGAGTTTTCGTGGTAAATAGATTGGTTTAATGCTGTTTATGTTTTCATAAGGTTTTAAACGAGAAAGAGACAAGTTGGAATGTGCGATTGGCTGAGAAAAGCATTTCTTTCTTTTCCTTTTTGATAGCCTCTATTGATTCCTGTGGATCCACCGATCTTCTGGGTTCTTTGAAAGTTTAGAAAATGAAATGAACGTTTTTTTTTTTTTTTTAGATTACCTCGAGCCATCTATGCATGAAGGTGTGGTAGATGGAGAGCGACAGAGGGCGATAAGCTGAGTTGACGGACCCGTCCGAGCGAATCGCGAGCTGCTCGAAGTTCCGCGGAGGCGGTCCACCGCTGCTTCCGGTCCATCCGCTACTGCTTCCGGTCCAGCCGCTGCTGCTTCCGGTCCAACCTCCGCTGCTTCCCGTCCAAGCGCCGGTCGTCGACGATGGGAGAGGCGACGAAGACGACGCCGCGTGACTTCGGAGCTGCGTATAATCGGAGATGGCTCGCGTCACCGGTTCTCGGACGATCAGCAGCAGTTTCACGCTCGCGTTCATCGCACGAATCCGTTCAGGAACCTACAACAATAGAAAGTCCGTACATTTCATTTTGTAATAAACATCCCCTCAAATTTCATCAAAATTGGTCAAGAACTCCCGAAGTTATGCGCGTAACAAGGATTTCACGTTTGCGCATGCGCAGAGGCTACGATTGATTCGGGGGCCATGAAACTCATAGGGGTTCATCTACACATCAAACCGAACAATCCCTGAAAATGTCTTCGAAATTGGTCAAGAATTCCTGGAGTTATGAGCGTAACAAGGATTTTACGTTTGCGCATGCGCAGAGGCTACTATTGTTCCGGGGGTCATGAAACCTATAGGGGATCATCTACACCCCAACCCACACAATCCCTGAAAATTTCATCAAAATCGGACTATAACTTCGTGTAGTTTTGCCCGTAACAAGGATTTGCTGACATACAGACAGACACGGAACCAAAATTGTTCAGGAAGGTCTAAAACGCAAAATGCGAGTGGAATTTTTGATTTTGGAGACAAAAAAATTTTCACATTCCGAAAGTGAAAACAATGCTTCTGCTACCTTGGTAGACTCAGAAGCAAAAATAAAATCCGTCCGTGTACCGTCTACAGCTTTTTTCGAAATCATTAGAGCAGAGTAAATGAAACTTGGGTCTACAATCACAAACGGTGTTGCGTTAGGGCTGAGTTCTATTCACAATTTTCATTCATTCATTTCAATCCAAAATGATGAGATCAACGTGCTTAAGTATTCAAAAGTCAGAAGCACTGATGTCAGCCTTCCAGGCAACTAACTTTTGGGGTCTCTTCTTGTCAGACCTATATCTCAATGTATTAAGCTCCCTCAGAGCGAAGTACTTTTCATAAATCCATATACAATAATCGTATTGCACCGCGGTTAACTATAAAAAATTCACTATAAAAAAAATGCATTAATCAAAAAAGTTAAATGACTATATCTGTCCGTGACGTGGGGTTCTCCCCCTCGCATTTGAATCCTTCTATGATCCTAGTCCTCTGACCGATCTGTGTGTTCTGTTCTCTATTTATCAAAAACTGTTCTCATTATAAATGATTCATCTCATCTCTGTTCAAATCGTTTTTCATGAATTGCATCCGTAATTAATCGTTCTTCAGTGTTCTTTATCTGCTACCTTCAACTGCTTTTCTGCGTAACTCTCAACTCAATTATTTGATCCCTAGCTAAAGGCTTCTTCACTCGCTCAATGCCACATTTGAATGGGATAATCGACCACAACAGAATTTTGTGTTCAAGAGTTCCTTTTGAAGTCGAGTTGTTCATAATATATGTTATGCACTTGTGTTGTTTCTCGTTGAATTTCAGCTGTTTCATTCGTGGCGTTCAATTGTAATTGACATGCAGGTCATTGCACCATTATAGGTATTTAGATCACAGCTAGTGTAATGTACCTCATGCGGGACTAGTAAAGTTTTGTTATCGTCTTTGGTTTATAATAATAAACATACGCTATTATAATAATTGGACTTCCGCATACAATGGAACCCAACGGAAATGGAACTTATATCATTTTCGTTCAATTCAAATCGTTCTCTACTCTTCGGAAAACTCCCGAATATCTTGCTTTATTATGTCGTATTTTATATGTATTCACGATATATAATAATCCAATAATGCGTTGTGTATATAAGGTTATTAAATAATTGTATGTACCGCATAGAAAATCAGCATCAAAGCATCCTAACTAATAGTCCTACATTCATCACGTTAATGCTGAAATTACGTACACGTTATAGTAAAAACAGGTAGCGGAGTGCCGAGTTTGTAATGTGCACAGCAGGTGCTCACATTGTAATGGTATTAATTTAATAATAATAAATAGGTAAATAATAGTAATAATTATAAAATTTAAATTCAAATTCTCTCACTTGGTTTTGCTGTATGACTGCAGTGGTCTTTTTCCCAGATAACAACTAAGATTTTTAATTTCAGATTCGAAATATACTTGAAGTTACCTCATCAATCGAAGTTTTACAGTGAGCTGAATATTTGTTGAGTTACATTTGTATTATGCCTAAATTAATAGACCTCTGTTCAACTGACAGTGTTTTCGTGTCAGCAACACCAACCAAAAGGCATATCCATGTCAGAATCGTATTGTGTGTACATTGTGTTAGTCGGTCGAGGTTTACCGATATATTTAAGCTTTGAATCGATGGAGGAAAGACGACTCGGCAGGTGCCTATTCATTTTCAAGTTCGACACGCCTTCTGTTCTGATTATAGCCTCTTCCCACTGTCTGAATTTATTAGAAACATCCGTACTGTCACGCGAATCACTTACTGAGCACGAAACCGCAAAGTCTTCATTTTCGTACGTTCCACGCTACCAAAATCGCTACTTATAGAACATAACGATTCCCGCTGTATATTTGTTAGTGAGGGGTTTTTTTGGCACATCATGAATGCAGCTCTTAGAGTACATAATTTGGGATTTCTCTGGCAGGTAAGTTTGTCGGGTATGTGTGAAAGGTATCGACCTAGGGGCAGGGGGATGTCCTTGAGTTTGGAGTGCGTGACAGCACGTGAAGTGATGACTATAAACGAAAGTAACGACCGCGTCTCACGATCGTGTAATGGATAACAACTCATTATTCGCTGTACTATAGGAAAAGAGGACCTTCATTATTTCTGAAGGGGCTCCTGAAATAGTGGCAGCTGAACGACCCGTAGAATCGGCACCTCATTGTCCCCAGAGTATAACAGTTCTACAAAAGTAGATAATGAACTTTATTACGCTACATAGTAGAAGAACGTGACTCGCGATCGTGTAACGGATAACGGCTCATTCGAAGGGTAACGCTTTCAGGGCTCTCCGATACTGTAATTACGGAGTTTCACTCCTAGAAACAGTGCTGAACGAATAAACAAAACTTGTTAGTTAGTTAACGTGTAAAACTAGGTTGTTAGGAGTTAGGGAGGTGAGAGAGTTGCACTATTCGATTCAACGTGATGAATTACATACAGATGGACCCCCAACTCATCAACTGTTGGAAACTCATCCTTGTCGAAAACTCTCGTTTTCCTTGATTAATCCATGTTTACCAGCCATTGATGAAATTCCCAGGGAGAATCATTAAGGTAAATTGATTCCACTGTACTATTGGAAAGTTGAGGGATCAAGGCAACTTTTTGATTTTTTTACACTGGGGGTACAACATTTTAAAAACTCCTACCAAGTTGGGAGCATTAAGTAGCACGAATCAATGGGGAAAGGCCCATCCATCCGGGATATGACCGTAATCTCACCATCTTGATCAATCAAACCAGGATTACATTTACGGATTAACCTGTCAAAAATCGATATCTCAAAAACGTTCGATGTAAGAGAGTTGTTGCAACTTTGAGGGGACATCAAAATCGAACGGATGAAAATTTGGTGTTGAGTTGCGAAATTTTAAATACGTGAATTTAGAACTAGTGACCTAATTTGGAAGAGATAAATGTAGATAGTAAATAGATATTTGAAAATTATGGTGATTTACGTATTTAACTGTTATGTTTCAGGAGACCGTGGTGCAAGATCACTAGAATCGATTTCAGGCGTCAGCTATCTAGACGCCCTGAGGTAGAATATAGCTACAACTCGTTTGTACAGTATCAGGGGTTCCGGTGTACCCAGCTACACTATAAATAAGTGGGAACAATAATTGTATATAATTATTATAGCAGCTACAATCTCAAGAGATAGTTGGAAGGAGCAAGCAGAGCAGCTACGTTACTTTTGAATTCGGGGCTACATTTTGAAAAAGCAAAGAGAAAAGGATCTGTATGAATCCCCTTGGGCTGTTCCGGGCTTCTTTATACGGGTGTTCAGTCCCCGTGTGGGATTTCCCATCCCTTCCGCCGTGACCAGGAGAAACCCATAATCCTTGGCTCTTGGTTCGACCTCCGTCGGTTTATTGTTAACCACATGTTATATTACAATTGTTGGGGCTTCTCCTAACAAGGTTTTTTCTTTGTTTGCTTTAGATAGAAATTGGTTCCCTGAATCAAATTAGATCACTTGGATTAATGCACGATCATCCTATCTCTCACCATTTGAAAAATCGTTTCAAGTAGCCATTCGTGTTGCAAAGCCCGTTCAACGGGAGGTCTGAGCTAGACCGCGTGGCTGGCGGTAGAGTAATTTTATCTTAAATTAAATTACATTATCATATGGATGCGCAGGTGCCGAGTTCTGATAATGTACTCCGAACCACATCTAATATACATAGCTCAGCGATTTACAGAAGGGCTTTCTAATACAAAAATCATCATTTGCAGGGTTTTTTGTTATAGTATACAAGCCTTAAGATTAAGAGCTTCCTCTCTGGATAAATATAATAATTTACTTTTCAAGAATTGTAATGTATTGGTAAAGCTTACATGAAAATTGATGTTCTTAGCCAGAAGATATGTGCATACATGAGTACGAAAATAATTATGATAAACCATGGTAGATATTTTTGGTTGTTGTACACAAGGTCTGAGATAATCGATTTTCCCCGAAGGAATAAAATAATTTATTTCTCAAATGGAATGAGTATCATTCAGGAGGTTAAAATGTTTAATGACGTGGGCTGATTTGATTGGAAAAACTATGGGGAATCGGTTGTAACCGTGTATGAAATTTATGCGATGTAAATTTAGCTTTTCCAAGTGGAATTGAGAATTTTCCAAGTCGAATTGAGATTTTTCCAAACCAATTTGAGAATTTTATAAACCAATTTGAGAAGTTTCCAAATCATTATTGAGGGAAAAAAATGAAAAGCTGGGGAGCGATAAGGAAAACACGAGGTTTTCTTTCTCGATACACATGTGGGACTGCTTGGGATGTCTCTACTGTTCCATTAATGAAAAACTTGATAAGTCAAGGGTTGCAAAGCTCATCTTCGCCCCACGTATATAAATGTGCCTCCCTACAGAACTCTCCCAACACTCTTTCGCGGCCCACGATTGCCCTCGGAACCGACCATTCTGTCGTCCGTCTCGTGAGGTCAACGCTTTCCTGGTTTCAAGTGACTGTGATGTATTTAATAACTCTTTCCGCACCCTGAAGTGTCTGCTGCTGCTAAATTTTCCAATAGTGATTTGTTCTCTTTAATTTATTTTTGCATAATTTCTGTCTCCGTGTTTTGTTACTTACTTCTTAGTCTTTTGTAATATCAAGTTGTAATTTATAAACGCGTCATGTATTTTCTCTGTATTGGCTACTGCCGTTCATTTAAATTAATTAATATATGGATTCAAACCATTTCATTCATTCAGTCAAACAATAAAAGTTTTACAAATGCACATACCTATGTGGAATGTGGTACGATTTGGAACGTGAGCTACGTACTTGAGGTTACTTTCCTATAAACCATGTTATTGGGAAAGGTTTTGGGGATTCACTTATGGTTCAGACTCACCTCCATTATGCCATTTAAAACACTTCATTACGCGTATACAAAATATACATTCTGCCTACATTAATTAATAAGGTTTTTTGTAATTGTATTTTTCACAATGGCTTGCGGGCTGGATTAAATGTTATGGCGGGCTGGCTGTTGCCCGCACGTGGCTTACGACATAATTGCAAACAGTTTGGGACTTTCTTGTAAATTAGCTACTACCGTTCATTTAAATGAACAGCTGCAGCTAATCAGATGAAATTAAGGGAAAAGAAAGGGTTCTTCTAGTAACCCTAGAAGGGTGAACAATACGGTTCGCAAACACAGCATTGTAATATATTCGTGAAGCTAATGAAAATTTATTTATTCATTAATACTATTCAGCTATGTCTGAAGCTCCGAAGATACTGTGTATTAGGAATGAATAATTGTAAATATCTGGTGCAAAGTTAAGGTGATCCTTGAATTTGAGGTATTTTCAGCCCAAGGAAGAAAAAGAGCGAAATTTGGGAATTTTCCCCGATGGATATTCCTCCCTTTATTTTCAACTCTCTCAAAATGGCTTATAATTTATTACGGCATATGGCTACAGTTGTTCGTACACGCTTGTTTTTTTTCCCGAACTTTTTCCACATCGTAATGCCCAATAGGGTTGTACAAATAAACGATGCAAATTTGATATGGTTCCTTATTCCAATGACTTAATTATTCGTTTACTGAAGTAATCTTACCTCGGGGGTTACGAAGTAACTCGGTGATTTCTCGATGGTGATTTGACCTTTGAAGGAGTGAGGCATCTTCTTCCTGTACCAGTCGAGCCCCTTGTTGTAATTTTCGTCTCGATCGAAAAAGTGAACTTCTCCCGCAGCTTTTTGAATGCCCGGGTGGAGGTAGAGCATCTCCAGCAACGCTCTCGTCCCGCACTTCCGGACTCCTATGATTATCGCCTGGAACGAAGATCGACGTTATTTTCCAGAACCAAGGATCATTATGAGTTATTTTTTGAAGAAATATTATTGTATTTGTAGGGGCCAGATGTTGGGTTCTCTTCTGAAGGGAGATAGTTGCATTAAATACCTTGGTAGTTTTGACTAAATAGGAAGTTTAGCGCTGAGTTGTGAGACAGTGAAATTTGTTGGAGTTTGTAGGACTAGCGTTCTTGACGGGTGTGATGTAGCCCCGCTTCTGTTCCCAGATTATTCTATCTACAGCATCAGAACCAGTTACTCAAGAAATGGTACATTTCTGGGTGCGAAAACTGGCCAAGGAGGCAGATGAATTACTTCAGAGTTTCGTCTACTTTATGCAACTTTTTCAGGGTAAGAAAGAAGGCGAGGTTTGAGTTGTAAGAACAACTGAGAACTCCACGTTCAGAATAAAATAGAATAGCTAGTATATTTATCCTCCCGGTCGGAGCACCTCTTCCTTGCGTTACTGAGAATAATTATGTTTACGAGGTTTGGTTAGTTCATATATTATTAATAGGGTTTGATGACTTTATGAAGCACAAATCTTTGAATTCTATGTTATAACGATGGAGGAGTGCGATAGTTCCGTTTGGCCTTATAATAAACATCAATCATCAATCCTTCCCCTCTTGAAAATAGAGAAATTTATAGGAAATTCAACTCTGAACGAAAAGTTCTTTTAGAAATGGGTCTGTTAATGAAGTCTTAGTAGTGAAAATCTCTGAAAACAACAAGAAACCCTGTTTTCTTATCAAGAATGACCATGAAATGGCTAGTAGTATCAAAACATATTGGTTACTAAAGTAGGGGATTTCCCTTTGTCCGGTTTTTATAATATCGCACTTAAGAACATAATTAAAACACATAAGAATTTTTAACAAACGATACCAAATTCTTAATCGAACAAATAAAGCACGAAAATTGGCTGGGAATCACTATAATGTTTTCTTATTTCATTGCACCGTTCTCGACTTCTCATTCTCCACTCCTACAACATGGCCAACACCCGAGTTCAACGTTCAACTAAACTTTTTTTAAAAACGTATGCGCTCTGCAGGAGTTGCAGAAAATCGGTCCTGGAACATCTTTTGGAGAAATGGAGGGTAAATTAAACAAAAAAATACACCAACTTAAGCTCCAAGGAATACATGTCAACATTGCTTGGATGGCCACGTGGGAGTTCGTAGGAACGAAATAGTGACTTACTCGCTCAACAGGAAACACGAATGTATCGAGCCACAATACCCTCCTACAGATCTCTGCAGCTACGTCTCACCCTGGCAAGAGCAGAAAGGCAAACGGAATATTCCAACTACCATGCAGGGAGAGACTATGTATTCTAATTCCCAGTACCACGTAGATTATTACCAAGGTTCTATATTATAGTCGGAAAGTCCAAGAGGTTTTACAAGCGTATGTCCAGGATTCAATGCGGGACAAAAGTCACCAAAGCCTACTTGCACAAGATAGGACGTTAAATTTCACCAACTTGAGGGTATTGTGGACTGAATGATGAGAACATTGAGCACATTGTATTATTATGTCCTAGAGGGTAATAGGAAACTCTTCATCGAGACAATCATCCGCAACCTTCAACAACCTTTCTCAATTTTCACGATCTTACAGACTGAAAAAGCAGAAGTATACAGCTCTGTATTTAAATTCTTGTATAAAATTGATTACAACCCTTAAATAATACATTGAATAATATGTTACACAAATATGGAAATCGCCATCAAGTTGGCTAATAAAAAATAAAAGCCGAAGCCCAAAAAAAAACCTTAAACTAATGCTCGTGATCTGGGTGTTCTTTTCGACATGAGCTACAGTGATGCTTTACAACTCGTACCATGAGAGCCCTAGGGTTCCTCAAGGGTTCGACAAAGAAATTTCTACCGTGGAAGCGCTTAATCTCTTTTGCAATTATGGACTACTCTAAGATTACTTGGACACCTTACTACGTGGTCCATAAGCGTAGGCTTGACGAGTTCAGCGGCGCTTTTTACGATATATCTACAGCTTTCTATTGATGGAGCGATTTGGTAAAGGGGCCCTAAAGTGGGGAAGAGTGGTCGCTGATCAAACTTATGTTTTATCTTGAAAATAGATCAAAAGATCTTTATTTGTTATTAAATTAACCTCCAGGACCAGAATTCTTTCACGTCCCGTTTGCCCCTACCCACTAACTACACCACCAGCCGCCAACTAGGATACCTCTTCAGGCTCATCTGCTCATTAATATACCAAAACTTGATTTTCTCTTAATTTATTTTCCACTCGGAAATTTTGAATTTGATTTCGTGATGGAAATGTGGGGGGGGGGGGGGCGGGTATAGCCCGATTCATTCAAGCGATCACCATATCTACTAAAATTCCCGGCCAATTTTTTCCCCGATTCAGAATATGATCTTGTTTCTAAAAATATGCGTTCATAATTATGTTTATGAGTATGATTGTATATAATTATGTATATTGGGATAGTTCTAAATAAATAAATAAATCATAACAGCTCTTGACTTCGCCTGTTAGATGTCTTGGCTTGTTGGAACAGCAGTTGCAATTACCGGTACTGCCAGGTAGAAAACGTTAACAATGTGGTAACGACACCTCTTGATTGAACAAACCTAATATTAGTAGGTATCGATTGAACACAGAGATGAGTTTATTTGAGGCAAGTGGGGCCTTAGAGTAGTTCTGGGTACCGACCTGTGGAAGACGTCGGCTAGTTCTAGGGAAGTGGATCCGGATGGAGTTGGGGAGCGGGGGTGGGGCGGACGACGGCGGCGGTGGCGTCCCGAGGTGGAGCGGCGGCGGCGGGGGCGGCACGGAGGCGGGATGGTGGCTCACGGCCGACTCGTACAGCGCCAGGTGAAGCAGCGCCACCAGGAGCAGGAGGCCGCATGCCAATGCCCCCACACTTCCCCAGTCCCCACTAGTCATTCCAACTCTGAAACAATACAGGATTATAAATTATAAACTATGAGATATGAATCATAATTATACTGATATATATTGGAAATGTGACTTACAAACAATAAGGAATGGATGGGGAGATCGGTGTGGGTTACCTACTAACTGACCTACTCAGAATAAGTCTTGATTGTTAGTGCCATCGTGAGGAACACGCAAGAGGTATTCGCCTAGAGCCGAATGTTCACCAAGCAAGTACCTGGGTTGCTCGGAATTTGGCGAACACCGAGCAGCTTGACACACACACACACATGTGTGATTAACAGAGCACTGTGCACGTCTCGGGTAAAGACGAGTGTTGCGCGTCGTTCTCTCAGTACTGGCTCTCCTTCCGTGGAGGTTGGAGCCAACGAGGAGCGTTATTCGGAAAATGTGATTCACACTTGGACGTGGTAGGGAACAGAAGAAATTCTTTCACCCTATTTTCCTCAAGCGCTTTCCGCGATGACAATCGACCTTTTCAAGCCCGGAACACTCCTGCATGCCCAAGACACGGGAAAATGTGTGTGCTCTCCTAAAGGCGAATATTAATTACCTTTAAAGAGGGTATTTTACCGACAACAAGCGAAACACCCGAATATTCGCTATTTGCCGAGCACCTAGAGTTGAAGACCCATACACACTACTAGGAAAACTCCTAGACTCGGCCAAGTGCTCTCGGAATACCGCATGTTTATGCCCACCTTTAGGTTCGCAGATAGCAATATTCGTTATGAGTGAATTTCTACAAGTCTGAAACTCATCCCAGTCCATGGTTCGTCCAAAATGGCTAGAAAATGAGACCCTACTTGACCATGTCAGTAAAAAAAAAACGAAAAACACGTTTTTGGCAAGTTTTTGGCCCATAAGGAGTGAAGTGATCTGACTGGCTAGAAGTTATTCCCAACTAGATGTTCATTTGCGAAAGGTGTTTCATGTCTCAGATGGCGTACAGTCATTGTACATTTTTAATCTACACACCTTGAAACCTAAAGTTACTATGTTTAAGGGAAGGGGGCGGTGTAAAAAATGTTTGCTCCACGATTCCATATATTAATTATTGAAAATAATAAACCAAAATGGTTGAATGTATGTTTTATTTGTACTCGTTTAAGTGTATGATTTGGCCGAATCTTGTACGCATACGAGACCTCAAAAAGTTACAGAGGATCTTTTGTTGTCCAAATTGTACTAATGATCTAATTGCTCACACCTTGATTGTACTTATAATAATTCGCAGGTAATTGTATAGTAGTTCGGCTCACGGTAGGTGGCGTGCAGGGTTAAGTGAGATCTTCATGTCTTTGGTTTTTATGTCAAACGCAAATTAGATTATAACTTTATCTACCTAGTTATATATTAATCTGAATAATATTAAGGAATGAATAATGTGTTCATAAGAATATGTACAAACCAAACTTGATATATTAGCGAACCTCGCTATACGAAGAGGACCCATGAGGTTCGACATTAAAACTAAAAAAAATCGTCAACTGAGGATTGGCAATATTGATTGCCCACCTCCGCGACCTCACTCCACATCAATGGCAACCATCGAACAACAAATAACCTCTGATGACCAGCGAAAACCAGTACCAACATGAACGGTTTGGAAAAATAAACGTTTCTGAATATTTTATAATCTTTACTGCTTTCCTACAACAAAATCCATGAGTTTGCCAAAGTCGCAAAACCTTCGGTAATTCGCAAGCTTTCAAATTGAAAAACTAATTCGATTCGGTAAAGGGATTTGAGTTGAATGAATCTTTATGAAAATTCAAATTTCAATGAACCTTTGTGATCGGTAAAACCAACAAACGATCAATTGTTTTTCTTGTTCGATCACCAATGTGTCCATGGACACTTTCTGGCAATTTAAATTGTGATAATAACATCAAATCAAATATCAGAACCCTATGTCCGTCTAGTGGTTTTAAGGTACCTCCCCACCAATTATCAGCAAAATCGGTTCATTCGTTCTTGAGTTATAAATAGCGTAGCAAACACGACTTTCTTTTGTAATATAAAACATTTACATATATGTTGTTTCTGAAGTTTAAAAGATGGAGGGAACCATCGTGACCACGAGCTGATTTTCACAGTCTTAGAAGACTGACGTATGATATGCTGTCAAACGCACAAAAAGAACTTTGAGTTGAAAAGAATCAACGTATGTACCTGAAGGAAAAAACAGGTTTCGAGTGAGAAAACATGCATATTACAAGAACTAATACTTTCAAAGAATCGTATCTCCGCGAATAAACTGAAATATAAACAAGCGGTTTGCGGTATTCTACTCCGAATTATACGAAGTAAAAGAATGACTTCGAAACAACGAGCTATTTCTTAATGATTTTTTCATGAATGTGGAAAGACAAGTTTTGGTTTATTATTTTCAATAATGAATCTTTGTAATCGACCATGAAAAAAAAATGTCTAAACTCCCCCTCAAAATTAGCTGCTTTGTTTTTCAAGATGTTCATGGTCAAAAAATAATTTTTTTTGAAATGCGTCAGTCCACCGAACTCCATAACAAGCTTTTCCCCGAAACTGCCGGACCAATTTTTACAAAATATGGGTCGAAAGTGACATCTGGGGTCTAGTTGGGACCGAATTTTCGCCATGGCTCTCAGTCGATCCTAATAAATAAAATCAAAAGGCTGAAATATTTTTAAAAAATCTGAATCGTTGTTTTATTAACAGAACACCAATGTGAGACTTACATTGTAAGTGTGAACGTGCTTGGACAAAATAGGAACTGTCGAGTATCATGTGATGGCCGCGTTAGCTGATATAATTGCTGTGGAATATTGTTTCAAGAGTTCCTTTTGTAATCGAGTTTTTCAAGTCATATTTAATATAATTGTGGTATAAATGGTGGCCGTTTCATTTTACCTAAGTAAATTTCAGTAGGTAGATTTATGTCATGTCGACACGCCGTATTTTGCACCATTATAGGTATTGATATTTCATGTCCTTACTTTAAGATGAAATTTAAATGTTAGTATCTGTGGGACATGTACGATCCGAAGAAGGCGCTCCTGATCAGCTGAGTGATTCCGAATGCTACTTTCTGTCCTAATCAACATAGAAAGTTGACATTTCAATGGTATCATGCTGATTTCAGGTAAATCGTGGGCTTTCCAACGTGAGGATATCGAATGACCCATGGTCTGGAGTGCAGAGCAACGTGAACTATAAGCTTCGATATCAGCTTCTCTCTCGCCTATCGTGCTGAACAGTAATTGCCGCTTTGTTTGTGGCATCTAAAGTGGACAACACAAGACATGCAGGCTCGAGGCTCCAAGATTAGATCATGTACCACTGATTACGTCTAATACACAAGTACATAGATCAGTGATTCATGTTAACAGGTTTTCTCAAATTAATTTTTTTTTTTTTTTTTTTTTGCTGGCGCAAATTTGTATGAGGGCCCCTTCTTGATGGGAACTGTTTTGTTCAGCGTTTAATTTTTGATATTGTTCTTAAGGTTTCCTTTTTTGGGACGCCTTGTAGAGGTAGTTATATTTTTGCGATTCGGTCAACATTTTGGTGGGAATTACCCACACCCTACCCTTATACGGACCTTAAAAGTCCAAAGTCAGCAAATTCGTAGTGTTACGTCGTCTTAGTTGGATTTGGACTATATGATTGGCAGGTTTTTCGAAATGTTTTCATTATTATAATCATTATTAAGATTTTGTGTCACTACTTTTATGATAACACTATTTTCATTTATTGTCATTTATATTATTCGACTTATTAAGTGCGTCGATTTTGATAGGATTTATTTCAATGAATTGAATGATACCATCCTGTTTGCGGTAAGTTCATCATTTCTTTCGTTTCATCAGATCTTGAAGTGAAGAAGGATCGTTGAAAGGCTGGTTTCCAAATCTTTAAGTAAACACTCAGTGTTCCATTAGCTCTTGGGTAGCGTTCTCGCCAGTTTCAATCAAATCTTGCGTTCTCCCTCCCAGCTCTCAATCCTCAATCAATAATAGTAGTGGGTAGAAGAGGAGAGAAGAAGGAAACAAGAGTTAAGGCTAAAGAACGAACTAAAGAGAGTAACGCGAGCCGTCTCCGGCCGCTCTCCCACGTGTTGTACAACTAATTTATGACCAGAAGTGACTCATAGCACTTTTTTTTTACTTTGCTTGAAATGGCTCGTTTGTCACATTTAAATTTTGGTTTATTTTCATTAACGAACATTTGTAATTAATCAAGAAAACGAATTTAACCCCTCCTCCTCCTCCAAGAAATTGGTTGTGTTACATTTCTAGATGCCTAGAATCTGGAAATCGAATTTTAAAAAATCCTTTGGTGGTCCTTAAGTACGTGTACTGACCCAAAGTTAATGAAACTAGAGTCGAAAATTACACTTGGGTAAAGTTGTGACTGAATTCACGGCATTCCTCTCAGTCAATCCTCAACGCTGAAATGTCAAAAATCTAAAAATCGAACAGTTGGGAAATAACTGTGATTTTTCAATATACGTTATTGATAGACGTGCCTTCAAAGAATCGAATGAGCCCATCCGAACACGTTCAAGTTCACCAGTTCATGTTCCCCAAGGGGGGAAGTTTGACAGAAAATAGAATAGCAACATGAATGTGAACGTGAACGTGTTTGGACATGGTAAAAATCGGCAAGAATCAATTGAGGATTGTGAAAAGTTACGGAGACTGTGAATTTGCTTTAGTCCTGAAGGTGAATTTGATGCCTGCACCGGAGTAAGCACGTATAGTCCTTTTAGGTTCCAAGCTGAGCAACCCGTTCACGTTCTGCTCTGGCGCTGTCTGGTTTCTCCCTTATCATTTGTCGTTACAATCTCTTACCATTTCTTCTTCGCTGTTACTTTAATAGTTCCATTTACCTATCCTCCTTTTGCTTATTCCGTTAGTCCGTTTTATATTTAACATTTATTTTCAGTTATTTGTTGTCCACATACAGTTTATTTTAATTTTTTATTTTGCCAAGAGTCAAGTTTCCAAAACATTTAGACGACAGCAAGGAGTAACATTGGATATGAGGTTAGGTATTCTAGGAGGATCCAGTATTGTGAACGGGATGTAATAGCTCCACTCCTTTCCACCTCTGGGATACGTTTCATGGTAGATTTCAACCTGGAACGTCACGCATCTAGTTTACTGTGATCAACGACATTCATATTAACGCTTTTTTTCTGTCAAAGTTCTGGCTCATAGGGAGAGAACATAAAGCCTAAATGTATTTTATTAGCAAACATAATAATACCACCGTTAATTCAAAAATTTTCGATATTTTGATTTTTGAATGTTTTATCCCTTTGATTTCACCCTTTAGACTGACAGAAACCGACAACTGGAATTCAGTCCCAATGAGACATTGATTTGTGATTTTCAACCCATGTTTCATTAATTTGGTCCAGGAGTTTCGGAGAAAAGCTGTGGAAAGCGGACTGATTTTTTATGTCTCGATACAACAACAAATTCTGAGGGGGGGGGGGGGGGGGGTTAAATTTTGTTTATTGGTCAATTAGAAAGGTTCATTATTGAAAAGAAGAAGGTAAATAAGGAAGGGGTTGAATAGGAGGTAAATAAATACGCTATCCTATTCGCTGATTAGGAAGTGCTACAGGATTGTAACTTTTTGTTTTACTTTTGGAGGTGAAGCCCACAGAGGGATCGAAGAAATTACTGCTCGCGTGCCGTTGACTTTTCCCTATACAAATCGCACTCTTTTCTCTGTGTCTGGTTATTGCCTTCCAACCTCGTCAGAACCATTTGAGCCTGAAGCCTTTGCATCCCATCCGGACTCTATCCCCATCTCCGCCCTTTACATCCAACTCTATTTAATTCCCTCTCGACTTAACTCGAGGGAGGTTTGTTAGAGAAGTCCAAAGTTAAGTTAAAGTTGACTTGGAAAGCTCCTCCTCCCTCGCGCCCGTCACCTACTCGCATCTCCTACCTTTGGAAAAGGATTTACCAAGTTGGGAGAGGACTCTATGATACTGAACGGCTTTCCGAAACGAAACTTTACTTCAAATGCCTTTAGCGCAGTGCTCTCGCCTTTTACACGCTCCGTTAAGTTTTTGTCTCTTTTGAAATCTTCATCGAGGCCCCCCCACAGAACGAGTTTCTGGTCGATGCCGAGTTTCCACTGCCGAGACAAAGCACGCTCCTCCCAGCCGGATCTAGCCACATTGTAAACTACAATTATTCCAAGTACACTCTATTCCTTTAGTGTAGTATGATTGTATTACCGAATTTCCTTTTCATTAAAATTGTCAACCTGTATGAAATAATTAATTCATTAATTTGAACAGAGTGAAATTCCAGAGTCCCTTTTGTTTCCACAGTTTGAAATTCCAAGCGGTGGGCAACTCGTTTGACTAGCTGCATTAAAGTATTGAAGAAAAGTATTTGCTAGGTGCATGCATTTACAACTAAGGAAAATTATACTGAAATATTCTACAAATAGATCCATCATGTTACTACCTTATCTATCAAAACCATATCAGCCCAAAACTGTTCTCTGTTTATACTCCATTTTACGGAGTTGCATTGATCTGCAAGTGTTATCAATCAATCCCCGTGATTTCTAACGTCATAAATCAAGATGAGAGTCACCTCATTTCTCAAGAAAATCCCAAAATTTGTTTGAAGCGTAAACGTTTGTCAAACGGAGACAAAAAAGGTGTTCCTGTCTGACTACAGTAACAGTAAAATTATCAATTTCATGGGATTGTTAATCAACCTGGTTAAAAATCTAGATTCATCGAACTTTTCTAACAATTATCTAGGAACTTTGCAAATGATTTCAACCAGGTTTGATATTTTTGATCTCCCAGATAGCATTTCAAAATTGAATTCTGCACCCATTTTCTTCAACATTCAATCGATCAGGTGTCCAAAATGACTTGAGAACGTCACCCCACCCGCCAATGTCAGTAAAAACTTGCCCCCTGGCGAGGCGCGCAGCGCCGAGTTTTCTATGGTAGATTACAAAGGTTTATTATTGAAAATAGTGAAGCAAAATTCAATAGATTACAGAAGATATCTCTGAAGGGAGCGTCTCAAAAGTGGTAATAGACGAAACTATATAACACTCACCTGGGTCAGTTTTAATAAGCCGTAACAAAGTTGTTTAGACGATGAAACCTTGGCTATAAGGGAGACATTATAGAGGAACGTCCTAAAAAGCTGTTTCCATCATCACCCCAAACTCCCAGAAATGACTATGGCTCCATTCAAGATTCATAGTACGAGCTTCGTTGAAACCTTTTTGAGTGGGATTGAGATATGAAAACGTATGAGCAAATCAAAAGTTGGTAACCCTTTTGAGCGGGAAGCAGGTAGAAACGTGTTTTTTACCGCCACCATGATAACCTTCTAATGTTGTTGTTGCATGAGGCAGGTGTTTTAGCGTGTTCCCGCGACAAACGATGCATCATTAGCGTCTTCTCGACCGGCAGGTAGTTAGGTAGCTAAGTAGGTACGTGGGCGGGTAGGTACTCGTGAGACCTTACCTACTTGCTTTTCCACCAGCGTCTAAGTACAATCGTAAAACCGGGCGGAGACACCGTTCTGACGCGTCGCCCTACATTTATAGTAGGTACAAATATTGAGGAAGAGACATAATATGATGGCAATGGAAAAACGCGAAACCATTGCCACCGTACTTCATGACAAAATGAATACGGTAGTTGTATGAAACCCGAATACAACTTTTACTGCTTTTGAGACAGCCTAAACAATCGTTTAACGGGACAACGAGCTCATGTAGGAACTTGGAAGAAACAACAAACAGATTGCAAGAGGCACCGAGAGTTCAACATTAAATTGTCTACCACACTTAAACCCTGCAGAAACGTCTACTTGGAATGATCAGAGATACTTTGGTTTGTTATTCTCAATAACAAATACTTGCAAGAAAAAATAGCAAACAATACAACCAAGCAAAAAAGAATACTTATTCAACTTTTTGATTGTATCAGATGGTTACATGGTACCTTACTGTTTTATCCTACCTCGCTGAAGTACAAATATTCTATTCGCGGGTTTCTACTTCTTGTCCATGTATAGTAAATTGCGTCAGTTTAGGTACTGGCATTTAATGTCCTGTTCCTCCCCCCTTCCTCGGGAAAAGTCGAACGGAAATACAACCATCTCATGTCCCAATGAACCTAGAAAGTGGAAATTTGACCGGTAGCATGGTGATTTGGGGTGAATCGAGGGTTTCCAACATAACATACGTATAAAAGAATATGGAATGACTCATGGTCTGGATTGGTAAGCTTCGTGAGCTTTGGGTATTTATATCATCTCTGTTTCTTACTAAAGGACTAGTAAAGGTTATTGTTCACGGGATTACATTTGAGATGAGGCCATCCAACTGTACTTGGACTTCTCGAAGTGATCAGGCCTTTGTGAATAACTTCGTTCCTAATCGATCAAACGTGCTGAAATATGAATAGAGTTCTTTTTATGGCATCTGGAGTGGACAAGACGAGATATGTACGGCCCTGGTTCTTAGTTTACATCATGTACCGCTGACTAAGCCCAGTACACATATATATTGCCACATTTAATCCTCGTAGCCGTTACCAAAAGATTGGTACCCATTGAGTTATATTTAGATAAATACCATGTACAACATTTAATAATATCTACAGCCTAGTAATCTGCGTAAAAGGGCTAATTGAAAATGACAAGCCCATGTGTTCGTGCAGCGTATTTTGTTCCCTGCAGTTGCCAAGCAAACAACAGGTGCTTTGTCTTCAACTAGTTGACATGTGTAGAGGATCATATGTGACCAGAAAAACAAGGCAAATGTTGTTGCTGTCAATCTCGATGGATTTGACCTAATCCTGAATATTTAAGTTGTCAGGGCTATTATTTATTGAATAATGTCGATTGCTTCTGTCATTGATAGGTTTTCCAGACCACTTTTAGGTTCGGAAATTACGATTATTTACTATTTGTGATTTTCTACGGATTTCAAACCTATCCCAGTCGATTTTACCTCTAAAATTACTAGGAAATCACACCCCATTTGACTATATCAGTAAAAACATCGAACAACAACTTCTGTGGAAATTGTTTGACCAGTTGAGGTCCATAGCATCTATGCGGGTGAGGTGAACGGGCTGGCAGGAAGTTACGGCCAACGAGGCCCCAAGTGGAGTCTTTGTGCAAAAGAACAGAATTCTTTCATCAATTCTAAGCTACAATTTCCTTTCTAATCAACCGTGGTCTCATAAAGTTCCAACTCAAAAAAAATTAGTCTTCCATAAACTGCTGTTCAGGTCTTTTGTACGACTGTCCAATCTCCTCAACACTGTTTCTTTGTACTACGGTTCGTTATTCTACCACGATAAATCTGTTTTACAAGTAGGAACGTATTGAACGTCTAGTGCTTGTATCCTACTAGTTCTCTTTGTGTTCGCCTTCAAGACGTGTAGTTCTGAATTGTACCCAAGTTCATTAGGTGTCCTTTTGAAGGAGATTGTACTAAAGTGCGGAAGGTAGACCTAATTCTCGCAACTTGAGAGTCCCGTTGATGGTCAAGAAAACCCGATGAAGACTTGCAAAAGAAAAGTAAAACGAACTTATTTTGAGTTACTTACATCGTATTTGGAAAGAGAGATTTTTCCCGATGAACCAAAGTGCTTCGTTTCAGCAGAAAGGTCAAATAGATTCTCTCTCTGCGGATGTGAGACCGGGACGTGGCCAATGTCCAATCAAAAAGCTGCACAGACCTTCGTGAAAAGGTGGTGGACCTTAGTGGTTACCAGCGGTTTAAGCTGTATTGGCCCAAACATATCCATTGAGTAGGTGTGAGGAAGAACAAACTCGAAGCTTAACCAACCGATGACTACTACACACCCAACACATTCTGTTCATTCTGTTGGGGTATTCTGTTCATCAAGGTCTAATCAATCAAGGTAATAATGTACTAATGTCATGTAGTTTTGACATTTGAGCGCTTATTTACTGTTCAAAGTATAATTCTAATAATATTTCTATGGAAAACTAGAAGGAAACCCGTGTTTCGCAACAAGTATTAATCTCATAATAATAAAACATCTAGCTATTGTCTGTTTTTTTTTAGAGTAATAGAGAATGGTGATGTGTTGTATTTACACGTCACCAGGACAACAAGGTTATCTCCATGTTATCACGCCTCGCCTCGATGTTAATATGTTAGTGTATAATTCTATTGTTTGTGGTTACCATTTAATCGCTCTGGTTTTCAGAGATGGAGAACATACAGTTCAGTTTTTTAATGATTTTGTTATTTTTTTGATATTATTTTGTTTTTAACGGTTTTTAAAGTACATTCCGTTCAATTCCTAGTACATTTTTCAGCTTAAGTTCAGCTTGAATGTTTCATGTTTCTAGTTCAAAGTTGACAAACTTTTTCGGAGTAATTTGAAAAGTTGATAAATTCATCTAATTTCAATCAATCATTAGTATTATTATTAATTATTTATTTATTTTATTTTTATTTTTTGGCCATTTTAGCGATTTAAGCAATTAGTAAATATATTCAAACCTGTTACAATTGCTGTTCTCGTCGAACCCATCCTTACTTTGTATAAGAGTTTTTTTCAGATTTTTATTTTAAAATCTTTGATGCAAAGAATAAGTACTACTAAAATTTATTGATTTATTTTATTTTCAAAATAAATGCCTTCCAAAGTTGAAAACAATACTTTTGTTGCCTAGTTACAGGTAGACTTGGAGGCAACAATCAAGGTTTTCCTTGCTTGTTCGGATTTCGCTGAATGATACCGATTTCAATACTAAATCACTAATCTCAGGTCCCTAAACAATCACAACCGCCTCGAGATATAACGATAATCATCTGCGTAGTTTCGTCTGGAAGGGCCGGAAACTTTAATGAGGAAAAACATTGCACAGAATCTACATAATCAACCGCATATAACAAAGAAAGACAATGAACAGGAAATAAAAGTTGAATCCTTTACTTCATTCCCCAACCCGCAAGTTCCACCCGAGACACCTAATAGTATTAACACAGTCGTTCCCAAGGATCCAGTTTCCTTTCTGCGCTTAATAAATTTACCAGAGGCGAGAAATGTTCATTTGTTCAAACTAACGCGCACCTCTCTTTACAGGAGGCCCCTTTACCTAGAAATAATGTCGCCTGCTGCCATCATTATGATCAAAGACTTTGAGATGGGAGATCCTTTTTGTCATTAGCCGGCAGTTGAAATTGTATCCTGAGTTATATAGGGATGAAGGAATATTACGCGAGGTGCTTTCAGGATAATTACAGCGCCTCCCAAAATCAAATTGCTCGGGTTGAAAAGTGTTTACATAGAGGAGACAGCAACAGGATTGATGAAGGATATACAGTTATAATAACGAAACACCTCAAATTGAGTAGTGGCACTTGAATTACGAATCATTAACATGACTTCATAGATCGTGAATAAATAAGACTGATGATGAAATACGTAAGTATTTAGAAAGTTCAAGTTCTTGCTCAATTCAACTTAAATTAGTTTTTATCCTCTACGGAAAGCAGACAAGGTTTGAATAATCAACATTTGAATAGTAGGTAGTACTGGTTTTTATTCAATTTAAATTAGTTTTTATCCTCTACGGAAAGCAGACAAGGTTTGAATAATCAACATTTGAATAGTTGGCTCTTGAACATAAAATTGAAACTGTAGCAAATGAGGTTGCCACCAGGTATGCTAGCGAATATTTAACAAAGATTGCCCTTTTTGGATGACTTCCAGTCATCTACAACGAATTGAAAGTCTCATCCCACCATCATGCCTACCCTTGCTGGTAAATATCCGACTAGGTTCATTATGTTTGGTTGAATGTAGATTTCCTTTTCCATGGAGTCTGAGGGCAAATCATAATTCCAATTGAATAAAAGAATATTTTGCAAAAATGGTCCTTTTTTGGACAAATCCAATATTTCCACACTTCTCCACTGTAATGGATTGGATCATCGTGCCTAACTTTGGTTGGAGAAAAACCGACTGGTTCGTTATATTCGGATTAATATGGAGTATTTTTGTAACTGAACGGGCGAGCATATCATAATTCCAATTGAATAAGAAAATATTCAACAAAAATTGCTCTTTTTTTGGATGACTTCCAGCCCTTTACAACGGATTGAAAGTCTCAGCCCATCATCACGCCTCCCTTTGCATGGTGAATATCCCCTACGTCGAGCAGACGAAGACGTTTTATTCCGGAGGCGATATCCCCGTTTTTATTCGATCCACGGCCGTCCCATCACTCCATTTTCTCCCGACAACTGTTCCCGCATGAATATTTACCTTCCGCCCTTTCACCCATACCCGAGCTCAACAGTCATTTTCTCGCCACGAGCGACGTGGAACTGAATGCGCGCTTAAAACTGCCCCCCAAAATTGGCTGTTACGTATTCCGGGGTTGAACGGGTTTGTCAGACTGAAGTAATAAATATGTTAAGGAAGATTTTACGCTACATGTACGGTCCGATCATTTGTAAACTCGGGAGTTCTCGGAAAACACTTTTTACCGAGAGAAAACACCGCAAATTATTACACAACGGTTTATTATTTCTATTTTAGATGACCCTTCTTAGATAAGTGTTGGCGTCTTTATTATTTGTGTTTAATGGGTTTATGTTTCCATAGAGTTCTAAATGGAGAGGGACAGCCAGAAATAGAGAAGTTTAAACTTGCACTTAGCTAAGAAAAGCATATCTTTGTTATCTTTGCTATATTCTGAACGGCGCCTCGTTTTGAGTAGTCATAAAACAATTTAAAAACGTAAAAACTCCCAAAACCTCGAAGATTTTTGCTTTAGATTACGTATCGTTTCAAGAACTGAAGGAGTTGATAGGTTCTCCATATCTGATTTCCAAACCAGGTAGTTTCACTGGACACGTTGGAAGTCCACGACAAGTGCAGTGATGACTAGTTTTGCCAATGAATAACTTTAAATATAGATTACTATATTAGAAGAAATTTCAAGATGTGAATAGAACCGACAAGGATTCTATACAGGAGCACACTTATTATGAGCAAGGGTTCGTCAAGTTAGCAGTTGAAGTACTACGTTTGGATCCTCGATTAGGAGCTGCAATTTTGAATTGGAGATCTGCTTGTGACAGAGGGGACGGGAGTGCGTTGAAGAATAGATCAGTTGGCTGAGGTTGATTCGATTTTATAGTCAATTCTTGTGTGGAGTGGGAAAGGTAGGTGGATTAGAGTGGAGACCCAAGTGATTGAGTTAGGGAAGGCGAATGATAGGGGACCCAGCCTGTTCAATCTGTCCACTACACTGGAGGGTTCCGTGTCCTATTCTTCGAAATTACGTTTCGCAATCTTTCCCAGTTTTTAGAAATCGTTAATCAGCATTGAGGAATTTTCTTATGGTTTCTATATGGGTAGGGTGACGAAACAACTGTGGGAGAAAAATAATACATATTAATCCGAATTCCTGGAGCGGAGTCCTTGAAAATGGTGATGAGTTCAATTAATTCGAGAGATAGGCAAATTGCATCATTCTGAGAGGATTTATTGGCACTAGCAAAAGATCTTGAGCTCACCACACCTGGTTGAAGGATCATTCAACTATTTAACTATGGTTAACATCCATTTATCAATCTGATCTTGTTTTGGGTTTTTTACAGTTTAATGGTATGAGAATCTTGGAGCAGGCAGTCGGATGCACATCTCTGCTAGCATGTAATGTTTTGTGAGAACGGAGTAGACATTTATCGCAGAACATTTACAAGAAACACTACATAAAAACACTGCAAATCAAATCCTCAAACACAATCCCCCTTTAGGTAAATTTTGAGAAGTCGTAATCCGAATGATATTCCACCTTTAATTGATGATACTATCCAGGTGAGTTCTTTAGGATGGATGGTTGGATGGTTGGTCCCAAAATTTGACAGCCTGGTGAAGGGCCATCCTACCATGCTGTAGATCCCAAAAAACAGACCTCGCTTTCTAAATTGAGGCAATATTGAAGATATATCATGCCTTACATCGGGAGCCATACGTACGATATCTTTACAACAGCCTCAAGAGAACACTCGTAGTAATGAGAAGCCACAGTCGAGCACTTGTTAGATCCTTTTCAGTGAATTCAACGTTATGCGGTCGAACACGTTTTAGTGGATAGCTTTTGATAAATGAGTCTTCCGTATTATTCAAGCACAAAAAGCTTCCGTTCTGCTCTAGAGGATATTGAAGAACGCTCTCTTACATTACTAAACCTTCTCCAAGAAGGTTTCTGCCGCTGCTTCTTTGTTTTGACACTGCTGACTTACTCATGACGCTCCCTAATCCATCTTAAACCTTAAATTATCTGCAGTTATGAAACCGTATGAAAGTTATGGAACCACAGTGCCA
Organism: Creontiades dilutus; assembly: GCA_031894815.1. Lineage (NCBI taxonomy): Eukaryota > Metazoa > Arthropoda > Insecta > Hemiptera > Miridae > Creontiades > Creontiades dilutus. Next base: position 2,952,858 of record JAVIWC010002084.1, read on the forward strand.
TGGTTCTACAGGTATGGATGTCGTTGGTCTTATGCAAAACTGGACAATCTCAACAACCACGATTTTTTAGGAGCGCCGCACAAAGTTTTTGTTCACTCCTTCCTTCCATATTTTGTACTAGGGTTACCAATTAATGTTCTAAATTCCCACCAATCAAATCATAGATTTCTACGATCTTTACTCAGAGGTTTCCACCCTCCCATCAACATGGCAAGAAAATGTATTTTAAAAACGCTGAAAATTATTTCATAAAGGTGTAGTATCCCTACCCAAACCCCAAAGCAGCCATGAGCATAAATTTTAAGGCCGTATGGTGGACGTTCATTGCAGATATGAGACTACACACCTTGAAACGTAATGTGAAAAAAAGTTTGAGGGTGAGGGGTGGGGGTTATAAAACATTTTTTTAATATGATTACAAAGGCTTGTAATTGGAAATAATAAATTAAACACCATCTATTGGAAAAAGTTATCACTCTCGCATGAAATTGTTTCGGGTAGTTTCTATACAACTCAGTCAAAATCCAAAGAAATACTGATAAAAAAAGTCTTAATTCTTTCAAAACATCTCCTTCTACATTTAGCGGGAATAAATAGGTACCTACTCTCACGTTATAAGTAGGTGCTATCATTTAAGTAAGTACAAACTAAGTACTGAAGCTACAAACTGAATAGTTGCCTTTGTACTTACTCAGTTTATTGTTCTAAACAATCAGGTCATAGATCATTTTGTACGAAAGAACCGTGTGGAAATATTACTTGCTTATGACTTATAGTATGAAAAGTCAATTTTTCACCACACTTTGGAAATTCCTCGGAAAATGGACGTGGATCGATTGACGGAATCCTTCATTTCCCCTTCCATGTTAACCATGTGGTTTCCTTCCTGCACAAGTTCGATCTAGTGCTGCACCGGTCACTAGATGGGGCTTTGCGTAGTGAATGTTCACAGAGGGAATTTGAAACGATCCGTGGAAACAACTCAAAATCGAATATTTTAGTTAACCCAGTCTTGGACTGAACCAGCGATATGTTTGCAATGTGTTTCAAGAATCATGTTTCTGGGAGAGTTCAAGAAATAAGGTTTCCAGGCCACCCCCATCGCTTTGATCCCTCGAGTTGTTTGAAAAGTAAAAAATGTCATTCGCCAAGTCCTGAAAAGGTCCACCGCGCCATCGGTGTCCGAACCGGGTTAAGACCCCTCTTCCATCACTTGCCTGTCACCGCTTTAATATTTAAACCTCAAAGAGCTTTCCGGGGGCCTTCATTTAACACTTAGAGGCTGCGTAAGTGGTCCAGGTGTTTCCTCGCCTCCTGAATTATCTATCCCGTCCCTTCCTCTCCACAACTTGGGTGAGGGTCCTCCGAATTTCTGGGTCGTCTCGCGATAAATCATGAATGGGTTTCATTAAAGGGAAAATGTGACGAGAGTTAATTTCCCAAAACATGTTAGACGAGAAATTCCACGAAGCAATCTATTTATTTAGCTCGAGTTTGTTTATTTAGAGAGAAGTCCCTTACGCCGCGTCATCCATCATTCTGTTAATAGCTCCTTTTTGTTCTACATCTCGCTTCCATATAACTGGAAATGAAAATGTTTTCTATGAAGCGTACAAAAGTGTTATCCTTCAATAAAGCGTCTATTACCTAGTTTCACCGACACAATAAAGTTTGAATATACATGAGTTGGTACCCACCCCTTGCATGCCGGATTTCAAGGTGAACCATTTATTTATTTATTACGGGCAAGCCCAATATACAACATCAAAAACAAAGTTATGTAATTCAATTAGGAATACAAAAAAATAAAGACTAACATGTGTAAAATTCTGGTAACTGTTCTGGGAGGAAGTTAATGATTTCAATGTGGCAAGGAGAGGAGTTATAAAATTTGTTTTTAAACCAAAACCTTTAGTCAGAAGCCAAACCTTTTAGTAAAAATGTATTATTTGGTAGTACGGATGAACAACTTATACAGTTTAATAGTCTAAAAAGGGCTCAAAACTGTAATATTTTAGAATTATTGTACAAGGGTTTATTATTTTCCTGATTAGGAAGCTTTCGGTGTAACTCATTGTTCAATATACAGGGTATCCCGACATAAGTTCATGAAAATTTGACGGTCGATTCAAGAGCTCATTTCCTAAAAATTCGGATTCATTTTCGGCTTACTCCACTTTCAAGATTTTTTTCGTGTTTCCGATCGCGTTACCAAAAAGGTCGAACCCGTCTCCAATTGCTCACAGAAATTAAATCAAGCCAAAAACTTCAATCAGTTAGATAGTGTTCGATCAGAGGTGATTCATCCCTTCCAACCAGGGAACCGTTCATTTTTTAAGGAAGTAAATCGAAATAATCATCAAGAATAAATATGAACCTTGATCTGAGTCAACATTTTGAACTGGAATCTCCTAAATTGGATAAAATCTTAGTATAAACAAATGCTAATTAGTATCTTAAATTATGACAAAATCAAGGAACTCATATTTGCCTGACATACCTGACTTGGTCACTGAACGGACCGTGTTCGTGAAAAATAGAAAATACGACTATGGCTCGTTCAGTAACCAAGTCAGGTATGTCAAGCAGGCTGTTCAAGAAAATAAATGTTAACGAACAGCAGTGGCGTAATTAGACGAGAGGCCCCCTTCCCCCTCCCCAAGATCTCAGAGGATGTAGAAGTTTGTCTTGAAACGGACGCTTTGTGAAAAAAAAAACTATTTCACGCTACTAATGCTGGTGTCAATAACCTTCAATTGGAGGAACTCGCCTGTTTTGGGGGTCTGGGTGACTAGCAACTAAGGAAGCTTGCTTTACTGGTTTTGAGGGAGTGGCAAACACCGTGGATAACAAAATTGCCCGATGAACGGACCGAAATCACTGCAGTCAAAAGGCAGTAAGGTAGATCTAAAAATTGAACCTTGGCAGAACCAGTTCACTCCCCAGGATAAAGATCCTTTTTGGGCCAGCATTGGTGTGAAAACATTAGATGACCCCCTCTCACTCTTTCCCCCTCCTATACCCACATGTTCCCCGCTTTCTAACTTTTCGAAACGTCCTGGGGAAGCCGAAGACATGTTAGTCCTGCCATCAACATCGATAATTTCGATTGATCGATCCAATGCGTTAACATCGAAAGTGTCCTTTTTACCACCATTATGTTTTTCCAACTCATGAAAGTCTCAATTGTTTCCGGAATTTTTTTGAGCCCTAGGAGGAACAACTGTGAAATAAAATTAATAAAATCTTGAGTGGACAAAACATAAGTGACGAATCATCAACCACTCGTGGTAGAAATCGATCAGAATAATCGAATCGAACAACAAAATATGTAAAACTTGTAGTCGACATTGTTTACCTTTTCAGTTTGTTTACTTCTCAGCTGTCGGTTATTTCAAGCCGTGTAATTTTATTTCCTGTCAAACACTGTGCTACTTAAAAGTAATCGTGATTAGTGGTAAATTGGGTACTGAACTAACGAGTTTCACGGTAAGAAGATTGGAAGCAGTAAGTCAATGACCACCGCTCCCCTGTTCATTCGAGTATTTTCATATAGAAAGACAGAATTGTTTAGATAAAAAATGTTCTGCATGTGTCCATCAAAAGGAAGGTCAATTAATTGTCTTAATTTAGGTATTGCAATGTTAAGCTACAAAAATAGTACACTGTGCATCCTCTTCCTTTAAATTTACATAAGTAGGGACATATTGTTCTACATATAAATATGATTATGTGCATTTTCTCTCAATAGGTAGGAACGTAAGGGCGCAAGTTCTATTAATTCGCAGGTGATTGTTTTCACTTTATGATTGTCAATAATGAATCTTCTCAATCGATTTTTTTTTTTTTTTTTTTTTTTTTTTTTTTTTGGTATTCGGATCGGGAGACAAAGTTCTCCACAGCTGAATCAGCTGGGTAAAAACTCTAATTGTCACTTGACCAAGGCTTGTTCGGGATGAATTGCATTGTGCAATATTGTACACATCTATGTACGTACCTTTACCAAAAATATTTATATAACTGTTAGGTACATTATAAGATTGCTCAAGCAGTATTCGAAGACTATATTAAGAAAAAAGGGTTTGTTACGAAACTGACGAACAGTAAATTGAAGGGGGCTTTCAATGCGGACTCACTCTCAAGTTCGATGACCTGACTCCAAGTTGAAGGGGCAGCACAACTAATCAAACTGATATTGATATAAACTTTCGGGGAAAGGTTTCGTAAAAGGAGATTGACGGCGTTCCTCTTGCAGCTTCACAGTTAGACACTAAAACGGGAAGGAGGATCTGACAGATTCTCTTTAGCGAACGAATTCCCAGTCGTTTTATCGTGAAACGCGAGCTCCTCTTATCGAAGGTCGCGAGCTAATGCAAAGTGGTTCCACGTGCTTGAACTGAGGACTCCACGGAGACGCATCTAGGGCCTAGCGACTCCTCAAATAACTTGTTGCCAAACTGCATCCTATAACAAACGCTGTTGATTAAAAGGACTGAAGGTAGTGTTAGCTCTCAGAGCGAATGGAAGAACACAAAGCGGGCGCTCTGATTTGATTGTTTAAATTTAAATCGATCCATGAGGAAATAATACAAATTGTGATAGATACCACCTTTCCACTTACCCAAGGCTTAAAAGTGAAAGGACAAAGTTACCTATCTACAGTGAAATTAACGAAGAGATTTTTTCTCTCTCCGATTCCCGAAATACACCATGTACCATTCAGATCTGTTCTGAAATCATTCTTGAGAGTGTTACTCTCAATGTACATTTCTCATTAACATAAAAACATAATTTTATCGTAGATATTTGAACGCAGAGACACTTTTTTATGACAGATTCCGATCTATTTGTCTAAATAATCTATGCACAACTAGAAGGATTTATTCAGGATATATTCTTAATTTTAAGATGCGAGCACAAATGCGTCCAGACCACCAAACTAAAAGAGCACTGACCTCCGCATAAACAGTGTCCTCCATATAATACCCGGCCACTCCCCATGTTTAGGTACCCTAGGCAAAATATAGTTTATAGTTTGTATGGATGTCGCTGAAGCTCTATGTCATAGTGGTCAAAGGTTTCAGTTTCAGTTTATTAGCGAGTTGCAGGCTAATCTCTACAGCCCTTGAAAGCAGCACTAGTCCATTCTGTCACCTCATTGTTATATAATAAAACGTACTACAATTTCATATGTTTTGGTGATCCTTATTTTCTATATTTCAACCCTTCAATGTTACTCTCTAACATTTATCGACAGTGAAACCGAAAATTCATTTTTTATAACTTTCACCATTTTGTTGGAATGTAAAGGGCGAATACACATTTTTCATGGTTGTATTATTATATATATCTTGGAATGTAAAGCTACAAATGTTTGGTTTTTTATTTTTCCAATAATTAACCAATTAACCATGAAAAAAATTTTCAACTTCAGTCAAAATTGGTTGGTTTTTATTTCAAGATGTACAGGATTCAAAAATACAGTTGGAGAAGCGCTTTTCACGTGTCGGGAAACACATACCCTTTACACTTAATGTGTGCTAGTTTACGTTATAATATTCATTTCGAAGAATATAAAATTCTACAGGCAAGCATCCAATCTTTTTCAGAAAAAAAACTGTCGAGGTTATGCTAAACCCGCACGACTGATCGGGCGTGCGTGAGAGGACTACCTAGCGCGCCGTGTACCCTCTGAGCAACTCAGGCACTGAATTTAAATACGCGCATCAAAAAAAGTTTTGCATCACCCTGATATCAAAAATATGAACGAGAAAATTTTGGGTTTTGAGATTTTTGAAAATTGTATCTTAATTCACAAAAAAAACTTTACATTTCGATGAATTTTTCCATTAGGACAATTTTTTGTTGGGAAACGGCAAAAACTTGCTTTTTACTACACTTCCCTAAAAATTATTGTAAACAAAAAAATCCATTTAGTAGTCTGCATAACCTCCTCTGCCTGTAATCGAAGCTTATAAAGGAAAAGGACGTAATACAGACCATTCAAGTGATTTTTAAAAATGTTATTTGACAATTAACAGAAAAAGGAAAAAGTTAATTTTTGTCCATTTTCTAAGAAAAAGATTTTTTAAAGGAGAAATTTTTTCGAATCAAGTTTTTTGTTGTTTCAATATAGGTATAGCAAGGGACACTTTCCGAAAATCCGTAACCCAAATGTTGAAAACATTGTAACATGTTGAAAAACATGGACTGAAGGTCCATGGATAAAAGAAAAGCTGCAAATTACTACACAGATATTTATTATTTCTGTATTTGATAGCCCATCTACGTAAACATTGATGCATGTAATTTATGAGGTCTACACTTCATTAACCGCTGATCTCAGCACCACATGTGTTGAAAGGAACGCGGGCAGGCTTCGCAAGTCAGTTCCCTAGTTGTCCCTCTCATGTTCTTGTTCTCGTGTTCTTATTCAGGAAATTTAAATAAATCGTTTTTAAAAACCATTTCAGACGAACACAACTTATAATTTGTTACATACGTCAGGCGGATTGATTTTTTTCACTCGATTTTTGAAATCAACGTACCTATCTTGAAACGTAAACTAAACATTTCTGAAGGGGGTTAAACTTTTTTTTGTAGCCCAAGTATTTTCATCTTGATTGTAATTACTAGATACGGAGGAGCTAAGTGCCGAGTTCGAGGTTTAGTACAACTGACTCCATCTTTACAGAGATAAGTGATTTACGTAGAAGGGCTATCTAACACTGAAACAATCAACCGTTTCTATAATAATTTGCAGCGTTTTTACATTGAAACCTAAACCTGCGAAAACTGCAACTTTGTAAGTTTTCTGCTTAAAAGTGAATTCATTAATTTATTCCCGAATCGAATTCCCTACATAGCATGTATGAATGTTTGCCGTTTAATTAAAATAATTCACATTGATTACCTACCTGAAACATGAACTAACATTTCAGAAGAGCTGTGGCCTACTTCAACACCAATATAAATTACCCAGTAAAACCCGGCTCTTTCAGCGGTTAGCATCGATTAGCTCAGAACACAGGTCGGTTTACCGTCTAATTTAATAGGAAAGTAGCATGACGAAAAGGCTCCACTTATAACCCAGCCAGTAATGACTACCTACAGTACGAAAAAATATTAGCGATATCAAGACCAACCTTTGTTAGATTCTACGAATGTATAGGGGTTGTTTAGCGATGAATAATATATCACAAGGTTAGAATTGTAATTTCCGTCGCAAAATCACAAAACGCCCCCGTAGGGTTCATTATCACTGTTAAGGGTCAAGAGTGTTAGAATCCGATGATGCACTTGAGGATTCTCTCTGGCTGCTATATCAATACTCAACAAAAATTCTACAAATGATTAAACACTGATTAATTATTTTTATTTGAATTGCCCATCTCTAGTAGTTACAATTAGTTAGCGTAGACTATGGCACACTATACATCAGAAACTACGGAGAGGAAGCGGATGAAATGAAACAAAACACCTCTCTCTCTCTCTCTCTCTCTCTCTCTCTCTCTCTCTCTCTCTCTCTCTCTCTCTCTCTCTCTCTCTCTCTCTCTCTCTCTCTCTCTGTCTCTCTCTCTCTCTCTCTCTCTCTCTCTCTCGCCTCTGGCTCGCAGGGTGAGTGAACAGCCAAATGTTCCAGGAAGTGATGACTCTCTATATAGGGAGCCTTCGTCCTCTGATCACCCACAATTTTTGGGATGAGCTTGGGGAGGAATATTTATAATAGGCGAAGTTAGGCGGCTACAAGATAGACACAAAAGCATGTTCCATGACCTAATCTTAAAGTGATTCCATTCGGAAACGAAGTCTCTAAAAAAACATTCTGAGAGGCATTTTCGTTTATTAATTTCAATAATGAGACTGTATAATCGTAAAGAAAAAATCTTCTTAAACTTTATCACTTTACGTTTCGGGGTCTACAGACTCAGAATGCGTGTATGTGTCCGCATTCTGTTGTACAAAAACGCCTCAGAATTGATGAAAAATTCCGTTCTTTTGTACGTGGACTCCACTTGGGGTCTAGTTGAATTTAATTCTAGCCAGCCTCAAACGCATACATGCTATGGGTAAATTTTCAACTTTTTTAGTGAATTAGGCAAGTGAGGTGTCATTTCCTACTAATTGCTGACGCAATCTTGATTGGGTTAGGTTACATATCCGCAGGAATTCATCCACAGCAAAAATCCTCAGTTTCGGACACTAAAAGTGGCACCACACGAACATTCACGCATTTCTTCTTTTACCGTGTAATGCAGTTGCATTTCTCCACCACTATTGATGTCGAATTTGATTATATGGGCCCAGCCGCTACACCTCGAATCGATCTTGATGTATAATTTATAATTTGTTTATTTTTAACTTATGGTCAATGTGTTGTCGCTCTCGTCGGGGGATATTTTTTTGACGTCCCACACCATTCACGGTGAGCGACGGCAAGCGGGTAAGTGGAGCCTTGGAGTAAAGTCGATCACGAGCTGGTTCGTCTATGTGATGGTGGTGGAGAGGAGGGGCTAGCGTTCATTAAGCGGGAAGGCGGGTCTGACGTCACGTGACGTCAGCGGACGTCATCGATCCACTACCATCCGTGCGGTTGGGCCATGACCTCCGCCAAGCCACTACCGTCTCGCTCGGGCTTCTTGCCCGACCCGCTCGTTGCACTGGTTCTTCCGTGCCCCAGTTTCCGGAACGAGTGGCAGTGGGGGTGCGAGAAGAGGGGATTTGTAGTGCAAAGGTTAAGTCCACACGTCGCTTGGCCTCTCCATAGCTATAAATTGCCCCCTGAGCTTAAGGGTTGCAATCCACTCAACAAAGGTGTTGCGAATCCCAAAACAGATGGCGAGGATTTGAGTATTTTGGTTTATTATTTTCAATAATGAACAATCGACCGTGGGTTTCGATGGAAATACCGCTATTTCATACCAAGCTCTTGGCGACCATGTGCCCAGTTCAATATCATCATAACAGACGAAAACGGAAGGCAGACGGCTGATGGATGAATTGATACAGCTCATCATCACAATTATTGTGTTTTGATTTTTAAGATATTTTTGGTGATAAGCCAAATACTTATCACCCAAATTCTGCATCGCTTTGCGATTCACAGTTTATAAATAACAAGCTGGTTTACTAGGCGTTGTCGAAATTTGGTTAATAAAATCAGTGTTATCATACAAAAGTCCAGCTGAAGTCCTTTACCCATTTACTCTTCTTTCCTGCAATATTTCCAAAATTGAGTACTTACCCTAATCAAAGCAAACAATAAAATATGCACCCGCTCCGAATAAAATGCCAGTATCTTTAGTGTATCGGACAGAAATCAGACAAAGGACTCACACATTGGGGACGATTGGGGACAACACGGTCGCTCATTATTATTTTTGCAAAAGTCTCTAGAACTCTCATTTTCATCACTGCTGAAACATTGGTTTGAAAACAATTACACAGCCCCACAAACAAATTCGTTCCGCACCTGGGCGTCTCTATGCTTATTTATTACATGTTTGCCGGGTCGCTGAATCAGAATTTGAGGTGTGAAGCTTTATTGGTGTTGTTGAGCCGATGTTTTGAGGTTATGACCAAACCTTGACTCGATCACAGTGGTCGCCAAGCTGAACCGACTTCCTCCCAACCACTTGACGTGGTCTCATGAGGCTGTCTATCAAATTTCATCATCCTGGGGTGAATACGAGTGAGAGAGATAACTTATATTTAGCTTTATCGCTCCCTCCCGTGGTCTCATGAGACCATCCACCGAATTTCACAGCTCAAAGATGACAGGGAGAGAAGTTATCTGTAAGGTTCCAAATGGTAATCCTCTCCTATAAGGGCCCACCAGTTGTCTCTACAAACATTGTGACAATTAGTAGTTTGCCAATAGCCAGATGTTCTCTGAACATCTTGTGATTATCATAACGTCTCGTGATTCGTTTGAATCAGAGGGTGATGGTGACCTGGAAAACGATATTTACAACACTAAACGTAGACAGTCTTTCCCGATGAACAGAAATGGTTCTGATATCTATGGATTCGTTACGAAAAGTTATTTTCGACAGTTTGCGTCACGTCATTATTCAATTTGAAAGGTTGTACAACCACATCAAACCTTAGTGTTACAATTGGCAGCTTTTGGTTGAATGATATTGAATTGCCACATGATTCACTTGCAATTGAGCAGTCCAAACAAAAAATTAGTTAAAATTATGATGTATTCGGATAGTGCTCCTTCCCGTTTCTCGAAACTGCTAATCCTGAGAATAAACCTGAAGCTGTTTAGCTTCTGGAGTTTTATTTAGGTATGGTTGACATAAGGTCTCAGCCCTTGCAAGAGCAACCAGTCCATTCCATCACCTTCTTATTATCAAATCAGCAGTAGAGTTGTTGCAAACAAGAAATCGATCAATTTTAGCAAATGTGACCATTTTTCAGTCATTTGTTACACTACAAAGAATAATGGTAGGCAGTTTGAAAAACTGGAAAAGGAATTTTGAAAACTCACCATTACAATATGCTGAAGATCTCTTTCAATGAGCAACCGGATGCTGAAACAACAAAAAACAAACAATTGAGTTATAGGTGATAATAATATAAATGCATGATGTGCAATCATAATTCATCATCATAAACGATAATACCGAATTCCATTTCAAATAGGGCAAAGATTCACTAGGGAATCCCATTATTGAGGGTGAAGTAATTGATTAGGAAGGTCCTCTTCACGTTTATTGTTGTCACATATTCATTAGTTTCGGCGACTCTCACATCATCAGGGGCGACTGGGGTGTGAAGCATTTATATTAAAACATTAGATGTGCAAGTGCAATAATGATTTCGAAAAGAAAAGCTTCAATAGTTGCTTTTGTTCAACAATACAGTGCCATGATAAAAATAAAGTCAGTTATGCCGAAAAGAGAGATGTTATGACGAGATGAGATGCCTAAAAGAGAGATGTTATGCTCAAGGAAAGCCGTTTGTTTAAAGTCTCTGATTTATTAGTGAAAAAAAACGTGATTTCGGTCATTTTATTTCGATTTTGGCAGGCTAAAAAGCCCGAAACGGCCAGCAGCCAAGCGCACACCTAGAACTTTCATGAAAATTTCGATCGAAATTGAAATTGAAAATTGCGATGATTTTAAGTGCTTCCCCCATCACAGGTTTTGTCAATAAAAAATACCTAGCGACCTCGATATTGCTCCAATTGAGGTCTGCAAAATCTGCTCAGGTTCCAAGGTTTGAACGGAACAAATTTTAGAACAGACCCTCCCAAAGTAAAACCACGTTTCAAAAAAGTTGACATTCACCATTTTGTATTCCATCGGTTAAAAAAGGCAGATATGGCGTTCAATTTTTTATAAAAAAGAGTGACAATTTTTTTTCAGCTGACTCTTGGATTATCAAGAATCTTTGAAGAAGTTCAATATTGGTCATTTTCCTCCGATTTGCCCGGCTAAGACCAAACTGGCACATCTAGCTAGCCAATCGCACACAAAACCTTTATGCTAATTTCAATTTTAGAGTAAAATTCCAATTTTTTTTTTTTTTATATTAGAAAATATTTTTTTCATTAGTATTGATAGTAAATACACAGAAAAGGTCTGATAAGTTGACAGTTAGCTTTTGCGTCTGGGTTACATGAACGTATAGATCTCTTGAAATATTTCAGATAATCTCGAAAGATGTGGAATGGCCGAAATGCCCGGGGTCATGTTCAGGCACACATCAACGCCTTCAAAAGGTGAGTCGACATGTATTGCGGGAATGTCACGCTATTCTATAGCGGACAGAACGGTGACACGATCATGTTGACATTTTTTAGGATTATCAGACGTTTGACCACGATCGGATCTCTAGAATCTGAGAAAATGCATCATGGTGGATAATACGTTTGCTCATGCGGAAACTGCTGCATTGATTTCTGAGCAAAGGATCTAAGAAGAGACCAAATATAGCCTAACCCGCACGTTCCCGGAAAACATCATCCAAATAGCAACTAAACTGTAGGAGTAAGGCTTGTTACTGCGGTGGAGGGTCTGCGGACACACGGACAGAAAGACAGGAAACTCAAAATGCTACTTACATAAGCGGAAATTTTGGATTTCGGGAAAATTTTTTTTTTAATCTCCCGAAAGTGAATACAAAGCTTACACTTCCTGTAGGTAGACTCAATAGCAATATAGCACATAAATGTGTTCCAAGTGTACTGTAGAAGTAAAATATGGTGGCCCAACATTGCCATATTATTTTATTGTTGTTTAAGCTAAGACTCAAGTTTTATGATGGATCCAGAACAATTCTCATAACTATTTCGTAACGTTTCACAGACAATGTTGCGTGATGAGAAAGTAATAAGATGAAAGGGCCCGTTATTGAGTTACCAAAGGCCAATACGCACGTACAGACGCACGAACCCGGCAAATCAAATTCCCCTGATAGGATTAACGATGGAGGCAGGAAACGGGGTATTCGAGGGCATCGACTGAGAGATTGGGATTCCTACGGTGACAAGGGGAGGAGGATGGAATCCAAAGGATTAGTTCCGCCAGTAACAAGAGTAAAATCATTTACATACCTTGCAGGGGGACTTGATCGGCCACGAGCGAGTTGTGTACATGAGAAGAGCGCTTTCGGTTAAGTATTTCATCAACAGGTCGGTGTGTGAGTACTCGTTTCCGAGGAACAATTGAAAGTACTTGACTTGCTAGTGACAACGATCCCCTCGACATCGTATGTAAATAATACATGTGAGGACGAGAAGGAACTCAACGAAGGAAACAACGCGGCAAAAAAAAGTTTACTTCGAACAAAGCAATTCTGCAGTGGTGTAGTTGTAATCATTTATACATTTTGGTAATCGACCACGAAAAAACAATTTTTGAACTCCCTCAAAAGTTGTTGATTCTCGCTTCAAGATACGTAGATTTAAAAAACGCTGGAAATTCTTTCATTGGGGTTTATTATTCAATTGGCTTGCGTTCATGATTTGAATTTCTACTAAGCTTTGGAGTGTCCCTGTTTCACAGGAGATAGAGCGATTATTGAATTTCAGGAGATATGCATAGAGCACGTAAATCTGCTCTCAACTAAAATACCTATTTGGATTGATCAGTTGATCATATTTCTGTGCCTCCTAAAATTCAATAATCGCTCTATCACCTGTGAATCACGCACACTCCAAAGCTTAGTAGAAATTCAAATCATGAATCATTGAATAAGATGAAGAATTTGCAGCGTTTTTTTTATGGTTATCAGAATACTTCAATCCGTGTATCGGCTATAAACTCTTTTAGGAGTTCACTCCAGTATCCACATTCACTACATCACTAGGTTACTGCGATAAAAAAAACTCTAGTGTTTGTTTTGATTGCAGTAACCTAGTGATGTAGTGAATGCGGATGCAAATGTTGGCACCATAAATCGGGCCATACATCGGGAATGGTTTGAGCTACGGACCTGGGGAAGGGCTCATTCGATTCCTCACGGAAAGTTCTTCGAAAAAAGTACAAATTTAGGCCTCATTGACTTTTTTTGAGGTTTTTAGGGACTTTACAAAGCTTTGACAACCCTTAAAGGGCACTTTAAATTAAGTGAGAGTGCTGGTTAAAGAATTGGGGCGTTGTGGGACCAATATTGATTTTTCCTGAAAATTTCAGATTTTTTGCTCCAGACATTTGGAAGAAATCGTTCGTACGGCGTACAGAAGAGTACTATTTCAGAGATGAAATTTTCAGGGGAGTTAAATTTTTTTTTTTTTTTCAAGAGCGATTACAATGGTTTATTATTGAATAATAAACCAAAAGTCGAACAAAGCTAAATCCGTCCGTCCACCGCAAAATGACCGAAATAGGTTGAACTACTTTTGTATGAGCGATTCTAATAAGAAATTTGGTGCTGATTCCGAATGCACCTCATACCCTCAAGTCTAAAATCGCTCCTTCAAGCTCTTTAAAAAAAATTGTTTAAGTAATGTTTTTCGCTATATTTTTCCATTTTATTACCGACTACAGGACTTTTAGTCAAATAGAAAAGCTGAAGAGCATTAAATGCTGCTTCTACTGGCCACCAAACTTCCGAAATATACCATTAACTGGGGGAGTGATGGGATTCAAAGATTCTTAATTTGGGGAAAATTCCGTTTTTCAAGCATTTTTAAGGAAGTTAGTTGAAGACCACAACAAAACGAGAACGTTCGTTGTAGACCTTTTAATATTTCCCACCGATTGCATTCTAGAGATTTAAAGAGGTCAAACTGTATATAAATACCAAATAATATACCTTAAAAAATTACAGACTATTTATATTTTAGAAAGCACGTACAGTCCAGTCAAGATGGGGGGCCGTGCTTGCAACGAAACCGGTTGATCATATTTGTTGGTATGCTGTGTTAGGCCGTAAACTCGTTTATAATCCGAATTTCCAACTTTCTAAGATATCGGAAAATGGACGAGAAACCATGAAAAACCTGTTTAACCTCTAAGCCAACTAATGACTGTTTTTGGTTACCTGCCGTTTTTTATAGAAAGGCCAGGACTCCGATTGCTCTTCTGGTCCCAAATGAAAGCTAAATAAATTTACTCTTAATATCTCAAAACAGTTGAAGGGAGAGAGATATTTTAAAGGACACTCCACAAAATAAGTGACCATTTTGACACACATTTTTGTTACATGCCTAAACTTCATGATGTGATAAAGAAAGAAACCGATTGTCAACTCTTATTGACACTTATCCGAATTATTCCACGAGAAATTAATAATATTTCTATCAATAAATTATTCTACAAAAAATTCACTCATTGGAATGAGTTCCATTATTCCTGAACTGCAAATTTTGAACATCACTCGAAACATTCCTTGAATATTATCGCAAAAAAAGAAAAAGTTCGCTCAATCCCAATTTTGTTCTAGTTGTGGAGCAAACTTCGGAAATGTCGAATTTCACGAAGAAAAAGAGGAATTGGTGGGGCTAATATTCAAATTCTCAATCGAGAATGCTTGACCGATTCGCGTCATTCTTTTTATCGACTTCATTTTGTTCAGTCAAGATTTTGGTTTGGTATTTAAACATATTACATCTTATTCAATTATCTGAGATTCTACGAAGCGTTATCTAACATAAATAATAAACCTTCCGTTTAATAATGTGCAGCTTTTTTCCCTCTCTCACAGCCTCCACCAGGAAAATACTTCTAGAGCGTTTAAATCATCAATTCATCTTAATTATTCCCAAATGGATTATCATTATCTGCTCATGTTTAAAACATATCACTAAATTACTATTAATTAGTCACTTGTATACTATCATTAAATTAATATATTACTATCATCATTGCCTTTAATTTTTCTCCATTGTTTCATCATTGAGGTATGGTCACTAGTCGGTTTATTTGTTCAAGCATTATTTTTCATGAAAATATACACGTTCACGTTTACCAGCGTCTATTTCGTGGTTGATTTCAAAGGTTCTGCAGGGGTGCCCACAGGGGGGGGGGGGGCTACGACGCAGACTGCTTCATTGAAATTTTTGGGGTGGGTTCCAAAAAAGTTTTTGGGGGGTAAAGTTGATTGAAACAGTTTTTAACGTGACAGCATTCAAAAATACATTACATCAAAAGATTAATAATGAACCTATTAATTTAAATATGGTTCATGGTTTATCTGAAAATGTATAAATGATAATGACACTGCTCGAATATAGTTTCACATTTTTGTTTTGGGGACAGGGAACCAACTTACATGGGTGGCTGGTTCAAAATTTGGGGGGGGGGGGGGGGGAAAGGGGTTGCGTCATGAGGCTTTGGGGGGAGGGGGGGCAACCTTGGATTCTGTATTGAAAGAATAAACCGAAAGGAGTTCATACTGTCATAAGTGACTATTCGGAAATTAGTGTGTAAGACTCGTATCCAAGCAAGGCTCCCATGATATGGCTCGAACCCTGCTTAAGACTGTAAAAGGGTCCAGTTAATCGAGTTTTCAAATGGTCTTTTCAGCAGAGCTGCACGCTTGTATGGACGCACGCACCCGTCTAATCAACCCTTCGCTGATAGAGTTAGCGGGTGAAGGAAAAGGGCGAAAATTCGAAGGTAACAATTGAAGGATGGGAATTCTACGGTTACAAGGTATCAGCGGACTGTGGTGGGAGAGAATTCACGATAGAGTGTATAAGAGACGGAGAGAGCGGTTGGAGCGAGCCCGAGCGAGATGGAGGTGGATTGCAGGATAAAGTGGGATAAGGTGGAAAGGAGAAGGGGCGTATTTAAGGAGGAAACGAAGAGGAAGATAGGTGGATCGAGGGAAAATATAGGGACGGTAACGTAGTGAGAGGTAAGGTGGGGCAAAGGGGATTTCCGGCGTTCCCGAGAGGAATCACAATTATCTGTAATCAAAAGGGCGGGAGGGAAATAGGGAAAGGAGGGCAGGGGGGAAGGTCCTGAAAGCCCGCGTGTAGAAGAGAGAAACGAAATCGGAAGAAAAAGAGGGATTGAGTGAGAGAAATAGGAATGGGCAATGGGGTAACTGGAAACCCACAAGGACGAAGGGTAACTTGAAGGGACGACCACTGAGAGCGGGAAACGTAATTGTGTTTCATTTAACCCCATCCGCTCAGCCTCTCGCCATCTGGACCGAAGTTCGGACGCTGCTTTGTTTTCAACTCCCCCGCAGCCACCAGTTCAGATATTCGTTGTCTTTCCACCCAGTGAAAGAAATTTTACTTTTTTCATCCTTTTTGCCAACCAAGTTTTTTGGAGGGAAAAAAGTTTCGGTGGGATTCTCAGACGGTATACCTTTATTCTATGTTTAATACGTATCTACGGTTAAAACTTTCGGGCAGTTCGCCATAACGCGGAGCAACTAAAATTTAAGAAGTTTGGAAGGTTCATAATCATTTGAAACTAGGGGGTGGAGAAGGTTCCCACTGAGAGAGTCGTTGAATTTTTCGAGGTGATTCTGCATACAATTGTCCATGTCTTCTATCATAGGCTCCATTCAATACGTTAAATGTTGTACCTTTGTATGTGAAGTATATAAAACCAAAAGAAAGCTCCCAAGGTTCCCGAAAAGGGATCAGAAAGCTTCCAATCCCACTTTTCTTTCTCTACCCGTTGCCGACATATAACAGTATATGATTTTTAGGTTTTCTCAAGAAAACCAAGTTTTGTGCCATAAAAACTTATAACTTCATATATTTTTCAACACAATCGTACCATCAGTAAGTGCTGAGCATGCTCGAAAGTCAAATCAATGTAACGAGCATAATGTCTGCAGTTTGATTCCAATTTTATGAAATTTCCCGGGAATCCGAATGTTGAAGTGTAGAAAACCTCCTTTGAATTTGACCAATCAACAATCTATACTTCACTCAACGCTTGCTCAAACGTGAAATCAGTCGAGCAAAAATCTTCTCACTCGTCGAATCTTAAGGATAAATCTTGCTAAAATTTTAAGGATATGTGGTCACAGCCGATCCGATCATCTCAATAAATTTCAACTTAATTGCATCATTATTGTACCATTATTCGCAAGCCCGCAATACATGTCTAGTAGACATTGTCTACTCACCGTGAGGACGGCGTTGATGTGTGCGGAAACATGTACCGTGCAATTTTCACCCCACAAATGATTGTAAGCAGCTTACATCGGACATTTTTGTAGATTGAGAATCTTTTAAGCTTATCTATAACATTTAAATTATCCATACATCCACGTTACCGGTACTAGGAAACTAAGTACCTGATAGTCCTTGAATTTGACAAAGTAATTCCGATTCCAATTGATTGACATTTGTCAGTGTCTTACATTCATAGGCTCCCTCTAATACATTATACATTATACCTGTATACTATCTAATATATAATATGATGATGGTTTTTAAGACTCGGTCGATGAATGTAAGGTTTGGGTTTAAATTGACCAGACCAGTCTTCGATCCTTTAATTTAATATGCATAATATTTCGGAGCCATGATGGCCACCCTCATCAGGTGCAATAATTTATTATAAAATGATAAGGGCTCACTACAGTTTGTCGTTGCATATCACATAACAATTTTATCATTGAAAAATATCTATTAACATATACGCAGAATCTATTGCATTGAGAGACTAAGAAAATTAGACTGAATGATCGACTGTAATTTCCCGTATACACGTTATTAGATATGTTTCAATGATATCAACGATAACACAAAAAACTGTAATGAGTCCTTATAATTTTATAACAGGTGATTGCGCCTGATGAGGGCGGCCATCATGGCGCTGAAATATTACAAATATTTAAATAAAGGATGCCAAATCGAAGACTGGTCTGGTCAATTTAACCCATCTATTAAGTATAATATAACAGGTGCAATATAATATATTGTACCTGTTATATTATATAAGCGTGGACGCCACAGAAAGCAGGTGCGATGCTTCATAAAAACTTTTTATTAATTGATCATCAAGATAATACAATAAATGAAGTCAATTATATTTGAATTTTGATTGAACAATAATGATTATTGTTCTTCATGAATTCATTCACCGAAGTTTTAAAGTTTGTTAGTACATAAAATACTAAAATATTAAAAGTAGTAGTACATATGTCATACCTACGTGAGGAAGAGTGTTATGTCTAATAGAGAAATAATGAACCTTTATGTAATAATTTGAAGTGTTTATGATGTTGAAACTCCAAAAAAAATTCCAGCTCGGGGAACCAACTTATACAGCACTCCCCCAGTGAATAAGCGGATAAATCGACTATTCCGCTCTCTGACTCCCTCAACTCAATCACGCGCTAATCATTTGGAAGATCATCATTTCATTTTATATAGATTTATGACATCGGAAAGAATCGGGGTGTTTATGACAGTGGAAATGGGGCGAGTGGGCGGGCGGAGCTATTGGTTCATTTTGGCGCGTGGGCGCGTCCTCACAGGCCGCGTGGGCGGCTTTGTATGGATCAGCGAGTCCTCTGCTCTCTCTAGCGAAAACTCATCTGAATGCTTCAAAATTTGAGGGGCGGGAGAGAGAAGAAACCGTCCCTGTAATTCAGTTAAATCCGGGATCGGGGATTAAAAGTACAGAATTACCTTCAGAACTATTTGATACATAGACGCTTTATTGTATCGTGGGCCATTTCGAAAATTTAATTAACCGAAAAGAATCATTTTCGTCGGACTCCTACGTAGAAACGTCGAAAAAGGAAAAATAAGTAGCGGCCCACTCAGGAATAGTGAATTCCTCATCAGTGAGTCACCTCCTAACCTGGTTAGAAAACAATTGTTGCAGACAGTTCACTCAGATTGAGTTTATTGGTTTTATCATTTTCAATAATGGACCTTTGTAATCGCCCTTGAAAAAACAATTGTTGACACCCCTTAAAAGTTGTTGGTTTACGTTTCAAGATACTAAAAAATCAGAAATCTAATGAAAATAAATCCGCCCGTACGCCGTCCAAAGCTTTTCTCCAAAACGGCAGGACCAAAGTTTACGAAATTCTACTCAAAAATCGAGCATCGATCTGAGATATACTAAACTCTCGCATCTCAATCATTCAACCTAATATTTAGTTATACTTTTGTTAAAATCAAAACCACAAAAACGTTTGATGTTAGAGGGTTGTTTTTTTGTTTGATTCAGGTAGAATTTGGTTCCTTGAATACAATGAGTTCACTCGGGTTGCTGTACAATCATCCGTTCGCAAATGTATGTTTTGTTGTTTTTAAAAATCATTACACACTTCAGAAACAATTTTCCGGATCCAACAATTTTCACAATTTATTATACTGTTCAAACTTCTGCTACTTTTTTTCTAACAAGATAACTTTATTGCATCAATGCATAACAGTTAATATCACAAATTGTATATAAATGTGTTAATATCACATGTCACATGTTAGAGAGTCCAAGTCCAGTGACCTTCTCGCAATATAAAAATAAAATAAACAATTGAACAACAACAAACAAACCAATTGGCTCAGTGGTTTTGTTATCATGTCTATTGTTTGATGGGCAAGTGACATTTAATTGGTGCTCTAGTTGGTTGCCTATAAGTGGGGAGGGTCTAGGTGACGTTCGCGCAAAACTGTTGTTTCTCTACTGTTTATAAGCCATTTGACACCATGGAAGCGATGTTTTTAAACCGTCTGAATTATTGCTGCTTTTATTTTCTCTGAACTGAAATTTACGTCAAAGCCATTTGACATTTGACCTTGGAAGCAGTTTCCCGATGTTTTTCATCACCTAATTTATACCGTCTGAATTTTTGCTGCTTTTATCCCTGGGGTTCTAACGTTTTTTTGCCTTCGAACTGGAGTTTCTCTGTGAAGTCTATGCAGAATCGTATAATTGACAATAACATTGGAAAGCTGATTGAATTCGTCAGGTTTCCTGAAATTTATCTGCTTCCAGCACATTTTTTGGGAATGGAGTTAAAGTTCAAGCATTTTCAGAAACTTGAATTCTTTTAAATGTAGAACTTTTGAACTGCAATTATGGTCCTTAGAAGTTAGTTATTGATTATGAAAATGCACTAGGCGTATACAAAGTGTAACACTGAACACGAAAATGTTGTCAAAAATTGAAAACAGTTGTTCCCTCAATGCAATCAAACCTTATTCAGTTTAATACTAAACTGAATTCGATTAAATCTTCAATTTAATCAAGTTTTCAGTAATTGAACAATCACTTCAACATTTTGGGGGCATATTTCCTGGTAAGTGCGCAAAATTTACTACAGAAAAAATACTCTTTTAGAAACAAATACCATTAGCGTTTGTGCAAATTTGGCTCATAAACACAATTTCACGTTTTCGTGAGAATGACTCACGTACTAGTAGTGATTTATTTTAGCACAGAGCTCGTGAACTAGTTGTTCACTTGAAAATCTTATGCAAGGCTTAAGTAGGAATTTCCATCAACCCAATATTCGATGTAAATACTTGGTTGGAAACATTTTATGAGGAAGTTGGGTAGATTAAAAAAAAGGGACAGATTTGACATTTAACGAAGTTTGTGGGAGAAAGCGCTGCCGTTAGTGTTGACATTTGTACCGAGTGGAAAAACGATTTAACCAGTCTCTTGGGAAACGATGAAAAGAGAAGCATCTTAAACGTAAAACGAGACAGGCTCGGTTTTGAAGTGTTTGACGGATTGGGCTTGTGCTTCTAGGATGAAAGCTCTTCAACTTATCACCTCAAGTTTCAACTTTTTTGGATTAATTTGCCTCTGTAAACAGATCACTGGCCTATGGTGACTACATACAGTCATATGAGTGTTTGTCTGTGCTTAAAATCCTGGGTTTGTTTCCTCCAACGCCCCAAACATAATTTCCATTAAGAAGATTTTGGGAACTTTTTTTAAAACTGTAGAATTATTTCAATAATGGCAATTTGTACGAAAAACCTATGATGAAATTGAATGGTTTTAATTTCAAATTTAGATCCGTTCTCCTCTAGCTGAATAGTACAGGAAAGAAGAATCAACATGTACTGGATCATGTCTGAAATGGAACTACTGAACTAGCATAAGAACAGTAGAGGTACGAAAAAAAAACAGCACAATTTTTAAATAACTGAATAAATCCAATCCCTCATCCCTCAATTCCGCCTTGTTTATTTTAGAAAAAAGAGGTAAGGTAAAAGCTGGAAGGGCCGACACCGCGTACTGTTTATTGTTTGCTCAAACACGCGTTGTCTATATATCTACTTTGGAGAGATTAAATACCGACACGAGTCTGAACTCCGAAAATTCCATTTCGTGGGATTCGACAAACCTAAATTATTCGGAGAGACCTGATGGAAATTCAAGGTTTATCGATAAACTAGCAGATTAACCGGGCGTTCCTCGGTTCAGGGTTTATACAGGGATGTAGTTAAGTGGGTGTAGCAGAACATTGTAGGGCATTCGTTAACTGATTATGTAGTTAATTTTCGTAAGTAATAACTAACTAATCGTAGAAAAATTAAACCAAAAAAGAAAAATTTCCTAATTTCCAATTTCCTAAATTAGTTCAAAGTTTGTAACTATTAACTTGGTTGATTACCGTGTTACTAATCACTATTACAATAATCAGTTAGTTAACTTATTTTCTAAAGCTCATAATTATCAGCTGCACTCAGTATCTGGGAACCAATTTAGTTACAAATTTAGTTATGGATCCATCATAGATAACTAATCGTTTTAGTAAGTAGTTACACTTTTGATAAACTGATAACTGCTAACTAATTATTAGTAAAATTACTTTTGGCCCCAACCTGTAACAGATTACGTTGCTAACTATAATGCGCCATAGTACCAACTTCGTTCTTTCACCAAAAAATTCAGCATTCCAAAAGAAACAATGAGTTCGTTGCACCACATTTTCTGAGCACTATAAATTGATTACATTTGAAAAAATGTACTGAAAACTGAAAAAGTGGGAAAAGGTTGAAAAATGTTGATTTTATATTTTAGCAGTAAGTATATTACTCAAAAATGTATGATGTTGAGCTATTTTATTTCTAACTTCTAAAATGTCATTAAAACGTGCTAAAAAGCGAAGGAAACTATTTTTAAAATTCAAAATCTTTCTGTGGTCATTATTTTGTTCCCGCAAAACTGACATTTGACAATATATTACATTCAGAGTGCTTGACATCATTTTTTCGAAACAATTTCACATAAATATACCAAATTCGCTCATACGGTCATGCTGCATGACTGAAACATTTTTGAATGGTTCGTTGAAGGCTTGTAATGGTGGGATCCTAATGTAGTAATTGTACTACCCCTCTTCCCCCCTCTTTCTAATCCCTTTAGATGAATGAATGAGAGAGAAATTAATTATTCATTGAGTCGTCAATCAATGACGATCTGAGAGAATGATGGAAAGCGTGAACCCACTATCATGAGCCAATTAAGCAGGAACATCGCTCACAATCACTTATAGCACGGATATAATGTTGACCACTTTGGGTCTACTATTTTCGACATCGCTATCTGACAATAAGTTGAAATTTGAATGGTAGTATCTTGGTTAGAGGTTCTAGCGAAACGGACATGAAATGACCTAAAACTTGCAACCACAGCCTTGTGGACTTTAAGCTCTGATATCAGCTCCGGTTTCTTACAAAGGGACCAGTAAAGGTTCACGGGATTATACAGGGTATCCCACGAGTTACCCCCCCCCCCCTCCTAAAATCGTCAAAATAAGAGTAAACAAAATACATTTTTTTGAATCTTCATATTTTTTCCAAGGATCTCAACAATTGTGCAACCACGCGCAATTGACACTTACTTTCTTATTTTAAATGAGAACCCCAATTTTGATTCGGATTCTGCGCAAGGTTCCATGAAAATTTGACCCCTCAACCAATGTTTTTGATGGCGCGTAACCGGTTCAGCGAGCACGCAAAATTGCGCAACCCCAAAGTTGTCAAATAGTAGATGATGGTGAACTCTAAAGTGTGGTACATGCTCCTGTTTTCAGATTGTTATGGGGATTAATTTTCGAGGTCTGGTTGAAAAATGTAAAAATAGGAGATTGAAACCTTCTTCAGTGATCAGATGAAAAATCATCTTAATCTGAGAGTCGAGAGTCGGCATGAACGATGATTTTTCACGCAAAGTAAACAAATTTTGGTCATTATTCCACAAAAATTGAGTGAAATCAAGAAACGGATAGCATCACGTTTTCATTGTTTTTTAACGCTGATTCGCGAGTGCGAAGTGCGAAGAGTTCGATAATGTGGAGTGCGCAAATATGATATTTGAGAACCTTGGAAACAAATATGAAGATTTTTTTCCGTTTACTCCCATTCTGACGATTTCAGAGGGGGGGGGGCACCCTATATTTAGACGAAGTCATCCAACAGTCATTGGACATCTAGAAGTTAATTACAAGTTGTGGAGATCAGTGATCAGCTGATGGCTCTTGTGGGTGATTTCGTTCCTGAACGATTTAACGTGAGATACATGGGACTCTTTTTATAGCATCTACAGCGGATATCAAGAAATGGAGTTCAGATAATGTACAGCTGACTACATCTCATGTACATAGATCAGTGATTTTCTTAACACGGTTATTCTAATACAGAATTAATAAACGTCTTTTTAATAACTTTGCAGCGTTTCGAAACGAGCGGCTTAACTGCGACCTCGAAAACGAAGCAGATCCTCCATGCACCTGGAATCTTTCGAGCGATCCAGGTATGCTGTGGAAATCGAGAGTATTTTCAAACTACCCTCTCATATTTTTTTCAGTCCGTTACTTCATTAATACTGGAAGGCTTACAAAGAAGGTTTACGGCGCTACCCGCTCAGGCTGGAGACGCGCCCTCAGTAAATACGTGAAAATTCCAATGCGAAAGTCCACCTCTTTCTGCGAACAAATGTCGAATGCTGATTTTTCTAGTTCGATCGAATTTATATGACACCTAACATACGTATTGCATATCAGATTCCCGTCACGGTAACGAATACCGGCACTACGGATGAATACTACAGTGAGAGCAAACCGTTCCAACAACATATCTGAAATCGTCAGCGAAGAAATCAGAGAGAGAAAACAAGACTATCGCAGTAGCTCCAAACATCTTTTAAAATTTTCTTCATGAAACCCGTTTTGAGATGTTCTGAAACGATTTCTGAATGCTTTTTTATACAAATATATCTATATTTCATTTTAAAGTATTAAGAATGGAATGGGTACAACGTTCTTTCACCGAATAATCAAGAATTCCAAAAGAAAAGATGAGCTAGTTAGACGTTAGTTTTTTTGCACGCTGAATTGAGAACATTTGTCAAATATGCTAAAGAAAACAGTTGAGAAATGGAAACAGATTTTTAACTAATACATGCATCACATAGACAGGCATCCCTGTGTCCGGTTTTTATGTTATCCCACTTATGAATATGTTTAAAAACTAGATCAAATTCTCACTACTTAAGGCGCCATTTTTATGCTCAGTTACAAGAACCGAGAAGGGGAACCTTCATATCCTTCACATCCGCTAAGGTTATAAAAATTCATGTATGAACGACGCCGTTCTGAAATTTCTTCGTAGACTCCAGAAACAGAAAACATTAATCTTCCGACGCACCATATAACTAGCTAGAACTGCGGTTCTGATAAGTCGCAAAAGTCAAAAACGGTAACTTCCATAAATCTGTAGATAAATTAACAACAGTTTTTTTTACAATTTTCTATAATATAGATAGATGCCTATAAAAGCGTCTTCCTTAAAATATCAGTTCGTTCAAACCACTAAAACGTGTAACAATATCTAAACGATAAATAATTTGGTTTGAAATGCATTTTTAAGAATATTCAGAAATCTCTAGGCGCCAAATTTGGCGCACCGTATCATAAAATTACTTGATTGGGAAGTTATCGTATGATGTCATTTATATTTGACGATACAGATCCCTTCAGTACTCGACTATACAGTACGCTAATCCTTGAGAAACAAGAATTAAACTGTTGTAGAAAAGTTTAATTTAAGGCATTTAGTGATTTTCTCAAATTTTGGAGAAAAGATAAATCAAAACCTTTGTAGAGTTTTTTTTTCAAGGTTTTACAACCGTATTTTTTCGTTACGTGAAATACACTGGTATTCTCCATTGAGCTTGCGTTCAAGAATATAAATATTTTATTCGACATGGTAAACATTCACTTATACTAACAAAAAATGTATGTTGAATACATACAGGTAACCATTACCTAAGCACCAATAATACAGATAGTTACACTTTATTGAAAATGTTACTGGAAGCAGAATTACATCGAGTGAGCTTTAGAACAAACGATTTGACAAGAAGAATATGTTTTAGTTTTTTTCGATCAGAGCACGCAAAGTTGGCACCCCGTCATTTTTTGACGCTCTCAAAAAAAAAGGAAAATCCTTGAAACGGATTTACAGTTAACTGACTTCTTCCAAGTTGTCTAATCCTCACAAAACATTAATTTCTAAATTTAAGTTTATACTTTTCATTTCATTCAAGAAGATCTAAGCGATTGATTCAAATTTGAGGGAATAAAAACAAATCAAAATGGTTCCTTTATCACACTTTTTCGTTTCGCATCGTCAGTTTTTCAGGTACAAATGAGACAAGCATAATCCTTCGAACTTCGTGAGTGAATAACAAGAATCACGTGTGTTTCTGTGTGAATCCAGTCTCAACAACTGGATGACCTAAGTTGCCGCATTACGACTCTCCAATAAGGAATGTGAAAGTTGAAATTATCATTTGGAGTTGAACAGAAATATAATAGTGAAAATGGGATTGGGAAAACTCACCCTTTGACGAAGGGGCCGACCTCCCTCAGACCTCACTTCCCTGTACTGACGGTCCGAGGGGTCGCGCGGGTCGATATTAACGGCCTCCCGCCTCCGCAGGCGCCGGCGCCGTCGGGCTCCCCCTGCTTCTTTCGACGGCGCCTGTCCGTTACCCCACAAGATGAAAAACCTCCAAAATCAAAGTCAATCAAATTTGAATTCTTTGGAATTTTCGAGGTCGCAAGGACCCCCCAGATTCAGGATCCACAATGGGTTTGGCCACAAATTTTCATTTAGCAAAAGTACAGGTGATGTTTCCCCACCTTACTCCAATACTGCTACAGACACCAATTTCGCTCTATTTTTGTAGCGATCCGGGTGAATTCCCAAGATGCCAGTCGTACCCATTTGACCTATGTAATCATATAGGAACAACTATGCCCCCTCAAAACTATGCCACTGTACGTTTCAAGGTGAGCTAATTTCAAATCTGGGTTGCGTATCACTTGGGGTCTACTTGGTCAGATAGCTTGACACGCACGGATTTTATGGACCTTAAATAGGTCAAAACGTCCCGAAAACGTGGTTTTTCCAGGGTTTTGCGGACATCGACAAGTAGGGTGTTAATTTCAACTAATTTTGGACGACGAATCAATTAGGATAGGTTTAAGATCACAAAATCTCTCATAGCAAACAATTAAAATTTCTGAACCTGAAAATGACTCCAAAACCTCACAATATCACGTACATAAGTAGACATTATTATTTTATTATTAGTATTAGACATTATTAGTTCATTATTATGCAACAAATAATAAAATCGTGAGTTAGAGTTAGCAATGTTTTGTTTTAGACGCGTGTAGGTGATGTTTTCCCACCTAATTGCAATACTGCCACAACCACCAGTTATGAGCTCATTTTTGTAGGGATTCTCGTGAAATCCCAAGGTGCTATTCGTACCCATTTTGACCTTTGGAAAGACTATAGAGAAACCAATACGAGGCCAAAAACTTAGCCAAAACGATGTTTTTCGGCATTTTAACGTACATGGACCAGTGCGAGAGTCATTTTCTCGTAATTTTGGACGAAAAATCTATTAAAATAGGTTTAAGATCCGTACAAATTTATTCATAGCAAATAATCACAATTTCTGAACCTAAACATTACGCCAAAACCTCAAAAAGCCAAAAACAAGCAAACATTATTCAAAAGTAATAAACCTATGTGTTGGAGTTGGCAATATCTCATTTAAGACCAGTGCAGGTGATGTTTTCCCATCTTATTGCAATACTGCTACAAACACCAGTTATGAGCACCACGAGAGATCCACGAGGAAATCCCAAAATTCCAATTGTTCCCATTTTGAACTTGTAATCTTAAAGCAAAACTATTGTATAAACTTCGAAATCGGTAATGTCTGTCCGCCGTCTACTGTACGCCATACAGACCATAAAATAATTTATTTTTGGTTATTCCATTCTTTCGCACATGTACTCCGCTTGGGGACTGCTTGGTCCGAACTCCTAGATAGTCAGATCTCCTCATACGCACAGCTGCTATGGACCTAAAACCTCTCAAAACGTTCCAGAAACGTATTTTTAGGGGTTTTTTTACGGACATTTTCTAGTAATTTTGCTGGGAAAATGGATAATAATATTTTTAAAATCCATACAAATTCACTCATACCAAATAATCACAATTTCGGAACTTAGAAATGACACCAAAACCTCATAAAGTCACAAACAACCAACCATTATTCAAAAAGTAGTAAACACGAGTGGTAGAGTTGGCAATCTTTTATTTAAGACCAGTCTAGGTTTGTTTTGCCACCTTTTTCGCTCTTTTTGTGAAAATCCCGGCGGAATCAGAAGATGCCAATCGTTCAATCGCCAATACTTGCGTTCGGTTCTATAAATTGATCTACGATCGTATATATCGGGAGATGACAGTCTAAATACCCTGAAAATTTGTTTTTTAAATGTTTTCAATAACTTGACCTGAAGTTTATATCTGGTAGTAAAGTAATGTAAAGAGATTATAAAAAACTGTAATAAATTCAAGGGGACATCAAATATGAATGGATGAAAATTTGATATAGAGTTGCGAAAGATTGAAAGAGCGAACTTATTTGGAAGAGTTAAATTGGGACAATAAATGGGTATTTGAACATGATAGTGATTTACGTATTACCCTGAAGGGGTGACGAAGGAACCGTGGAGCAAGATCGTCCGAATTAATTTCAGGCGTCAGCTACCACAGGTAGAAGGGGAATACAGCTATTACTCGTTGGTACAGGAGCAGGTGTTCCGAGGAACCCAGCTACACTGTAAAAATGGGGGAGCATGTAAACAGCTATGACTTCAAGAGATAGGTGGAGCAAACAGGGCAGCTACAAAAACTGTGGATTTAGGGCTAAATATTAAAAGAGCAGAGCAGGTTTTGGACAGAGTGACAGAATCAAGAGAGAAGATCCCCTTGGGCTGGTCCGGGCTTATTTATACGGGTGTTCTTAGCCCCTTGTGGGATTTCCCATCTCTTCCACCCTGACCTGGGAAAACCCATAATCCTCGTCCTTATTGTTATATTGTTGGCTCCCCCTAACAGATACCATGTACATTTCTAACTCAGATTTGTACCTACTCTTACTCATTGTTCCTAACTATTAAATAAGTACCTTATTGTTACTTATAAAGTCATTAAACATCATTTTACTCAAGTAAAGCTTTATTTACTAATTAATAAATTCACATGACTAATTAGTAAACTTATTCTTATTCTATTTTAAAATGTATGCTTACTTTTCTTCATCTTGCCCCTTTGATGGTGATTTGTTCTCTATAGAATTCAGTTTTAATCGATTCAACCACCTAAAAAATATAGAAATAGGATGATTTAACGATAATTTTTTTGCTTGCAATTGGGCATTTCTTTCCCTATAATCTACCATTTGCCCCCTCAAACTTTGTCACTTTACTTTTCAAGGTGCGCAGTTTCGAAATCTTCAATGCACGCCGTACATTGTACGGCCTTTAAAAAAATTGAAATTCATTCTTTTTAACATGGACTCTAGTTGGGATTTAGTTGGTACTAACTTCTAGCGAGCCCGATCTCCTCACAGACATAGGTAAATGCAATGGGCCGAAAAATAGAAAGAAAACGTGGTTTTCCGAGGATTCATACTCTCTTGGTCAAGTGAGGGTGCCGTTTCCTGGTAATTTTGGACGCAAAGCTGACTGGGATAAGTTTAATATCGGCAGAAATTCACCCATATAAAATAATCGCAATTTCCAAAAGTGAAACCCCCAAAACCTCGCTAAATGTCGCGAGAAATCACATATTTTTCAAAAAGCAATAAACGCCGAGTTGGAATTGACAGTTTTTTATTTCATTTCTAGTTAGAGAAATGACTGTAGAATGCGGTAACAAGACATTTTAGTTCTTTCGTTTTTACATGTACAAAATTCAAAAATTTGTGGTAAGAACGAAGGATTTGGCTGTTCTGTATCCTCAGTTCAGAACCTCTCGATATTTCAGTCAGCTTTGTATCAAATATACATTTCTTCGATGTATTATTCCACTTATAACTATACTAAAAAAGGATTACCCTTTGGAATTCTGTAGGCTGAACAAAAGTTCCCATAAACTTGGTCTGCAAGTGAGGGCTTACTTGTGAAAAAACCTCAGAAAATAACATAAAAACCTATGCATTCTGGAACAACCGTGAAACGGCTTATTATATCAAAATTGTCTCAAAGTTTCATTCTCAATTCATTTTTGAGATATGGATTCTTGAAAGAATTCGTTTTCTCTATGATTGATGTTTTCTCATTCAAAACTTAGTTTTCTTGCGCGTACCTACCTAAGTTCATTATTTTCTGTTACGTCGAAAGTTGATTAGATTTCAAGTGTTCGACAGTTCAACCTTTAAATATTATCTCTCAGGGTCGATTAATCAAGAAGCTGAGATAACTTGAACATCCTGGATCGATCTAAGATTTTTGTCAAATTTCGTAAACTTTGGTCCAATAGTTGTGGAGAAACGCTTCAAACAGGATACAGCGGTAAATGGTTGGCGGCGGACGGGCGGTTTTTTTTTTATTTGACTTTGGAAATCTATAGATCTTAAAACTTGAACCAACAATCCACTATTCACGATAAAAACTGAAATGACTGTAAAACTTATTATAAAATTGAGTGATTAAAGTAACATTTGTGCAAACTAAAGTGAATTTTGGGAGCATTCATTGAACAGTGTAGATTTTTGTGAAATTTACACAAAGAAGTTATTTTTTTATTTGTACTATCGATATTCAAAGCCGTATGCGAATTTTTATGCATATTCAAATCCGTATTTTTATTCACACTCTCCAATTAATGAATTTTATTCGTATCTAGTATGGGTTACACACAATGTTTTTTCTTAGGCCTGCAGAATAAGAACACTAACCTTCGAGTAAAATTTGAACCCGAAACCAAAAAGATGTGCTTTTTCCAATTTCTTATCAATGGTGAGAGTGCTGATGTTGATGTTCATTAGATGACGTCAGATCGTGACTGAGTGGTCTTCCTCCATGTCGAGTTTTGAACAAGACAGAAACAACAACAACCGCTGCGCCCCTAGCGGGAGGTTCAGTTGACAGCTCTGTGCCCTCCGCGAAACAACTAGAGGAGAAAACGACAGCTCTCAGCCCCCAAAATCATGGCGGAAGTCCAGAAAATGGACGAAGGCTTCAAAGAGGAATTTGTGTTCGTCGAGGAATATTTCCCTTTGGATCTCCACGAAGAGGAAGTCGTAGCGGAGACGGTGGACGGCCAGGAAATCGTCGTACAGCACTCCGAACATCAGGAAATCATTCATGGTAAGCCCCTAAAAAGTTCATTTTCGTCTGTCACTACTCCATAAAACACCTCTGCCCACCGATTCACCTCCGCTGATTTCCTCTGAGGCTCAATTTTCTGTCAAGATACCCTGAAGCTTTTCATCGTAGACACCTCCCCATAGACTTTCCATCGTCGAATTTCCCGTAAAAGAGCCGTTTTCCGCTTTTTAAAATAGGTTTTCACCGTATTTATAACCAATATGATGGAAGCCTCCTAAGATGGCTAACCTTGGCTTACACTGAGGTTCCCTTTCTAATAAAACCTATCCGTTTGTAACCAGCCGTTCCGCCCGAACTTCCTCAGTATTTACCTACAATTTCTCATCGACATTGCTATATTTCTTAATTTATGGCCTAATAAACTTTTTCTCCTTGAAATTATTTTACAATCGATCACTTCATCCCACACCAAGCTCTCCGTTGTCGAGACGTGGCCATCTTCTTCCAACGATACGATCATTGCCGTTTGGTTTCATCATAAACTCAAATGTACCCCATTCCTTGTTTCTCATTAAAATCAACGTCATCCATCCTGATTATTGTCCGTGTTTTTCTACTTCCGTAGGTACTTTTGGTTATTTCTCAAATAGATTTTCACCTAAATTCCTTTCCAGGTCCTTGGTGAGTAATGCTTTGTACTGAATCCCCCCATTCATTATACCTTTTCACACATCACAGATGAAATGCATCATTTTTTTAACATCACACAAATTCGTAAAATTGACAGGGAAGTGTGTTATTATCTGCTCATATTTATTGGTAATTATTAATTGAAATATGGGAAGATCCAAAAGTTACCTATCTACCTTGGTGACTAAAGAAACGAACATGAGTAGGTGGGTACCGATTTTAGTTCACTTTTTCCGTTGTTCCAGAATTATTTTACTTATTGATTCCTCAAGTGAATATAACCCATTATACTATCAAGATATATTAGATCAAAATGTATTAGATAATATTTGTTCACTATACGATATGATTTATAAATTATTCACTTAATAGCTGCATGTAAAATAGTGCTTTGTAGAAAGAGTAGGTAGGCAGGTAGTGAATGGTAGAAGTGAATTACCTAATTTAAGTTTAAAAATCAAAATCACTGGGGTCGTTGAGAAAAAAAAGTACATTGAGAGATAGGTTGGTGTTTTTAGAGGTAAAGCAAAACAAGAAATAACGGTACATGACGTTAACTCCAATCAACTAGAAGTGTCGCTGGATACAGCTCATTTCAAGGTTTTCACAAAGACTATTTCCACTACCTCATGTTTAACGGAAACTGGTTGTAACTATATCTTTTATGTTAGTTTTAAAAATGACTGTTGCCTAAGACGATGCACTTTATGGATAACCCGAAAAGAGAGTTTAGCTCACTCAGCAGATGAAGAAAGGGCCCATCAATCCAATCGTCCCTGAATATTTCAGATAGTTCCGTACTCAACCTTACCTTCCTAGGGTGAACAGGATCCCATAGTAAATGTGGTAGAATCTAATGGGCTCTCTCAGTCTGTCAAAATAAAGTCCATCACTTCAATCGCCCCATCGTATCTCCCCCCTATCAAACCTTAACTTCCTTGGGTGAACAGGATCCTAGAGTGAGTATGGGTGAATTTAGCACTCTCTGCAGATGAACAAAGAGCCTACTATTTCAATCGCCTCTCCATATCTCAGATAGGCTTCCTATCAAACGTCAGGATCCTAGGGTGAATTTGGGAGAATTTAGCTCTCTCAGCCGATTAGGATGATCCGATGAGTCTCCTATAAACTCGTTAAATCTATTCCTGGAACTTGTTCATCAATTTACTCCAATCTGCATGGAAATTGCAGCAAACGTTTTTGGAGCACACACGAACCACCTTAACATGAAATGAGCTTTACATGTTGCCCAATAAATTGTGCCGTTTCTGCAAAACGCCACCCAAATACGGCATATCGATTTAGGATTGGTAATATTTGGAGATTGACAAATTACAGATACTACTAATAATGTACTACTCAATTTCTATTTTGCTACGTTTTTACCTCATAAGGAAGTTGTTCCAAATAGATTCATAGTTTTTTTGCGCTATTAATAAAAATCAAACAAAATAAATTTGGGATCTGCGGCCTTCAGGAAGATAACAGTTGGCATTTTAACTTCCACTTTTCTTGGTTCCATTCGGTTTGTAAATACGGTGGTTTTAATTTGCAGGACCGCTATAGTATAAACCAGTAAACGGAAGAGAAGACGAATTTGATTTTATGCGATCGGAAAAGAGTATTGTTAACAGCTTGTTACACCCCTAGATAATTGGATTTCAAGGTTAATATCAATTTCATAGACAATTGGTGCATGTTTGCGGACCTCCGCGTCTAGAATACACCCTCTCAGTGGGTGACGGTGGACAGGACAGAGTCCTAGTCCTTCTAATTTACCTCAGACTGCAACTAACTTACATAACTCTCATCTGTGAATTATTTATCTGCGGTAGTCTTGGTTTAGATTAAGCCTTGCCGTTTCAGTTTAGGCACTGTACCGCTATTGACCCCTATAGTTGAGATCCAGCTCAAATTCCTAAAGCAAAAAATGCATTTTATGAGATTCTGATTCGGCGAAGTCTCCACTACGTTCATATGTGCGAGACCTAGGAGTAGATTCATGTTTTTATCACTCACACCAATTCATGCAATGTTATTTATTGTTAAATTTTACGGCCTATTACTCTGATATAGACATCCAATTGGTCATTCCAGCAACCAACAGCATCCTCCCGGATACTTACGATCCTACAGACCCTTCGCAATGGGCTCAGGAAGAAGTCATCATCGAATCCTCGGAAAACCCGCCTATCGCTTCAGCTGTTATCAAGCTCGAAAACGACGACTCGTCGCAGTCCCACGTCTACGAGTGCTACAAGTGTGCGAAGCGGTTCAACTACAAAGATAAGCTGTTTAAGTAAGGAAATCGTCCAACAATAATAAAAAATCCTCATAATATAGCCTTAAGATCAAAGTGAAAAACGCGCAAATTAATACGCAATGGTTTACTATTTCTGAACCATATAGCGCCCCTACACATATCAGTGGACTCCGAATAATTATAGTAGTATAGTATCCACCCTAATCAGAGGGTTGTCGCCAGCTACTCGTTCTAGGATCCGCTCTCACTCCTCGCTTGAAAGGCAACCCTCCTGATTTTTTCAATTGGGGGCGAACGGATGATCGTACATCAACCCAAGCGGTCTCATTCAAATCACGGAACTAATTTTTATATTAATCTAAGTAATATAGGTACATCCTAAGTCATGGGAAAATTTTGAAAAGTTTTTGATTTTTTATATTTCACTCTTAAATATTATTCCTTAGGTTTGAGTGATCATGACCCCGAGATTATCTGCCTAAAAGCAAAATATCTGCTACATAAGGAACATAACTGTTCACTGCCATTCCCAGTGACCTAAAGGAAGTTCCTCAAGAAATTGAAGCGGATTCTTGAGGAAAAATTCGTAAAATCATCAATTTACAATTCAAATTGATTTCATGAGACAAATATGTGAACAATGGATTCTATTATTCATGTTTTCACATTTGCCTAATGTACTTTCTTTAAAGACGATGTGCCCATTATGTTTTTTGTATTTCCGCCTTTCTTTCAGGCACATGAAACTGCACCACGCTCGAGGTGATGACGCCATGATCGAGCGAGATGGTAAAAGGATATGGACTTGCACTCAATGTGACAAAACCTTCATATCCCGCAAAGGTTCCATCATTCATCAACGCACTCATACAGGAGAAAGACCGTACTCCTGCTCCGTTTGTCAAAAGAGGTTTATTGACTCCAGTACTCTCATGAAGCATCAGGTAACATACTGATATATTATTACTCATCCGCATAAAACGAGCTCAATACTACGGAAGTTTCGATATCCATATTCCATATGATGTTTATGTGCAACGAGACTAGTAATTTATTCGCATTCATCACATGAATTATTCAACCACCGCTTATACAATCACAACCACTTATACAGTAGAGGGTTTCGCTCTTGATAAACATTATTTTTAAATCTACCCTTGGATTTTAAAACATTGCGTACACTCCAAAAATTATATCCTACAAAATGTGAAAAATCGAAATTCTAATTCTAATATAGCTGCTTTGGATCAGTTAATTGACTACATTGAATCACCAACTTGGCTGGTTATAACGTTTCAAGGTTATCCACCAAGCAGTTCGACCATTCAGCTGTCTCGTCTGCCGAAGAGGATTCAACCAAAAAGTCGCCCTTCAACGCCACGAAAGGACCCATGGTCAGATCCAGCCCAACTTCAAATGTAAATTCTGCCCCAAGACTTTCCTTGTCGGGAGTAGCTTGCAGGCTCATGAGAAGATCCACTCTGGGATCAAACCATACACATGCCAGT
Organism: Creontiades dilutus; assembly: GCA_031894815.1. Taxonomy (NCBI): domain Eukaryota; kingdom Metazoa; phylum Arthropoda; class Insecta; order Hemiptera; family Miridae; genus Creontiades; species Creontiades dilutus. The sequence goes on from JAVIWC010002084.1 coordinate 2,988,372, forward strand.
ACTGCCCAAGCAGATTTCACACTTCCACTGCCCAGCGCCAGCATGAGAGAGTACATACCAACGAGAGACCTTACGCTTGTAGTTACTGCCCCAAAGCTTTTAAAGATTCAGGTAAGCCTATCTCTAATTACGGAAAAATGAGAATGCCTTTCATCAAATTTCTATATAATCTTCCTTCAGTTTAAATCTACGCATAGATGTGTATTTCAGGAACATTGTTCAAACACCAAGTGATTCATTCTGGAATTCGACCATTCGTCTGTCCGATTTGCTCCCAAGGGTTCACTCAGAAAGTAGCTTTGAGAAAACACATTAGATCTCACGTCTCAAGGAATCACGACAACACATGCGAAGTGTGTGAGACACAGTTTTTCTCTAAAGAGGATCTCTGTACTCATGTTGAAGACCACATTGAGCAACACCCTAGTATCACCCAGGTAATGCTTAGTGACTCTTATTTCTCGCATAAATCGTAGGCTTCCATATCCTGATCTGAGTAATAACATTGCTCATATGCTCTAGGTAAAAATCATTGCTACATCTTCGATGAGAAACAAACAGGAATTGTTGGTCGCGGAAAACATTGACAAGCCCCATTCTCCTGAGCCTGATAGGACAGAAAGCGATCTCAGTGACTTGGCAACGCTCTGCGACGTGGCAATATCTACAGCTGGCGACTTGGGCCAGAGCTTTCCCTGTCTCCACTGCGGCATGAGTTTCAGACGGAAGAGGTCTTTAGAATCCCATTTGACCATTCACAGGTGAGAAGATGATTAAATTTCCAGTTACCTAACAAAGATTGTCATGAATAATATTTGTCATGCATAAATGATCTATTAAGGAATAATGTCTACTTCATTTGATTTAGGTCATCTACGTCAGTTGAAGCTAGAGTTTCAAATGAAATTGAGGTTGAGGGTGGTACTGTAATCGCAACTGGTCCTTCGGAGGGAGTCATGGTATCAGGTGGAAGCAGCGAAAGAGGAAGTGGTAAAGACATGTCTCCCGCGGCAGCCAACAGTTCCTCCAAACATCCCAAGAGGTATTCAATCAATTGGTATTTTATCCCCCGTAAAATCTAGAGAACACGTTCAATTTGGTTAGGGTGGTAGGAAGTTAAATGCTTATTCCAACGGACTCCTTAGATTTTAATTTACTTGAAAAATTGTGGGCGTAATGGCCATTATGATGACGTATGATCAGAAACTAGGGGGGGGGGGCTTGAAATTGAAAACACTCAAAACCGAGGGTTAAACAACAATTTGAGAGGCAAAAGGTATTGCAAATTAGTTGTAGAATCCACCTCTGGCCTCTAAAATTTGTCACTCGAGAAAAAATACCTGAAAACGGATTGAATATGAAGTTAATCACAATTTAATCCTAAGCAATATTTACCATCTCTGCTGTAAACTTCTTTCCAATGTGTTCTCTATACTTATTTCAATCAATTTCAATGGTATTATGTACCAATGTTTCAGCTTCGTTCTAATCTCGTCTATTTTCATTGTCTTTTGATAGGTTCTTCTATTGTGAAAGATGTGACAAGACGTTTTCTTCGCGGAATGGCTACATTATACATCAGAGAAGTCATACTGGTGAACGGCCGTATCCTTGCAGGTAAAATGTCCTGTAAAAGTTATAATTTATATATTGATGAAATATTGTACAGCATCGATGAACACTCTAGTAGTATACATTCTGCTACCAATCGTTCTCGTTCTGCTCATGCCATTATACGAATTTTGTCTGTTTTCGATTGTAGGTGGTGTGAAAAAGCGTTTGGCGACTCGGCAACCCGCCACAAACATGAACGCATCCACACAGGCGAGCGACCTTTCAAGTGCTCCCGCTGCCCACGCGCCTTCAACCAACGTGCTGCCCTCCGCGCTCATCAAATCACGCACACCGTGGATAGGGCTTTCCTCTGCAAGTACTGTCCTTCGAGCTTTCCTTACTACGCCACGCTCAAGCGCCACCAACAGTCTTGCCATTCTAGCTTGCCCTGTCCTCTGTGTGCCGCTGCATTCCCAGACCCCAAAAAGCTCTATGCGCATATAAAGAATTCTCACACCGTGGAAACCAACCTTACTTGCTCCCTGTGTGACACAGTCATGTTTGCCGACTCCACCGAGTTCTGTGAACACATGGTTTGGCATGGAAAGCAACAACAAAACGATCCCAAGGTATAGTTATCATTCTTCAAAACCTCTTACACTTACAATTTACCACATACATTTTGTTAACAATATTTTTCAATTGTCAAAATCAATGCAATTCATACATATATTCAGTTAAGCTCAATACTTGATGTTTATGATGGATCTTTTGTATTCCTTTAGAATCTTGAAACTCCATAAACCTGTCTTTTAAGCTTCAGTTTCATCCCCTTTTGGTTGCAGGCATTATCGCCTCAGCCTTTGAAGGGCCAACCATTACCTCTTTGTTACAAATTACTGGCTTGAAATTATTGTCCGTTTCCTTAAAAACAGGAATTTCTAGTCCTTAGATTTGTTGGATACATTTTGTTACCTACCATGTTTAATGTGGTTATTATATATGAGTAGCCATGCTGTGTTGAATAGATCGTGCAGTTGTTTTTATCATGATGAGTTTGTTTTGACCTCTACTAAAAAGTGTGATTTTTACCACTGATTTCAGATGGTGGATGCTGAAGTAGAAAAGGAAACTGAAACTCAAATCGAAATCATCACTACCCAGGCAATCAAAGAAGAGATTGTGGAGGAAGAAGAAATAATTACAGAGGAGGTGTACACGACAGAAGTAACCTTCGAAGACGTGGCAGACACCGAGACAGCGTCATTCGTGGAGGAAGGTTATTCGGAAGAGGTTTACACCCAAGATGACCCTGCTGTTGAGGAAATCATCGAGCAGACGATTGTGACTGAGGATTTCCCCATCGTGGATGGTGCATATAGCTGCGACGTTTGTGGCCTTCTGTTCCACGAGAAAGAAGCGCTTCAAGAGCACGTTCCTCTGCATTTTTAGGCATCACTATCATTAATGGAATTCTGAATGCCAAGTTCACGATTCATCCTTATTGTAATGGCATGGTGCCAGCAGTCTCAACGTGTGCAAGAAAGATCTCTGTCACATTTTCGATCTCAGCACCAGATACCGAGGAATGTCTTATTGGCAATATAGTGATCAGCCATAACCCTTCTGTGATATTGACTACATTTCCCATCTCGCCATACTATTTGCAGGTTTATTTGGACGATGATACCCGTTGGTCTCGCATGTACTATCTGCAAACCTTCATTAGGTTACAATCACCCGAACCCATGGAATTCTCGATTGATCTTACCATTGGCGTGGGTGTTGACTTGCTGTGTTGAACGGTGAAAGGATCGGATTTTTATTTTACTCACAAAGAAATTCTTAGTGCGCTCCACTAAAAAGAATGGTCTGTGACGTTTTAATGTTTTCACATTTGATTGACTTGGAAAGTTGATCATCATTGGTGTACTTTAAATCATTTTGTGTCGTTATTCACACACTATTGGTCCCTATTTTCGTATTTCGTAATGTTGGATCGAGCTTTTGTCTGCCACCTTATCAATTGTTCATTATTCTTATCAATTACGAAACGTCATTTGTTGCAATAGATTGCAACGCTACGTTGTATCTAGATTTGGTGTTTTTTTATACCTTTATTAGTACTCTCCAAGAGGACTCGCAAAGTTATTGGGCACATGGAAATACCAGTAGGCAGTAGCTCCCTCTAGGAAAAACCATAAGTCGAATCTCAATCACTTGTATTATTTGACGAACTACAAGTCTGGACTTGAAGTCAACTTCCATGGAAGTTTGTAGTTGATAGCGTCACCCTCAAGTTGAATGTTTTTGTAATAGTTCTACGAGTGTTGGGCGAAAATCGAGGGAAAAAAACGGCGAAACGATTTTATCAATATTATGTAAATATAAATATATATATACAGAAATTTATTGTAAGTGTAATATTATGAAAGTGAAATTCAAATGGAATGAAGTAGAAATATTCGCTCGTGCCTTAGACCATGTGGTTTCCAAAACGAAAAGTACTAAAATGTATATTTTGTAATTTAAAATGCATTAAGGATTCAGCGCATATTCTTGTACAAATTTGTAGTGGGTTATAAATCTCAACATGCCACTGTATTTATTTAGGTGATACTTAATAACCAAGTACTAGGACTCACATACCATTGATTCGTGAACAGGAGTATTTGATAAGTCTTTATTGTTACCTTGTAGTCATTTGGTCGTATGTTCATCAATTTACGAACCATGTTTATTAAAGTCCCTAGCGTGATATCCATGAGTTTGTTTCATAAATTCACAAGTGCCTAACCACTTGAGCAATAAATATTCAATAAAACAAAACACCTATCAACAATCTGATAGGTTCCTGGGAATATACACAAAAGGGGATTCTGTATCATTCAAATTTAAATTATCGATTTCGTATTCAATTTTATTTTTGTACATAAGTAGCTCTATTATTTATTAGTTGTGACTCGCCTGAAAAAAGGTTGCTCTCGCAATAAGGTGTAACAATTGCCATCAGTCAAAATGTATATTTTAGTTTGATCAAGAGATATAAAAATGTATATACAATTTGTACAGTTGTTTTTTGGATGTAGCTATATTGTGAATTTATGAGAGTGAATAGATTATCATAATTATTATTCGTTGTATTTTTCTTCGTTTTCTTACGTTCCAAACTGGTCGAAGGTGTCTTGTGTGCCTGAGGTGTTAACTACCAGAATTGATTAGCATTGATCATTTTCTATAATCCAAGTTTCCAATCGACCGAAAATAATGCTGCAAATTATCATGCAAAGCTTTATTGTCCGTATTAAATATCTCTTCTGAGGATATCACTCACATATGTTTATTAGACGTGGTACATAATCCAAACTCGTGCCTTCATAACTGTATTCTAGATTCCAAAAAAAAAATCCGTTTGTATTTCAGCATGGTTATTAGGAAAGCAATTAGCCACAAGACATAGACTTACACTTCACTAGTCTCTCTGGACGGAACAAAAGCTGTTATCAAGGTTGTTTCCAACGCGGGAAGACCCTCCCTGAGAGGAGACTGGTAACCTAATCAGGGTCCTTGGATATGCCCCTTTGGACTGTCAAGCCACACTATCAACTAAGCAGGCTGGCACCCGAGTTATTGGCTCAGCTCCTATTGTCGGAGTAAGTGAAGAAGTTGGGCACCCTGTGCACAATACTTCACCACCCCTCCCTCAACTTATGCATGGCATAATGAGAAGTATTTGAGACGATTGCCCCCGCGAATCCTACCTCAACTCTAGGGCAGTTAGTTGGTGCTTTGACATACGTCGATGCTGTAGTCTGGGGCTCCCCTCCGCCGACGGTACCATTTTGTGAGGAAGAGGGAACTGAATGTTCCACCTCACCAAGGCGAGAATGGCCACAAGCGCCCGACCCAGAGGAGAGAACTCAGGGTCCATTATTCTTTCCTCTCACTGGGCTAGAGCCCAGCCCAAGCATTATGAGAACTGGAGGGAGGGAGGCCTATCCTACGCCCCTATGTCACCAAGCTCCATAGGATCATTGCATTCCTGACACTATGGTTCACAGTTAGCCACAGATGTTGGTGTAGCATGAGTTATAGAAACTCGATTTCAAAAGGAACTTTGGAAAATTCAATTGATTCGATCGTTACTATTTGCCAGGTTCAGAGACGTTCACACTCGCGTTGACGTTATTTTTTGCAGATATCGTTTTCCTTATCCTAACCGTTCCGTCATTATTCTGAAGTAGGTTACAAAAATAAATGAATAGATTATGTTGCCAGTATATCTTGTGTTTTGAATTGTAGAAATCGGGTTTTGGGGAAGTAAAATTATACGACTATTAAGAGCGAAATAGAGTTCAGCTATGATTTAGGAAAATTTGGATGATCGAGTAGCACTATCATTAACGAAAAATTAAGATCTTCGCTGGTGATAGAGAAACTGTGTGAATACAAAGGTGGTCTACGATGTCTGAATCGAGTTGAAGCCGTTCTATTCCAACACTTAATTGTGAAGGTGAACTTACAGATGACGTTGTCAAATCAGTTGGAGGACTTTGCTTTACTTAATTCGATCTTATTGTCTGACAAAACAAAACTAGCTTAGTAGGTACTAGTCTTCATGAAAATTACAAATCACATCACTGCACCATCCAGTATACATTACGTTGTTAGCTATCAATTGATCTCCAACATATGCTGAACATTTATCTTCTCTTTTCATGTTTTTCAGGATGCAAAATTAAAAATTTTCTAGTGAAATTTCTGTGAATGTTTGACCTGAAGATCAAGCTACTCAAGGTAAACTATTCACACTAATCAGATCAGCTTTTTTCTCCTAGGTAGTATTACTGTAACATTATTTAGAGTTTAATCCTATCTTTTGTCGATAGATTTTTCAATAAATGCTTGAGGGGTCTATCTAAACTTGACAGTTTTCTTTGAAGGGTTTGAATGTAAAAGTGTAATCGATGAAGTTTCAGGATTGGTTGTGAGCATTATCGAAACAGCATACTCAAATACTTCCAATGTTTCAGAATTCGTTGTGAGCATTATAAAAACAGTATACTTAAATACTTCAAAGTAATGATTGGATGGCAGTACAATTTTAGGGTCTCCTGAAACTGAATCAAAGGGACTTTATGGATCCAGTTAATATAGGAGAGATCCTTCTTCAAAACCTTGTTGACAACATTTACAGAGGTGAAATTCTTGTTTCGTTTGCGTTCAGTCAGTAGGTATCGCTGCTAGTGTCTATGTGGTTCCTCTCATTTCCAGCAGGGCACCAGTGAGCCATTGTTTATTCTAAGCATACAATTTCCCAGTTCCATTTCGATCTTGGGTAATACTCCCCTCCCTTCCGAAAGTACTTTTATGTTGAAAATCCAAGGAGGACAAGTAGCAGGAGCAAAGGGACTGAGTTTACATGCCACACTCACTTTCACCGAAATGAGCTGAATGCAAAGGGATGTATGAGTAATGATTGTATTGCTGTTTGTCTAATTCTTGATCCCTGACATTTGGTAATTAAAACCAAATTCGTCCTTTGCTGCATTCTTATAGGATAAGATGAATACTTTTCTCTTGTGTTGATGTGCAACCGCATCCAGTAAACCTCAATTTGATATTGTCTGCTAACTGAAGCCTGGTTGGCAAGCTTCCGTATTTGACCACATTATAATTTCAGTTGCAGTAATCACTCAACACGTTTTACGGACCCTCTGTTTTTTTAACCACAACTGATTAATGATGGACGGAGGAGATGGGGCAGAAAAAGAGTTCAGTTACTCCCTTTACATCAACCCTAACCTTGACGAAGTCAAGGATTGCGGAGAAATGAAACGGGAAGTGCCGCTAGTGCTTCTTGAAGAAGCCATACGAGCTACGAACCCTATGGGGCCATGGAGAGTCACTAAGACTAGCTGTGGACTTTTAGCCACATTCACCTACGAGGCAGACTCTATAGCTTTGCTCAATATGCCTCTGCAGGAAGCGCTGGAAGGACCAGTTCAAGTAGCAAGGTTCTCAAGCAAAGACTCCAAACAGAAACAGGTAAATTCTCTGATCCTTCAACGAATTACCTACAGCTCACTTACTCAGCTAGAAGTACTGCAACTCCCGTGATTTCATAGCGTGTTTTTCATCAACATGACACCCCTTGTCGTATTGTATGTGTCATTTTGGAAAGGCAGGTACATAATATTATTTGGTTTAACCTAAACTTGTACACGTGCCAGCATGGTTTACAGTCGAAAATAACATGTTAAGGTTCGCATTCACTCATTAGGTACATTTATTTTTTTCATTTTTTATCACTTTTACATTCAGTGGTAATCTTTCAACTCCTATAATTGGAAAAATTGCTACTTTATAGAACGTAACTAGGCAGATATGCTGGAGAGATAGCATGTACTTACCCTACTTAGATATAAACACTGGGCTCAGTGTAGAATGGTTACGATTTGTTGGAATCGCTACCCCTGAGGCATAAACTAAAGGTTTTTGGCTTCAGTAGTATCCTTATAGTGTCGAGTCACACTTGGAAGGGATAACTACACCATATCGTCGTCTCCTTGTCATTTCCGCTGCTTTGAACTTTGACAGTACTCAAACGAAATATTTTGCAGTCCCTATTGCTACGTGACGTGCCATGGGCTGTGCCAATACAGGAGATACGTAATACTTTGGAGCATCAAGGGATATTCCCCCTGTCCGTAGAAAGATTAAGACAAAACGTGAAAATCGAGGTAACTAACTTTGCATCAAACTGAATATAATATTGATAAATAAGAGAAATTTGTTACCTAGAGCATTGCATAAATCAACATGAAAAGGAGCTATCTTTTTGTTGTCAATAAGTTTGTTTCCCTAGTGAAATTGTTTTCAGCTCACTGATCACATCCAGTATGAGAATCTTTTAAGATATGGCCTGGATTTCCTGGGAGCAACAAGGTTCCTGGCTGTTCCTGATAGATGGCGAAACAATTTGATCCCCCGCCCGAATGGGCTCATAGAACAGATGCAGCAGGAGCCGATTATCCAGTGCTACAGGTGTCAGGTAAACAATGGAAAGTATTCATTATACTATTGTGGGGGATGGGGTGCGTGAACCCTCTCACAGATGCAGGCTCTGCGGACAGGCAAACCTGGTGAGGTAGCCACCAAAGTTATTGAGCAAAAAGGATCGTAAAAGGTCCAGGGAATCCAGAGTAAGCCTTTCACCAAGGGGCTTCCATTCGTGACGGTATGTAACTCATAAAAGGACTTTACACTTATTTCTACCAAAAGTAAGGCTCCCATATCAAAAATCCAGAAATCTACGATGACCTCTAGGAAGAAGCTCTAGGAAGATGGCTTTATTTATTCGAGGAAAAATTATGCCTTCACCTAGTAACATCAAGTTTTCATAGAGCTCAATTGACTTGGGAATGGTGCCCAGTACAACGTAACAGCTGGCATGCATGGCATCGGTTTCTTGTTAGTCGGTGTGTTGAGAAAGTTTTGGTGTCCGAGGGTGATGACTTGACCCCAAAACATTGAAGGAGAAGTAAATAATTTGTTCAGATTCCATGCGTCGAGTGTTTATGGCGTGGGTCGATGGAAATCTTATACAGCTTGTTCACTAGGTTGTCTTGAAACTCAATCTTGTTAAGAGAGAAGAACAATGTTGGGGAGAAAAACAAATTTGACAGTTTGAATGAATAGTGACAGACTGCCAAGAGAAGCGCTAGCTCTGGGTTCTGGTGTCAGGCACCCTTGTTCCCCACACGATAGCTGCATGTCCGATTTAAGACGTAACAGACTATTGGCGCTTTGCGCATTAGTCCCAGAGAGCTTATAGTAGTAGTTTATCAGTGAAATACTAAAAAAAAAAAAAAAAACATGATTGAATAACCAATGAATCTTTGTTTATAGGGGTTCTGGCACATAGCTGCTAACTGCCATGAGATGATGAGATGTGTTCGATGTGGGGGACAACATTCTGTGGAGAACTGCCTCCGCCCACGACACGAACCTGTCTGCTGCCATTGTTCTGGGCCTCACCACGCAGCTTACCGACATTGCCCCATCCGCATGCAACTGTCCAACGCCTCACTTGCACTGGCCAAGCCTTTTGCCACACCCACCTGATCAATGACCTCCCATCAATAACTGCCATTGTCCTGTCATTTATCCGAAATATATCTTTTGTTTGTCCCAATGCACCAAATGTACTTTGGATAATCCGTTTTAAAAAATTTTGCCAGCCCTTGAAATGAATTCCTGAACAATCTGACTTTGTGATTGGGAGGAAGAAAAATGGTTTATTCATGATATTGATAGAAATCCTCTCATATTAGTGCCCTTTGGCCTCTTCAGGGGGTAGGTACATTCACTTTTTTCAAATATTGCGTTTGTGACCAAGTAGTTTTCTAGATTTCAAATCCGTCCATATAGTAACGTGAACTATTCAGACATTTCCTTCCCTCCACTTCTAAACCAAACAACTTTTATCATAAAGCCGTAGATTTCCAGTGTCGTGTCTCACATATTTCTTTTTCTATTGGTCGTGCGTTTTATGTTGTAATTTTGGCAAGAGAGCGAGGCCTTCATTTGAGATAAACTTTTGCTTATCTACCTACATACGAAGGTAGAATCCAATTTTAACATGCTTTGATGCCTATGTACTTTGCCTTCCGAAGGTACAATGAGGGCATCGCTTTACGTAAAAGAAATGTAGTTGTGGTTCGTAATCGCTGAAATAATAATCTCCAATGAAAATAAAATAACTATATATTCGCAGATATATTGAGTACAACAAGTTCTATAATTCTGGAAAAAATACTGGGTGAAATCGGGGGATACTTCTCTATTTTGGTTAAAAACCAGCAATTAACCAAAGCTAGATCTGTTTTTTTCAAAGTGCAGTCAAATGAAAAAATAGAAAACGATATAATCATTAACTAAAACATGGGCAATAAGGGCAACGTCAACGATTAATTAAAAAAAATACTCCGATTTTAGGCAAATATATGGCCCGTCCTATAAGTATTATATTACCAACCGTATGGTACCAATATTTTGTAACCAATTTTCTGTAAATATGAAGTTACAACAATTACGCTTAGTGCAACAATAACACAATCATGTAGTTTTGTAAGTGCAACCTATCAAATGAAACCAACATTAAAATTCTTCCCAGTTGACTTTACACAGATTTTACAAGACCTGAACGCATACCAGCCATTCCTTTGTGGGACAATATGGTTCAAATAGGCAGTGGGCTGAACCTCATTACTACAGATACCATTGGAGTGACAACCTTCCAACATATTTTTATACTTTTCATTACTACAGAGTCTAACGCCTAGTATTAAATTGCCTACAGAACACTATAATAAGCTGGGTCGGTAGTTGAGCTTGGATAAATGTTGAAAACAACAAATGTTGAAATTTGATAAATGTATACACAAATATTGAAGAGAGATTTGTGATCTCATATAAAACAAACACAAGATATGTACTAACATCTATGACTTCAACACATGAATAGGTACATTCAAAATCTTCTTGAATTGAATACGTTGTAGGAGTGAAAGGTGCGATAGAGGATGTAAACATTGAACTCCCGTTGTTTTAAAAACCCACAAAATTATTAGAAAACTTTGGAAAAAAATCTGCAAATTATTATTCAAAAGTAGGGATTGCAATCTTTTTAGGTTCACAAATTGCGATGATTTGCTATGGATGAATTTCTATGGAAAATGGCGTCAGCAAAACCTAGAAAAATTTCGTTTTTGAGCCATATCTACGAGAGGCGATTGGCCCGGCTGGACGTAAGAACCAACTAGAGCCATAATGTAGTCGGTTAGCGGAACAATGACTTTTTTACATCAAGCCCAAGACACTTTCTATGGCCCTTACGACGGAGACATTGCAGATTTGGATTCTACTCACCTCGAAACATGAAATGAAAAAACTTGAGGGGGTTAATAACAAATTTATGCTATGCGATTACAAGGGCTTATTATTAAAAATAAACCATCAAAATACTGACTACAAAGAAGTTTCAACACTTGGGCTTGAGTAAAGGCAATGA